>JARQOC010000005.1:414457672-415144396 GCA_033576535.1 Allobates femoralis | reverse complement strand
ACACTAACCTTAATTGCACTTGTCCTCTTAACAGCTGTAAAAAAAAGTCTCAACTAGATGTTAAAAAGAAAAATGCTGCCTTTTTTACATAGTTTCTAAACAAAATGCTGCTAATATTGAGGGACAATATGAAGAAAATAAACTAATTACATATTTATTTTTCATATTTTTGTTATTCTATAATTTTTTTAAAACCGCAACAGACCACTAAAACCAATTAAAATGAATCAAGAATGGCTGCTGGGGGTATCGGACGCATGTGAGAGGGCTCCAGGCTGGTAGGTCTCAATCCACCCCATCCGTCCCTGCCTGAGCCCTTCACATTGCCATTACACCATCACACCGCTCCTGTCACCCCCCGCACAGCCTGTGTCTGGCCGAGCCGTCCATTGTGCCTTGGCTCAGTTGGAAAGTGGCTGCTATGTTTGCAGACCAGGAAGCCCCTGGGCCCGACACCTTGGCCGGCCTGAGGAGGGAGGCACATGTCCCTCAGCGCTGCCGTGGGATTCCCCCCAACCCACACTCACCCAACCAGCACGCCCAAGGAGGTTGAAATAAGACGGGGACACAGGGCCAGCCATGCCACTGATGGGCAGAGTGAGCCCGGAAGAACTGCTCGCAGGCATGGCCCCCGATCACCAGGCCCCACACTGGACCAGCGGCTGGCCTGACTGCGACGACCTGTACTCGGCAGCAGGGACCTACGGACCCACCCCCGGACAGGGCCGACAAAGAAGCCCACTTGCAAGTCCTCACTGACAGTGGGGCACCCATCAACAAAAGAATTCTCCCCCGACCCTCCGACCAATGCCTGTGACAGTGACCCAAGCACAGCCAGCAAACAGGGAGGAGGTGAGGGCACACAGCCACTGGCACCATCCCTACAAACAGCCAGCTGCACTGATCCCCTGTATTAATATGACCCCCTAGCTCCATCTGATCCCCTGGCTGTGTCTGACCCCCTGGCTGCATCTGACCCCCTTGCTGCATCTGACCCCCGGCTGCATCTGATCACCCGGCTGCATCTGACCCCCCGGCTGCATCTGACCCCCTGGCTGCATCTGATCCCCTGGCTCCATCTTAATCCCTGGCTGAATCCGATCCCCTGGCTGCATCCAATCCCCTGGCTGCATCTGATCACCTGGCTCCATCTTACCCCCTGGCTTCATCTGACCCCCTGAGTGCATCTGATCCCTTGGCTGCATCTGACCACCAACTCCATCCGATCCCTGGCTGCATCAACCCCTGGCTACTTCTGATCTCTGACTGCATCTAATCCCCAGTTGCATCTCATACCCCACTTGTTGTGCATTGGACCTTGTCCTGCTTAGACCTCATCAGTCCTGTACAACCTCTCACTGCATCTGATCCCTCACTGCATGTGATCCGTGACTGCATCTCATTCCCTGTGGCATCCCATCCTTGTGTGTTGTGCTTCTAGCCTTGGCTTGGTAACCTCTCAATAGTCCGAACTCGATAGGCCATCGCCATCACCACACATCTCTCGCCGCATCTGATCCCTGGCTGCTTCCGATCCCTAGCTGCACCTCATCCCCTGCTGCATCTCATCCCTATCTATTGTGCATTTGTCCGGATCTGGTACGACCCCATCATCCTTACTCACCTACTTGCTGCATCTGATCCCTGGCTGCACCCGACCAGTGACATATCCCCTAACCTTGGACTTCCCCCCGTAACATCCCCACAGTCACTTCTACCCCATGCCCACGATCCAACACTCACCTTCGCAACCTCTGCAACATTAGACTCATTCATCCAGCTCCTGCCACCCAGTCCCTCTACCTAGTGCTCTCTGGAATGCCCGCTCTGTGTGCATCAAACTCTCATTCGTCCATGACTTCTTCATCACCCACAAACTCTCATTCCTTGCCATCACCGAAACCTGGCTCACTTTCTCTTACACAACCTCTCCTGTTGCACTTTCCTATAGTGGACTCAGTCTTTCCCACACCTTCCACCCCTGTAACAAACATAGTGGAGGAGTTGGCTTCCTCCTGGCCAACAACTGCTCCTTTGCCCCTATTCCACTACCATCCTCTGCTACTCTCGTCTCTTTCAAGGTCCATTCCGTCTGCATCTTCTCTCCCTGTAACCTTCAGCTTGCTGTCATCTAATGCCCACCTAAAGCAACCACCTCTTTCCTCAACCACTTCAACACCCTGGCTACTCCACTTCCTCTCTGCGGATATCCCCACTATCATAATGAGCAAGTTCAATATCCCCATCGACACTTCCCACCCAGCCACCTCTAAGCTCCTTTCACTGACTTCCTCCTTTGGGCTTTCTCAATGGTCCTCCTCTGCCACTCACAGAGATGGCCACACCCTGGACCTCTTCTTCACCCGCCTTTGTTTCCTTACTAATCTCTCAAACTGACCCCTCCCCCTGTCTAAAAACAATCTTTTGACTCTCTCCTCCCTCTCCTCCCCCTCTTCACGTCCCCCCACTCCACGATGTCACCCATCCTTGCCAAAACCTAAAGCTTATAGATCTTAACTCATTCTCAGGATCTCTTCTCCCCCTCACCGACATAGCTTTCTTACACGACACGGATGATGCTACCACCCTATATAACACCATTATAACTTCTGCCCTCAACTTGGCTGCCCCTCTCACACAGAGCAATTCATGCACAAACAGGCAACCCTGGCACATCAACCTCACTAAAGGCCTGAGATGCACTTCCAGGGTCACTGAACGGAGATGGAAGAAATCTTGTTCCACTGAACACTTCACTTCAAGTCCCTCACTAAATTCAACTGCGCACTCACTGCGGCAAAACAAGCCTACTTCTTCCCTTTAATATCCGATCTGTCCCACAATCCCAAACAGCTATTTAAAACTTTCACTTCTCTACTCCGCCCCTCCATACCTCCTCTCTCTCCTCTTATATTGGCCAAAGACTTTGCCTCCATCTTCAAACAGAAGATCAATAACATCAGAGGCAGCTTTGACCCTCTGTCTCCACAGACTCTCCTCACAACTAGACTGCCCTATTCTTCCAAAGACTGCTTCTCCACTTTTTCAAAAGATCAGCTCTCCTCCCTCCTATCAATATCACACCTCATCACCAGCATCCATGACCCGCTCCCATCCCATCTCATTCCCAGCTTCACCTCCGTGTTCATCCCAGCCCTAACCCATCTGTTCAACTTATCACTTACTACTGTTGTTTTCCCCTCATCCTTCAAACATGCCTTGATCACACCCATCCTCAAAAAGCCCACCCTTGACCCATCATATGCTTCTCACTATCACTCAATGTCGCTTCTCCCCTTTAGCTCAAAACTACTGGAACACCACGTCCATCTTGAACTCTCCTCCCACCTCTCCTCCTCCTCCCTCCTTGACAGCCTGCAATCTAGCTTCCGACCACACCATTACACCGAAACAGTCCTAACCAAAGTTACCAACGACCTACTGACCATGAAGAGCAAGAGACACTACTCTGTCCTCCTCCTTGAGATATCTTCCACCTTTGACACTGTCGACCATTCCCTCCTTCTACAGATCCTGGAATCTCTTTTTATCACTGGCGTGGCCCTCTCCTGGATCTCCTCATATCTATCCAGCCGGACATTTAGCGTCTCCCTCTCCCACACCACCTCTTTACCCTACCCCCTTTCCATCGGTGTCCCCCAAGGCTCGGTTTTCAGATACCTTCTTTTTTCCATCTATACCCTCTATCTGGGACAACTAATCAAGTCCCTCAGTCTTCAGTATCACCTCTACGCTGATGACACTCAGATCTATCTCTCCGGACCTGACATCACCTCCTTGCTATCCAACATTCCCCCATGTCTGTCTGCTATCTCATCTTTCTTTTCTACTCGCTTTCTGAAACTAAGCATGGACAAAACAAATTCATAATTGTTCCCCCCTACCCACTCTCCCCCTCTACCTGACCTTTCCATACTGTCAACAGATGCTCACTTTCCCCAGTCCCCCAGGCTTGGTGCCTGGGAGTAATCCTCGACTCCACCCTCTCCTTCAAGCCACATATCCAAGCCCTTGCCGACTCCAACTCAAAAATATTTCCAAGATCCGTTCATTCTTTGACCTCAACACTGCAAAAAAACTTGTCCATGCCCTCATCATCTCCCGCCTCGATTATTGTAACCTCCTGCCTCCCCTCTAGTACTCTTCAAACTCTCCAATCTATCCTAAACTCTGCTGCCTGACTAATCCACCTGTCTCCCCACTATTCCCCAATCTCTCCTCTCTGCCAAGCCCTTCACTGGCTCCCCATTTCTCAAAGGTCCCAGTTTGAAACACAAACAATGACCTGTAAAGCCATTCATAATCTGTCTCCTCCATACATTTGTGACATGGTCTCCCGATACCTACCCTCACGCAACCTGCTCTCCACTCACAACATCCTCCTCTGTTCCCCCTTATCTCTTCTTCCCACAAACGCATACAAGACTTCTCCCGTGAATCTGCTCTACTCTGGAACTCTCTGCCCCAACATATCAGACTCTCGCCGACTCTGGAAACCTTTAAAAGAAACCTGAAGACTAACCTGTTCCGACTAGCCTACAACCTGTGAGCCTCGGTCCACCAAACCACCGCACGACCAACTCTACCCTCTCCTAATGTATCATCACCCGGCCCCCTCGCTAGAAACTGTGATTTGGACTGACCTTTCAAAATAAGTTTTATTTAGTTAGTTTTTTTTTACATGGTTGTTGATTATTTTTTTTAATTTATTTTTCACGCTTCCCCCTACCTCCCTCCGCACACTGTCAAAAGTAAGATTTTAATTATATCTCACTGAACGCAACAATAATTTCAAAATTTCATTTGAAAACCATTAATACAATTGTTTTATTGCTGATTTTCTCTGTAACTGGGGCTGGTATATTAGTCCCAGTTGCAGGTGAAAATCAAACTTTTCTCTGCACTTCAGAGCTGGCCGGCATTTGTAGGAACAACAACTCATGCTCTCTCTACACATAATGATCACTTGATGCCTGAGTCTGAGGTAGGACACAGGTTCTGTGGTTCTTAAATTATATAACCAGTGTTTGTTCGGGTTTGTGTATGCTGTGATTGAGAAGATTGAGATGAGATCTGTATGACACACAGTACCATCTTTGGCAAAGTATGCCTTTGTATAGCCTCCACGTGCATAGTTTCTGCCTTGTTTATGAGGCCTAATAATGTAAATTGTCAGAATAAGCGATAGATTCCATTTTGCATTAACATGTTAATCTAAGAGTTAAAACTATCAAACTAGACATTGTGCATTCCATATTGCTGTTACAATTAACTGGATGTAGAACAATATCCATCACTTAATAAGACACCCCAAATCACTTCCTATTCTCCTAATTAAAACCTTAATATAATTATACTAGTCCCCCGTGTCATTAACCTCATTTTGCTTTTATTCACCTCATAAATCAGATTAAAATGATTTCATTTACAAGATTCAGTTATATCATTAGTGGATACATGAATCAGAATGTGTGCTAGTTATATTATTGTATTCATCTCTATTATGCATAATCCATCACATTTCTGTATTTCTTGTAATGTTGCAACAGTAAATATTCACTTATGATAAATGAAATAATTGGGTAAACGGGCAGCATATGTAAGCACAAAAAAATATTGTAAATATTCTTTTCTGAATATTATGCTCTTTTTTATATCTTATTTTGTCTCATATTTAAATCCAACCCAAAAGAAAAACATGTTATTGGAGATCTTTAACTTCTCTCTTTACCTTCTCAGAATTCTGTGCGTTAAAAATGCCCTGTCTACAATAGGAGACCGGTAATGCTAAATCTCACCTTCTAGCTAAGTCTGTCCTCTTCAGAGACCTGTCACCAAAGATAAAAATAAATGAAAACCTGTAAATTCTGAAGGCTTTTCTTAGCCTGTAGGACTTGTATATGTACCTGAAACATACGACAAACATGTTTTTTCCCCTGCTTATTTTTACGAATCAGTTGTATTGTATTTTAAACCAAGCTTTAACCCCTTGCCATATTTTCTAGAATATAAAATACACTGCTCTCCTGTTGGGGAAAAGGGGTGTGTGTTTTACAATCTGGATATATCTTACCAGGGGAACACGGCGGGTCAGTGGAGTGGGGTCTCAGTAGGCAGGGTTCCAAATGGCATAGTTGGTGATACTCTGGGCTTAGTTTTTGGAGGAGGGTGTGTTGCGGTGGCGTGATGCGGGTGCACTTGGTTGTGATGGACTTCTACCTCGGATGCGATAGACTTCAGCAAATTGGATGCAGAGGTGAGCATGCGTAGATGCAAATCTTGGCTCTCCAAGATCTCCATCTGTGCATACGCTAGCCTTCATGCCAATTTTGCTGAAGTCCTTTGCATTCAATGCTACCATATCAATGTTGCCCACATCGTGACACCACCTCTTCTGAGCCCCAGGCCGATGGCATCACTGACCTTGCCAACTGGGAACCTGACTTCTGCGATCTTGCTCCACCGCCGCCGCACCCCCTCCATGAGCTTTATATGGATTGTAATATGGACACTAGCATTATAAGGCCCCTTTCACATCAGCGTTTTTTTCAAATCGCGGCAGATGCGGTGAAAAAAACGCATCTGCTGCGATTACCGCATACCGGCTGCACTTGCGGCACGGTTGCCGCCTATACATTGTATGGGGCTTGCCGCAACTGCGTCGCAACCGTGCCGCAAGTGCAGCCGGTATGCAGTAATCGCGGCAGATGCGTTTTTTTCACCGCATCTGCCGCGATTTGAAAAAAATGCTGATGTGAGAGGGGCCTAAGATGGGCCACATTTAACATCAAAACTTATTTTTTTCCTCCTTTCCCCTCTAAATTTGGGGTATGTTGTATAATCCGATGTGCCTTGTAATCCGCAAAATGCGGTAAATAAATTTGACTATTTTTCCCATTTTTGCCTCACAGATTTACAAAAGTCAGAACATTTTTTTTTTATAGTGTTATGGGAGGTCCTGTTTTCTGCATTTCTAAAAGGAGCAAGGATAATTCTAGTTTTCAAGCTGCCTGAGGTAACAATTGAAATAGGGCCCTTTCTCTCATTACAATTAATTCCTGCAGTAAATGTCCTATACTGTATATGTACTGTACTCAGCATAAATGAATGCACCCACTGTCAAAAGTAAGATTTTAATTAATATCTCACTGAACACAACAACAATTTCAAAAATTTTGACAAGACTGAATTTCATAAATTTTGTGTAACCCAGAAAAATAAGGTAAGGTTAATAAATAATATAACTTTTATTACAAAATCCATTTTACTCAACTTAGCTGATTGTAAAATTGCAAAAATAAATACACCCCATATGAAAACTACGAGATCCAGTATTTTGTATCACCTCCATGATTTTTAAGGACAGCACCATGTCTTTAAGACATGGAATGAACAAGTTGGGGAACATATTGCAAAATCTTTCTTTTTTCTTTCTTCAAGAATGACCTCTCTGACAGCCTGGATGCTGGATGGAGAGCCAAGCCCCATTTGTCTCCTCTGAATTCTCCATAGGTGTTCAATTGGGTTCAGATCATGAGAATTCCTTGACTACTCGATCAATTTTACCCTATTCTTCAGAAATGCAAGAAATGTGTGTTTGAATCATCATGTTAGAAAAGTGTACTTCTACCAGGAGCACCGAGTGATGTGAACATCTTCTCTTTCAATATAGAGCAGTATAACTGTGAATTCATGATATAATCAATGGAATATGGCTCTTGGACTCCAGTAGCACTCATTCAGCTCAACATAAAGACACTGACACTATTTTATTTCATAGTAAGCACTATGCATTTGATAATTTTTCATGCTCATTGTGCTAATAGGACATATGTGGAGAATTTTATGGTGGCACTTGGGATACTTTTACATACATACAGATATACAGTTCATAAATACAGATATGCTGTACATCAGGGGTGGGCACTTTATTTCCCCAATAGGCCACATGGGAGTATGGGCCCTCATTAAGCCTCATATACACAGTCTAAGTCCCCCATATAGCAACTTATATACAATGAGCCCCTTCATAATCCAGCCATATAGAGTTTGAACCCCTACATAACCCACTATATAAAGTATGAGCCCTCACATAGCCACATATATACAGTGTGAGCTTCCACTGTTTACAGCCTAAGCACCCACATAACCTCTATATACAATATAAGCCCTCACATTGCCCCTACATACAGTAATTGCCCCCTGCATACAGTAGCTCACAAATACCTTCCCCGTATGACGTTTGACTTCTAACATAGTTGCTATATACAATGTGAGCTCCCACATATTGCCCTGTATACACTGGGAGCATCCATGCAGTTCTCCTTTATACAGTGTAATCTCCCATATAACCTCTCTATATATAGTATGAGCCCTCACATAGCACATATATTCAATGTGAGCCTCAACATAGTCCCCTATGTACAGTATTTAGCCACATAGCCTTCTATCTACAACATGAGCCACTACATTGTTCCCTATAAACATAATCAGCCACCACATATATTCCCTATATTTAGTTTGAGCCCTCATATAATGACATGCATCTTGCAGTTCCTTCAAAAGTAACCTGATGACCCACCTCTTCAGACAAGTCTGTAACCAGCAGTGAGCCCCAGTCCACAATACCACCGCACGACCAGCTCTACCCCCTCCTAATGTATCCTCACCCATCCCTTGTAGACTGTGAGCCCCCGTGGGCACGGTCATCTCTCCTCCTGTACCTGTGTGCGCCTTGTATTGTTCATAATTATTGTACTTGCCTATGTATGCCCCTTTTTCACATGTAAAACGTCATGGAATAAATGGTGCTATAGTAATAACAATACTCATACAAACATACAGTACAAAATAGAAGTAGTGTACATACATTGGTTGTGCTGCCTACAATCAGTGTTAAGCCGGCAACACACATTAGATTGCTGTCAGCAGAATTATGCTTTAGTCAACCATCAGGTTTACAGCCATTTCAGCTGACACTCCCATAAACAAAAGCACTCATTTGACTGAATATGTCTGTGTTCTCTATGAGAAAGCAGTCAGCTGTCACTGTCATATTTCTGGGAGAATAATGCTATCAATAGTTAAAAAAATGCCCAATCGACATCTCCTCTGACCATCAGTTTACCAGCGATCCTATATGTCAGTATTGAAGGTAACAGCCAAAATTATTCTAATGTGTATTGGGACCATTAACCCTTGGCAGCTGCATCATTGTGTTTCAGGGTTGTCAGATGTGGAGAAGAGCAGTGACAAAAAGTCAAGTTATAAGAACGGTATCCTGTTTAGTTTATGAAGTGAGCTACAGTCTGCAACAGAAGAGAGTGTGAGCTACACATATCTATTACGTATTGACAAAGTGCTTTGGCCTTTGGCATCTTTATAATTGGAGAACAACAGAGGCCTGTGCATTGTCATCCTTCCTTTCACAAGTAAATGGAATTGAGTTCTAGAACTTGCATATTGCTGGGTTTATCGTTGCGCTTCACAGTAAAATGATGTAAAGAGCCACTTTATGAGCACTGCAAACTATCCCTGGTAACACAGGAGTAGAGACTTAGGCTTGGGTCCGTTTTTGGCTTCATTTTTGGCATTTTTTTTTTCTAAGTCCAAAAACTGATAGAAAAACGGATTGGATGTAATAAACACCCTGTCCGTTTTTTCTGCACTTAAAAACATTGCTATGTCCGTTTTTCAGCCAAAAACGTTGCTAGCAACGTTTTTGGGGTCCGTTTTTCAAAAAAAAAAAACATTTTTTTTTTTTAACATGGGCCCTATGGAAAAACGGATCCGTATTTTTTGGGGTGCCTGAAAAAACGGATCTGTTTTTTTGAGAATTTTGGTAAAAAAATGACTAAGTCCAAAAACGTTCAGGGGTGTAGGAGGCTCAAAAAGCACCCAAAAAAAAAAAACGGATTGGTCATGGAAATCACTTCCAAAAACGGATTTCTATGTGTGACCCCAGCCTTACTCTGCTGGGAAAAATTAAAAAAAATTTTAAATGTAATATTCTAACATTTCTTCATAGCAGTTCTAAACATACATGCAGTATACAACGTTTCCTTGCTTCCTACTCTTCTCGTTTGTCTCTTGGCACAACAAGCAAGTCTCTTAAGGAATCTAACAGAAGCAAATAGGCCGGTGTCACATTAGCCTATGACATCCAATACAAAAGCCGTAGGAAAGGCAGTAAAAGGGGCAAGTGTTCAATATTAGGGGACATTGCTTTGTTTTGGTCAACTTCTTGTTTCTTCTGCTTCCTATCTTTCAACTAACTGTATTGTGACAAATATACATGCGTCAATAATGCAGATTCACGTGAAAATTCAACTGTGTGAAAGCTCCAACAAACACTGCCTGCACATACACTGAAACATAGAAAACCAAGTACAAAACAGATTTTACAGGAAAAAATATTACGTAACATTTTTTCCTATATAATAACTTAAATTTTAAAAGGACCTGTCACCCCCTGTTGCTATGCTAACTGAATGCAGCACTGAATGCAGTGTGTCTGCTGCACTAAGGGAAGGGGTCCCCCATGTTTCTAGCCCTCATGTAAGGGCCCTTTCACATCAGCGTTTTTTTCAAATCGCGGCAGATGCGGTGAAAAAACCGCATCTGCCGCGATTACCGCATACCGGCTGCACTTGCGGCACGGTTGCGGTTTTTGCCATGCAAAGTATAGGCGGACTTGCGGCAGGTGCGGCAAGTGCGGTTTTGCACTTGCGGCAGGTGCGGCCGCGAAAAAAAACCGCGGCTGACCGCGTTATTTTTCGCGGCCGCACCTGCCGCAAGTGCAAAACTGCACTTGCCGCACCTGCCGCAATTCCCCCTATACTTTCTATGGGGATTACCGCAACCGCGCCGCAAGTGCATCGGTTTTGCGGCAATTGCGGCAGATGCGGTTTTTTCACCGCATCTGCCGCAAATTTTAAAAATACGCTGATGTGAAAGGGCCCTAAGCTGTTAAAAAGACTTTATGAAGTGTATAGATAAGGAGTCCGGAGGGACTTACTCAGTAATGAGTCATCGCTGTTGCTTGTGTCCTCCCCGCCTTCAGCCCTCTTTGTGCCGCCTCCAGCCCCTCAGTAACACCTCCTTTATGTGTCTCCCCTCCTCGGCTGCTCAAAATTGCTCTGTGTCTGAAGTCATGCAGACGCAGAAAGAACAATGGGCGGGACTGGGCACAGAGAGAGTTGTGAGCGGGGAGAACACAAGGGAGTAGCGAGGACTCATTACTGAGTAAGTCCCTCCAGACTCCTTATCTATACACTTTATATCGTCTTTTTAACAACTTACAGGGGGCTAGAGACATGGGGGAGCCCTTACCTGAATGCAGCAGACACCCTGCATTCAGTGCTGCATTCAGTTAGCATAGCACCAGGGGGGTGACAGATCCTCTTTAAGGCATAATTAAAAAGAGGAAAAAAATGACTACTCCACCCTTTCAGGTATGTGTACAAATTGAAAATTTGGTTGAAGAAATTTCTGCACCATTTCTGAATCTCTTGGCAGGAAAAGTGCAGCGTATTATTGCCACCTTTTTAATGCATTTTTCAACTGCATTTTTCAAGTGTTTCTGGACACTGATGAATACTAGATCATTAATTACTCTCCAAATCTGCAAGAAAAACGCATGCAAAACATATTGAGAGTGTGACAAAACAAGCATTTTTGCTGCTGCATTTTTCCTGAAAAGAGATGCAGAAATGCACATACTCAAAGAATTGACACACTGCAGATTATATTTTACACCAAAACTGCATGTGCACTCCAAGGTTCTCATTGACTTTGCTGGCATCAGGATTCCTTTTACGTTTTTTGGCTCAGCTTCTCCACATTGTCCTAGCACAGTGTCAATTAAGGTATTTGGGGTTAATGTATGAGCTGTTTCCAAAGGAGAGTGTACCAAGCATCACTCCCCATGACCTTATATAAGACTTGATAACGAGATTCACCCGGCCAATCACAGTAATGCCAGCAGCCAACATAGTTACGGCATTACCTTGTGTTGCAGGAAATCACCACATGCTGATTGGCTGTCTAAAAGCTATGAAACACGTGGGGTGGGAACTTGAGTATGGCCCTCTAGCACCCATGATTCTTGATGAAGTAACAAGTGTGGTCGGTCACGCTTGCTCTGCACTGTTATTTTTGGCCTGTATACTGTAAACCTCATAGGACACATGTATATATAATGCAAATTTGCTTCAATGTGAAATGACTATAATACCAATTTGATTCAGCAATCATCCAGGAATGTATCCTTTAATCAAGGCTTCTTTTTAAGTACGGTATGTTTTTATTTTAAACATAAAAATAAGCATAGTTTTAGAAAATTATATTTTTAAACTTTTTTTTACATTTTCAATATTATTGTCTGTATTAAAACTCAATCCTGAAGTTTTGCATTTTAACAACCGCCACTTGGCCTGATTATAGACTGACTTCTGTTCAACAGGAATAAAATAGTATCACAACATGTCTATATAGATAACACAGGATCACACCATTCACAACATTTGATAACTGCCATTATTGCACAGTGACTTCAGCAATCATCAAAGCATACCTAGAACACTTTCTTATAGAAGTCAAGGAGTCCTACAGGTTACTTTGATCGATGTGGCTAAAGGCTCCTTTAATCCATATGACTGTTGTGAAGTAGATCATTGAATGCTATTATTGCTCTGGAAAGATTGCCACCTTCCAGAGGTTATGAAATATTTAAAAAAATCTACAAAATAAAAATAATAGAAAAAATAATAAAGTTCAATATCTAGTTTTAATAATTAAAAAATAAGATATGTTATAAATTCCATTTAAATGAGTAGAATACTTGAAGCATTTTTCATCTGAACTCTATAATCTTGGTTCACTAGGACTAGCTTTTTGTGCTCCAACCTTAATGAGGGGCATGCAGGAATAGGATGTGCAAAATTCATTAAGTCAATTTGTCACATGTTATCAGTGGTGTGCTCCTCCATGCACCTTGCAAGAAATATTACTCCAGACTCAGACTAGAGTAATATTTAGTGCATTAGAAATGAGTTTGATGGATGGGATTAGCTGTGCCTCATCCCACCATGGCTCCTCTCCGCCTTCACCAATTTTGGCAGAGCTGCTTTTAACTAGCGTGAACTGCCAAAAGTTGTAGTGTCAAATCTGTCTGAAGCTCCAGGCTCAAAAAGTCTACCTTGGACAGACTTAGCACAAGCCACTCTATCTGGCAGATTCCAGAGAAACTGACACCCTTTAACCCACTATAAAGGGGTTCAGTGGATTGCTACCATCAAAGAGATGCCTTCCAGAAGTGCGAACAAGATGTAGAAATGGTCACAAAGCAGGCTCAAAACCAAGAAGTAATGTCAAGGACAAAGTCCAGAGACAAGCAGGTAGTCAGAATTCAAGGCAGAGTCAATACACCGGAAAAACAAAACCAATACCAAGACTATTCAGAGCCACGTCAGAGAGTTAAGTACTACATACACACACACTAACTAATAACTGCCAGCTAGCGCCTGTCTTGTGGGGTTCACATAGAAGCAAGCCCTACCTATTGCTTCCAGCAGTGAGATAATTACCTACCATTTCACCACAGCAAAAAAAATCAAGAGAATAACAAAAAGGAAACTATCCAATAGTAACTATAGTGTTGCAGTGGTGGCACTTAGCAACCAGGGCAGGAGTTGCAGTAGAATATTTAGACACAGACGTGACACAGAGTTGTTAAAAAATTATGTGACTAGTTAAAATATTTTATGCCAATTTTTTTGAATAAATATTTTGATGTAATGGCCCCCCTGTGTCTGATTGAATTGTGTGAGGTTTTAGAAATATATCTGTGTAAGGGTGGCTTCACACTTGCATTCGCCTGTGCATTGCGGTGGGTGAATGCAAGCCGAGCGCAATCACCGCACGTTCCTTTGTTTAACATGGGGACGCACAGTGTATGCGCTCGGCTGCGGATGGCCGTGCGCACCCATTGCTTCCCATGATTTGTACGCATGCGGATGCTTGCGCACAAATCATACATTCTCGTCCGCACCATGAACGCAACATGCTGCGTTCATGGTGCGGACGAGAATGTATGATTTGTGCGGAAGCATCCGCATGCGTACATATCAAACATGGGGAGCAATGGGTGCACACGGCCATCCTCAGCCGAGCGCATACACCGTGCATCCCCATGTTAGGCTGTGGTCACAGTTTTTTTAGTGCCTTTTAAAAACGCATGCTTTTTTACATGCGTTTTTCATGTCAGCATGAGTTTTTTAAGGTCTCTGATGGCTCCCTGCGTTTTTGGCTGCGTTTTTGAATCTGCACATAAAAATAGTGCTTGTAGTATTTTTTTGAGCGTTTTGAAAAACGCATGCGTTTTTGTAGAAAACGCATGCGTTTTTATAACATGGGTTCCTATGGAAAACGCATGCAAAAACGCATGTACAGTTAGTACCTTTTAGTGCCATTCAAAAACGCATGCGTTTCCCATAGGAGCCCATGTTAAAAAAACGCATGCGTTTTTCTGGAAACGCATGCGTTTTTTTAACATGGGCTCCTATGGGAAACGCATGCGTTTTTGAATGGCACTAAAAGGTACTAACTGTACATGCGTTTTTGCATGCGTTTTCCATAGGAACACATGTTATAAAAACGCATGCGTTTTCTACAAAAACGCATGCGTTTTTGGATATGCTCCAAAAACGCATGGGACAATCACACATGCTTTTTGGCTATTAGGGCATGCGTTTTTTAACATGGGGGCCTATGGGTACGTTTTTTACATGCGTTTTTGAAAACGCAGGTCTCCAAAAATGCATGTGAAAAATGGTACTGTGACCACAGCCTTAAACAGCGCAGGCGAACACAAGCGTGAAGGTACCCTAGAATCCCTACCTATCTTTTTGGAGGTGTAGAATTGGGATGGATAAAAAGTGTTTTTTTTTAGGGGTTTTCTGATTCCAAAACTGTTTTACACTACTATTGCATTCACAGACTTCTAAACTCCATATGGGTTAGAAAATTACATTTATTTTTTCTCACCTTATTTAAACAAAGACTTTAAAAGTACGGTAAATAATATTACTTTTCATCAACTTGGAAGAAGTTTAAGAGGACAAGTCACAAAGGAAGCACATATAACGACAAAGACATTTTCCATTATTTATTAGTGTATATCTGCATTCAATGACTAATGAATCCCTTATGGCTGAAAAACAGATCTCGTAAGCTAGTGATTGATCTTGGCCTACAGCAGAAACTATGTAAATTCTCATTTACTATTTAGGTTCTGTTCTTTACTGGCCATTCTTTTTCTACTTTGTGACAATGAAGCTTCTCAATTTACAATGAGACAGTCTGGAAATTATCTATCAGTGTCTTCTATTTTAAGACAAATGTAGTCTTCCCGTCAGCCATGTTGACATTTGCTCCTGACTTGTCAAGGGTGTACAAATTAACATTTGGGGAGCTGCATTAGTGGCATTTTCTGTGAAAAAAAATGCTTTTCATAGTAAATTCATGCAAATAAATACAGCATGATAACTTGTTCTGTATTTTTTTACCTTTACTTTGGTTAGAAAGAATTAAAAACAATAGACTTTGAGAAACATGTTGAAAATAAAACAATAACATTTACAATTCTGCATAATTATTATTATTATTTATATGTATAGCTCCATTAGTTTCCATGGCACTTTACATGTGCAAGAGTAAACGAGGACAAGAACATAAAATGATGACAATCAGATCATACAGGTACAGTAGGGCAGAGGACCCTGTCCACGTGGGTTCACAGTCTATAAGGGATGGGTGGGGAGACAGTATGCGGGGGAAGGCCGCGAGTGAGATGGTGCGGTGGGACAGGTCTTAGTGTAGGTTGTAGGCTTAAAGGAAGAGGTGGGTCTTCAGGTTTCTCTTGAAGGTTCCCAGGGTAGGGGAATGTCTGATGTGTTGGGGTAGAGAGTTCCAGAGTATGTTGGATGCACAGGAAAAATCTTGTATGCGGTTGTGGGAGGAGGAGATGTGGAGGAGCAGCTCTTGGGAGGAGTGTAGGTTGTGCGCGGGTAGGTAGTGGGTGACCAAGTCAGAGATGTATGGAGGGGACAGGTTGTGGATAGCTTTGTATGCCATGGTTAGGGTTTTGAACTGGGATGTCTGGGAAATGGGGAGCCAGTGAAGGGCTTGGCAGAGGAGCGAGACAGGGGAGTAGCGGGGAGACAGATGGATGAGGTGGGAAGCAAAATTGAGGATAGTATGAAGAGGTGCGAGGGAGGTAGAGGAAAGACTGGTGAGCAGGAGGTTGCAGTAGTTGAGGTGGGAGATGATGAGAGCATGGACAAGTGTCTTGGCAGTGTTGAGGTCAAGGAAGTAGCGGATTCGGGAAATGTTTTTGAGCTGGAGTCGGCAGGCGGTGGTGAGGGCTTGGATGTGGGACTTGAAGGAGAGGGAGGAGTCGAGCATGACCCCGAGGCACTTGGCATGGGGGCGGGCAAGAGTGTACAATCGTTGACAGTGATGGATAGGTTGGGTAGGGGGGAGAGTGACTTGGCGGGAAGATGATGAACTCGGTTTGTTCCATGTTCAACTTTAGGAAGCGAGCAGAGAACAAGGATGAGATGGCGGACAGGCATTGAGGTATTTTGGATAGTAGGGAAGTGATGTCGGGGCTGGACAGATAGAACTGGGTGTCATCGGTGTAGAGGTGGTATTGAAGGCCATGGGACTCAATGAGTTGGCCTAGGCCTAGGGTGTAAATGGAGAAGAGCAGTGGTCCCAAGACTGAGCCTTGGGGAACACCAACAGATATGGGGTAGGGTGAGGAGGAGGTGTGGGAGTGGGGGATGCTGAAAGTGTGACCCGTTAGGTAAGAGGAGATCCAGGAGAGGGCTAGGTCAGTGATGCCAAGATATTCTAGAATTTGAAGTAGGAGGGAGAGATCAATGGTGTCAAAGGCGGCAGAAAGGTTAAGGAGGAAGAGGACGAGGTAGTGTCGTTTGTGCTTGGTGGTCAGTAGGTCGTTGGTGACTTTGGTAAGGGCTGTTTCTGTGGAATGGTGCGGTCGGAAGCCGGATTGTAGGCGGTCAAAGAAGGAGCAGGAGGAGAGGTGGGAGGACAGTTCTGAATAGACGTGTTGTTCGAGTAGATTTGAGGCAAAGGGGAGGAGAGATATGGGGCGATAGTTGGATACAGATACAGGTTTGAGGGAAAGTTTTTTGAGGATGGGTGTGATCAGGGCATGTTTGAAGGATGAAGGGAAGATGCTGGTAGTGAGTGACAAGTTGAAGAGATGGGTTAGGGCAGGGATGAGAATTGCAGTAAGGTTAGGGATGAGGTGGGAGGGGAGTGGGTCGAGGGCGCAGGTGGTGAGGTGTGATCATGCTAGAAGGGAAGAGAGGTGGTCTTCTGTCATGGTGGAGAACCATCCTTTGGACAAGGGGAATTGGGTGGTAGAGGGGGAGGGCAGAAGGGATAGTGGATCAAAGCTATCTCTGGTTTTGTCAATCTTCTGCTTGAAGAAGGCAGCAAAGTCATCAGCAGAGATGAGGGGAGAGGAAGGGGGTGCCGAGGGATGGAGTAGGAAATTGAAGGTTTGGAATAGTTGTTTGAGGTTGTGGGCAGGGCGGCTATTAGAGAAGAGAAGTAGGCTTGTTTTGCGTCGGTGAGTGCATTGTTGAAGTTCTTGAGGGACTGTTTGTACAAGGCGAAGTGCGCTGCAGAGTGGGATTTCTTCAATCTCTGCTCGGCCACCCTGGACGTCCGTAGTTGTTTGGTGAGGGTGATGAGCCAGGGTTGTCTGTGTACGCAGCCTGAAATATAATTTGCAGGCTTCTCTAAAAACAAAAAAATGCATCTCTCCCTCCTGATATTGGGAGATATTGGGTTCTGGTACAGCCAGCGTGTGAACCACAGCCAATAACCCCACCACTTCTCGAAGTTGATACACCATCTGTTTTCACAGGGTAGACACCTCCTGAGAGAGCTCCTCCACCAGGTGCACAAAAGCTTGTGTTGACATAGTGGCTTCGGAGAAAAAATAGTGGGTTGCTGATTATGTCACACTGGGGGGGCCGGGGTACCCAGAAGTAGGACAGAGCTGTGTGTAGGGAGTCAGGGGAGCCTGCTCTGGCCCTGGTACTGGAGTCCCTGACTCCCTTGTACTCGGACGTACCTCTGAAGGTGAGGAGGTCCGAGTCGCCAGCCTAAGACCCTAAAACTCCTGAGAAGCCCTAGGCATAAGCACCTACCTCCACCCACAGATCACGGAACCCAGCAGCTTCCAATGGAGAAAAACAGCAGCTTCAGATCAGCGTATTCTCACAACAGGTCACAGTCCAGAAATTAACTGAATCAGCAACAGCAGGTGATGTGAGCTGACCCACTTATGGCCGAGAGGTGGGGAGCAACCAGCCCAGGCACACCCCTCAGCTCACCTAAGAATGAGTCATATTCATCACACTCACTTGCACTCTCAGTTGCCACTGATTAGGTTCCTCTCTCACACTGAGAGCAGGGAAAAAAATACTTCATTTAAACCACAGCAGCAGCACTTCCAAACAGCAAGGCAGTCAATATGTAACAGACATAGGATATGGTGGGGGTCAGAGGTGGAGGTCGGGAGCAGACGGGGATCAGGTGTAGACAGGGGATTGGGTATAGTGGGAGGGTGAGCAAGCATGTTGGAGATGAGTCAAGACAAGACTAAATTCGGAGCACTAAGTCAGGACGATGCCCGGCACATGGAGATGAGATGGACAGGTGGAAGAGGTGCAGCCATGGAGCAGGTGTGAGGGGTAGGAGCAGCCGGGAGGGTGTGCAGTGGTGATAGAGTTACCCATGACAAACAATCGCACAGCTCATAGGGGTGAGGAGAGGCAGGGGATGAGATGCAGTCAAAGGAGGATGAGCAGACATGGGTGAGATGGAGACAGGGGTAGGGAGCAACAGGGGGACAGGTACAACCAGTGTATGTGCACAGCGGATGAAGTCCAACCAAGTCCAGGTAAATGCAAAGCATGTGGGATGAGATGCAGGCAGGGATGAGGTGCAGCCAGTGATCGGAAGCAAAGCAAAGCGGATGACGTCTAATCAAGTCCAGGTAAATGCAAAGGACGTGGGGATGAGATGCAGCCAGGGATTAAGTGCTGCCACTTAATCATTCCAAAATTTAGAACAAGAATGAATTCTCATCGCCACTCAATAAAAGAAAAGCGTATGGATCTACCCGTAGCAAAGCATTTTTGCAGCTCTGACCACAGTGAAACCGATATTTGTTTGCTCATTTTAAAAAGCAACTTCAAATCTCAGAAAGAGAGAAGAATTTGGGAATACAAATTGATAACGACTTTTGACACATTCAAAACAGGATTAAATGTCTCACATGGATTCATGTGTTTTTATATAAAATGAAAGGGCATTTGGGGATATCACATCTTCCAACAGAAACCAGTTAAGGTGGGGTCACACGCGGCGATCTGGCCTGCGATGTCGGAAGCGATGCGCGGGTGCCCGCTCGCTTCCGACATCGCAGGCCAGCTGTCACACGGCACGACGTTGCCGGTGACGCGGCGGCGATGTGGGCGGAGCCATCGCTCGCTGGGCTGGGCTAAGCCCAGCGAGCGATGGCTCAGAAACACTGCAATATAGGCTGGATCGCGCCGCCAACAGTGTCAGACGGCGCGATCCAGCCTAATCGCTGGTCACAGGTTGACAGGTTTATGAACATGTTCATAAACCTGTCAACCTGCGACCAGCGATAATTTGCAGTTGCGTCGCGCTGTCACACAGCGCGACGCACTTGCAATATCGCCCGCGACATTGCTGTGACGTCACTTTGCGGCGATGTCGCGGGAGAGATCGCCGCGTGTGACCCCCACCTTAGAGGACAATGAACTTTTGACACATCTAATGTAAACTGTCTTGCATTGATTTATAGCTTTTTAGACTCACTGAAGAATCTTCAGCTCTCCACAGGCCACTAATCATAGCACAATAATACAATTGGTTCCTCTTATCTTGGAATTTTGACTTTACCTTCCCAGCTCCTCTCCCCCTCCCTAGCCTGACCTCTTTATGTCACCTGTCATATTTACTTCATCATCTAACCCTGCTCATGCATATATGTATGTGTCTTCAGAATTTGTGTCATTATCAGCCTGATGAAAGGGCCATGGTCCCGAAAGCTTGCTATGCTTTCCATCTTTTCAGTTAGCCATTAAAATGTATCAACCACTGAGGACTCTCAGATTCCAATATTTTTCTATCTACTGGCTAACAACTGTACAAACATTTTTTACCTTACTAAATGTACCAAGACATTCTTGATAAAGATCTATAACAGTATAATGAAAATGAAACAAGGGTGGACATTTCAGCAAGACAATGATCACAATCACACAGCCAAGGAAAATCTCAGTTGGTTTCAGAGAAAGAAACTAAACCTGCTAGAATAGCTCCCCCCAAAAAAATCACCTGACTTAAATCCAATAGAAAAGTTATGGAACAAACTAAAGCTTGGAGTTCAGAGAAAAAGCCCACAAGACCTTCACTATGTGAAGAGTGTGTGAAAGAATAGGCCACACTTAAGCTATGCATGCAACTAGTTTCTTCTTACAGGAGATGATTTGAAGATGCAATCACCAACAAAGGCTTCTGTAGGAAGTATTAACTAAATTTCAGTCCCGTGTGCAACACTTTTTCCCTGTGTCATTTGTCATTATTACACATCACTAAATTTATGGACAACTATGGATTTTCTTTGCTTGTGTGGATTGGATGGGTTGTTATCGACACCTCTTTCCTTGACCATTTCATCACCTGGCTGCTCCACTTCCTTTCTGCTGACATCCTCACTATCATCATGGGTGATTTTAACATCCTCATTGACACTTCCCACCCAGCCGCCTTTAAACTTTTTTCACTAACTGCCTCCTTCAAGCTCTCTCAAAGGTCCTCCTGTGCCACTCATAAAGATGGCCACACACTGGACCTCATCTTGACCTGCCTGTGTTCTCTCACTAACCTCTCAAACTCACCCCCCATGTCTGACCACAATCTACTGACTTTCTCCTCCCCTACTACACTACCTCCGCTCCGCACACTCACTCACCCCTGCAGAAACCTAAAACACATTGAATTACACTCATTCTAAGAATACTTTTTCCCTCTCGCCGACATAGCTTCCCTACACGACACAGATGCTTCCACCACCCAATACAACACCACAATTACTACTGCCCTCAACTTCGCTGTCCTCCTCACATACAGCACTCCTTGCACTAACACGCAACCCTGGCCTACCACCCTCACCAAAAACCTTAGACGGGCTTCCAGTGTTGCTGAGAGGAGAGGAGATGAAAGAATTCTAATTCTACGGAGCACTTTGCTATGTTCAAGCAGTCCCTTACTAACTTCAAGTCCGCACTCACTGGTGCAAAACAAGCCTTCTTCTTATTCCTAATAACCTCCTGTCTCACAATCCCAAACAGCTTTTTAAAACTTTCAACTCTCTACTCCATCTGTCCTCTCCTCCCCCCTCTTCTCTTATCTCTGCTGAAGACTTTGCCTCTTTCTTCAAACAAAAGATCGATAAAATCAGAGTCAGCTTTGGCCTACTGTCCCCACAGCCTCTCCTCACAACTACACTGCCCTCTCCTTCCAAAGGCTGCTTTTCCACCATGACAGAAGACCTGCTCTTCTCCCTTCTTCCAATATCACACCTCACCACCAGGGCCCAAGACCCACTCCCATACCACCTCATCTCCAGCCTCACCTCAGTCTTCATCCCAACCCTAACGCATCTCTTCAACTTATCACCTACTACTGGTGTCTTCCCTACATCCTTCAAACATGTCTTGATCGCTCCCATCCTACAAAAGCCCTCCCTTGACCCATGCTCTGCTTCTAACTAACTATCTATCTAACTATCTATCTATCTATCTAACTGTCCCATATCACTTCTCCCCTTTGACTCAACACTATTGGAACACCACGTCCACCTCGAGTTGTCCTCCCACCTCTCCTACTCCTTGCTCTTTGACCACCAACAATTTGGCTTCCAACTGCATCACTCCACTCAGACAGACTTAACCAGAGTTACCAATGACCTATTAACCTCTAAGAACAAGCGCCACTATTCAATCCTCCACCTCCTTGAACTATCGTCCGCCTTCCACAATGTAGACCATTCCCTCCCAATACAGATTCTGGAATCTCTTCACATCTAACTGACCGGACATTCAGCGCCACCCTCTCCCACACCACCTCTTCACTCTACCCCTTATCTGTCGGTGTCCCCCAAGACTCGGTTCTCGGCCCCCTACTTTTCTACATCTACACCCTTGGTTTGGGTCAGCTTATTGAGTCCCTTGATCTGCAGTATCTACGCTGACGACCCTCAGATCTACCTATCTGGACCTGACATCACCTCCTTGCTATCCAAACTTCCACAATGTCTGTCGGCTATCTAATTCTTCTTTACCCCTCGCTTTCTGAAACTGAACATAGACAAAACAGAATTCATCATCTTTCCCCCAATCCACTTCCACCCACCTGACGTATCATAGTAACATAGTAACATAGTTTTTAAGGTTGAAGGAAGACTTTAAGTCCATCTAGTTCAACCCATAGCCTAACATGTTGATCCAGAGGAAGGCAAAAAAAAACCCATGTGGCAACACTAAGCTCCACATTGGGGGAAAAAATTCCTTCCTGACTCCAGATACGGCAATCAGACTAATTCCCTGGATCAACGCCCAATCAAAGAATCTAGTATGTATAACTGATAATATTATAGTTTTCAAGAAAGGCATCCAGGCCCTTCTTAAATGTTAGTAGTGACTCACTCATTACAACAGCATGTGGCAGAGAGTTCCATAATCTCACTGCTCTTACAGTAAAGAATCCGCGTCTGTGATTATGATTAAACCTTCTTTCCTCCAGACGTAGAGGATGCCCCCTTGTCCCAGTCTCAGGCCTAAGAGTAAAGAGATCATTAGAAAGGGCTCTGTACTGTCCCCTCATATATTTATACATTATTATAAGATCACCCCTAAGCCTTCTTTTTCCAAGCTAAATAACCCCAAGTTTAATAACCTGTCTTGGTATTGCAGACCCCTTAGTCCTCTAATGACTTTTGTCTGCTCTTCTCTGGACCCGCTCTAGTTCAGCTATGTCTTTCTTATACACCGGAGACCAGAATTGTACACAGTATTCTAAGTGTGGTGCACTAGTGACTTGTATAGAGGTAAAATTATGTTCTCCTCATGAGCATCTATGCCTCTTTTAATGCATCCCATTATTTTATTTGCCTTTGCAGCAGCTGCCTGACACTGGCCACTAAATGTGAGTTTGTCATCTACCCATACACCCAGGTCTTTTTCAGTGACAGTTTTGCCCAGTGTTTTACAATTAAGCACATAATTATACCTTTTGTTTCCTCTGCCCAAGTGCATAACTTTACATTTATCCCCATTAAAGCGCATTTGCCATTTAGCAGCCCAAGCTTCTAGTTTACATAAATCCTCCTGTAATATAAAATTGTCCTCCTCTGTATTGATTACCCTGCAGAGTTTAGTGTCATCTGCAAATATTGAGATTCTACTCTGTATGCCCCCTACAAGGTCATTAATAAATATATTAAATAGAAGCGGGCCCAACACTGACCCCTGTGGTACCCCACTGTTAACTGTGACCCATTCTGAGTGTGTTCCATTAATAACCACCCTTTGTTTCCTATCACTAAGCCAGTTCTTAACCCACTTACACATATTTTCCCCTATCCCCATTGCCCTCATTTTATGTATCAACCTTTTGTGTGGCACCGTATCAAAAGCTTTTGAAAAGTCCATATACACCACATCCACTGCATTTCCTTGGTCCAGTCCAGAACTTACTTCTTCATAGAAGCTTATCAGATAGTTTGACAGGAACGGTCCCTCGTAAAACCATGTTGATAATGGGTCATGAGGTTATTTTTCTTCAGATACTCAGTATAGCATCTCTTAGAAAACCCTTGAAGGATTTTACCCACAGTAGAGGTTAAGCTTACTGGCCTATAATTTCCAAGTTCAGTTTTTGTCCCCTTTTTGAATATTGGCACCACATTTGCTATACGCCAGTCCTGTGGTACAGACCCTGTTATTATGGAATCTTTAAATATTAAAAATAATGTCTATCTATGACAGTACTTAATTCCTGCAGCACTCTGGGGTGTATCCCATCCAAGCGCCCGGGGATTTGTCAATTTTAGTGATTTTTAGACGATGCCGTACTTCCTCTTGGGTTAAGCAGGTGACATTTAATTGAGACTTTTTGTTATCACTGATCATATTGTCTGTCATGGGATTTTCTTGTGTAAATACTGTTGAAAAAAAGTCATTTAGCATATTGGCTTTTTCCTCACCTCATCCACCATTTCACCCAGACTATTTTTAAAGGGGCCAACACCATCATTTTTTAGTTTCTTACTATTTATGTAGTTAAAAAATATTTTGGGATTCTTTTTACTTTCTCTGGCAATGAGTCTCTCTGTCTCATCTTTGCTGCCTTGATTTGCTTTTTACAAATGTTATTTAATTTTCTGTATTTATTTAATGCTTCATCACTACCTCCTTGCTTTAATTCCCTAAATGCTTTCTTTTTGTCACATATTGCACTTCTTACCGCTTTATTTAGCCATAGTGGTTTCCTATTATTTCTAGCATGCTTATTCCCATAGGGTATATATTGTGCACAGGTCCTATTAAGGATGCTAATAAACATCTCCCATTTGTGTTGTGTACTTTTATGTCTCAGGACATCGTCCCAGTTTATTGCACTAAGATCATCTCTCAACCGTTGGAAATTTGCCTTCCTGAAGTTTAGTGTCCTTGTAGCCCCTCTACTACACGTCTTAGTAAAGGATACTTGAAAGCTTATTAAGTTATGATCACTATTACCCAAGTGACCTCCCACCCGTATATTTGATATGCGGTCCGGCCTGTTGGTTAATATTAGGTCCAGCAGTGCACCCCTTCTTGTTGGGTCCTGAACCAGTTGTGAAAGGTAATTGTCTCTTATAGTTTTCAAAAACTTATTACCTTTGCTGGAACTGCAGGTTTCTGATCCCCAATGTATTTCAGGGTAGTTGAAGTCCCCCATAATAATGACTTCTCCCTGAGTCGCTGCTTCATCTATTTGCTTTATGAGGATATTCTCCTCCACTTCCATTATTGTTGGGGACTTATAACAAACCCCTATCAGTAATTTATTATTTTTTCCCCCTCCCCTTATCTCCACCCACAGGGACTCTACATTTCCATTAGATTCACCTATATTATCACGCAGGATGGGTTTTAAGGATGATTTTACGTATAAACATACACCTCCTCCTCGCCTATTTGTACGGTCATTTCTGAACAGACAATAGCCCTGTAAATTAACAGCCCAGTCATGGCTCTCGTCCAGCCAAGTCTCCGAAATCCCCACCATGTCATAATTATTTTCCAACAAAATCAATTCTAATTCCTCCATTTTGTTGGTGAGGCTTCTGGCATTAGTGAACATGCACTTTATGCATCTCTCTTTACCTCTATTCCTTCCTACTAGATTGACTGTTCTAACCCCACCCCCCATGCCACCCCCAATTTTAATACTTGTGCCCAGGTTACTGTTTACACTATCTTCCCCTCCTATACAATGAATACCCTCCCCCCCAATCCCTAGTTTAAACACTCCTCCAACCTTCTAGCCCTTTTCTCCCCCAGCACAGCTGCACCCTCCCCATTAAGGTGCAGCCCGTCCCTAGCATAGAACCTGTAGCCAACAGAGAAGTCGGCCCAGTTCTCCAGGAACCCAAACCCCTCCTTCCTACACCAATTCCTGAGCCACTTATTTATCTCCCTAATCTCCCTTTGCCTCTCTGGTGTGGCACGTGGTACAGGCAGTATTTCAGAGAATACTACCTTGGAGGTCCTTGCCTTAAGCTTGCAGCCTAATTCCCTGAAATCATCTTTAAGGACCTTCCACTTACCTCTAACTTTGTCATTTGTGCCAATGTGCACCATGACCGCTGGGTCCTCACCAGCCCCTCCCAGTAATCTGTCAACCTTATCAGCGATGTGCCGGACTCGAGCGCCAGGTAGGCAGCACACTGTTCGACGATCCCTGTCTTTGTGACAGATTGCCCTATCTATTCCCCTAATAATTGAGTCCCCCACTACCAGCACCTGTCTGGCCTGCTCTACTCTCCTGTTTTCCCCCTTACTGGAGCAGACACTCCTCTGGCTTTCAGAGGTCATGCCCTGCTGCAGCAGTGCTGTACTTGAAATCACACCCCCCTCATCTGCCAACATAGCAAATTTATTGGGGTGTGCCAGATCAGGGCTAGCCTCCCTGGCACCCTTCCCTCTACCCCGCCTTCTAACTGTCACCCAGCTAGCTACCTCATGGTCCTGCAGCTCCATACTACCATCCTCCCCCACATCTATCCCATTGAGCAGCTGTTCAGTGAGCAGCAGACTCCTTTCCATATTGTCTATGGATCTCAGCGTTATCCATCAATGTCAACAGCCGCTCACTTTCCCCAGTCAGGGCCCAGTGCCTCGGGGTCATTCTCAACTCTGCTCTCTTCTTCAAGTCACATATCCATGCCCTTGCCACCTCCTGCCGACTCCAACTGAAAGATATTGCCGTTCATTCCTCGACTTTGACACTGCAAAAACACTTGTCCATGCCCTCATCATCTCCTGCCTCGACTACTGTAACCTCCTACTCACTGGCCTCCCCTCCAACTCTCTTGCAACACTCCAATCTAACCTAAACTCTGCTGCAAGACTTATCCACCTGTCTCCCTGCTCTTCCTCAGTCTCTTCTCTCTGCCAAGCCCTCCATTTCTCAGAGGCCCCAGTTTAAAACCCTACTCTGACATACAAAGCCATTCACAATCAGTCTCCTTCATACATCTGTGACATGGTCTCCCGTTATCTCCCCTCACGCAACCTGTGATCCACCCATGATCTCCTCCTCTACCCCCCCTTATCTCTTCTTCTCACAACTGCATTCAAGACTTCTCCTGTGCATCCACTCTACTCTGGAACTCTCTGTCCCAACATATCACTTTCGCCTACTCTAGAAATCTTCAAAAGAAACCTGAAGACTCACATCTTCTGACAAGCCTACAACCTGCAGTGAGCCTCAGTCCACCAAACAAAGATTGTGAGCCCTCGTGGACAGCACCCTCTATCCTTCTGTACCTGTGTGCTTTATATTGTTCATGTTTATTGTACTTGTCTATTACTTCTACACATGTGAAACGTCATGGAATTAATGGTGCTATAATAATAAATACCGTATATACTCGTGTATAAGCCGAGTTTTTCAGCCCAAAAATTGGGCTGAAAAGTCCCCCCCTCGGCTTATACACGGGTCTATACAGTATGTGCTGTGTGGGGGCTGTGTCCGGGTGCTGGGGAGGCTGGAGGAGGCGTGGGGAGGCTCCTGACAGAGCGGCCCGTCACATGGGGCCGCTCATTAGATATGCACGGCTCCCCCCGCCCATCACAGCGGCAGGGGGAGCCATGCATACAGCCCCCAGATGTTCACAGGCCCCCAGTGGGGTATACAGCAGGCCCCCAATGGCACTCGCCCCCCCACACTGTGCAGAGCCCCCCCTCCCGATGCATTATGTTACCATCCAGCCGCGTCTTCATCACCGTCCTCCCGTCCATCCTCTCGCGCTGTGTTCAGCTCTCACGTGACCCGGCGCGATGACGTCATCCGACTGCGACCGCCGGGTCACATGAGACCGGGAACGCAGCGCGCCAGGATGGATGGGAGGACCGGCGGTGATGAAGACGCGGCTGGATGGTAAGATAATGCATCGGGAGGGGGGGCTCTGCACAGTGTGGGGGGGCGAGTGCCACTGGGGGCCTGCTGTATACCCCACTGGGGGCCTGCCTGTATATACACCTCTGGGGCTGCCTGCATTATACACCTCTGGGGGCTGCCTGTATATACCTCTGGGGGCTGCCTGTATACACCTCTGGGGGCTTCCTGTATACACCTCTGGGGCCTGCCTGTATATACACCTCTGGGGCCTGCCTGTATATACACCTCTGGGGGCTGCCTGCATTATACACCTCTGGGGGCTGCCTGTATATACACCTCTGGGGGCTGCCTGTATACACCTCTGGGGCCTGCCTGTATATACACCTCTGGGGCTGCCTGCATTATACACCTCTGGGGGCTGCCTGTATATACCTCTGGGGGCTGCCTGTATATACACCTCTGGGGGCTGCCTGTATATACACCTCTGGGGGCTGCCTGCATTATACACCTCTGGGGGCTGCCTGCATTATACACCTCTGGGGGCTGCCTGTATATACACCTCTGGGGGCTGCTGCATTATATACCTCTGGGGGCTGCTGCATTATATACCTCTGGGGGCTGCTGCATTATATACCTCTGGGGGCTGCTGCTTTATATACCTCTGGGCGCTGCTGCATTATATACCTCTGGGGGCTGCTGCATTATATACCTCTGGGGCCTGCCTGTATATACCTCTGGGGGCTGCTGCATTATATACCTCTGGGGGCTGCTGCATTATATACCTCTGGGGGCTGCTGCATTATATACCTCTGGGGCCTGCCTGTATATACCTCTGGGGGCTGCTGCATTATATACCTCTGGGGGCTGCTGCATTATATACCTCTGGGGGCTGCTGCATTATATACCTCTGGGGGCTGCTGCATTATATACCTCTGGGGCTGCTGCATTATATACCTCTGGGGGCTGCTGCATTATATACCTCTGGGGCCTGCCTGTATATACCTCTGGGGCCTGCCTGTATACCACACCGCTGGGGGCTGTATACCTGTGCTGGAGTCCACCCTCGGCTTATACACGAGTCAATAGGTTTTCCCAGGTTTTGGGGGCAAAAGTAGGGGGGTCGGCTTATACACGGGTCGGCTTATACACAAGTATATACGGTAATAATAATAATAATCTGATAAGAAATTCATGTCAATAGCACCTTTTGAATTATATTTACTAGAAAACGTGATGACGTGTTAAATACTTATTACATAATATATGTATGTGTGTGTGTTTTACACAGAAGTACTACTAATTGGCTGACAAGTATTTGCGACCTGCTGTCCAAAGACCTTATTACATTTTAGCTGAGTTTTAAAGAGGTGGTCCATGTTGAATGCATGGTGTGGTATACAGAGGGAGAAATAAGTATTTGATCCCTTGTTGATTTTGTAAGTTTGCCCACTGACAAAGACATGAACATTCTATAATTTTTAGGGTTGGTTAATTCTATCAGTGAGAGATAAAATATCAAAAATAAAATCCAGAAAATTACATGGTCTAAATTATATAAATGTATTTTGCAGAGTGAAATAACTATCTGATCCCCTACCAACCATTAGGAGTTCTGGCTTCTACAGACCAGTTATATGCTCCTAATAAACTCTTTACCTGCATTAAAGACAGCTGTTTTAAATTCTTAAATTGTCACCTGTATAAAAGACTCCTTTCGCACACTCAATTGATCAGTGAGACTCTAACCTCTACAACATGGGCAAGACCAGAGAGCTTACTAAGGATGTCAGGGAAAAGATCTTACACCTGTACAAGGCTGGAATGTACTAGAAGACCATAAGTAAGACGCTAGGTGAGAAGGAGACAACTGTTGCTGCAATACTAAGAAGATGGAAGAAATACAAAAGGAGTGTCAATCTACATCGATCTAGGGCTCCATGCAACATCTAACCTTGTGGGGTATCCAGGATCATGAGGAAGGCGAGAGATCAGCCTAAAACTACTCAAGGGAACTTGTTAATGATCTCAAGGCAGTTGGGACCACTGTTACTAGGAAAACCATTGGTAGCACATTATGCCGTAATGGATTAAAATCCTGCAGTGCCCGCAAAATCCCACTGCTCAAGAAGGCACATGTGCAGGCCCATCTGAAGTTTGTCTATGAACACCTTGGTGATTCTGAAAGTGATTGGGAGACAAAAATTGACCTCTTTGGCATTAACTCAACTTGCCTTGTTTGGAGGAAGAGAAATGCTGCCTATGACGCAGAGAACACCATCCCCACAGTCAAGTATGGTGGTGGAAACATTATGTTTTGGGGGTGTTTCTCTGCTAAGGGCACATGACTACTTCATTGCATCAATGGGATAATGGATCAAGCCATGTACTGTAAACTCCTGAGTGACAACCTCCTTCCCTCCAACAGGATATTAAAAATGGGTTGAGGCTGAGTCTTCCAGCACGATGATGACCCAAAACATACAGCCAAGGCAACAAAGGAGTGGCTCAAAAAGAAGCACATTAAGGTCATGGAGTGACCTAGCCATTCTTCAGATCTTAATCCCATAGAAAACTTATGGAGGGAGCCAAACCTCCCAGTTGCCAAGCGACAGTCTCGAAATCTTAATGTTTTAGAGATGATCTACAAAGAGGAATGAACAGAAATGTCTCTAGACATGTGTGCAAACCTCATCATCAACTACAAAAAATGTCTGACTGCAGTGCTTACCAACAAGGGTGTAGCCACCAAGTACTATGTTTTGTTCACCAGAGGGATCAAATACTTATTTCTCTCTATAAAATGCATATAACTTTATATAATTTAGACAATGTGACTTTCTGGATTTTATTTTTGATATTCTCTCACTGTTAAATTTAACTATAATTTTATGTCTGTTTATGTCTTTGTCAGTGAGCAAACTTCCAAAATGAGCAAGGGATCAAATACTTATTTCCCCCACTGTACTGTTAATATTGTTCTATAGAACTTAGAATCAGGTGCATGATAATATCTCCATGTATAACAATTGCAGGATTGTGAAATATTATTATCATTTTGTACATGTTGCACTTTGTTAATCTTAGGGTGCTTTCACATCTGCGTTTTTCGTAATTCGCGGCAGATGCGGTGAAAAAACCGCATCTGCCGCGTTTACCGCATAACCGTTCCACTTGCGGCGCGGTTGCGGTTTTTTCTATGCAAAGTATAGGCATACTTGCGGCAGGTGCGGCAAGTGCGGTTTTGCACTTGCGGCAGGTGCGGCCGCGAAAAAAACCGCGGCTTACTGCGGTTTTTTTCGCGGCCGCACCTGCCGCAAGTGCAAAACCGCACTTGCCGCACCTGCCGCAAGTCCCCCTATACTTTGCATAGAAAAAACTGCAACCGCGCCGCAAGTGGAACGGTTATGCGGTAAACGCGGCAGATGCGGTTTTTTCACCGCATCTGCCGCGAATTACGAAAAACGCAGATGTGAAAGCACCCTTAGAATTTCTTTTTTGTCTATCACTGCAGAATTTACTCTGCTTCTTTTTTCATCCTTTTTACGCCATTAAAATTGTCTCGGCAAAAGAATACAGAGTTCATACAAACGTTTACATTTTTCCTTTCACCCACTGTTACATTAGCAATTTTGTTTTATATCACACTATTACATAGTAGTCTATAATAAATTCATAGGACAACAACCCATATTATATTAATTTGTTTGCCATTATTCACAAATATGCTAATAGTCACAATGAAAATTCCTTTAGCTGTTTGATAAATGTGTTTTATCCATGGTTTACTTGTTCTGGCAAGTCTACCAAGGAGCAATGTATTTATAGCTTTTTTTTTTATCAACGAATACTCGGAGGTCATGCAGCAGTGGTGCATCACTTCTAGAACCTTGACAATAATTCTCCTTGAGTACCTCATATATACCAGTAAGCTGACTGTGAAATGCATTCCTGTAGCTTTTTATATCTGCTTTGTGAGTTCACATCGTAGAAATGTGTATTATTAGATTCTGCAGGTTTGCACAATTGTTTAAATTATATTTTTTAAGTTTAGAATATAGAATATTTTATTAAAGATTGTGGATGTTTATTATATATTATAATATATATTTATATATTAATTAATGCATAACATTATTAAAGGAGATTTGAAGTACCGTATTAATATATTCTACAGTGCATATTTTGTAGTATAACATTTTTTATCACAGTTTGCAGTTAACAATATAAAAAAAATATATTACTCTTTAGAGCCAATTGGACAATCTGCATGTTGTAAATATAGGTACAAATATGCCTATTGTATTGTTTGCTGGTATATTCTTTATTGCTAAGGAAAATATATGTTATTATTTACAGACTAACCAGTCATTTTATAAAAATGTATTTTTTACTTCCACTAAGCTATTATTGCATATGTTTACATAGGGTGTGGGAGAGCAATGGGGTGGGGGGGTAGGAAAGGAGAGGAGTCATGGATGTGGGGAGGGGAAAAGTAAGGAGTGGGAGGGGAGGGAAAGCAATTGAGAATTGAGAATATTTTGGTAAAACAGTAGATACATTTATATCAACTACGATAAAAAAAAATTGATGAAGTTGCTCATGAATACAAAATCAAAGTTTAAACTAAGAAAATCAGAAGTAACAAGCATCAAAACTGAATCCCTACAATAAGATCATTGGAAATAATGGAGAAGTTTATCCGGGCACCAGCAAAACATAGCACCCATTTTGCAGACTTTCATGTCCAATATACCTGTTTTTTTGCAGGAAGCACCAACCGGAAAGGCATAACAATTGCAAATAAGAAAGAATGACGGAACTCAACAGTTTTCTGTTACATGCAGGCTTCAAATTCAGAAGGTGGGGGGTTACATCATTGGCAGGGAGGGGTACAGACATGGACAACGGCTGCACCGTTTCGCGCGGTTATGGCTTCAATGGGACAATAACATGTTATCAATAACCTATTGATTACACCTGTGACTTAGATCATCTTTATATCATGATTAGATGCACAAAAAAAACTATTTAAAGGCGTAGAATACCCTATTCAAGGACATTTATATGACATCAGTATGTGTAGACTTTATGGGTTTGGAATGTTTCCATTAAGTTAGGGTCAATTTACACCAGGGGTGGGGAACTTCAGTCCTCGAGGGCCACCAACAGGTCATGTTTTCAGGATATGCTTAGTATTGCACAGGGGTTAGAACCATCACCTGTGCAGGTGATCCAATTATAACCTGTTCAATACTAAGGAAATTCTGGAAACCTGCACAGTTGGCAGTCCTCAAAGCCTGGAGTTCCTTACCCCTAATTTACATAGTCGGACTGGTGGCATGATATGACCGCTCATGTCATGAAAATGTAAAACTAGAAAACATATTTAAGGTCTAATGTGCATGACCTGGGGTCAGAAACCTCATTGTAAAAAAAAAATCCAAATGTGTCCAAAATACAGTGGGTACAGAAAGAATTCAGACCCCTTTACATTTTTCACTCTTTTTTCATTGCAGCCATTTGGTAAATTCAAAAAAGTTAATTTTTTCCTCATTAACGTACACTCTCTGCGCCCCATCTTGACTAAAAACTAGAAATGTAGAATTTTTTGCAAATGTATTAAATAAGAAAAACTGAAATATCACAAGGTCATAAGTATTCACACCCTTTGCTCAGACACTCATATTTAAGTCACATGCTGTCCATTTCCTTGTGATCCTCCTTGAGATGGTTCTGTTCCTCATTAGAATCCAGCTGTGTATAATTAAACTGATAGGACTTGAGTTGGAAAGGCACACACCTGTATATAACATACCTCACAGCTCTCAGTGCATGTCAGACCAAATGAGAATCATGAGGTCAAAGGAATTGCCCAAGGAGCTCAGAGACAGAATTGTGGCAATGCACAGATCTGGCCAAGGTTACAAAAGAATTTCTGCAGCTTCTTAAAAGCCCAGTGGCCTCCATAATACTTAAATGGAAGACATTTGGGGCCACCAGAAGTCTTCCTAGACCTGGCTGTCTAGCCAAACTGAACAATCGTGGGAGAATAGCCTTAGTGAGAGAGGTAAAGAAGAACCCCAAGATCACTATGACTGAGCTCCAGAAATGCAGTAGGGAGATGGGAGAAAGTTACACAAAGTCAACTATCACTGCAGCCCTCTACCAGTCGGGCCTTTATGGCAGAGTGGCCCAACAGAAGTCTCTCCTCATTGCAAGACATATGAAAGCCCACATAGAGTTTGCAAAAAAACACATGAACAACTCCCAGACTATGATAAATAAGATTATCTGGTCTGATGAGACAAAGAGAGAACTTTTGGTGATAATTCTAAGTGGTATGTTTGGAGAAAACCAGGCACTGCTCATCACCTGACCAATACAATCCCAAACAGTAAAACATGATGGTGGCAGCACCTTGCTATGGGGGTGTTGTTCAGCTGCAGGGATATGATGACTGGTTGCAATTGCAATAAACATTAATGTAGCCAAGTACAGAGATATCATGGATGAAAACCTCTTCCAGAGTGCTCTTGGCCGAAGGTTCACCTTCCAACAAGACAATAACCCTAAGCACACAGGTACAATAACAAAGAAGTGGCTTCATAACAACTCTGTTACCATTTTTGACTGGCCAGTCAGAGCCCTGACCTTAAACCTAATTGAGCATCTCTGTAGAGACATGAAAATGGCTGTCCACCAATGTTCACCATCCAACCTAACAGAACTGGAGAGGTTATGCGAGGAAGAATAACAGAGGATCCCCAAATTCAGATGTGAAAAACTTGTTGCATCATTCCCAAGAAGATTTATGGCTGTACTAGCTCAAAAGGGCGCTTCTACTCAATACTGAGTAAAGGGTCTGAATACTTATTACCATGTGATATTTCAGTTTTTGCTTTTATAAATTTGCAAAAATTTCTACAATTCTGTTTTTTTTTTCAGTTAAGATGGGGTGCAGAGTATATATTAATGAGAAAAAAAATTAACTTTTTTTAAATTTACCAAATTGCTTCAGCGAAACAAAGAGTGAACAATTTAAAGGGGTTTGAATACTTTCCATGCCCATGGTAATAACCCTATAAACAAGGATGTTTTCATTTTTTATAGGAGAGCTCATCAGGCAGACCATATAGAAGTGAAAAGTAGGGAACATAGAAGGTATTGATGTTGTTCTAATGTCAGATACGACATATAGAGATTGGAAAAAAACACAAGTCAAGACACTTCTGTGTACTTTTCCACGGAAGGACTTGTATGTTAGTTTAGAATGTAATTACAGAAATGATTGTGCTGAAGTTCTTTCATCACTGGCGCATGAAAACAATAAAGGCACAAGCTGATATAGGAGAATCAAAAAAATTCAATGAAAATAAGAAACAGAAAGATGTCCCATAGATATCATTTTTCAATGTCTTCCTCATTAAAAGACAATAGAAAAAACTGCACAATACAGCTATTTTGCATAAATGCACCCATTTTCTATGTATTCATATGTAGCTGACAGTCACATTCATGAGCAGCAAATTCACAAGAAAATAAATCTTTACTTCTGTGGCACATATAAGGTGAAAAGTGCCTGCTGTCTCGCACCAACATCCAGGTAAAACAAGGGTCACAGCTTGTTACTATATATTAGGAATGACAAATAGATTTGAAAATAATTGAATTCTATTCTAAGGCTAGGGTCACACTTAAATACAGAATTGCGTTCACCGCATCCAGATTGGGATTCGGTGAACGCAATTGTCTTCTGACATCCAGCAATCCGGGAACCGGATTGCTGATGCCACAATCCGTAACCGGATTGCTCAGGATGTGTAATCCTGAGCAATCCGGTTACCGGATAGTTTGCTCATCCCTGCTGTGGCAGGGATGAGCAAAGTGTTCTGTGTTTGTGTAACCTTTTAATTTGATTATTAAATGTTTCTATAATGTCTCTAGGGGGTGCCCACCCCCCCTAGATACCTTCCACCCATTCAGGTGGCCATATAATGGTGGAATCAGTTATGTACAGCAGCTGACTCCTGATAGCTGCTGTACAGTTTTATGAATGAAAGCGCCGGGCTCTTCTGAGAGTGGCGCGCATTCTATAGCTATTGCTATAGTATGTGCCCACTGTCCGAGGTCCTGAAGCCGTATACAGTAGATCTATGGGCAGCGCTGCCCATAGATCTACTGTAAATGGCTTCAGAACCTCGGACAGGGCGCACATACTATAGCAATAGCTATAGAATGCGCGCTGCTCTCAGAGGGGCCCGGTGCTTTCATTCATAAAACTGTACAGCAGCTGTCAGGAGTCAGCTGCTGTACATAACTGATTCCATCATTATATGCCCACCTGAGTGGGTGGAGGGTCTCTAGGTGGAGTGGACACATCCTGATCAATGGAGTTCCCGCATTGCAGATAACAGAACCGCTCCAAAAACTGCAGCCTGCATGATTTTTCATGCAGGCTGCAGAGCCGGAGACGGAAACTGGATTGCTTGTGAAGCAATCTGGCTTTTATCATAGGCTCCTATAAGGAGCGTTTCCTGATCCGGTTTTGAGTTTTGAGCTTGAGCTCAAAACTGGATCAAGTTTTTTAAAAAAATCGGATGTGTGACCCTAGCCTAAATCTGCATTCTGCACAGAGCTGATTTTTTTGTAATTCACATCTAAGTGGATTCAAGAGAATGGCTGCCACTTGTTTTTTGAAGTGTAAAAGGCCATCATAAAAAAATAAAAAACCTTATCCCGTTAAACATCTCATCACCTCTGCTACTCACCATCATCTTTCCAGTCCTTATCTTAACTTTGGATAAGAGTAGTCAGCGCTGAAAGTTGACGGCTACATCACTACGATAGGAGCATGCAGCTGTATGTATTTCTATGGAGCTGCAAGCTTCTGTCCAGAAAGCAGGCGGTTGTGCATGGTGATGCATGTGAGATTTGAGCGAGTCTTGAATTTCTGTCACCCAGTGTGACTCTAGCCTCACGGTTGTGAGCAGTGATGTCAGACAGTTCATATGAGGTCACCATGGTAACAACTGACACAGTTGCGATTGGTAACTCAGCTGTGACTGTGCATGCACTGTCTGGCATCAATGCTCATAGCCAGCTATCAGTGGGAGCGAGCTGCTGCAGTGTGCAGAGAATGTAATGGTCTCCGCTCACTTCATGTGGCCATGCCACGTAGCTGTGGATAATTGTTGGAGGGTATTTTTGGGCTTATTGAATGGGTGGCAATGGGTTGTCTGTGTGTTTTATTTACAATAAAGGAATTTTCTCCTTCTGTATTATTTCTAATAAGGAATTTTTCTCTGCGACTGTATTTTTTAACTATTTACTCACTGGATTGATTAATGTGAGGGATGCCTCAACATTAACAATCCAGGAGTTGATGATAGCTGACAGAACTCATCTGTCATTAACCCTTTACAAAACCCTGACTGCCACCACACCAGGGCAGTGGGAAAAGCCAGGGTGAAGCAATAGAATTGGCATATCTCATGGATGCTCCAGTTCTGGGGTGGCTGTGGACTGATAATTTTAGGGTGGTAAGGACCATGAAAGATGGCCCTTCCCACCCTGAGAACACCAGACCCCAGCTTTTGGCTTTACATTGGCTTGTAATCAGAAATGGGCAGATGCTAGGCAGTTTTTTTTTTAATTACCATATTTTTTGCTTTATAAGACGCACCAGATTATAAGACGCACCTCAAATTTGGTGAAGGAAAAGAGAAAAAAATAATTTTTAATGTTAAATGGGGTTCATCTTATCATGCCAGGGTCCATCTTACAATCAGTATATATGTCCCTCATCCCTGTACATGATCCCACCCATCCTGGTATATAATTCAAATAATTTTTATTGAAATTATAATCAATAACAAAAAGCAAATTTGATATTTGTACATTCCATAAAATAATCAAAGTGAATACATAAGTGTAAAAAAACAATATATATAGTCTAATACGGTCATCTTAGGGTGCTTTCACATCTGCGTTTTTCGTAATTCGCGGCAGATGCGGTGAAAAAACCGCATCTGCCGCGTTTACCGCATAACCGTTCCACTTGCGGCGCGGTTGCGGTTTTTTCTATGCAAAGTATAGGCATACTTGCGGCAGGTGCGGCAAGTGCGGTTTTGCACTTGCGGCAGGTGCGGCCGCGAAAAAAACCGCGGCTTACTGCGGTTTTTTTCGCGGCCGCACCTGCCGCAAGTGCAAAACCGCACTTGCCGCACCTGCCGCAAGTATGCCTATACTTTGCATAGAAAAAACCGCAACCGCGCCGCAAGTGGAACGGTTATGCGGTAAACGCGGCAGATGCGGTTTTTTTCACCGCATCTGCCGCGAATTACGAAAAACGCAGATGTGAAAGCACCCTTATTCAGCAGATTCCAAAATGGAAAGTAAGAACAAACTATAAATAGATAAATCCTCCAAAAATAAGGAAGAAATTACACTAAAAACTAGGAATCCTACAGTCTCTTCAATCACAACCCTCCCAAGTCAAACAATAAAAGAAGGTAATGCCCATGGCATTGTGGCTAACCTTCTTAGGGCCCTTTCACATCAACGTTTTTTGAAATTTGCGTACTTGCGGCAGGTGCGGCAAGTGCGGTTTTGCACCTGCCACAAGTGCAAAACCGCACTTGCCGCACCTGCCGCAAATCCCCCTATACTTTCTATGGGGATTACCGCAACCGCGCCGCAAGTGCAGCGGTTATGCGGCAATCGCGGCAGATGCGGTTTTTTCACCGCATCTGCCGCTATTTCAAATAAACGCTGATGTGAAAGGGCCCTTAGATGTAGACGGAAAAGAAAAATTGACGAGAGATTTCAATGCAAGATTGTGCGGATGGTGGATAAAGAACCTCGACTAACATCCAAACAAGTTCAAGCTGCCCTGCAGTCCGAGGGTACAACAGTGTCAACCCGTACTATCCGTCGGCATCTGAATGAAAAGGGACTGTATGGTAGGATACCCAGGAAGACCCCCACTTCTTACCCCGAGACATAAAAAAGCCAGGTTGGAGTTTGCCAAAACTTACCTGAGAAAGCCTACAACGTTTTGGAAGAATGTTCTCTGGTCAGATGAGACAAAAGTAGAGCTTTTTGGGCAAAGGCATCAACATAGAGTTTACAGGAGAAAAAAAAAGGCATTCAAAGAAAAGAACACGGTCCCTACAGTCAAACATGGCGGAGGTTCCCTGATGTTTTGGGGTTGCTTTGCTGCCTCTGGCACTGGACTGCTTGACCATGTGCATGGGATTATGAAGTCTGGAGACTACCAACAAATTTTGCAGCATAATGTAGGGCCCAGTGTGAGAAAGCTGGGTCTCCAGCAGGATAATGACCCAAAACACACTTCAAAAAGCGCTAGAAAATGGTTTGAGAGAAAGCACTGGAGACTTCTAAGGTGGCCAGCAAGGAGTCCAGACCTGAATCCCATAGAACACATGTGGAGAGATCTAAAAATGGCAGTTTGGAGAAGGCACCCTTCAAATATCAGGGACCTGGAGCAGTTTGCCAAAGAAGAATGGTCTAAAATTCCAGCAGAGCATTGTAAGAAACTCATTGATGGTTACCGGAAGCGGTTGATCGCAGTTATTTTGGCTAAAGGTTGTGCAACCAAGTATTAGGCTGAGGGTGCCAATACTTTTGTCTGGACCATTTTTGGAGTTTTGTGTGAAATGATCAATGTTTTGCTTTTTGCTTCATTCTCTTTTGTGTTTTTTCATTAAAGACAAATTAAATGAAGATAATAATACCAAAGAATTTGTGATTGCAATCATTTTCAGGAAGAAACTGACAAAATTGCAGGGGTGTCAATACTTTTGGCCACAACTGTAAATAAATAATTTGAAGAAATAGCTTGTGGTGACCTCTGTTTTGGATTACTAGCCAAGTTAGGGCCCTTTCACATCAGCGTTTTTTGAAATTTGCGGCAGATGCGGTGAAAAAAACCGCATCTGCCGCAATTGCCGCATAACCGATGCACTTGCGGCGCGGTTGCGGTAATCCCCATAGAAAGTATAGGGGGACTTGCGGCGGGTGCGGCAAGTGCGGTTTTGCACTTGTGGCAGGTGCGGCAGCGAAAAAACCGCGGTCAGCCACGTTTTTTTTCACTGCCGCACCTGCCGCAAGTGCAAAACCGCACTTGCCGCACCTGCCGCAAGTCCCCCTATACTTTCTATGGGGATTACCGCAACCGCGCCGCAAGTGCATCGGTTATGCGGCAATTGCGGCAGATGCGGTTTTTTCACCGCATCTGCCGCAAATTTCAAAAAACGCTGATGTGACCCTTAAGGTCGCTGATGTGACCCTTAAGGTCGCTGATGCGGCCCTTAAGCCGCCTTCTGTGGTTTGCAGGCGGAAGCTATCTTCTGTACCCAAGCTGGCAATGAAAAGTAGGAGGTATTGCATGTTGTTTTTTTTTTTATTAATTATTAATTTGGTTAAAGCACTGGTGCATCATGAAAGAAACTAGATGGTGTAAGCTTACAATATACATTGGGCTAGGACATTACAGTATATAGTTTGACATCTATTTATAAATCTATTTTTTTCCATATATCTATAAATCTATGTATGCTTTCCATCTATATATTCTATCTATCTATCTATTCTATCTATCTATCTATATATTCTATCTATCTATATATTCTATCTATCTATATATTCTATCTATCTATCTATCTATCTACATATTCTATCTATCTATTATATCTATCTATCTATCTATCTATCTATCTATCTATCTATCTATCTATCTATCTTAACAGGATGGGATTGACTAGAGTAAAAAAGCTTGTTATACACATGTCATACTTATGATATGCACATGACATAAAGATGCTAGGTGCGGGGAAACCGCACACTGGCATTTCATACACATGTCATAAGGGTGTCAAAATGCATGACACCCTCATGACACGCTGCTACTATTGGCTCCAAGATACAGAGCCAGAATAAAAAGCAGATGTGAGCACACCTTCATACCTATACCGGCTAGGGTAATGGACTGATATCTTCTGTGTGCTCAGCTCAAATCACCTATAACAGGTGTCAACATGTTCAGAAGAGGATCCCCTTTGATGCCAGTGTGGTTCCCAGCTGGGCAATAGATGGTGGTGAGCTGTCAAGAGGATTTATCCCTGACAGCTAAGTAAATCTCCTGTCTGCGCTAATGTGCCCCTGATACCTATACCACTGGGTTCACATGTTCACAGCTTCTGTGTGCCTTGTCAAAGACCCTCTACTGTACAATCTAATACTTGTTACTGTTACTTTAACAAAGGCACAGAGAAGCTATAAACCTGTGAACCCAACGCAGACAGGAGATATCCTTACCTGTCAGAAATAAATCATCTTGAAAGCTTTCCACCATCTATTGTCCAGCTGGGAATCAAAGGGGACCCTCTCCTGAACATATTAACACCTGTTGAGCCAGGCACATAGAAGAAGTTATCCCGTTACATCGGCGGAATAAGCTGCAGCCCTCAGCTGTTTGGACTCCAATACACGGGGACCTGCACAATTTGTTTTTTACTTTCACTAGGTCCTGTCATTCAGACCAGGCAGTTGTATGACAGAACAGCATGCAGACATTGTCTACATTATGTCTGCATTATCCAAGGGGAAAAAAAGGAAGTCTAGCACCGTAATGTGCAAAGACGTCAGAGGATATCAGGCAATGTTGATAATTACAGGCTTTAATTGGTAATCATAAAAACAGTCACACTTACGTGTTTCTATGATTAAGGGCCACTGTCTTGAGCCTGAAACGCGTAAGCGTGACTGTTTTTATGGATACCAATAAAATCAAGCATTTATAAACATTGCCTGATATCCTCTGACCTCTTTGCACATTACGGTGCTTGACTTTCCTTTTTTTTGCATAATCTCGTTACATCTGTGAGGCAGCCTGGGACTAGGCCATGCACTGCACCCTATTCCATCCTGTAGTCCTTACTAGCAACTGGTGATCTGATTTTATTTATCTTTTGTGATTGTATCATTATATTTCCACTGTGATGAACATAGTAAGGAAATAGAAGACCACAGGGACAGTTCTTGTAAAGGCCAGAAGTGGCAGGCCAACAAAAATATCAGAAAGGCAGAGAAGAAGAATGGTGAGAACAGTCAAGAACAATCCACAGACCACCTCCAAAGACCTGCAGCATCATCTTGCTGCAGATGGTGTCACTGTGCATCGGTCAACAATACAGCGCACACTGCACAAGGAGAAGCTGTATGGGAGAGTGATGCGAAATAAGCCGTTTCTGCATGCACGCCATAAACAGAGTTGCCTGAGGTATGCAAAAGCACATTTGGACAAGTCAGTTTCATTTTGGAAAAAGGTCCTGTGGACAGATGAAACAAAGATTGAGTTGTTTGGTCATACAACAAGGCGTTATGCATGGCGCCACAAAAACACAGCATTCCAAGAAAAACACTTGCTACCCATTGTCAAATTTGCGGGACGGTCCATCATGCTTTGGGCTGTGTGGCCAATGACGGCACCAGGAATGTTGTTAAAGTTGAGGGTCGCATGGATTCCACTCAGTATCAGCAGATTCTTGAGAATAAAGTTTAGTGTCAAAGTTGTGTCAAAGCAGTGTCTTTCAGCAAGACAATGATCCAAAACACTGCTCCAAATCTACTCAGACATTCATGCAACAACAATTCTAATGTTCTGGAATGGCCATCCCAGTCCCCAGACCTGAAAATCATTGAACATCTGTGGGATGTTTTGAAGCGGGCTGTCCATGCTCGGCGACCATCAAACTTAACTGAACTGGAATTGTTTTGTAAAGAGGAATGGTCAAAAATACCTTCATCCAGGATCCAGGAAATCATTAACAGCTTCAGGAAGCGACTAGAGGCTGTTACTTTTGCAAAAGGTGGATCTACTAAATATTAATGTCACTTTTCTGTTGAGGTGCCCATACTTTTGCACCTGTTAAATTTTGAAATAATGCATATTTCACATTTTCAGTTAGTACAATAAACCTCATTTCAATCCTGAAATATTACTGTGTCCATCAGTTATTACATATATCAAACTGAAATAGCGGTTGCAAAAACCCAATTTTAAACAAAAAAAAATGAGTAAGATTTAGAGGGGTGCCCAAACTTTTTCATATGACAGTATCTGTTAAGCATATAATGGACATATTCTATTTTTATCTGAATTGCTAGCAGATAAGTCTAGATGAGGTGGCCTCGCACCTCATCTCTCTTAAAGATTTTTTTAAAAATTAAAATCTCTCTTAAAGGGAAGTTTAAAGAAGATGTTAAGGTTCTTGAATTTCACAGCTGCTTCCACATCTGGCACTATTCCACAAATTCACACCTGCAGGTGTCCCAGCACCTGAAAACTCAAGGAATATTAAACATTTTCTTTTAAAGCTCCGTTAAATTCACCATGGTAAAAGAAACTGGTAGATCAGACGGCTGTGATTCATGGAAAGTTTTAGGGCCATTTTAAAATTTCAAACTTTTCCGCAGAACAAGGCCGTGATCACTGATTTTTTAGTAAATTGCTCTGGTTTTCCAATCACAAATCAAAAAGTCAATGTTTGTGCCAAATTTTTAAATTGACGAACATGTTTGAGGAAAGTTCACTCATCTCTAATCTGTAGAGACCAGAGCTTAATAAGGTAAATTACATTTTCCAAGATTATGTTCTTTATTAATCAAATTTCCTAAGGAAAAAATGGACAAGGAGATGAATTTAAATTTTCCCTGATTTGCTCACCTCTACTATCTATGTATTATCTTCCCACAACTTAAAAGGAAGGAGTGGCATTATTTTTTTTTCTTTCATTACAACAGCTGTGCCGCCTATGTGGTACACTGACGTGCTAATGGGTATAAATGTTTTGAACTCTTGAATGTCAGGCTCCATATCTCACCATCTACTACAGTTTTGAACATGAGACTACCTTCATCTATCAGACAATAATCTTGGCGATGTCATATGTAAATTTGACTTGCAACTGTTTAGCATATGATTAATTATGCAGATTCATTTCTTGTCACTGCAATTTGACTGTTTTTCTCCTAAAAATCTAAGTTAAAACTTTTATTATTTTGTTAGTATTTTGTAAATCCACCTTTGTATTTCAACACTGCCTGATATCATATGGGCACCCTCTCGATCAGTTTTAAGCATGTCTTGACTGAAATCTGATCCTGGGTCCTATCTACACATTTGCAATGTTAGTGCTTACTGGTCGACTCACTTGGGTATGTATTCAGCTTTTTTTCAACTCTACCTACAAGTGTTTAATTGGGTTGAGGTCTGGGGACTATATGGGCCAATCAATCAACTCTACTTCTTTGATATTGAACCATTTTTCTCGACATATGCTTCAGGTCATTGTCCTGCTGAAACAATATGTCGTCCATTTCATACACATAGAACTCAAAAGTACAAAGTAACTTATCTTGTAAGACACTCACATATAGCTCACAATTAAGACCATCATTAATTCTGTTAAACTGTCCAATTCCTTTGTGTTTGAAACAAACTCATATCATCCGGCTTCTTCAACAGAACTTGGCAGTTCCTTCAATTTCTCGATCCATTAACCTTTATTTCTTCACAATTTCATCAAGAAGTTTTAACAACTATGTTGCATCGGAACTGATAGACCTTGTGATGAACTGACTCTGATATTTTGCCTGGACGTCCACCTCTTAGCTTTTTAATAGGATAGACTTCATTTCATATTTTTTCAATTGTCATGGCACTCACATAATGCAGTTTGGCAATTTTCTTGGCCACGAGACAGCTACCGATGAATTTGATGTGCTTTTTCTCTTTTAGGAAATCCCCCTTTTGTTGATTCTCAATTCAACCAGTGATCTCTTGCTTGGAAATCAACCTAATAACACCCTGAACTATTGGGGAATGTTCAACGAGGTTGTAATTTGTAGTATACATAAAGAAAACGATTATTCAGGAACACAGGTCAATCTATGATGGTTGTGATACGGAGAGTCAACAACCAAGCTCAAAAGTATATGTTATGGTGAAGTTCCCATAATAAGGATCACCACCATTGCCCCACAAAGAGATTCACATATAAATACCCAGGTAAATAATGCAGTGAAATGCTGCCAGACCAGAGTAAAGGAGTAACAGTATCAGCGGCCATCAGTCCGGAGTCATCATGGGAGACCCAGGAATAGTGCTGTCAAAATGCCGGGAGTGCCCAGACAAAGGTAAATACAAGTGGCGGCGAAAATCATGCACAGGGTACACCCTGTGCGACTTCTGAGGGGACATGAAGCCTCACTTTAGTAAGTTTATAAAGCACTTTTTTAAACTTTGCAATGATTGTTTTAGGACAGAGAGGGATAGGTAGGATATGATTAGGAAGATGCAGGGACAGGTATTGATAGGCTGGGGGCAATTTGTAGGTGACAGGTTCCCTTTAAGTAAGTAAAGTTCTGGATTATTTAGACAAGCAGTTCATGTATTGTTCCCTCCTTTAATGAAATATTCAATTAACATCCCCAAAAGATGTGTTACATAATTAGATTTTACAGTAAAGTAGCAAGTTAAAGACCTACAAGTAACATTATCAGATGGGAAAACTTTCAAAAAGGATCTTATAAGGACTTCACAAATACAAAGAGGTCTATATGATAATGTATGCCATTTGAATTATAAAATCTAGGGAAAAATTTGTGTAATGAGGTGGTCGACAGGGTAGGGGGTACTTGGGTACCAAGGCTGATGGCGGTTTTGATAGGGAATCACAGCTGGTCGTTCCCCGGTCCCGTGCCCTGGACTTTCAATGGCGAGGAATGGTGGGAGGATAGGGGACTGGTAAAGTGACGCGACCTATGGTACCTGGTAACGGGTATACCAGCGCTGCAGCCGGCCGCTGAGGTGATGGTGTGTGCAGCAGAGTGTGGTACAGCTCCCCACAGGTGGAGCTTTACCTCAGGGCAGCAGGGATAGATGAGGGGAGTAGTAGTTGCGTCTTTGCAAGCAAGGCGGTGAATTGCGGTGGTTAAGCAGGCACACACACACACAGTGATCGTTGTTTCGTACCTTTTACTGGTGACAAGGTAACAGGTACAGTCCAGAGAAATAAGCAGGTCCCAGGTGCAACTTGGGACTTCCACCTTAGAAAGTCATGAGGCCTCCTCTGTCTCTGTGCTCTGTGGTTTGGGATGAGTCCTGCCTGTGCCTGAACCCACCGCTCCTTCTCCCTCTCTGGGCTTTGCTCTAAACTGACTATTAGACCCTTCTGTGGGGTCCCTGTTTCTCCTATGGCCCCTGGTCCTGTACCTGGTCAGTTTTAGTGTCTCTTACTTTGTTCTCTTCAGGGATGAACTCCTCCTGAGTCTTCCAGGCTTTTGCTGTTTCACTAAATGCTGGCAGCATCGGACTCCGGTGTCCGGGTGTACTATAGGGAGACCTTAACTGGTTCCCTCTCTTTATTCCCTGTTTCCTCCACTTACCTCTGACCCTTTCCCTAGGGTGCAGCACAGCGGTCAGTGGTCCCTGGTCCTGGGCCTGGATCCTTCCCAGCGACCAGCTCCTCACTCCAGCTCTCCTCAAACACCAACTGGAACTGACTTTTGGGACTGACTAACTACTCCCTTCAGGCCTGGATGTTTTAAAGGGGAACTGGCTTAAGGCAGCCAGTTGAGCTCCCCCTTCAGGTCTGGGGTGGAAGGTGTGGTGTGCTGTGCGAACCAAGGTGTAATTCCCTCCTTGCATCGGTGGATCCTGTGGCAATCCCCTGCAGGGGTGCCACATGTAACAGCTTATTTGGTAGCAACCTAGCTAGAGTAAATCTTCAAGCAGTTTTGCAGAAATAATCGACACTTAATAAAAAAAAAAATCTATATCTCTGCAAGTGCATAAACTATAATTACAAGATTTGAGCTATTACCTTAACTTCTGAGTTATTAATTAAAGGGGTTTTCCCATGAATAAAGTTCATTTTAATCAATAGCATATTGATCATACCAGATCTCCTTGGTAGGGGAGGAAGGAAAGGGAATATACAGACAATACAGTAAGAGATCACAGCTGATTCTTTTTTGTGAGGTAAAAGAGTTCTCTGCCTGTTTGTAAAAAATGTTTTACCTCAAAGAAAGAATTATTTGTGATCCCATTCTGTTATGTTTGTATACTGTATTTCATCCTTCCCTGTCCAGAACCCTGCTCCGTGCACGGTCAAAAACAAAAATGAAACATTTAGTAGTAGCACATATATAAGATTATCTCAGCAAGGGAACATCTTTTTTCAACACATCCAATTGTAGAAATTATTATTCCAAGATCTATTGATTAAAGTGAATTTTTAAATTAACTTTTTTTTGGGAAAAACCCTTTAATAGCACAAAGATGTGCAAAAAGAAGCATTGACTTATCCCTCTAAAAAAAATGAACTGTAATGGTACCTCTACACGCCACTACCGAAGGTTAGAAACCACCGGGTGTCGCACGTGCACACGCGCGTTTCAACGATTCCTAACGGTACCTGATACCGCAATTACACGCCGTTACAAGGTGCTCCACAGTAGGTTTTTTCGATCCCTGGAAGCACCGACGGGTGCCGCAGGTTACCTTCTGTAGAGTACCTTCCCTGATTTACACGCCGCTACCACAAGGTAATATGGGCATACATATCATGCCAGAGTTGTGTCTTACGCGCCGCTCGTACGGTGATTGGACAATGCAATAGCATCATGATTGGCCAGCCAGCGCAGGAAGGCTGGCTAATACATGATGCTATTGCAATTGTGTAGTGTGGCTGGTCAGCTCCTTAAATATGCCGCCCTATGCAGGGACAACCAATCGTAACGCAGGAGCTTCCACCAATGATCGCTGATGGGGCGCGGTATCCCGGAGGCTGTGTCACGCCCCAGGGAGTTCACCAGGTGGCGAAAATACCTTCCTGTGCCCCGATTACACGCCGCTACCATAGGGTTTATCCCTGCTTGTTTTTGAGCACGGCTGAAAGACAGGTGTCGACAGAGACAGGAGGGTAACACCTGAATTACACACCGCTACCTCGCGGTGTTTTGACGGTACAAGGTACAATTGTCTCCGACACCCGGTGGTTTCTAACATTCGGTAGCGGCGTGTAAAGGTACCATAAGTGTTATAAAGATTTATAACAAAAGGTAATAGCACAAAATATTGGTCCAACTTAATTCATTTTCTATCAAGTTTTACTTCATGAATCCTACTTTGTGCAGAAGTTATACTAAATAATACTATTCATCTTTTTGTGTTTAATGGAAACCGATTCCTAAATTTACTACTGGGTCCTATAAATTATAAAAATGCTCTTCATTCTTTAAATATAATTTTATATCTATGTTATGCTAAAATGTTGTTTGACATTTTTGTAAACTTATGATATACTGAAACCTAATATAGAGAGGCTCACCACTTCCCCGCATAGCTATTATTCCGATTCTGAAGAGGTAAATAGAATATCTTTAAAGTTATTTGAGTTTATTGTAACAATGTGAGTCGGAGATTTCATGTTTAGTCCACTCTGGGGATTTTAGCTGAGATCTAAAGTCTATGAGTCAGCTCCTTGATCCACGGTTCAGATTTCAAATCAATAGCGCTGTATATTTCATTGTAATAGCTTTCAAGTTGGCTATATTTCCAGCAAAATATTTTTAGAATATTTTGATCTATTATGTAACATAAGCATTTAGAAAAATAGCTATTAATGATGTTCTGTTTACCTATCTTGTCACCAAGATACACAAGAATAGTACTGTCGCTCAATGCTTGATTAAAAGGGTGGTCTTAAGGCAAAAGGAAATTTCATTGAATCCCTTATCTATTTCATGCTATAATCTAAGCTACTTTTAATATACTAATATTAAATTCAATTTTTTTTCTAATTTCTATCTGAAGATGATTCATTTGAGAATACATCTTAGTGCATCAAAGTATCATCAAGGGCAGAGTCGTGAGCAGTAACTGCAGTCTCGGCCCCATCTCTGCAACAAAGTATCATCATGATGCTCATTTCAGGGGTTGGTCTGTCCCTTTGTGTTCCGCTCTGTTTGTGCCAACTGTCCCTGCACTGCTCCACTCTGGGCTGTGCACTGTGCTCACTGTTATCTGCTCAGATCTGTACTGATCTTTTAGTAATTGAGCGCCATCTATATGTGGAGCCCACTGGGATAGGGTTCTCAGTACCGGACCGGGGTATCACGGGGAATCACGGCAGTCTTGGTCCGGACCGTGTCCCGAGCCCACAAGTAATGGGGGGTATTTACAGGGGAGAAAGTCGTGACGCCACCCGTGGTGTGTGGTTAGGGTGACCACCGCTCCTGCAGAACCTCCGGGGATGATGTTTGGCAGTCGGTGATGTAACGCTCTCCACGGGCAGAGCCTGGTTCCCCGGGGCAGTGGTGATAATAGTCTATGGATGATGCAGAGTAGGGGCAGTGGTAGAAATGGTAGCAGTTTGTGAGGGAAGTGGGGCTTGAGTGCAAGGATTACACAGATTCATGGATTTGTAGTCTTCCAAGTCTTTACTTCAGGTGTTTTCAGCAGAGTACTGTCCACGGAGTCTGTACCAGGGCCTGGTTGCTCCCACCCTGACCGGGTACTTGGCTTCCCACTCCTGCGCTGTGTGTGTGGCCCTGCTGCTGCTTTAGCTAGGCTGCCGGCCCTGTCTCCTCTCATGGGTACCCTCTTGCTAGGCAACTTGAGTCTTCTCTTTGTGCTTCTGACCCCGCCGTGTGGCTTCACTGAGGTACAGTGAAGATATATAACCTCCACTAGTCCGGTGTTTACTGTGCTGCTTGTGTCTGGCACAATTTCGGATTCGGTATCCGGTCTTTGCGCTTCTCCAGGGCGAGTTATAGGGTAACTCAGTCTCCCAGATGAGTTCCTCTGTTTCTCTTAACTCCTTTCCTCAGACCCTGGCTAGGCATGAAATTGAGCAGCGGACCATGGGGGAGCCTAAGTCAGCTCCATTACACCCCAGTGCTTCTTCCTCAGTCCTCTCAGGAGCTGAACTACTAACTTCCTCTCCACACCAGAATATATAGGGAAGCAGCTTCAGCTCCCCCTTCTGGCCTGGATGCACTAGTGTAGTGTTCTGTGTTGTGTGGGGAATTAACCCTTGGTGTTGTTACTGTGGCATATTAACCCCTATGGTGCCACATATACTCAGCATTCAGGAGACCAGTGACATCACCAGCAGGGCAGCGCTAGTCACCTGCATATCGGTTATGGATACTCCTGGTATCGGCTGATGTAAGCTGATCTGAGCAGATAAAGTGAGCACAGGGACATTAGGCATAGAGCTAGGAGAGGACATAGATGGACAGTAAAGCCCTTTAAAAGATCATCATGATGACAAATCATTCCAGGGCAGGGGCAGGGGCTGTAGTTACTGCTACACACTCTGCCCCCTGATGACTCTTTGAGTACCCCAGCTTGCACTTGGAGTTTCAAATGATTCTTCAACAGACAAAAGCTAGAATAAATATAAATTAGTAGTTAGTGTTGCTAGGGAACTGTAGGGAATTTTTACTGCAAATATATTAGAAGTAGCTTAAGTTATAGCATCAAATAGAGAGATGTTTAAATTAAATTTCATTTTGCATTTGGGCCACCTCTATAATAATTTTATTCATTTTTAATTGACCCAAGAAAAGGTCTAAAAAGGTGAAAACATCAAAAATATCCCACAAAAAAAGTCAGAAGTAACCATAAATGCAACAGACTGTTAATACTGTTTCTTGCTAGTACCGTATATGGAAAGAAGCTATCTTTTAATATTTTATACAGATTAACAAATTGATTTGATGCAATCTGAATTGATAATGAATGATAAGAAATTAACCACTTCTGATTAATTCAAACAATTTGTCATTGGGTTTGAGTGAATTGCTAATATTTTACACATTGTAAAAGATCGCATCAATCATAGAAGTCACACATGACCTCAGGCAATGCTGTGCAGGCTTTCCCCATATTGCATTACAGCTATTATATCAAATGAAATAGTGCAGTAAATCAAGACAGACTATCCTCGTATTAAAAATTGAGGAGGGAATGCATCAGCCATTTTTAGAGTCATTTAGGTTACTGATCTTACAACTCAATAACAGAGACAGGAAAAGAAACCCTAAGGCAGGTTTCACACTACGATTTTTTATATTTATCGGACGGCATCAGATCCAAACTGATCCCTGCAATCAGATGCCAGATAGGCATCCGATCCCGACATTTTGCAGGATCAGTTTGGCCTGCTCCTCCTGTCATCTCGCTCCTCTCTGCCTCCTGTCACCTGTCAGCTGTTCTCCCCGCTTCTCCCCTGTGTTAACCCCTCTTCTCCCCTGTGTTAATCCCTCTTCTCCCCTGTGTTAACCCCTCTTCTCCCCTGTGTTAACCCCGCTTCTCCCCTGTGTTAACCCCTCTTCTCCCCTGTGTTAACCCATCTTCTTCCCTGTGTTAACCCCACTTCTCCCCTGTGTTAACCCCTCTTTTCCCCTGTGTTAACCCCGCTTCTCTCCTGGTACTCCCCCTCCTCTCCCCTCTCCTCCGGAATAAAAAATAAAAAACATCTTTATTCTCACCTGTCCACGAGTCCCCTGGCATCTGCAGCTGTCTTCTTCTGATCCTAGGACCTCACGTGATGTCACAGTCACATGACCGGTTACCGCTGTAACCGGTCATGTGACTGTGACATCACGGCAGGTCCTACAGGCAGGATGTGCTGGAGACGCCGGGGGACTTGTGGACAGGTGAGCATACATATTCTTTATTTTTAACCCCTGCCTTACTTAATTTTACTTCCGCAATGTATGTATATACATTGCGAAAGTAAAGTTAGATGGTTAGGAGCATGCTCAGTATACTAAAATCGGGTCCGAGGAGACATCAGATGTTTCCTCGGACCCTGCTCAATAGGGCCCCATGTTACAGGAATCAGATCGGATCAGATTTGGCATAATTGCCATCCGATCTGTCAGATCCACTTTTTTCCGATTTTTGATTCGGATGCAAAAATCAGAGCAGTCTCCGATTTTTGCAACGGAAAGAAATCGGACAAAATCAGATCGGACACGATTCGAATGGCATTTAGTGCACATCTGAATCGGTCCGATTCCCATAGGATTACATGGGGCCAAATTCGGATCCGATGCTGTCCGATTTCTATCGGACAGCGTCGGATTTAAAAGAATCGTAGTGTGAAATCAGCCTAACACATTGGACACATGCATGGATCTTACTTTGTAGAAGAAATGATAAATAATGCTATTGATGTTTTGTTGTTCAATGGAAACCTATTTCTAAATTTACTATGAGGTCCTATAAATTTAAATTATGCTCTTAACTCCTCTAACATAATATTATATCTATATTATGCAAAAATGTGTAGTTAAACTGTATCAATCACTGAGGACTCTCAGATTCTAATATTTTTCTAGTTAAACTGCGGCACTTAAGAGGATGAGTGCTATAGTCTGTGAATGCAAATAATACAAAGATTCAGCAATAGATTTGCCTGTGTGGTTGATATGTGATTGTATATGTGTGAGAAGCTTGTCCTGCTGCACTTGAATTACAATAAATAAATTCTTCATACTCTGAAAAGCAGAAATCCAACACAATATTTTTAAAAAGAAACTACATATGAACCCATTGTCAGAGAACATGTACTACTTGTTCCAAAGGAATGACTGCACTGAGTTTTTCATTTCTTGTGTATTGTGTCTTGTGGCATTAATCTTTCGATTACAAACCCAACAAAGTGGAACTTGCTGTGCTTTGTAGGGGACTCTCATTTTTGTCCCACTAAAGCTCTGGATTAAACTGAACTGTGCAGCGACATGGAAGATTACTTCAGGAGAATATGCCTGAGAGAATTTTACAGTGATGAAGAGGATTCCGCACTCAACTTGGCTGAAGGAAGAGGGATCCTAACAACCAAGAAAAGGTCAAACTGGACATCTGTACATGGACACAACCCCCATTTGGATACATATATATAGATGCTTTACACATTTGGTAAAATCCAATTTCCTAACCACACACAAAAGGCAACCATCCAACATCAATGCTCAGGAGAGAAGGGCCCTACAGTCTTTGAAAACCAACAAAGAAATCATCATTAAAGCTGCAGACAAGGGTGGTGCAATAGTCATGATAAACAAATCAGACAACCTGAAGGAAGGAAACAAACAAATGATGGACACAAGCTACTACAAGAAATTGCAGTCTGACCCCACACAGGACTATTACAAGGAGTTAAACAAGCTGGTCTCTTGTCTATCTGACATACCCTTAAGAGCTGCTGACCTGATACCAGAAAGTTAAAGAAAAGGCACATGCTACGTACTTCCCAATATCCACAAATCTGGAAATCTCGGAAGACCAATCATTTCATGTGTGGGCACCCTTACCGAACAAATTTTTGGATGGGTAAAGGGTGCTCTCAAACCCCTGGTAAAACAGACACCCAGCTACATTCAGGACACAAGTGAACTATTGAATAAACTATCAGCAATAGGTCCTCTACCAGAAGGAACAATCTTCGCCACCATGGATGTGGAAGGTCAGTACTCCAATATCTCACACTAGGATGGATTAAATGCCTGCAAAGTCTTCCTAGAATAAAGTAAGGATCCACCATATATGCTGCTGGACGATGACCCAATATTGGTGTTTTTTCCTTCCCAGAACACTTTTTTAAGCCTACACATTTCGTGACCCTCTGGCCACTTCCTCAGGGCATAATGCCCTGAGGAAGTGGCCAGAGGGTCACGAAATGCGTGAGCTTGGTAAATTGTCCGGGGAAGAAAAAATCACCTTTACCATGTCCTTGTCCGGCAGCGCACATAGTGGATCCCTATTTTATTGCTTGATATCCTTGTTCATCAGTAGATCGGTGCAGCAGCCGTTTGTGTGCTTGCATAGTGGTTGTGACCGGCTCACAACCTGATCAGGTGAGCCCCACTAATCCCACTGTACTTACTTAGTGTACCATCAGATAAGACCCTATAAGACCCGCAGAATACCCACCTGGTACAAAATGATGGACCATTGTCCGTCCTCTCCCGTCCCTGCACCTGTACCGGCACTTTTGAACATGAAATACTGGAAATAAATAATTGAAGCCAAGACCTCCAAGGATGAGTGCCGTTTTCTTCTGAGCGGTCCTATATATTTACATATACAGGGTTTATTAAGCAGGGCACAGTGGTCTGTGTTTGGAGAAGGTAGAGGAAAGCATCTGGGCAATGAATACCAGAGTTACTTTTCAAAACTGGTATGAAACAGTGGATTGTTGTCCGTCCTCCCTCCCCTCCCTGCATCTGTACCCACACTTTTGAACATGAATTATTGGAAATAAATAATTGAAGCCAAGACCTCCAAAGGTGAGTGGTATTTTCTTCTGAGCGGTTAATATATCTTCCTGAAACAATGCAACACCCTTATTGGCATTTCCTCTATTCCACTATTTTTGACAAGCTTGCAAGCTTCTCTTTACACTTGAACTATATGTATATATGTGCTTGATAAGAATGTGTCATTATTAAGCCTGAAGAAGAGACATGAGCTGTCTCGAAAGCTTGCTTTGCTTTTCTTACCATGTTTTCAGTTAGCCATTAAAAGGTATCAACCACTGAGGACTCTCAGATTCCAATATATTTTTCCTATCTACTGGCTAACACGATACAAACATTTTTTACCTTATCATGCATTTCTTGTGTAATCCTTTTTGATAACGGGGGAATAATTATGTTTAAAAAAAAACAAAAACGAAAAAAACAGACATTTAACTGTGATTGTGTAGGGGTGTGTGTATCACCAATTATATATCTTTGCACAGCTGATTTAGTAGTCATATTTTCTATCCATACACCTTAAACCAATACAGCAGTCTGATGAAGTTACAGGTTATTTGAAGAAAGACCTACCTACAGTCATGAAAGACTGTGTCATGCCCTGATGTGACCTCAGGCTATGTGGCCTCAAAAGGTCACAACATTTAGCTGATGGCAGATCCTCTGAAGGCTTTAAAGATTCATTGCATCATTCTGGAATTAAACAGATACTTGGAATCCCAGCTGCAACCACTAACTTTCATTACATTTCATTACATTCATTTTTTTTTAAATCCGGTTTTAAGCTTTTAAAAAGTTCAAAACCGGAGCAGGAAACACTCCTCATAGGAGCCCATTATGGTTGTAAAGCAATCCGGTTACCGGCTCCGGCTCTGCAGCCTGCGTGAAAAATCATGCAGGCTGCACTTTTCGAAGTGGTTCTAGCCTCCGCAATGTGGTAACTGCATTGCTCAGGATGTATAATCCTGAGCAATGCAGTTACCATATATACTTTGCTGTATATACTTCGCCGGATAAGCAAAGTGTTAAACTGTAAAAAAAAGCTTTAATATTCAAAATAATTGTGCCATTCATGTCTCTGTGCCCACCCCCCCTAGAGACATGCTGCCCACTCAGGTGGGCATGTAATGTGTTAAAAACTCCTGTACAGTAAGCCGACTCCTGTCGGCTCTGTACAATTTTGTGAATGAAGCCACGGCTCCCCTGTGAGCTGCGCACACACTATACGTAATGTACATATAGTATGTGCACTGTCCGAGGTCCTGTAGGCTTTTACAGTAGATCTATGGCGGTGCGCAGCCCATAGATCTACTGTAAAAGCCTAAATGCAATCACACTTTTGTTTTTTCCTTTTTTTTCACCATGTTCACTGTATGGTAAAACTGACATGTCAGTAAAATGCCTTAGATTAGTACGTGTTTGCAGATACCAAACATGTATACTTTAACTATTGTCTATTTGGTGAAAAAAATCTGAAGTTTACAAAAAATAAAAATGGCGCTTTGCGCTTTTAGATGCCATTCCATGACCCGTAGAGTTTTATATTTTTCAGTATCTGGGGCTGTGTGACAGCTTATTTTTTGTGTCTTGAGCTGATATTTCTAATAATGCCATTTTTGGGTAGATACATTGTTTTGATTGCCGCTACTGCATTTTATTGCAATGTTGTGTTGGCCAAAAAAAACGTAATTTTGGCGTTTGGACTTCTTTTCTGTTATACAGTTTTCAGATCTGATTAATTGATTTTATATTGTGATAGATCGTGCATTTGTGAACACGGCAATACCAAATATGTATTTTTTCGAAAAAAAAATGTAATAGTTTTATTTTGAATGGGACAAAAGGGGGTGATTTGAACTTTTGCGTTTTTTTTATATTTTTTAAAACTTTTCTTATTTTTCCTTTACTTTACGCTGCACAATAGGGTGCCACAGTGCTGCACTGTCCAATCACTTGTGCTATGTTATGTAGATGTAGAGATGAGCTGCAGCTCATCTCTATATAGCACAAATGATCACTTCTTGTGGATACTGGCTTGCCAGGCATCCACAGGAAGTGAACCCAGATAGCATTCAGGGTCACCACAGGACCCCAGGCTATCCAGGGATCACATTGAGATCCCTCGATCGAGTCGCAGCAGCACTTTGGGTCGGGCTGTCAGTTTTTACAGTGCGATTCAAAGGGTTAATAATGCCAAACGGATCTCTGATCTGATCGGCAGTGTTAGCCACACATCTTAGCTTATGATGTCAGCTGAGATGTTTGTGGAAAGGTGTGAGCTCACTGCTAGAGCTCACATCAAAGATAAGAAGCCGGTACATGACATAATAGGTACATCATATGTCATAAAGAGGCTAATGTCACATACCTACCATGGCCACCAATGATATCCAGATAACATACTATTAGTATACAAGATCCCTGGCTGCCCAGTCAAAATCGAATGATGCAGTTCATTTAAGAGATGGAGCTTAAAGAGGACTTGTCACCCCCCTGGTGCTATGCTAACTGAATGCAGCACTGAATGCAGTGGTCTGCTGCATTCAGGGGAGGGGTCCACCATGTCTCTATCTCCCTGTAAGTTGTTAAAAATACTTTATAAAGTGTACAGATAAGGAGTCCGGAGGGACTTACTCAGTAATGAGTCATCGTTGTTGCTGGTGTCATCCCCACCTCCAGCCCTCTCTGTGCCACCTCCAATCCTCTCTTGTTCAGCCTCTTATATGTGTCATCGCTGTTGCTGGTGTCCTCCCTGCCTCCAGCCCTCTCTGTGCCACCTCCAGCCCTCAGTGATGACAGATACAGGAGGCTGAACAAGAGAGAGCTGGAGGTGGCACAAAGAGGCAAGGAGGACACCAGCAACAGCAATGACACATACAGGAGGCTGAGCAAGAGAGGGCTGGAGGTGGCACAGAGAGGGCTAGAGGCAGAGAGAACACCAGCAACTGCGATGACTCATTACTAAGTCCCTCTGGACTCCTCATCTATACCCTTTATAAAGTATTTTTAAAGCTTAAAGGGGGGCTAGAGACATGGGGGACCCCCTCCCTGAATGCAGCAGACATGCTACATTCAATGCTGCATTCAGTTAGCATAGCACCAGGGGTGACAGGTCCTCTTAAATTGACCAGGAACAAATATCTTGTTCAAAAAACAGGAGGTTAGAAATATACTCTGGTCAGCTAAAATCTTGGTTGAGAATCAGGTGAAATAGCCAACACCACAATACCAGCAGGAAGCATATTTGCAGGAAGAGATTGTACTGGTTGATTAGCACAAATCCTATGGGGAACTACATCTCCTCTAATATATCCCAAACCAGGTCTGTATGTGATAATAAAATCGTACATTTAAAAAATAAAAAAATCCCATCAAGCCTGCCTGTAATTTAACCTTTTAGCTGGCCCTAAGTTCAACAAATTCTTATGAATAGTCATTACCACAATTTGATGTCTCCTTCTATAAAATTACGTAAATTCTTCAAACGCCCATTAAATGGCCAAAAGCTCTGTTACCAATATCATAATTCTTTTCAGAAGAAGAAAACTTCCTAGAGAAGCACACTAAGAGCCTAGGATGAGTAAGTGTTTCAGACCCCTGCGCAAGGATAACCCCTACCCTAACCTCAGAGGCATCTACCTCCACTACAAACTATTTAAATCAGGTTGAATGAGAACCAGAGCAGACATAAAATGTCCCTTCAGATCCTGAAAGGCCTTAGTCACCTCTGGACTCCAATTACTTAAATCCGCCCCCGTGTTTTTTGGATGCGTCAGTGGTTTAGCAATAATCAAAACTGAGTGCCTCCTAGGCACCTGTACCCGAGCAATAAGGTTTCAATTGAAATTACAGTTTACAGCTATCCCTAAACGAGGAAATCTGTTTCCAATCCGCTCTAAAACAGTCTGGCAGGTAATAATCCAAAGTAGAATTCGACGAGGATTGCTGTACCTAGACCCTTTATGACAATTCCTAAACAGAAAGGAAAAGGCCCGCATGAAGCTTAGTACCAACCTGAATAGAATTTATGCTGAAGCAGAGGTGGTGGGAAAAAAGGTTTTTTTTTGCATGGCCTACGATACTGTCACAGTCGGGGAGAAGTGCACCCGCTAGTCTTCAACCACTCTTTGTCCTTGTCTAATTGCACGACCCACAATAAGCATCAGTCGACAACTGGGCAATGGTTCCTGCTCTCCTAAATGCATGGAGACGTCATCCTTTTCATAAATGAAAAACATCTGACTCCACCACTCTCCCTCATCATGAGAAATTTGAAAATCTCCATGGATCAGTGCATTTATGTACTATTTTCTTTCTCTTGGAGAATAAATAATTTGTAAAATTCACAACAAAGTTGATAATAAGAGGTAAATCTCATATTTGTCACTGTGCACATTTCCCGTGGAACCAAAGATGGCCTCTCAGTTTATGTAAATATGGGTACAAAGTTGCACACTCCTTTTGATGTTTTTGATGCAAGGTTTATTCTGAACAGTTAATGACCACAGATGTCAACGCGTTTCGGCTTTAACCAAAGCCTTGATCACGACAATTGGCTATGAAACAAAACAAAATAAAAGTGTATAAATATTTACAAACATATGGTGTCACCTGTGCTGTAGGGAGCACAGGGAAAAGGCAATTTACATATTTACATAGGTCAACGATACTGTTGAGGACAGCAAGAATGTATTACTGTCCCAGAAGATGTTATTAGTGCATAGAAGGTAATAGGGGAGCTGAGCAGTTAGGGAGGAATTCCTCCCTAACCTATCTATACCTTCCTCCAATCGCTACTGACCAACTCTTTGGCACTCCCTAAACTAACTGCTCAGCTCCCCTATTACCTTCTATGTAATAATAACATCCTCTGGGACAGTAATACATTCTTGCTGTCCTCAACAGTATCGATGACCTATGTAAATATGTAAATTGCCTTTTCCCTGTGCTCCCTACAGCACAGGTGACACCATATATTTGTAAATATTTATACACTTTTATTTTGTTTTGTTTCATAGCCAATTGTCGTATCAAGGCTTTGGTTAAAGCCGAAACGCGTTGACATCTGTGGTCATTAACTGTTCATAATAAACCTTGCATCAAAAACATCAAAAGGAGTGTGCAACTTTGTACCCATATTTACATTTACTGGGATTGAAGAAATCCTGTTAGTTGGCACCTCCACTCATCACCTACGCGGTGTGCACACCATTATACCCTATTGGCCTCTCAGTTTACATTTTTCCTTGCAAAGAAACTTTTCTCTATTCCTCAATTGCATTGCTTTTGAAATATGACTGGTTATAAAAAAAAAAACAATAGCACAAAGTTCTGATAAACACTGCAATTAGATTTCACAGCGGTACACAGGGAAGCAGACTGCATTCTATGAAAGTATAGTCTCATGCCTTTAAGGTAAAGAGAGCAGGGTTATTGATGATCCTTGGTCCAGTATTGAGTAGAAAGCACAATGTTACCTGAATGAAGCCCTGTGGATTTTGTTGACTCAGCCACAGTAGATCAGAATGTGCTATAAATATGTTTATGTTCTACCACATTGAAATTACCTGCAGCAATGACTTGTCGTTATCTTCAATTTGCTGTTACCTTCTGCAGTCAAATGCTAGAAGATGCTAATGAATTCACCTGCTTTAATAAGTTTAGGCTTCCTCCTAGTAGGATGTCAATTCCAACCAAATGTGCTACCCCTGCTCATGTAACGTTCCGTTATGCTCAGCTTACTGCATCCACTTTGCAGCTGTTCTGTATAAACTACTTTTGGCTTGTTCCCCAGATTGGGGAAAATTTAAAGACTTTATTTTATTTCCCTTAAGGTTATTGGGAAACAGAGACTCGGGGAGGTTTCATACATTATGCCCTGCTATCTATGTTATCTTTATTACCAAGAATTACTAACGCTGAAGAACTTAAATTATTAAGATTAACACACAGCTGTCAATATTATTTATGTCACTTTCTTTTTACATTTTTCTCTATATTTGTAACTACCGTATGTTTTTTTCAGGAATTTTTCTTTTTTTTTGTAGATACTAGAAAACTGTTGTAAGATTTTGAAACTGAATGTAATTTGAGCTAAAACTGCTGCCTGTTAACTATGCCCTATATATCATTTAAAAAGAAATTAAAAGATAAAGGCTGCCCATCATTAACTACAGAGGAAATTCTGAGGCAGCAGGTTCCCTTTAACCAGGTGACACAGTCGGTGGAAGTTTTTTTAGGTGGCACTAAGTGTATATATATATACAGTCATATGAAAAAGTTTGGGCACCCCTCTTAATCTTACTCTTTTTTTTTGTTTAAAATTGTTTTTTTTGCAACAGCTATTTCAGTGTGATATATGTAATAACTGATGGACACAGTAATATTTCAAGTTTGAAATGAGGTTTATTGTACTAACCAAAAATGTGAAATATGCATTATTTCAAAATTTGACAGGTCCCAAAGTATGGGCACCCTTCTGATTTTCATTATTTGAACTACTATTTTTACTGACTTGCTGAAGCATTAAATTGGTTTGGTAACCTCATTGAGCTTTGTACTTTATAGCCGGTGTATCCAATCATGAGAAAAGCTATTTCAGGTGTCCATTTGCAATTTGTTCTTCTAGTTGCATCTTCTCTGAGGAGTGGCATCATGGGCTCCTCAAAACAGCTCTCAAATGATCTGAAAAAAAAAGATTGTTCAACATAGCTGTTGCGGGGAAGGATACAAAAAGTTGTCTCAGAGATTTAACCTGTCAGTTTCCACTGTGATGAACATAGTAAGGAAATGAAAGACCACAGGGACAGTTCTTGTAAAGGCCATAAGTGGCAGGCCAACAAAAATATCAGAAAGGCAGAGAAGAAGAATAGTGAGAACAGTCAAGAACAATTCACAGACCACCTCAAAGACCTGCAGCATCATCTTGCTGCAGATGGTGTCACTGTGCATCGGTCAACAATACAGTGCACACTGCACAAGGAGAAGCTGTATGGGAGAGAGATGCGAAAGAAGCCGTTTCTGCATGCACGCCACAAACAGAGTCGCCTGAGGTATGCAAAAGCACATTTGGACAAGCCAGTTTCATTTTGGAAGAAGGTCCTGTGGACTGATGAAACAAAGATTGAGTTGTTTGGTCATACAACAAGGCGTTATGCATGGCGCCACAAAAACACAGCATTCCAAGAAAAACACTTGCTACCCACTGTCAAATTTGGGGGAGGGTCCATCATGCTTTGGGGCTGTGTGGCCAATGATGGCAGCAGGAATCTTGTTAAAGTAGAGGGTCGCATGGATTCCACTCAGTATCAACAGATTCTTGAGAATAATGTTCAAGAATCAGTGTCAAAGTTGAAGTTACGCCGGGGATGGATCTTTCATCAAGACAATGATCCAAAACACCGCTCCAAATCTACTCAGGCATTCATGCAGAGGAACAATTACAATGTTCTGGAATGGCCATCCCAGTCCCAAGACCTGAAATATCATTGAACATCTGTGGGATGTCCATGCTCGGCGACCATCAAACTTAACTGAACTGGAATTGTTTTGTAAAGAGGAATGGTCAAAAATACCTTCATCCAGGATCCAGGAACTCCTTAACAGCTACAGGAAGAGACTAGAGGCTGTTATTTTTGCAAAAGGTGGATCTACTAAATATTAATGTCACTTTTCTGTTGAGATGCCCATACTTTTGCACCTGTCAATTTTTGAAATAATGCATATTTCACGTTTTCGGTTAGTACAATAAACCTCATTTCGGCTCATGCGAGTGGCTGTGGAGTCATGGTGGACAACCGCAGACTGGCTGGCTTCACACAGGTATAGTCACAGCCATGTTTATTGTGCACACTTGTCACTCAGTGCTACATTGGCAAAACAGGAAAATAAATATCTAAGGCCATCTGGCCACTAGCTAAAAACAGAATGCTAACTACAAAATAAACCTAAGCAACAAACAAAGCAAATGTATTTCCCTACTGTGGCAGCTCCTTAGCCCAGCAGACAGTGGATCTACCAACCCCCAGCCCCTCCTGATTATATCAGCTGATCCAGTGAGGAACAAAACCTGGACTGAATGTGGGAAGGGGAACACCCAGTCCCACTCCCACTGATTACTCCAGAACACTGTACCCAAATTACACTGAAATAAACAGGCGTCAGTGACTTAACTAAATCTGACTTCCCCAGTTTTTTCCATGCTATTTGCACGGGCTTATTGCTCCACAATCAATACAGGGAGGTATATGAAATAAAACGAGGGGAAACATACCTGTTTTCTAGTACCTCTCAACTTGGCACCTCACACTATATACAGTTAGGGCCAGAAATATTTGGACAGTGACACAAGTTTTGTTATTTTAGCTGTTTACAAAAACATGTTCAGAAATACAATTATATATATAATATGGGCTGAAAGTGCACACTCCCAGCTGCAATATGAGAGTTTCCACACCCAAATCGGAGAAAGGGTTTAGGAATCATAGCTCTGTAATGCATAGCCTCCTCTTTTTCAAGGGACCAAAAGTAATTGGACAATGGACTCTAAGGGCTGCAATTAACTCTGAAGGCGTCTCCCTCGTTAACCTGTAATCAATGAAATAGTTAAAAGGTCAGGGGTGGATTCCAGGTGTGTGGTTTTGCATTTGGAAGCTGTTGCTGTGACCAGACAACATGCGGTCAAAGGAACTCTCAATTGAGGTGAAGCAGAACATCCTGAGGCTGAAAAAAAAGAAAAAATCCATCAGAGAGATAGCAAACATGCTTGGAGTAGCAAAATCAACAGTTGGGTACATTCTGAGAAAAAAGGAATTGACTGGTGAGCTTGGGAACTCTAAAAGGCCTGGGCGTCCACGGATGACAACAGTGGTGGATGATCGCCACATACTTTATTTGGTGAAGAAGAACCCGTTCACAACATCACCTGAAGTCCAGAACACTCTCAGTGAAGTAGGTGTATCTGTCTCTAAGTCAACAGTAAAGAGAAGACTCCATGACAGTAAATACAAAGGGTTCACATCTAGATGCAAACCATTCATCAATTCCAAAAATAGACAGGCCAGAGTTAAATTTGCTGAAAAACACCTCAAGAAGCCAGCTCAGTTCTGGAAAAGTATTCTATGGACAGATGAGACAAAGATCAACCTGTACCAGAATGACGGGAAGAAAAAAGTTTGGAGAAGAAAGGGAACGGCACATGATCCAAGGCACACCACATCCTCTGTAAAACATGGTGGAGGCAACGTGATGGCATGGGCATGCATGGCTTTCAATGGCACTGGGTCACTTGTGTTTATTGATGACATAACAGCAGACAAGAGTAGCCGGATGAATTCTGAAGTGTACCGGGATATACTTTCAGCCCAGATTCAGCCAAATGCTGCAAAGTTGATTGGACGGCGCTTCATAGTACAGATGGACAATGACCCCAAGCATACAGCCAAAGCTACCCAGGAGTTCATGAGTGCAAAAAAGTGGAACATTCTGCAATGGCCAAGTCAATCACCAGATCTTAACCCAATTGAGCATGCATTTCACTTGCTGAAATCCAGACTTAAGACGGAAAGACCCACAAACAAGAAATACCTGAAGGCTGCGGCTGTAAAGGCCTGGCAAAGCATTAAGAAGGAGGAAACCCAGCGTTTGGTGATGTCCATGGGTTCCAGGCTTAAGGCAGTGATTGCCTCCAAAGGATTCGCAACAAAATATTGAAAATAAAAATATTTTGTTTGGGTTATGTTTATTTGTCCAATTACTTTTGACCTCCTAAAATGTGGAGTGTTTGTAAAGAAATGTGTACAATTCCTACATTTTCTATCAGATATTTTTGTTCAACCCTTCAAATTAAACGTTACAATCTGCACTTGAATTCTGTTGTAGAGGTTTCATTTCAAATGCAATGTGGTGGCATGCAGAGCCCAACTCGCGAAAATTGTGTCACTGTCCAAATATTTCTGGCCCTAACTGTATATATGTATATATATATATATATATATATATATATATACACACAGCATGTATGCACATACCCTTCACACATACACATGCACAAATAAACATACACACACATACACGCATGCACACACATACAGGCACACACATGTACATACATCCACACACATGTACATACATGCACCCACACACACACATACAGACACATGCACATACATGCACTGACATACATACATACACACATACAAACAACACATATGCATACATGCACATGCATACACACACGCTGACACATATACACACATATGCCCATACTCCCACATACATACTCAAACACATACATACACATATACACTGACACATGCATACACATATACATACACATGCAGTTGCCGTCTTTGGACTCTCGGGTATACAAAGATGGTGGCAGTATGACACATATGTTTATGATCCTTTGTATAATTCTGCCTGTCTGACAACATTTGCTTTCACCTTTGATTTTAAAAAGCCTATTCAACTCTAGTCCCCTCCCCTCTATTCTCAACTGAGTCCACTTGCATGATCATATATGTACAAGCCTCAAGTCTGCCAAGACGTGTCTGACTTATGGCCTCATCCAAGTGCCTCATATAAGTGCATAGAAATGAATTAGACTAGAATTTGACTGGAATTGACTGGAAGGGGAAGGTATTAGAATTCTGTTTGTTGTGATGATATATTTCTACTGAACTCTCATTCTATTTCAAAACCTCTCATGGTACAATATCTGCATTTGCTGTAAACTGATATGTGTCATCTGTTCCCACTAGATTCAACACTCACCAGTTTGATTGTGTATGGCAGTTAGTCAGGGCAGGAGTCAGGGAACCCACACCTTTTCCCTCTCTCTTTAAACTATGTCCTTTATTTCAAAGTCTGTTTTCCTTTATGCCTTTGCCACTCACCTTTACTGCCCCATCCACCTCCATAAACCCTCATCCACATCAGTACCTCTCCCCTTCCCTCTACTATGTTCAGCTCCCATGCTCTGTTCACCTTACTGACTGAATAATCTCAGTCCATCATATTCCAGAGTACTGTATCATAAACAATGTTGATTAACATTACATGCACACCTTCAGCACCCTCTTTTAATTGTGGTCTCTGAAATCCACAGTCTGTATGCAACAAGCTTCCCTACATCCACAACTACCTTCTTACTAACTCTCTTAATTTGCTTGTCCTCACTTAAACCTGGATCCAGGAATCCGACATGGTTTCCCCTGCTGCTATATTGCATGGCAGCTTACATATCTCCTATTCCCTAAGACCTGAGAACAGACATGGTGGTGCAGTTGACTTACTCCTGTCCTCACAATGTATTTTCCAGATCATCCCCCCAGTTCCATCACTTTCATTCCCTTCTTTTGAGGTCCACACTATTAGGCCCTTCCATCCCCAAACCCTCAAAGTACCAGTTGTATACCACCCCCCCAGGATCACCCACCTTGTTCCTCGACAATTTATCCACTGATGCATTTCATGTCTTCAGAATTACCAACCCTATTTATGAGAGACTTAACATCCCCATAAACAGTCCCACTTCCCCATATGCATCCCAGCTCCTATCTCTAACCACTTCTCTTGGTCTCTCACAGCTATCAACCTCTGAGACACACAAAGACGGTAACACCATTGACCTGGTCTTTGCCAGGTTCTATTCAACCCCCTCCTTAGATAACTCACCTCTTGCGCTCTCTGACCACAACATTCTCTCCTTCATACTCACAAATCCTCGCCCATCCCAGCACATGCCTACCTATCACACATTCAGAAATCTTCAGGCCATTAACCTTCATACACTCACAAACTCTCTACACTCATCACTGTCCTCAATCTCCTAGTCCTGTCCCGATCTGGCAGTGAATCACTAAAAGGACATTCTCAGAAGAACCCTGGACCAAGTAGCACCCCTCACTATCAAAATTTCCAAACACAGAGTAAAACAGCCCTGGCTCACATCATAAACTCGATTCCTTCAGCGATTCTCTAGGAGTGCTGAACACCTATGGAGGAAAACTTGCACACCAGAAAACTTTATCCACTATAAACTCTGCCCTTTACCTCACCAAACAGACCTACTTCACCATCCTGATCTCCTCACTATCCTCACAATCCAACAATCCAAAGAAACTCTTTGACACCTTTCACTCTCTCCTCAGTCCTAAAGTTCAGGCCTCTATCACTGACCTCTGTGCTAATGATCTTGCTTCTTACTTCAAAAGAAAATAGAAAACATACATCAGGAAATCAACGCCCAACCTCCAAGCGCTATTACTTCTATCCCTGCCCACATCCCTTCTGGCTCACTCTCCACATTTGATCCACATACAGAAGTAGGAGTCTCCGAGCTCCTCTCTTCCTCTCGTCCTACTACATGCACCACTGACCCTGTTCCCTCACACCTACTCCAATCTCTCTCTCCAGTTGTCACTACCCACCTAACCAAAATCTTCAATCTCTCCCTCTCTTCTGGTATCTACCCCTCCTCCTTCAAACACTCTATCATTACTTCATTATTAAGGAAATCTTCTCTTGACCCATCCTGCCCAAATAACTACAGACCAGTCTCCAATCTCCCCTTCATCTCTAAACTCTTGAAGCACCTTGTCTACTGCGGCCTCACATGTTTTAACTCTTCACTCACGCTCTTCTAGATCCATTACAGTCTGGGTTCCACCCCTACATTCTACAGAAACTGCCCTCATCAAGTAACGAAATGACTTTCTGATGGCAAAATGTAATGGTGACCACTCTATGTTTATTCTTCTTGACCTTTCTGCAGCCTTTGACACTTTTGACCACCATCTCCTACTTGCTATGCTGCACTCCATTGCCACAAAGGGCCACAAAGGGCACATCTCACTCCTGGCTTTCGTCCTATCTCTCCAATCGCTCTATCAGTGTATCATTTGCTGGCTCCACTTCTTCTCCCCTTTCTCTCACTATTGGGGCTCCTCAGGGTTCAGTCCATTGCCCTCTTCTCTTCTCTCTCTACATGGTCCCTATTGGACAGATCATCAGCATATTTGGCTTCCAGTACCATCTTTATTCTGACGCACAACTATATATTTCCTCACCTGTCCTTACACCTGTTGTATTAAGGAACACCAATGACTGTCTAACCGCAGTTTCCAATATCATGTCCACTCTCTATCTGAAACTCAACCTTTCCAAAACTGAACTTCTTCTGATCCCGCTCTCCACTAACCTCCTGAAATCTTACATCTCCCTCTCAGTCTGCTGCAACACGATAATGCCTCGGCAGTAGGCTTGCTGTCTGGGTGTTATGTGTGATGCTGATCTTTCATTCATTTCCTAAATACAATCTCTCGCCCGCTCTTGCCACCTGCCCCTGAAGAACATTCTCCCCTGATCAACTCCCACCTTGATTATTGCAATTCTCAATTAATTGGCCTCCCCCTCACAAGACTCTCCCTTCTCCAGTCCAACCTTAATGTAACAGCCAGGGTCAACTATCTAGCTATCTGTTACTCGGATGTTTCTGCTCTGTGCCAGTCTTTGCACTGGCTGCCCTTATACTATAGGATCCAATTCAAATTGCTTGTTCTCGCCCACAAAGCTCTTCACAGTGCAGCACCATCCTACCTCTCTACCTTCATCTCTGTCTATCACCCTACCCATTTTCTTAGCTTTGGGAGTGACTTTAGACAAACAACTGCACTAATCTGAACCTCCCATTCCTGGCTTCAAGACTCCTCTTGAGCTGCAGAAATTCTCTGGAATGCCCTACCCCAAGAAATTAGGACTATCCACAATTTCTATAGTTTTAGGGGCTCCGTAAAAACACATATTTTTTAAATGGCCTATCATTCTCCCTAATCAAAGTTATTTAGACATAGGTTATCCACTGCTTCTCTGAACATAACTGTCAAACTCCACCAGACCCATAAGCTCTACGTACACATATTGGCTGGTGGCCACTCACTCCGCTCTTATCTACCCCAACATTTCCTCAAGATGGCTGGAACATCATTGTCAATAAGCACCCCTACTGTGTATCACCCCCAACTCATTGTAAACTGCAAGCTCTTACGAGCAAGGCCATCATTATTTTTTGCTTTAATTATTGTATTTTCCACAACTGTTTCTTATGACTGTTTGTTTGTATATGAATCTTTGATCTGTAAAGCACTGGGAATATGTTGGTGCTATATAAATAAAGATTATTATTACACTGCCTTACTTCAAGATTACAGTAATTACAGGATTACGTCGGAGGGGAACTTGGCAGGAGATTATAAAGTGGATAAGTGGTCACAAACTGCCAAGAACCAATAGGAGTGGCATTGATAATAGATGAAGACGCTGAAGGATGAGTATAAGGCTATGTTCACACACTGCGCATTTTTGAGTGTTTTTTTGCGTGTGCTTTTCAAAATGCGCAATGTGCCTTGTGTCTGCCATCAAAGTCAATGGGAAATTAACTATGCCGTATAGACATGGCATAAAAATACATTGCGCTTTTATGGGAGAAAGCGCTCGCATAAAAAGAATTGACATGTCAATTCTTTATGCAGCAGCGCCGGCGCTTTATCCCATAGGAACCCATTATCCCCGCTGGAATTACGCATCACCATTCAGACGATGTGCAATTCCAGCGGGAATACGCTGGCACTGATGTCATGCAGGGGAGGATCAATCCTGTTCCGCCTCCTCTGTGTGACATCTGTCACAGCCCACTTGGGTTTTGCAGTGTATTAATATACCCAAATTAAACTAAGGCAAATATGTGAAAAATAACAAAGAATGAATACTGACCTCTCCGCCAGGTGTTCCGGTTACCGGGAGCCGAGAGAGATAGACCAGTACTGTCCTTCCAGGACCTGTCATTGCTAATTGGCCGCTCATGGTCATATGATATGCGTGTCATAGCACGTCACATATCACATGACCGCGAGCGGCCAATCAGCGATCCTCACTTGTTCCTCCCCTGTGTGGCATCACTTCTCCCCTGTGCTTTAGGGGGAGAAGTGAGCTCATAAAAAAAACTTGATGTGTGAATGCACCGTGTTTTTCACAGGGCTTTTTTGCGCGGGTATAAAACGCTGAAAAAAGCGCCAGCACAAAAAAGCGCATTAAAAACTCTATGTGTGAACATAGCCTAAGACCATGAGCAGAGAACTTCAATTTCCACCCTTGGAATGGGACATGTGAAGATCTTATTTATCTGCTGTATTCCATTGATTTTTATTTTCCATGTAATTTAGCAGTGTTTTAGTTTTCATTATATGTTGCAGAGGAATTTATTCACTAAACTAAAAGAAAATGCCAGGCTGCTCTTTATAAATCATGCTTCAGTTCTGATCTGTGATCCTTTGATTGCTGAAAGCTACATTTGCAATTCCAGAAATACCTCTCTAATCGCTGATCCCATTTTCATTTCTCCAGTGTATTCAGAAAAGGCTGTCTGTGACTTACTACAGTACCATACACTGTATTAAGCATTGCTATTTTGTACAAGAAAAGAATTGTGAATGTATCAGCTCCACCTTTCTGAAGCAAGAGCAATGCTTTATGTATGTATAACCCTTCATTAATCTTCTTGAATAATCGCAGGGTTACAAGTGACAAAAAACGAATCTCTGCAGTGGTCAATTAAAAAATGTACAATATATTAATCCATTTATGCTTGAGCTTTTTTCACATCTTAGGGCCCTTTCACATCAGCGTTTTTTGAAATTCGCGGCAGATGCGGTGAAAAAAACGCATCTGCTGCATTACCGCATACCGGCTGCACTTGCGGCACGGTTGCGGCAAGCCCCATAGAAAGTATAGGCAGGCTTGCGGCAGGTGCGGCAAGTGTGGTTTTGCACTCTGAAAAAACCGCACTGCGCATGCACCGCACTGCCGCACCTGCCGCAAGCCCTCCTATACTTTCTATGGGGCTTGCCGCAACCGTGCCGCAAGTGCAGCCGGTATGCGGTAATCGCGGCAGATGCGGTTTTTTCAAAAAACGCTGATGTGAAAGGGCCCTTACCTGAAGTTCTGTTTTCTAGTAAAAAGATATACGGTACACTGTTACTTATTACATCCAAAGCTAAAAACTATGAACCTACATCTTTTTTCCTAGATTACATATTTACAAATGGTATTTTTGGGGGGACTATAAAATGCACCTAGGTTTTAGAAGAGGAAAACAAGAAAAAAAGAATTTGAAGCAAAATTGTGGTCATGACACCCTCTCTTTAGGTTGGATCTGCTGCTGACACTGTTGTTGGGGTAATGTGTCCTAATTGTGTACTTATGTCCCCCATCCTGGCCTTCTTCCAGGTGTATATGTCCCTCATCCTGGTATATATGTCCCTAATCCTGGTGTATATGTCCCTCATCCTGGTATATATGTCCCTAATCCTGGTGTATATGTCCCCCATCCTGCCATATATGGTCCCCATCCTTGTCCCATCCTGGTATACATTGCAAAGCAAAAGGCTAACAGTGTTTTGAATTTTGATTTTCAGGCTCCATATTTCACCATCCACTACAGCTTTGAGCATGAGACTGCCTTTGTTTTATAGACAATCTGCTTGGCTATCTCATACATAAAATTGACTTGCAACTATTTAGCATATGATTAATAATATAAATTCTTGTCAAGCCACCACATTTTTACAATTTTGTCCTGATGTTTGACAAATATTTTTCTTCCTGTATACTACAAAATACAACCTGTTCTCACATTTGCTTATGGCTCATTATCTTATTAGGTTGATTCCCAAACTAAAGGTCACTGGTAGCGATGGATAAGCCTGAACTGTAAAGTTCAGGGTCCATATCTAAAACCTAGTATTTGGGCATGGGCCCGAACGCAGACTTCTAGAAGTCTGTGTTAGTTCATGTTCGAGTTTGTCGGGCAGCTGTAAAACGAAACAAAATAGTGATTAAACATCAGCTCATACTTACTGGGTCCAAATGCTTGTACTTCCGAGCCACTAATTAATGTTTGGATTATTTACTGGTGAGGGACACAAAGGCCAATCACAGATGCTGGGTAAATAAATCCAGATGGGTGGTGCTACTCGATCCGCACAAACCATATATAGAAAGCATGACTTCAATCAAGTACAGGATCATGGTGCCTTTATTCAACACATTTCAGAGCTTTCCTTGCTCCTTCATGAGGAAAGCAACCGTACTAAAATGAGGTGGTTTTATATACATGCTCGAGACGTCGACAGGAAAACACCTGATTATGATGTCAGTGTGGGAGGCTGCTCTGACATCACATGTAATCTCATATCCTAGTAAGTAAAGATCCCAATATATGAAACATTTAGATAAAACACACATCTACTGAAAATATTATAATACTCAGAATAACGAAAAAGCAAAAAAAGAAGAAAAAAGGGTAAGAAAAAGCTATGGTTTTCAGTGTGGGGGAAAAATAAATAATGGAAAAAAGTAATGGACTTCCCTGTATTTTGATTGCCAGCCAAGGTAAAGCCAGGCAGCTCGGGATGGAAGCTTATAACTGTCCGCTTTATCTATGCTGTGAATCAATAATACAGCAAAGCTCTACATCTTTTTTTAAATTGTTTATTTGTTTTTACACTAGAATGACAACATTACAGATGCTGGCACAATGGATGAGGGGCACAACAGTCTATCACAGATGCTGTCACAGAGAATGGGCTTCTGTGATTGGCTGTTGGAGCCAGTGCAGTAACCTGAAAATAGCCAATACATTCTAGCATCTGTGGTAAAGGTCATATGTTAGAATGTATGTGCTATTTCCAGGTTCCTGAAGTGAATAATCAGGAATTTAATGAGCGGACCCGGATGTACATGTACGCGGTAAGTGCGAGTTGATGTTTAATCATTGTTTTGTTTCTTGTTACAGTCTCCAAGCCCCCATTTAATAACTTGAAAGTCCAAGTTTTGGGTTTGGTCTCGAGTTCAGGTCTAGTTCGTCCTGAACTCAGAGTTTAAAAAAGTCCAGCTGGGTCCACCGAATTTTGACATAGGCAGTTTCGTCCATCACTAGTCACTAGTTCAGATAGAGAATTAGCCATGAAGATTTCCCAAGAAAAGAGAAACGGCATCAGTTAGCTCTTAATAGTGGTTTCTTGGCAAAGAAACTAGCCAAGCTGCATCATGTGAGTGCCATGACAGGTGGCAAAATTCAAAGTGTATTCTGTCTATCCATTCAAAAGATTCAAATGTGCTTAGAAGAAATGTGAATCCGAACCACCATTTGTATTTCTAACAACCTGAATCATTGGATTCCTTGGAGCGAGAGCGCGGTTCGTATTTCCATTTCTTCTAAGCACATTTGAATGTTCAGCTCATGGGAGGACAGCTGCAGACCGTATAGCTTGACATCTACAGTTGTCACAGGTTTATGAGGGTTGTGACGTTCACAACCGAACAGGGGAGCGGTTCAACAACTTGCTGCAGTCATATCTCCCATGGATAAACACTATTGTGCGCCTTTTCCTTTTTAGTGCTTTATTCCTTTTCATTCAAAAGCCAAGAAGTAAGCGTCCAGGCAAAATATTGGAGTCAACAAGTTGGCTTGGTATATACATACCCAAGTAGTTCTCCTGTTCTGCTGTACCAATTTAGTTTCCATTTAATGTATATGTAGCAATAGTTTAGATGCATTACCCTACACTCATCAACATTAAATCTCATTTGCTATGTGTATGCCCAGTCAGACATTTTATCAAGATTGTTTTGTAATACTGTACTATCAAGGTCAGTTTTAAATATCCTACATAGTTTGGTGTCATTTGCCAAGGCTGACACTTTACTCTTCAATCCCATCCACAAGGTAATTAATAAAGAGATTTGAATATATACAAAGTATATAGCAGAAGCTAAGGATGGTTGCCTTGTGTACTAATGTTGAGTACAGAATACTAAAGACAGCTACATGCTTACTGTCATGCTTCGAGGTTCAGTGTTAACATTCTGAGGATTAATGTTTGTAATATCCCTGATAGTTGACACTGATTTATGAAGATAATACCTGATATACCTTGTGGTCTGTAACGGGAATAAAGGTAATTGGAGGTCTTTGGTTTGTCCTGGAGAAATACTTACGTGGTTTAGGTACTATCATTTCATAAGATATTACCATACTATACAATAATAAAAAAGGTTAACGGTATTACATTTTGTGGGGTTGGATAATGTGATGTACCTATTATTTAACAAAGATATTATATTAGAATATTACATTCAATATATTTAAAGAGCCAGCACTTTATTTTTTTCTTTTAAGTTATTAAAGCAATGGTTACTTTGGTGTAAGTATAAAGGAGTGATTCTGTTTTCATAAATGTTGTTCCAAACCAGAAAAACTCATACTGCTCAAACTATTTAGTATGCGTATACTTTATTACATTTACGACAATAAAGTCGGAGTCAAATTCTAGATAAAAACATTTATATCTACAGTTAAAGCCAAATGTTTACATGCCGTACATAAAAAAACACGTGCATGTTTTTCTCCCTATCTGACATTAAGGATAATGAAAGAGAGAGATTGTTTTAAGGCATTTTTATTACTTTCTGCAAAGTCACAAATTTACATACACTAAGATTACTATGCCTTTAACCCCTTCACCCCCGGGCCTATTTTGACCTTAATGACCTTGCCATTTTTGTCAATTCTGACCAGTGTCCCTTAATGAGGTTATATCTCTGGAACGCTTCAACGGATCCTAGCGATTCTGAGATTGTTTTTTCGTGACATATTGGGCTTCATGTTAGTATTAAATTTAGGTCGATAATTTTTGCGATTATTTGTGAAAAAATCAAAAATATGGCAAAAATTTTGAAAATTTTGCAATTTTCAAATTATGAATTTTTATTCTGCTAAACCAGAGAGGTATGTGACACAATATAGTTAATAAATAACATTTCCCACTTGTCTACTTTACATCAGCACAATTTTGGAAAAAAAAAAAAAATTTTGTTCGGACGTTATAAGGGTTCAAAGTTCATAAGCAATTTGTCATTTTTCCAGCAAAATTTACAAAACCATTTTTTTTTGACCACATCACATTTGAAGTCCCTTTGAGGGGTGTACATGACAGAAAACACCCAAAAGTGACACCATTCCAAAAACTGCACCCCTCAAGCTACTCAAAACTACATTCAAGAAGATTATTAACCCTTCAGGTGCTTCACGGAAACTAAAGCAAAGTGGAAAGAAAAAATGGTCATTTTAATTTTTCTAATAAAAATGTTCTTTTAGCCTCAATTCTTTCATTTTCACATGGGCAACAGGATAAAATGGATTCTAAAAATTGTTGGGCAATTTCTCCTGAGTACAGCGATACCTCATATGTGGTCATAAACCACTGTTTGGGCGCACGGCAGGGCTCAGAAGGGAAGGAGCGCCATTTGACTTTTGGAGCTAATTTTCCATTCAAAAAGTCAAATGGCGCTCCTTCTCTTCTGAGCCCTGCCGTGCGCCCAAACAGTGGTTTATGACCACATATGAGGTATCGCTGTACTCAGGAGAAATTGCCCAACAAATTTTAGGATCCATTTTATCCTGTTCCCCATGTGAAAATGAAAAAATTTAGGCTAAAAGAAAATTTGTGTGGAAAAAGAAGTACTTTTTCATTTTTACAGATTAATTTGTGAAGCACGTGGGGGTTCAAAAAGCTCACCACCCATCTAGATATGTTCCCTGGGGGGACTAGTTTCCAAAATGGGGTCACTTGTGGGGGAGCTCCAATGTGTAGGCACACAGGGGCTCTCCAAATGCAACATGGTGTCGCTAAAAATTTGAGCTGATTTTTCAGTCAAATTGTTAGCGGACACCATGTTGCGTTTTGAGAGCCCCTGTGTGCCTAAACATTGGAGCTCCCCCACAAGTGACCCCATTTTGGAAACTAGACACCCCAGGGAACATATCTAGATGGGTGGTGAGCATTTTGAACACCCCAGTGCTTCACAAATTAATCTGTAAAAATGAAAAAAGAAAATTTTTATGGAAAAAAAAGTACTTTTTAATTTTTACGGATTAATTTATGACGCACCAGGGGGTTCAAAATGCTCCCCACCCATCTAGATATGTTCCCTGGGGGGTCTAGTTTCCAAAATGGGGTCACTTGTGGGGGAGCTCCAATGTATAGGCACACAGGGGCTCTCCAAACGCGACATGGTGTCCGCTAACAATTTGAGCTGATTTTTCAGTCAAATTGTTAGCGGACACCATGTTGCGTTTGGAGAGCCCCTGTGTGCCTAAACATTGGAGCTCCCCCACAAATGACCCCATTTTGGAAACTAGACCCCCCAGGGAACTTATCTAGATGGGTGGTGAGCATTTTGAACACCCCGGTGCTTCACAACATAATCTGTAGGAATGAAAATAGAAATTTTTTGTGGAAAAAAAAGTACTTATTCAATTTTACAGATGAATTTGTGAAGCACCTGGGGGTTCAAAATGTTCACAACACATCTAGATATGTTCCCTGGGGGCTCTAGTTTCCAAAATGGGGTCACTTGTGGGGGAGCTCCAATGTTTAGGCACACAGGGGCTCTCCATACGTGACATGGTGTCCGCTAACAATTGGAATTATTAGCGGACACCATGTCGCATATGGAGAGCCCATGTGTGCCTAAACATTGGAGCTCCCCACAATTGACCTCATTTTGGAAACTAGACCCCCAAAGGAATGCATCTAGATGCATAGTGAGCACTTTGAACCCCCATGGGCTTCACAAATTGATCCGTAAGAAGGAAAAAGTACTTTTCTTTTCACACAAATTTTCTTTTTTAATTTTTACGGATCAATTTGTGAAGCACCTGGGGGTTCAAAGTGCTCACTATGCATCTAGATATGTTCCTTGGGGGGTCTAGTTTCCAAAATGGGGTCACTTGTGGGGGAGCTCCAATGTTTAGGCACACAGGGGCTCTCCATACGCGACATGGTGTCCGCTAACAATTGGAATTATTAGCGGACACCATGTCGCATATGGAGAGCCCATGTGTGCCTAAACATTGAAGCTCCCCCACAATTGACCTCATTTTGGAAACTAGACCCCCCAAGGAATGCATCTAGATGCATAGTGAGCACTTTGAACCCCCATGGGCTTCACAAATTGATCCGTAAGAAGGAAAAAGTACTTTTTTTCACACAAATTTTCTTTTTTCGGATCAATTTGTGAAGCACCTGGGGGTTCAAAGTGTTCACTATGCATCTAAATATAGCGAAGCCCATTTTTATTTTTTTTCTAGGACTAATTCTAGAAAAAAAATGGCGTGAGGCTCCGCCATATTTTTGGTCCAGCCAGGTACAACTTGGCAGCTACGGACTGCCAGCAACCCCCAGCTGCCTCATTGTACCTGGCTGGCAACCAAAAATACAGCGAAGCCCATTTTTATTTTTTTTCTAGGACTAAATTCTAGAAAAAAAATGGCGTGGGGCTCCACCACATTTTTGGTCCAGCCAGGTACAACTTGGCAGCTACGGATTGCCACCAACCCCAGCTGCCTCGTTGTACCTGGCTGGCTTCCAAAAATACAGCAAAGCCCTTTTTTTTTTTTCTAGAACTAATTCTAGAAAAAAAAATTACGTGGGGCTCCGCCATATTTTTGGTCCAGCCAGGTACAACTAGGCAGCTGGGGGCTGGAATCCGCAGCATGGAGAGGCCCAAGCGTTCTGGGCCCCCCAGGCTGCGAATTGCAGCCCGCACCCGCTCCAGAAAATGGCGCATTCATTGAAGCGCCATTTTCTGGCGCTGTACCCAGACTCTTCCAGTTGCCCTGGTGCCGGTGGCAAACTGGGTAATAAAGGGGTTAATGCCAGCTTTTTATTGGCAGCTGGCACTAAGCCCGAGATTCATAATATAGGGCCAATGTTAGACCCGCCATTAGGAATCTCTGGTAAATAGTCAGAAAATACACACAGAGAAAAATCTTTTTATTTGAAAAAAAAACACAAACAAAATTCGGACTCCATCTTTATTATAAAGATCCGACGTAGTCCACAACGAAGGTCCCACGACGCTCGATCGCCTCCGACGTAGTCCACAACGAAGGTCCACGACGCTCGATGCCTCTGCTCAATCCAGAGACTGCAGCAAGGGATCAAGTGTCCTCTTCCTACAGCCTCTGGGGTCAGAGTTATGGTGCACTGTATGACAATGATCTGTCATACAGTGCACCATGACTATGATCCCAGAGACTACAACAAGAGGACACTTGATCCCTTGTTGCACCCATCCATCCACCTATGCACCCATCATCCACGCACGCACACAACCACGCACATCCACATCCACGCATGCACGCGGACATCCACGCACGCACGCACATCCACGCACATCCACACACACATCCACGCACGCACATCCATGCATGCACACATCCACGCACGCACATCCACACACGCACATCCACATCCACGCGCATCCACACACACATCCACGCACGCACACCCACGCAAGCACACATCCACGCACGCATGCTGACATTCACGCATGCTGACATCCACGCACGCATGCTGACATCCACGCACGCACATCCACGCACACATCCATCTATGCACACGTCCACGCACGCACGCGTCCACGCACGCTCATGTACGCTCACGTCCACGCACGCACACGCATGCACCACCCATCCATCTATCCATTCACCCATCCATCCATCATCCATCCATCAATTCATTCATACATACATACATGCATACATACATACATAGATACATACATACATGCATACATACATACATACATAGATACATGCATACATACATAGATACATACATACATAGATACATACATACATACATGCATACATACATACATAGATACATACATACATAGATACATGCATACATACATACATACATACATACATACATAGATACATAGATACATAGATACATACAAACATACATACTTACCTCCCTCTCGATAGACCGATCAGCAGGAGGAGGCCGGGAGAGGAGGCGGGGAGAGGAGGCGGGGCCACCGACCGGCAGGCCGAGGAGCTGCACAGCCGGACGCAGCGGCGGGTGCACCGATGTGTGCAGCCCGCCGCAGGAGGTGAGGGGTGGGGGCTGCCTGGAGGGGGGCTGCCTAGGGGGGGGCTGCCTAGGGGGGGGCCGTAGGAGGGTACCAGGCACTGTGCTCGGCGGGCGCAGCCGCGGCTGCAGCCCGCCGGCATATACATAACAATAGAGGGGGGCGGGCGGTTCTGGGGGGGCCACTGTAGGTCCTGGTGCTGGAGGGGGCTGTGGAGGGGTGGGCACTTGCCGATCCGCCCCTCCAGATCTGATTGGAGAGCTCCAATCAGATCTGGAGGGGTGAATCCCTGTGATTCCCTCCGATCGGCAGTTTCACTTTTAAACTGCCGATCGGAGGGGTCCTGGGCACGGGGGGGTTAATCCACCCCCTGTGGGGTCATCTGCAGGTTGTCACAGAGCAGCAGCGTCTGTGACACCTGAGCGATCCCACTCACAGGAGCTGCAGCAGCTCAAATCTGCCAGGACGTTGTGCAACGTCCTGTGTCGGGAACGGGCAGAAACACAGGACGTTGCACAACGTCCTATGTCGTTAAGGGGTTAAACAATTTGGGAAATCCCATATGATGATGTCATGTGTTTGGAAGCTTCTAATAGGTTTATTGGCAACATCTGAGTTAATTAGAGACACATCTGTGGATGTATATTAATGCACACCTAAAACACTGCTTATTTGTGGAAAATTTTGGGAAAGTCTAAATAAATCATCCAAGATATCAGGAAAAGAATTGTGGACTTGCACAAGTCTGCTTCATCTTTGGGTGCAATTTCCAGATACCTGAAGGTGCCTCGTTCATCTGTGCAAAACAATTATGCGCAAGCACAAACAAGATGGGAATGTCCAGCCATCATACCGCTCAAAAAGGAGATGGGTTCTGTGTCCAAGAGAAAATTTGTGCTTTGGTCCAACATGTACATATCAACCCAAGAACAACAGCAAAAGACCTTGTAAAGATGATGGAGGAAGCTGTTAAGATTGTACCATTATACACAGTGAAACAAGTAATATATTAACATGAGCTGAAATGCCACTCTGCCAGAAAGAAGCCTTTACTTCAAAAAAAGCATAAAAAAACAGATTAATTTTTGCAAATGCACACAGAAACAAAGAGCTACATTTTTGGAAACATGTCCTGTGGTCGTATGAAACTAAAATTGAACTGTTTGGCCATAATGACCATTGTTACGTTTGTAGGAGAAAGGGAGAAGCTTGGAGGTCTAAGAATACCATCCAAACTGTGAAACACAGGGATGGCAGCATCATGTTGTGAGGTTGTTTTTCTGTAGGAGAAACTGGTGTACTTCACAAAATAGATGGCATTATTAGGAAAGACGTTAATTTGTATGAGGAAACACAAGGGCATTAGGTCTTATTTTTTATGAAAGGTACTGGCTATGGTGGACACTGCTCCCCTGATGCAGTTGTGGTACCCACAACCAGTATAAACGCCTTATTCAGATGCAGCTGGACTCCCACTTCCACGTGCATGGTGGTGTAGATCAATGGTTATAAAGGATGGCGTTTTTCAGTCCGCGCTGCTGCATAGGTATATAGACCACACTGGATCTAACAACAATGGTATTTTATTTCAACGCATTTTGAAGCCAGCTGTGCTCCTTCTTCAGGAATATGACACCATAAACATAGCACACCACGAGACAAACATATACATATCACAGACCACCAAGTAATCAGACACATGACCTTGACGTCAGTCCGTTGTGGGAGGATGTGATGATGTCAAATTGTAATTTGATCTCTAGACACATCGAGCATTAACATCTAAAACTATCAAAAACACACACATATATATATATCTTATAAAAACAAACAATGAACAGATTATCCAATCACACATAAATAAATAAATATTAAAAGAGAGATGATAAGAAGAATATAAAATGGGTCGGCTCATGATCTAGAACCCAGACCTAAAACGTTTCGCAACAATATATCACTGAAGTGGCAGCAATTTACTCGATAGACCGCTGTGGATGGACTATTGATTCATGACAAAACAAATTGAATCCATATTAATTTCATATTAATCCGTGCTTACTTGGTGTTCTCACTGTTTACCAGAAAAAAATGAGGTAATAGAAGGAGAGGAAAATACGAAAAATGAGAAGGCCAAAAGAAGATATTAAGGCAAGGAGGAAAAAGTGATGAATAAAAAGAATAAAAATGAAAAAGATTGTGAAAAGTGTTACTTGTGTTTTTTTAATTGCATGTATATTCATAAAAATGTATTTGTGAAATAAGTGTTGATCAGTGATATAAATAAATGTTGGCAGTGTTGAAATGACCATGTTCTCAATAGCTTCATGGTGATATCAAGTGAGTCCTAAACCGCTGACAGTTCTGTGCACTCTACTTGTAATGTCCTATTGATCTATTAGTTCACATTCCAGTGCTCCACGACAATTTTGTCTTGGTGATAAAACCAATGAAGATATTGCCTTAATGTCTTCTTTGGTGTTCTCCTTTTTCATATTTTCCTCTCCCTCTATTACCTCTTTTTTTCTGGTACACAATCAGAGCACCAAGTAGGCACAAATTAATATGAAATTAACATGGATTTAATTAGTTTTGCAAAATGCAAAAAATGTAAAATTTGGGGTAAAAACACTTTTTATTCTAGGAAAAGTGTGATTGTATTTCATTTCATGGTTCAGCTTTTTAAAATTCTGTAAATCATCTTGTGGTTCAAGGTGCTCACCACACATCTAGAAAAGTTCCTTGAGGAGTATAGTTTTCAAAATGGGTTCACTTATGAGGGGTTTACAATGTTTAGGCATATCAGGGGTTCTCCAAATGCGACATGGAGTCCACTAATGATTCCAGCCAATTTTGAGTATAAATGGAGGTCCTTCTCTTCCACACCCTGTAATGTGCTTAAATAGTAATTTTCCACTACAATATGGGGTATTGGCATTCTTAGAAGAAATTGCAAACAGACTATAGGTTCCATTTTCTTCTGTTTCCCCTGTGAAAAATTTGATCTCAAAAAACATTTTTGTGGAGAAAATTAGTTTTTTTTTTTATTTTCACAGCCATACTGGGAGGCAACTTTGGATTCAAGGTGCTCATGACATATCTAGAAAAGTTCCCTGAGGGGTTTAAGTTAAAAAATGGAGTAACTTGTGGGGGGTTCCACTGTTTAGGCACATCAGGGGCTCTCCAAATCTGACATGGCATCCAATAATTATTCTAGTCAATTTTTTGCTTGAAAAGTCAAATGGCACTCCGGCCCTTCTGTGCCCTGCCGTACACCCAGACAGTAGGTCTCCACCACATATGATGTATCATCATACTTAGAAGAAATTGCACAACAAATTTTGTGATTAATGTTCTCTTGCTACTCTTATAAAAATTAAAAATTTGAGCTAAAAAATATTTTGTTTGGAAAAAATAATGTGATTTTTTTTTTACTTTAATGGCTCAACGTTTTAAATTCCTGTTAAGCATCTGGGGCTTTAAGGTGCTCATCACACATTTAGATAAGTTCCTTAAGGAGTCTAGTTTATAAAACGGGGTCACATGTGAGGTGTTTTCAACTATTTGGGAACATCATGGGCTCTCCAAACGTGACATAGCATCTGCTAATTATTCCAGACAATTTTGACTTCGAAAAGTCAAATGTCGCACTCTCCCATAAAAGCCCTGCTGTGTGTCCAAAGAGTAGTTTTTCACCACATATGGGTATAAGCGTACTCAGAATAAATTGCACAACAAATTATGGGATCTACTTTTCCCAGTTAAGCATGTCTAGACTCCCAATGTTGGTGGACACTAGTCAACTCACTTGAGTATGTATTCAGCTTTCTCTTCAACTTTACCCACATCTCTTCATTGACCCCATTTTCCTTTGTCTATTGACTTTCATCTCATCCATCCAAATCATTAGTTTCCAATCCTCGATTTTTCACATTTAGTACTTTTTTGCAGACTCAAACCGACACATCTTATGATGATATTGAAGTTTAGGCTTCTTCACTTTTTTTGGCTACCCCTCCAGTCTTGTGTAATGTGCATCACAAATTGCCTGCATGGATGTCTGTGATCTTACTATTTTGAGGCATACGAGTCACCTGCACTGCTGTGTTTTTGGCACCAGAACTGACAGACATGTGGGGAGCCAACTTATTAATTCTGATATTTTGCCTGGATGTTTACCTCTTGGCTTTTGAAATGATGGATGGACTCCATTTCATAGTCTTCCAACTGGCATGACACTCACATAATGCACCTTGACATTGGTTACCGGGCTCTCATGCAATGCAAGTGGATCAGCTAAGTTTCTAAATTTTTCTGAATTCTTAACCATTGTTTCATATGTCCTTTCCCCCTATACACATTTGTATTAACTTTACACAATCGCCTTGCCATTCATTGCTATAACTAGTATGCTAGATTCAGTCTCTTCTTAGTGTTTAGTGTGCAGTGGTTTACCTTATTGAAAAAAAAATTCAATCGCAAGGAGCAAAACAGTAAAAATGCAGTAAATGATGGGAATCTGCATAAATAATCATATGGTAAATACTGCAGTTGCAAGTCAAATTTATGTATGAGATAGCCAAGATGATGATTGTCTAGAAAAAGAGGGTAGCCTAATGCTGCTAATGCTGCTGGAGTGGATAACGAGGTATGGAGATAAGTGCAAAAGAATTTATAGATATATATGTATACAAAATGCATATATATATATATATATATATATATATATATATATATATATATGTACATGTCTCACACAAAGCTGCGAAAAACTAGCTTGGTAAAATTGTTGGCACCTCCAACTTAATACTTTATTGCATACCTTTTGTAATAAATAACTGCATTCAATCAGCTTTGTATAACCATTACCAAGCTTTTTACACCTCTCAACATCAACATAAATTTTAGACTGCTCCAGGTCTCTCATATTCTAAGATTATCTTCTCCCAAAAGGTATTTTAAGATTTCTCCCCAGGTTTTCAGTGGGGTTTGGATCTGAACTTATTGCTGTGAACTTCAGAACTTTCCAGAGCTTTGTTTACTTCAAATTCTGGATGGTTCTTGAATTATTTTGGGGTCATTGTCCTGCTGGAAGTCCCATTACCTAGGACGCAACCATAGAATACATTTTAACCTAAAATCATTTGTTAATCTTCAGATTTTCAGATTTAGTGAAGTCATCCACACAGTCAAGGCACCCAGTGCCAGAAGAAGCAAAAAACACCACAAAACGTCTTTGAACCTCCACTATATTTGACTGTAGGTATTGCTTTCTTTTCATTGTAGACTTCTTTCCATTTTCAGTAAACAGCGGCATGATGTGCTTTAACAAAAAGCTCTATCTTAGTCTAATCTAATCTGTCAACAAAACAATTTTATACAAGGAAATTTGTTAACTCATATACATTTTGGCAAACTGTAGTCAAACTTTTTATCCCTTTGTGTAAACAATGCGGTCATTCTGGGTTTCCTCCTATAGCATTTCAATTCTTTAAAATGCGATTGATGGTTTGCATTGATGGTTTGCTGTGAACTTCAGAACTTTCCAGAGCTTTGTTTACTTCAAATTCTGGGTGGTTCTTGAATTATTTTGGGGTCATTGTCCTGCTGGAAGTCGCATTACCTAGGACGCAACCATAGAATACATTTTAACCTAAAATAATTTGTTAATCTTCAGATTTTCAGATTTTGTGAAGTCATCCACACAGTCAAGGCACCCAGTGCCAGAAGAAGCAAAAAACACCACAAAACGTCTTTGAACCTCCACTATATTTGACTGTAGGTATTGCTTTCTTTTCATTGTAGACTTCTTTCCATTTTCAGTAAACAGCGGCATGATGTGCTTTAACAAAAAGCTCTATCTTAGTCTAATCTAATCTGTCAACAAAGCAATTTTATACAAGGAAATTTGTTAACTCATATACATTTTGGCAAACTGTAGTCAAACTTTTTATCCCTTTGTGTAAACAATGCGGTCATTCTGGGTTTCCTCCTATAGCATTTCAATTCTTTAAAATGCGATTGATGGTTTGCATTGATGGTTTGCTGTGAACTTCAGAACTTTCCAGAGCTTTGTTTACTTCAAATTCTGGGTGGTTCTTGAATTATTTTGGGGTCATTGTCCTGCTGGAAGTCCCATTACCTAGGACGCAACCATAGAATACATTTTAACCTAAAATCATTTGGTAATCTTCAGATTTTCAGATTTTGTGAAGTCATCCACACAGTCAAGGCACCCAGTGCCAGAAGAAGCAAAAAACACCACAAAACGTCTTTGAAGCTCCACTATATTTGACTGTAGGTATTGCTTTCTTTTCATTGTAGACTTCTTTCCATTTTCAGTAAACAGCGGCATGATGTGCTTTAACAAAAAGCTCTATCTTAGTCTAATCTAATCTGTCAACAAAACAATTTTATACAAGGAAATTTGTTAACTCATATACATTTTGGCAAACTGTAGTCAAACTTTTTATCCCTTTGTGTAAACAATGCGGTCATTCTGGGTTTCCTCCTATAGCATTTCAATTCTTTAAAATGCGATTGATGGTTTGCATTGATGGTTTGCTGTGAACTTCAGAACTTTCCAGAGCTTTGTTTACTTCAAATTCTGGGTGGTTCTTGAATTATTTTGGGGTCATTGTCCTGCTGGAAGTCGCATTACCTAGGGCGCAACCATAGAATACATTTTAACCTAAAATAATTTGTTAATCTTCAGATTTTCAGATTTTGTGAAGTCATCCACACAGTCAAGGCACCCAGTGCCAGAAGAAGCAAAAAACACCACAAAACGTCTTTGAACCTCCACTATATTTGACTGTAGGTATTGCTTTCTTTTCATTGTAGACTTCTTTCCATTTTCAGTAAACAGCGGCATGATGTGCTTTAACAAAAAGCTCTATCTTAGTCTAATCTAATCTGTCAACAAAACAATTTTATACAAGGAAATTTGTTAACTCATATACATTTTGGCAAACTGTAGTCAAACTTTTTATCCCTTTGTGTAAACAATGCGGTCATTCTGGGTTTCCTCCTATAGCATTTCAATTCTTTAAAATGCGATTGATGGTTTGCACTGACACTGAGGCTTCCTGAGCTTGCTAGACAGCTTGAATTTTTTGGAACTTGATTAGGGCTGCTTATTCCCCATCCAAACTATCCTGAATTACAACCTTTCATCAATTTTTCTCTGACATCCACATCCAGGGAGATTAGCTTCGGTACCATGGGTAAACATCTTGATTATATTGTATCCAGTGGAAAAAGAAACATAAAGATCTCTAGAGATGAAATTGTAACCTTAAGGTTGTTAAAATTTTCTCTCAAGTCCTCAGACGGTTCTCTTTTTTTCCTGCTTTCCATGCTTTCATACATGTAGAAATGCAGTGCAAAGATTGAGCCTCCTTTTCCCTTTTTTTCTGGTTTCAGGTGTGATATTCACATTGGCCACACCTGTTACTTGCCACATGAGAGTTTGAGTGAGCATCAGATGCTTGAAACAAAGTTGTTCACCCACAATTTATTTTCTTTTCTTATGTTTCCATACACACAAAGGAAATAAACTTGTGTATAACAAGGCATGCATAACTTCAGGAATTTTGGGGGAGAAATACTTCATGATCTAGAATGTCATGGTTGCCAACACTTTTGGCCATGACTATTGTATATCCATATATATAAAATTACTAGCTGTAGAGCCTGGCGTTGCCTGGGTGTAAAGCCCATATATGGTCACAGGTCTTCCCCTGTAGCCCCGCCCCTTCATATCTCCACCCAAATATAGCCCTACTCCTTCATAGCAATGCCTCTCCACATAGCCCCACCCTGGAACTAAGTGGAGGGATGTAGCCATGTAGAGAGAGTGGAGATAAATGGATGGGCGTAGCTATAATACATACCCACACACATACATACACCCACACATAAACTCAGCTTTTTATATCTATATATATAGATTATATTATGAGATATATATGTACTGTATATACCATAAATTCCACTCTCATCCATTGTTGCTAGCCTGGCAGTGTAGGGGTTAGATCTGATAATGCCCGGATGTCAAGTCCGGACCTGGTTGGCCTTTAGCTGCGCTTGCCCTTCTGGCGCCATGGGAATGGTTCAGAAATGCTTCAGGTATGTGTTACATTTAATGTGGTCTTGCTTTAATGCATTTAGGAGGCAGTAATGGCACAGTGTATATAAAAAACGTAGAATAGGACGGCCCCAACTGAGAATGCCATGAAGTGGCAGGGTGGCTCAAAGAATTGATCAATTGGTTGCCAAATGTCTCAGTTTTAAAGTACATTTAGAAATGAATCTGTGCCTATGTATTTTTTGTACTGCATGGTTACCACAGGCAGCACTGGCTTCTAGGCTTTATTATTTTATATACATATATACAACCAGGTTGCTATCTAATATAACTACCTTTTTAGAAAATTGACGTGGCCACAGCTCATCTCCTGCTGTGCTACTTTTAAACTGTTTGCCTTTCATGCTTTTATACTTACAGCTACTTCTTTTATATCCTCCCTTGTTTAATAACACATTAGCATATTCCACAGAAGATGCTGACGACATGTAATGAAATGATCGGAAAAAAACATATATTGTATGTGAACATTTTAAATAGTTTATAAAGAAAACTATGCTACTGCTAGCGCTGCAATGTGTTCTGCAATGTCGAATGCACAGGCATAAGTAGGCTGCCAAAGGCTCAGACTAATCTTATCACTATTAATTTTCTTATCAGCATGTCATTTTGATCTAGCAAATTCTAATTTCTGTTTTGTGTTGTGTAACTACAGGTGTTTTCCTTTTCAATTATGTACATTAGTTCAACTCCCGTCTGGCCGAAGCTCTTTATCAAGCATTCCCTTAATTACATACTTTCTTGAGGATTGGACCTCCCAAGATCCTAAGGAAATAATTGTAAACTTATATTCTAGTTTAAACTTGTTAAAAGAAAAAGAGGAAAAAAAGATGAATAGCCTTAATGTATTATCTAATTGGTAACCCCTTAAAATATTCATGCCGTAGAACCTCTTCACAGTGATGAAGTTTGGTATTAGAGATGCCTTCCCTCAGGGCTTGCACTCTTTTTTTCTCAAATTTAACACCCATTTCTCCAATGCATATATAATTGGAACATTTAAATGATGGATGTTTAGATATAATGGAGAAGAATTTATTATCAGTCCACTGGGAGAATATTGGACAGCTGTATTACAGCATTTTCACTGCCTGCCAGATGAAAATTTTAGTAATTGACTGGGCATATAAGTAAACTTTCCAAAGGCGAGACAAACAACCTGACAGACAAGGACAAATGTCACCTAAAAGACCAGAACAAAGAGGCATCAAAACAGCCTTTAAGATATCCTAGTATTGTCTATCATTTGTACTTAGCATTCACATTCGAGATTTATAGTAGACATAAAGATTTAAAAAAAAAAAATAAGAATAAACCGAAGATTGTTATTTTGGTTTTTAGGAAAAAGTTTCTTTCTAAATAAAAACTGTATGCATACCAATGAATTGAAAGGAACTTTACAAGGGAGAAGTTAAAATATATATTTTACAAATTAAAGTATATATTAAAGGGAATCTGTCACCAGGTTTTTGCAGTCTCATCTGAGAGCAATATAATGTACAGATAGAGACCCTGATTCCAGCGATGTATCACTTGCTCAGCTGCTTTCTGTCATTTTGATAAAATTCCTGTTTTCTCTGCTGTAGATTTAGCAGTTATTTGAATGTGGAGCTCTATATCCCCGCCCACACCACTGATTGGAACTTGTCTGTGTAGAGTAATTAGTGGAGTGGGTGGCATAATACAAAGCTCATGAATATGCTGCACTACCTGGGAGCAGGCCAAGTAGTCCTCTAATGATAATCTCCTGCTGATTAAACATTGATTTTATAAAAACTTCACTTAGCAGTCCAGTAAGTGACCCATTGCTGTAATCAGGATATCTGACCCTAAATTATGCTACTCCTGAATTAGTTGGCAGAAAGCCAGTGACAGATGCCCTGTAAGAAACATTAATGATATATCCTATACGATGAGCATATTACATAACAAACTCTTTCATAGAAGTTAATGAACATCTCTAGTCTAGTATTTACTAAGTTAATGCAGCTCCACATTTCTGAATGCTGTTATCAGCAATGTCTGCCTTCATAATCATCTACATAAAAGAGAATTACAAAAATTCTACCGTTACAAAAAATACTGTACTTTAAAAAATCTGAATATATTTAAATTACTGTACAGATGAGTGCGGTCTCTTCCCTTGTGCACTTTATCTTACTTGTGCCTTTCTCTTCTCTCTGTGTGCTCTCAGCCCCGGTGTGCGCTGTCTCTCCCTGTGTGCACTGTCTCTCCAAATGACTCTGCCTCCCTTGTGGCTTCTGCGTCCCCTGGGCCCTCTTCCTCCCCTGTGCCCCTGCCTCCTCTGTGCCTTCTGGCTCCCGTGTGCCTGCCTCCCATCTCTGAGCATACAATGCTCACCATTGAGCCACCCTACAGTGCTAACCAGTGAGCCACCATACAGTGCTAACCACTGAGCCACCATTCCGTGCTAACCACTGAGCCACCTAAACACTGAGCCACCATATACAGTGCTAACCAATGAGCCACAATACAGTGCTAAAAACTGAGCCATCATACAATGCTAACCACTGAACCACCATACAGTGCTAACCACTGAGCTACCATACAGTGCTAACCACTGAGCCACCATACAGTTTTAACCACTGAACCACCATACAGTGCTGACCACTTAGCCACCGTACAGTGCTAACCACTGAACCACCATACAGTGCTAAGCACTGAGCTACCATTCCATGCTAACCACTGAGCCACCTAACCACTGAGCCACCATATATAGTGCTAACCACTGAGCCACCATACAGTGCTAACCACTGAGCCGCTATACAGTGCTAACCACTGAGTGACCATACAGTGCTAACCACTGAGTCACCATACAGTGCTAACCACTGAGCCACCATACAGTGCTAACCACTGAGCCACCAAGCAATGCTAACCACTGAGCGACCATACAGTACTAACCACTAAGCCACTATTTTGTGCTAACCACTGAGCCACCATACATTTTTAACCACTGAACCACCATACAGTGCTGACCACTTAGCCACCGTACAGTGCTAACCACTGAACCACCATACAGTGCTAAGCACTGAGCTACCATTCCATGCTAACCACTTAGCCACCTAAACCGCTGAGCCACCATATACAGTGCTAACCACTGAGCCACCATACAGTGCTAACCACTGAGCCACAATACAGTGCTAACCACTGAGCCACCATACAGTGCTAACCACTAAGCCTCCATACAGTGCTAACCACTGAGCCACCACAGCGTGCTTAACCGCTGAGCCACCTAAACACTGAGCCACCATATACAGTGCTAACCACTGAACCACCATACAGTGCTAACCACTGAGCCACCATTCCGTGCTAACCACTGAGCCACCTAAACCCTGAGCCATCATATACAGTGCTAACCACTGAACCACAATACAGTGCTAACCACTGAGCCACCATACAGTGGTAACCACTGAACCACCATACAGTGCTAACCACTGAGCCACCATACAGTGCTAACCACTGAACCACCATACAGTGCTGACTACTAACCCACCATGCAGTGCTAACCACTTAGCCACCATACAGTGATAACCACTGAACCACCATACAGTGCTGACCACTAACCCACCATACAGTGCTAACGACTGAGCCACAATTCCGTGCTAACCACTGAGCCACCCAAACACTGAGCCACTGTACAGTGCTAACCACTGAGCCACCATACAGTGCTAACCAGTGAGCCACCATACAATGCTAAACACTGACTAACCATACAGTGCTAGCCACTGAACCACCATACAGTGCTAATCACTGACCCACCATACAGTGCTATGTGGCGACCTGCTAACCCAGGTAACCACAGGCTCACCTACAGCATGGATGGGTTTTCACAGCAGGTACACAGACACAGGCAACATCTTCCACCCCAGCACAGTAGGGGAAGCTTAACTTGCTTCTCTAAGGCAGGATCCCCTATGAATACTGATGCTGCGGCGGAATTAGAGTGTGCAGATGCTACAAGAGCTGTAAAGACTTACTGGTGGTAGGAGCTGCGTTAGGCCCAAGCCAGTTACTCCGAGCAGCCTCTCTAGCAGTCCTGCAAGGCCCAAGAGTGGGGATGGAAGGCAAGAAGACAAAAAAGGACAGTGGGGACTGAGGAGCCAGCGTTAGGTTCACCCCCGAGCAACACACTGGACTCCGGAGTCTGTGTCTACTGGAGAGCTCCAGGCCCAGTAGAAAATACAGGTGCACCGTGGAGACTCTAGTCTCCCTGGCATCTGCGTAGTCACATACCAGGGAGCCAGGCACTGCAGAGAGAGAAGCAGCGGTAGTCGAGTGAGGGTATCCCGATGACAGCACAGGTGAACAGAGAGAGTAGAGGAAGCCAGCCAAGTTCTACATAGTCGGGGGCTTCACACACACGGGGAAAGCAACAAGGAGGTCTTATACCCACTCACTGTGGAGACCCAGAAGTGCATCCCAAACACCCAGCAGTGCTCTGGATATCTACCTACAACTACACCAGTAAAAGAACAACTGGTGGTGTGTGTCAGTTCCTTACCCGTATCCCTGTCAGCCCCAGAGACTGTCCTGTCTTCCAGAAGCACGGCCAACTCAATGCTCCATTCATCATCAGCACCTCCATCCCTGCCCCGGAGGGCCAGATCCACCTGCAGGGAGCTGTACCATCTTGGCCGCTATACCAGCGCCTTCCAGAGATCTGAAGTGGCGCTGGTGCTCAATCACCAGAAGCTGCGGGTGGCGTCACGTGAACTTTATAAACTCCAATTCTCCCATTTCAACTACCCCTTTTTAAAAGCAGACCACCAGGGCCACAGGTCTGGGCAGGCCATCAGTGGCAACTCAACAGCAGCAGAGGCCCAGACACCCGAGTCCCCATACCCTGGGCGAGTCACTAACCACGGAGCCACCATACAGTGCTAACCACTGAGCCACCATTCTGTGCTAACCACTGAGCCACCTATACTCTGAGCCACCATATACAGTGCTAACCACTGAGCCACCATATACAGTGCTAACCACTGAGCCACCATACAGTGCTAACCACTGAGCCACCATATAGTGCTAACCGCTGAGCCACCATACAGTGCTAACCACTGAACCACCATACAGTGCTAACCGCCGAACCACCATACAGTGCTAACCACTGAGCCACCATAGAGTGCTAACCACTGAGCACTATACAGTGCTAACCACTGAGCCACCTAAACACTGAGCCACCATTTAAATCACACGCCAAGAGCACGGATTGCGGCGACCAATCAGCGAAGCAGCTCGCGCCTTGGCGGGAGAATTAAATCTGCCACAGCTGATTGGCTGAGCAGCGTGGGATTCAAATCTCCCGGCAAGATGTTAGTCGCTTCGCTGATTGGTCGTCGTGATCTGCAGCGACCAATCAGTGAAGCGCGATTTCATTCAGGCGCCTCTTCGCTGATTAGTCGCCGCGGATCACAGCGACCAATCAGCGAAGCGGCCCGCGCCTTGGAGGGAAATTTGAATTCCACGCCGCTGATTGACTGGCGGATCGTGGACCAATCAGCGAAGCACTATTTAAATCCAGCGCCAAGAGTGCTGATCATCACCAATCAGCGCTGTTGGCGCGTGATGTGTTTTGGCGGTTGATTTGAATCCTGGCCACCATATCGGAACTCGGGTGTTCCAATATGGCGGTCGGCGCACTTCTGCTGCGAGCAGCCGTGAGATGATCTCACGGCTGCGTCGCCGCTTACTTCCGAGTGGCGGTTGATGAGCCGCGGCTACCTAGCGCCGCTGATCTCCCGACGGCAGTGGTGGTATTTTTTGTGTTACTTAGACTTCTGTTGCCTGTGTCGCTATCCCACAATGGTGCCGCGATGCATTGTGGGATACCAACATAAGCGCCGGAAGTCTGCGACACATAATTATTGGTGATTATATATTACATGCGTTAACGCATGCATTCCCCATAGACTCTCATGTTAAAAAAAGCATGCATTTTTGCAAAAGCACCAAAAAATGCTGCAAACCGCATTTTTTGGTGCACTTGCAAAAACGCATAGTGTCAAACTTATTGCACTTTTGCATTGCGTTTTTTGCACTGGAGCCTATGGGTGCGTTAACGCATGCGTTTTTCAACATTTGCACATGGAATTAGCACTTGCATTTAGAAAATGAATGACGCAAGTATGACCCTAGCCTTAGAAAACAGTTCCTGACTGTACTGTAGATACTGTACGTAATATACGTATAGTATCAACCACTGTCCAGGGTCCGGTAAGCAGTTACAGTAGGTCTATGGGGTGCGCTGCCCATAGACCTACTGTAACTGCTCACAGGACCAAGGACAGCGGCTGATACTATACGTACATTATGTACAGTATCTCCTGTACTGTGAGGGGAGCCGGGGCTTCATTCATAAATTTGTACAAAGCTGGCAAAAGCCAGCAATAATATAACTGGCTCATTAACCCGTCATATGTCCACAGGAGTGGACAGCATGTCTCTAGGGGGGTGGGCACCCCCTAGAGGAATGTTGCCCACAGCTAATATTAATATTTAATGTTTTAATAAACATTTAACACTTTGTTCATCCCTGCGGAAGCAGGATGAACAAAGTAGATGGTAACCGCATTGCTCAGAATTACACATCCTGAGCAATCCCATTCCCGCATTGCAGTTGATAGAACCGCTCCGAAAACTGCAGCCTGCATGATTTTTAGCGCAGGCTGCAGATCCGTCCGGTAACTGGATTGCATGTAGAGCAATCCGGTTACCATAATGGGCTCCTATGGGGACTGGTTCCTGATCAGGTTTTGAGCTTTTTGATAGCTCAAAACCGGATCAGGATTTCAAATTCCTGCCGCTTGTGTGACCCTAGCCATAATTAAACATGTACAGTGAAGAAGTGACACAAAAAATGCAGCAAAAAGTGCATCAAAAACACAGCAAAAATGTAGCAAAAATGCAGCAAAACCTTCTTTTTGTAAGCAGCTTCTTTCCTGCCAAAAGAGCAGGTTTTACCTGCAGGAAATAAGCAGTGTGTGAACATAGCCTACATGTGCACCTACAGTATACAGTATTTATAATGCACCAACTACATATGAATGCTAGTTTCCCACATATAAAATCCAAGTTTTTTTAATATATCACTGTGAATATGTCTAGCTGTATCTTGTTTTCTACAACGAAGACTATTTATAATGCAACACTTCTTCAATGTATTTCTAGAAACATTTTCCAATGATTGCAAACCAAACTGTCCTGGTGGAAGTAGGCAATTTTGTGTTGATCACATTACTAAGAATAATACGCTATCAGATCGCACCTATCCCTATCTCAGGAACTTTATGTTTTCATTTAGCTCAGCAGATGAGAATTCATGATAAACCTATCAGTGCTGCCATCCCTCAGCCTCACCCGACAGGCCAGGCGCTATAGTCTACTTTACATTCAGACACAGACAAATTAGGCACTTCTCTGTTCATGCTCCATATAGCCTGCTTCTGGAGGAATGATCCATTTCTCCCCATGATTGAGAGATAGCATGTTGTCTTTTAATAGTAAGAGGAGAGAAATGATACAAATGATAGAGGTTTATTATTAACATTCAGAAAATATCTCCTGGAAAAGAAATTAATATTGCTATCGGCATACTGTGCTGCTGTTCATGGTAGAAAATATTCCCCTTACTAATTATTGTATTTCACATACAATATGATCCATAATTACATAAATATGAAGCAGAAACTCCATTATGGCAATTGCAGGAGGTGGTAACTGCACATTGCTGCAAATGTACTGAGGACAGTTGAAAGTTTGGAAATTTCTGCCTAATGATGTTGTAATGTTGTAACCCTCAGTCCACTATACTGCCGCATGACCAGCTCTGCCCTCTCCTGGTGTATCCTCACCCATCACTTGTAGACTGTGAGTCTTCGCGGGCAGGGTCCGCTTTTCTCCTGTACTTGTGTGCAGGGCTGCCACTAGAAATTAAGAGCCCCTTACTGGCAAAGGTTTTGGGCCCTCCTGAGGTTCCACCCAGCCTCCACCACTGCTCTGCTTCCACCCAGCTTTGTCTCCACCCCTTAAACAGTGCACAATACCATTGCCCACTGTAGGAAAACCTCCTGCAGACACAGGCTGTATATATAAACACAATATAGACTGCTTCAGTCCGTTTGCAAAATAGGGACTGCTCCTGGCTATATATCTAATAGAAACTGCTGCAGGCTGCTTACACAATAGAGAATACATAATAGAGAGTGCTACAAGTTGTATACACAACAGAGACTGCTGCTGGCTGTATACACAATAGAGAGTATACAATAGAGACTGCTGCTTGTTGTTACACAATAGAGACTGATGCTGGCTGTACACACAATAGAAATGGCTGGTGCGGTATACACAATGGAGACAGCTGCAGGCTGTATACTCAATCAAGACAGCTGTGGGCAGTATATACAATGGAGATGACTGTGGGCTGTATACACAACACAGATGGTTGCAGACTGTATACAGAATGGAGATGGATGTGGGCTGTATGCATAATACGGGATGGGCAATTTATATGGATGCACGTAAATAAAATGGGAATGGTTGGCGAACTCAACTTCCTGTTTGTGTAAATTAAACAAGCTTTAGTGGTTTTAAGCGGGTGCTTGGAGATAAACCACAGGGATAGCTTTTTAGTACCTTCTCTTTACTTGCTCAAATGTGGACTGGTCATTCCTCACAACATGTGTCGGCAGCTGATGCCGCCTTCATCAGGTAATGCTGGAGGAAAGCTTCTACAAGACTTGTGTGGAGAATAACAGGAGGTTCGAGGACCTGCGGTGACATTAGAAACCCCATGATCAAACACGTGACCGGCTGTCTGGCCTGACAGCAGCAGCGGGTGCACAAGATGCACCGTAGGCTCTGTACCGCGGTTATGTTGGAGCATAATCAACCAATGTTAGTGCTTCTCCCCCATTGCCTCCACTAGACCACAGGGTATTACACCTGGAGCGCCCCTCCTTGTCCTTCTTTTATTTTAGAACTTCCTGTTTGTGGCACATTAGTATATATGAGGGGGAAAACTTTTCCAGATGGGTGGTGACCATAGTAGCCATTTTAAAGTCGGGCATTTTGGATCCAACTTTATTTTTTCAATGGGAAGAGGGTCATGTGACACATCAAACGTATTGAGAATTTCATAAGAAGAATAATGGTGTGCTTGGTTTTAACGTAACTTTATTATTTCTTTTTATTTACAAGTTTATGACCACTTATAAAATGTGTTCAAAGTACTGTCCATTATGTTGAATTGTCAATGCAACCCTCTTTTCCCACTCTTGACATACTGATAGCAACACCGCAGAAGAAATGCTAGCACAGGTGTCCAGTATCCGTTGTTTCAGATGCTGCACATCTTGTATCTTCACAGCATAGACAATTGCCTTCAGATGAGTGATAAGGCAAATATTCATATTCACAATAGACACCTGCTGACTGTACATTCAATTGAGATGGCTGCTGGCTGTATGTATAATAGACTGCTGCTAGCTGTGCGGATGATAGACTGCTGGCAGCATCGTGCACAATAGACTGCTGGCAGCTGTGTGCACGATAAAATGCTGGCTCTATATCATGTATACACAGCACTACATTGTACACACAGATCCACACTATATACATACAGCATAAACAGACACACTGTAATACAGGATGTAGTGTGGACCTGCAGATTCAGAAGGGTGCTGTGTAAGATACCGAAACAGGAGACAGACAGACATACATCATACTCACCAGACACAGGCAGCCGCTCCGACTTTCAAATCTAGCTGGTTCGCTGCGTTGGGACTTCCTGTTTGTACTTAAGTGCATGTGCTGTACAAATTCAGCAGAGCCTGATGTCACTTAAGATGTCGGCCAGTCCCCTCTGTTTTGGCAGCCACGAGCCACAGTGGTGAGTGACAGGAGTGAGGCCAGTTCAAGAGGTGAGAGGTTGGGGGGCCTAGCTGCCAGGTTAATAAAGAACTAAATAATTACCCCAGAACCCAGATATCCGGGTCCCTTATGGCAGTAAGAGCAATCATGCCCTGACGGCGGCCCTACCTGTGTGTGCCTTGCATTGTTGGTAAGTATTGTACCTTTTTCACATGTAAAGTGCCATGGAATAAATAATTACCCCAGAACCCAGATCCCTTATGGGAGTAAAGGTACCGTCACATGACATGATGTCAGAACAATGTCTACAACAATCTCGTGGGCGCGCGGTCGTTGCAGACATCGTTTTGACATCGTTGGTGAGATGTCGCACTTCTAGATATTGTGGACGACTCACCAACGATGTTGTGAGCAGGGATCATTTGCAAACCCCGCTAACGATCCCTGCTCATTGGTGTGAATGGGCAAAGTCGTCCACGACATCGTTATAGCGGTGTCAGACACCACAATATACCAGGTTGGCTGATCATTGATCGTCAGGTTTTAGAACATGTTCTGAAACCTGCGATCAGTGACCAACGATTTATCAATTCAACTCGGTACAGTCACACACAACGAGGATGTAACGATGTCGCTGGTACGCCTCAAAACCCATGACATATCAGCGATGTATTTGACGATGTCGTGCCATGTAACGGTACCTTAAAGAGCAATCATGCCCTGATGGCGGCCCTGCCTGTGTGTGCCTTGCATTGTTGATAATTATTGTATCTTTTTCACATGTAAAGTGACATGAAATTAATGGTGCTATAATAATAAATTATAATAATGTTGATTCACTACTAAAATTTAAGAAAGACCTATAAGTCTTACTTCAAAAATATAATTTTACAGATTATGTATACTAAATTCTGTGATTGGGTGTTGATTCAGGAAATGACTCAGTGGTTTATCAATATGGCCATATTTATAAAGCTAAGTGACTCGATTTTTCACCTTGTTGCTTAGCTGAAATATTGTTCCATATTTTATTTAGTCACAGCAGAGTGCCACTTTTCTTAGTGTCATGCAAAAAAAACTGACACATGAATGAGGCTATCAAAATTAAAGGGATCCTGTCACCTCCAAAACGCCTCCTAAGCTACCAAAACATGTCCCTGCAGCATCCTATCACTAATCTCATACTTCTTTTGTCTCCTAAAAGCATCCTGTAACAGTGCATAAAAATGTTTTAATACTTACCCATTAGTGATTATAATTAGCCGGGGCTATATTCTTTAGTCCCCAGGGCGTGTTGTTTTGCAGCCTGAATGATCCACCCTCTCTCTGTCTGTGCTGCTTTGCTTGTGCAGGCTTTGCCCTTCCCCCTCCGTATCACTCACAGAATGCAAATCATTAGTCCTGCCTTCAGCTCCACATCACAGCAGCACAGACAGAGAGAGGCTGGATCATTCAGGCTGCAAAACAACATGCCCTAGGGGCTAAAGAATATAGCTCCTGCTAATTATAATCACTAGTGAGTAAGTATTAAAACGTTTTTATGCACTTTCACAGGATGCTTTTAGGAGACAAAAGGAGTGTGAGATTAGTGATAGGATGCTGCAAGGACATGTTTTGATAGCTTTGGAGGCGTTTTGGAAGTGACAGGATCCCTTTAAGAAATACAAGCATAATCTGCTGTTTTTTTTCTAATTTTTTATCTATATTTAAAAAAAAAATTATATTAACCCTAAATGATAAATAGAAAAAGGCTACGTTCACATCTAAGGGGTTGCATTTGTGTTCCTATGCATTTTTGTTCTGCAAAAAAGCATAGAAACGCAAAGAAATGCATGCGTTAATGCACCCATTGGTTTCAATGAAAAACGCAATTAAAATGCATGCAAAAACGCATGTCATTTTCAGAAATGCAAAACACATGGATAGAGCTACAGAATTTTCCAAGATGCAGGCATACATAGGAAACAGGTGAATAGAGAAGCTTCAGTTGGAAGCAGAGACATGGGATAAAGTTCCATTGAATATATTTAGCTAGGAAGCCTAAAATTTATTACAATATTGCTTGCTTACTTCTTCAAACCAAATAATTGATAATGACATGGAACACTATTTATGTGAGTGGTTTATTATTATGATTGCAACTATTTTTGGCAAAAATAAGAAAATCCCATAATGCTTGATTTTTCTTTCTTGATAAGGCAGCCATCATATTTGATAGAGTTCTATAAATAGAAAATGTTCTGGGTTAGGGGCTATGGTAATGATTATACGAGAACTTCCTAGCTAGCAATTTATTTATAATGCTATTACAAGAAATCCTTTTGCAAACAGAAGTGATCCAATAATAACTTGCTGTGCTGCTGGGGATAGTAAATTGGCATACGTGGCCATTCTGTAAAAAGCAGGCTGCTCATTTTACCGCTTAAAACATAGCAATATATTAGCATATAGCAACAGTAGTTGGGCAGTGTAAAACTTAACTTTTGTTAATCCAGACATTATAAGGAATTTTCTCATTTGTTTGGTAGTGATTTTCAACTAAATTAGCTTCCTGTGGTACTTTACATTGATGGTGACTTGATACAGAGAGAAATTATTTAGGATATTTTTACTTTTCCACTTTTATGAAATATTATGGTTTTAACATAGGATACAAAAATGTTCAAAATATTTTTGGACTATAGGACATTTTTAAAAAGACAAAAAAATTGCTAAAATTTCCTTTACCTTATATTCTACGGTATGCTTTATAGTCCACCCCAGCAGTGTCAATTCCCCATAACAACTTCTATAATGACTGGGCAGAGTATCCTGACTGATTGTGAGAAGCCTGGGGGGCAGTTTATTGCTACAAAGTTATCCCTTACCGTACCTGGAAATCAGTACAGAGCAGCATTAGGCGCTTGAGTGGATGAGCACTTCTCGTTCAGATTTTTGTCATAAAGAGAAGTCTTCAGTGCCTCCTAGATGCACAGTTCTATCTCTATTATTAGCGGTGGTATAATCAGTACCGGGCAAAAGAGGAAGATGAGTGTCATTATATCTGGCTTTCTGCCATAAAGAAAAACATACAGCTGACCATAGATGCACAGTCTTCTCACGGATGTTTATGATCACTTTGGCATAGAGAGGGATATTGATGTACACAGTTTCATTGATGTACTAAGACAGATGAGGACACCCAGCAATTTCCTATTTGCAAGATAAAAACATTTTCTATGAGGGTTGAATGAAAAGCAATGCCCCCAAATTTGTAACTTTGATGTCTATAGGAATATTTTAATAAAGCAAACACAAAAATAATCCTTAGAAAGTGATTTTTAATTACGGATAATCACTTTTCTACATAATCACAAGACAATTGGATACGCGTCTGCCAATGATGAACAAGTTTTCTGAAGCCATCATGGAAGTAGTCGACACTCTGTTTCCACACCTACCTCTCACAGTTCTCTCAACCTCTTTCTTCATCAGATTCATAGTAATGTCCTAGCAGATATTCTTTCATTATCAGCAACAGATACAAGTCAGACGGTGCCAAACCTGGATTGTATGGAGGATGACGTACAGTGGTGAGCTTCAGTCTTTTTCATTTCAAACGTCAGCATCTGGGATACCCATCAGGCACAGATCTTTCTATAACTAAGCAAAGCAATAATGTGACCTACACGTTCTTGTGAAATGCCAATTATGCTTGTAATTTGTCTGTGAGTGATACAACGATTATTCTGAAGCAGTCTGTCAGCGTTTTGCATGATTAACTGGTTGCTGTCACCGGACGTCTAACTCTTCCTTTGTCATGCAGCTCCCATGTTCCTACCTCACCATTTTTTAACTTATTGGCCCAATGATATATAGTGCTCACATCAACACAATCACCATGTACGGCTTGTATTCTCTGATAAATTTCTTTTGGGTGACATCTCTTCCTATCAAAAATTCAATGACAATACATTGCTTAAAACACATTGATTGACAGTTTGCGCAGAATTCCATTCTTTAAACTAGAAACACAAGCGTTCATTTCTGAGGCTTCCTGCCAACTAAAGCTGTAGAGAAGAGTCTACTGAACAGTCTAATACCTGCTGTATACTAGTGCACCCATCTGTGGAGAAGTAATGATGGTGGAGACTTTACTTTACTTTTAATCCTCGAGTGTGTGATTTGTGCGCAGGCATCCGTCTGCGGACAGATCACATATGGCGGGAAATGGGAGCGCACGACGGTCTGCAAGCATCTGCAGACACCGTGCACTCCATTATAAAGATAGGGGCTGCGGTCTGCATGCAGATGCTTGCAGATGCCTCTGCAGAACGCTGCGGAGGCATCTGCAAATGTGAAGGCAGCCTAAGTTGTTCAGAAGTTGGACACAGAAGTTGGTGTGTGTTAAGCGGCCCTAAGAGTATGTGCCTTCTAGCATCTCTAGATTCTTCGGCAGGAGCTTTGCTGTATTATTGTCTGCATTTTTAGTGCGTTTTTTTGTGCATTTTTGTGCATTTTTTCTGTAGTTTTGCCATAGACTGCAGCAAAAACGCAGAAAGAATTGACTTGCTCATACTTTTCAAAACACAACAAAACCTGTGGTATTTACACTTTCTGCAGAGAACTAAAACCAATGTGTGTAGACAGTTGTTCCCTAAGGGTGCTTTCACATCTGCGTTTTTCGTAATTCGCGGCAGATGCGGTGAAAAAACCGCATCTGCCGCGTTTGCCGCATAACGGTTCCACTTGCGGCACGGTTGCGGTTTTTTCCATAGGAAGTATAGGGGGACTTGCGGCAGATGCGGCAAGTGCGGTATTGCACTTGCGGCAGGTGCGGCAGAGAAAAAAACCGCGGCTTACTGCGGTTTTTTTCGCTGCCGCACCTGCCGCAAGTGCAATACCGCACTTGCCGCATCTGCCGCAAGTCCCCCTATACTTCCTATGGAAAAAACCGCAACCGTGCCGCAAGTGGAACCGTTATGCGGCAAACGCGGCAGATGCGGTTTTTTCACCGCATCTGCCGCGAATTACGAAAAACGCTGATGTGAAAGGGCCCTAAAACACATAGGTTTTGCTAAAAAGTCCAATTGCAGGAATTTTTAGTGAAATCCTGCTATAGGCAGGATTTCAAAGAAGCACTGCTTCGAAAAACATGAAGGCCTTCAGCTGCACCCTGCTTTCATAGCAACCCATTAGTGACCTCTGATCACATCACAGGCATGCCAATTGGCACATTTAGTGGCATGCCCCCATGTTGGCTAATGTTAAATCCTGCTGTAAGAGTTTAACCTTGGGATTTAAAAGGTTAACAATGGAGGGTAGAGCTCCATTCCAGCTTTGATTGTATGGGGCAGGTCCTGGCTGTAATAATACAGATTTATAATCTGCCTAGTATGGAGCAGGCTCATCCCATGAGCTATGAACACACCCATTTCCCACTTGCGCTGAACATGTACTGCAAACATCATGGAGGGGTTAAGTAAGACTTTATAACCTTCATGAAATAGTTAATTAATTATTTGTTTTAGCAAGTGCAACTGCTAGTTGTAAATTAATAGTAGATTTGCACATCTTTAAACATCTCATTTTCAGGACAACTATAAAGTACTCATTGATTTCATAATTTAAGTTTACAGTGATATAGAGCTCCAGTTCCTTTATCTTGATTTCAAACATTTTGTAAACAGACACTATAATAATGAACTCAGGGTTTATGCATACTGTTTTATTATTGCAAGGTATAACAGTAAAGTTGATCTTACATCAAATTATACATGTTGAAACAGACACACAATGTAAAGTGTGAAGAAGAATAAGAGAGCACACAATGAGAGGAACCTGGTGGTCTAGTAGGGACTCTAACCAAGGTGTAGGGAGCTATAGCGCTCACCTTGTGTGGTTGCGCACCCCTGCTAAACTTCGGTGTGTTGCTCTGGGAGCCGCCCGTCAGCTTGTTTCCTGGATAGGTCACGTGGGTGGTTTCCGATCACGTGACCGCAGCATCACTGTGACCAGTGAGATGTTTATAATCACACGAGCCGGCGGCTCCAGCCAAAATTCCCAGGGAGGGATGGATTATAATGAAGAAAGATGATTGTGGTCAGATATGCGAGCGCTCAGGCACATGTGAAGGAGAGATAAGGGTTGTGAAACAAACCTCTTTTTATTTGAACACCAATACGCGTTTCAACAGCGGTACACCGTCTTCCTCAGTTGGATTTACAGGGGAGTGGACAATTGACCACATTATATAGTTGAAGTGGTCAATCACAATTGTCAACATTTTAACCCTGTCCTAACCGCTGATAAGAAACCATAGTACATACAATTGAAATATGGCACTTACAATACACAATTAAAAACCAGCAAACTGCATAATATGATAAAACATTAAGCCATTATGAAATATTACATTTACCCCATGAAGTATATTATATAGGAAATATATATATATATATATATATAAAAGAAATATGTATATATAAGAAAGAGCCAATGACTTACTCAAAAATGTAAAGCTCTGTTAAGGTATAAACTGTAAATATGGATTATCCATCTGAAGAACTTTTTTTCTTGTAAAATAATAAAACCATTAAATATTTTTTTAACATTAGATGAGGACAATACAATATAATAAAATATGTAAATACAGTAACTCCCATTTCATGATAATGGCAATATAAAATGTGCATAATTTTATGTAAAGGTATATATATGGAAAAATAGAGATTTTAAAAGTATAGTTAAATTATTCTTTTAAAAAACTTGTTAAACAATCAACAATAAAAAGAAATAAAACTCATGGTAAAGATCAGGATACCTGGGTAAGGCTGTGGTCACATATGCCAGCCATTTTCGCTCTTGATCCGTTTCTGGGAAATTTTTTCCCTTTTTTTCTAAGTCCAAAAAACGGTCTGTTAACGGATGGGGCACTTTATGGGTCATTCCGTTTTTGAAGACCTCTTCCCAGGGTCCAGAAAATGTTGCAAGCAGCGTTTTTTGGGTGCTGGAAAAAAACTGACCTTTTTGGGTACATCGGGCACTAAGGGAAACGGATCCGCTAACGGGTGGCACATTTAGGCACCATCCATTAACTGATCCGTTTTTACTAGCATTTTTTTGACAAAAAATGGCTAAGTCCAAAAAACGCAGAGCAGCACAGGAGGCTCAAAAAGCACTCAAAGAAAAACGTATTTGATAAACTATGAAAAACGGATGGGCATGTGTGACCACAGCCTAACATGAAAAATCGAATAAAGTATTGATTATGGATCTTGAATACCCGTACCTATATTACTATATATTGGTATCCACGTCATGATTAATAATCATTTTGTCACGTTATCAATGGTTAAACTCAATCCATCCGGGCTCAGAATGCCCACCCAGTTTAAAGATCCAGTCTGGATCAGATATCTAGCATCCATAATCAATGCTTCATTCAATTGTTCATGTTAGGGCCCTTTCACATCAGCGTTTTTTTGAAATTCGCGGCAGATGCGGTGAAAAAACCGCATCTGCCGCGATTGCCGCATACCGGCTGCACTTGCGGTGCGGTTGCGGTAATCCCCATAGAAAGTATAGGGGGACTTGCGGCAGGTGCGGCAAGTGCGGTTTTGCACTTGCGGCAGGTGCGGCCGCGAAAAAAACCGCGGCTGACTGCGTTTTTTTTCGCGGCCGCACTTGCCGCAAGTGCAAAACCGCACTTGCCGCACCTGCCGCAAGTCCCCCTATACTTTCTATGGGGATTACCGCAACCGCGCCGCAAGTGCAGCGGTTATGCGGCAATCGCGGCAGATGCGGTTTTTTCACCGCATCTGCCGCGAATTTAAAAAAAACGCTGATGTGAAAGGGCCCTTACCCAGGTATCCTGATCTTTACCATACGTTTTATTTCTTTCTACTGGTGATTGTTTAACAAGTTTTTAAAAGAATAATTTACCTATACTTTTAAAATATTTATTTTTCCTTACTGTACATATATACCTTTACACAAAATTATGCATATTTTATATTGCCATTATCATGAAATGAGAGTTATTGTATTTACATATTTTATTATATTGTATCGGCCTCAGCTAATGTTAAAAAATATTTTAATGGTTTTATTATTCTAGAAGAAAAAAATTCTTCAGATGGATAATCCATATTTACAGGTTATATCTTAACAGAGCTATACATTTTTATGGGTAAGTCATTGGCTCTTTCTTATATATACACATTTTATATATATATATATATATATATATATATATATATATATATTTATTTATTTCCTATATGATATACTTCACGGGGTAAATGTTAGAATTCATTATGGTTTAATGTTATATCATATTACTACATGGTGGCCCGATTCTAACACATTGGGTATTCTAGACTATATATGTAGTTTATTTATAAAGATTTAAAAATAATGCAATGAATTCAAAGGATTTTCCCCAATCAGCGACGCGGCATTGTTCAATATATCTGCACATGTGACACCTCACCAGTGATCAGTAAGGTACCGTCACACTTAGCGACGCTCCAGCGATCCCACTAGGGGAGCAGGCAGCCTGTAAACCACAAAATAACACAACCATAATAACACAAATAAAATAAATAAAACAACGCTTTAGAGAGAGGGGTTACAGCAACAGGTCGGTCAATAGGGCTTACCTGAGAGCAAAATATGCATCACGTGATGACCTTCTCTATGGGAAACGGGTGGCTGATGCGGATTCCGCACAGCCAACCCAATTTATTTCCACCTTTAACCAGGGTTGGGAATCATTATGTGATGTATTGAACAGACACTGACCAATCCTACAATCAGACCCCATCTTAAGGGACTCGTTACCCGAGAGGCCCCTTCTGACCGCTAGATGATCATGGAATTTATGTGATATATTGCTCAGGAGCCACTATGTCCCTGTTCTGCCGAACCCCTTTGGTTCCGTTGGTCCTCGCCGGGGTTGTTTTCTTTCTGGCCACTGCATGGCCTGCCCAAACATCCAACGCATAAACTCTTTCACCTCCTCCGATGGCTCACATACCTATGTCATCAGGCAGTACATATCATGCGGGTCAAGCAATGTGGTATATTATGCCACATGTGCTTGCCAGCTGATATATGTCGGCATGACATCGAGGGAGCTAAGGATAAGAGTGAGGGAGCATTTAAAGGAAGTTCTGGCGGCACCGCAGGTGGAGGACAAGGCTACCCTGAAGACTCTGCCACGACATCCTTGATGTTCAGGAGGATCGATGCCATCCACAGAGGTATCCGTGGGGGTGACACCAGAAAATTGCTGGCGCAGTGTGAGATGCGGTGGATAGTGTCTCTTGACACTATGTCACTGCGGGCTCACAATGAACATCTCACGTAAGCCTCCTTTCTCTTGCTGTCACCATCCAATAAGTTTAGAGTAGGTTTTACCCAGTAAATACCCCTTATTTGGTCTGGACCAATTTTATTTGTGTTATTATGGGTGGGTTATTTTGTGGTTTACAGGCTGCCTGCTCTCCTGGTGGAATCTCTGTGATGTTGCTACCATGGCTCTATTGAACTTACAAACAAGTAAACATGGACTCCCTAACCACACATGAAATCAGAACGGAGGATACATTAAGCTTTGTCTGAATATTGTATTACAATGGACTCTTTGTGATAATTTCTGGGTGTTAACAAGGGTCCTTTATGTGGTAGGTCTTATCCAGGTATTTCCGTATGATATCTCTCCTGACCTTATGCCAGCAATTGTGTCCCTGATGTTTGCCTCCCCGCTCCTCTGCACCGGCCTAATATCTGCAGCTCAGTCCCCTGGTGACGTGTCCCAGGTAACACTTGAGCTGCGGTTGGTCTGTGCTGGATGGGCGGCTCTGAGTGTAGCACCATGGTGACGCGATGCTGGTAGTCATGTGGCTGGGATCTGTTGTTCACAGCTCTGCCCCGCGATCACGCGGTTTGGTGCCGACGCATCACTTCCGGTCACGTGACTAGGCCGTAGTGTCACTTCTGGTAGCAGCATAAGAAGAGGGGTCCAGGCAACATAGAGTCATTCCCCCTGATAAAGTGGCTATAGGCAGCGTCTAGGCTATAAAACAGCATCGGGGTCCGCAAACCTAACATTTCCCTGCCTCCTGTGCTCCTAACCTTCGGCCTCCAGTAGTAACTGTACCTTATTATCATGCAATATGTTTATTGGTTTGATGGTGCTTTTAACTGTATGGAAACAATGTGAATGATCTGCTTAATGCTTGTCAACCCTGTTTGCTTCATGTGTATACCCTTGTAAATGTGGAACAACTTCTATAGAAATGTTGCAACTAGAAGCTTTATTGTTTCCCTTATAAGTGTGCACTAACGGCATACAACCCTCATGCTTTGAAGCTAAATGGTATATTAAACCCTTGCATACCTTTCATATTGATATATTCCTCAAAGTAAACACTAGTGTTTCAATCTCTATGTACAAACCATTTAAACGCAATCGTATGAAATGTTATACATGGTCCTGAGTGACCAACTTGTACCACTGTGCTGTTGGTGACAGGGCACTTACACCATCGCCCTCACCTTGCTCCCAAGTCTAAACTAAATAAAATCACTTTTGATAAATTTACTAAGCATTTATTCCCCTTTTCCTTGTCTGTATATTATACTGAGTAGCTTAGACAGAGCACTCACCTCGCAGTGGGTTTGTCTGTTTTATATGGATGTTCATATGTTAATATGTATTGGGCATCTAGTTAACTTTTGTTAAAGGGGTTTTTCCACAAACAAAGTTAATTTTAATCAATAGATCTTGGGATAATAATAAGCTCCACAATTGGATGTTATTAAGAAAAGGTTCCTGTGCTGAGATAATGTTATATATGTGTCCCTGCTATGTACTGTATAATGACTGTGTCTGACTGTACAGGGGTATGGTCTGCTCATACCACATCTCCTGTGCTGAGAAAATCTTATATATGTGTCCCTGCTATGTACTGTGTAATGCATGTGTCTGACCATACAGGTACATGGTCTGGTTATATCACATCTCCTGTGCTGGGAATGAAGCAAAAAATGTATACAACCATTAGAGTACTTGGACCAAAAACGATTATTTATTTTAGGTAAAACAATTTTAGGTCCCATTCACTCACTGCTTTTTTTGCTGCATATTTTTACGCACAAGCTCAAAAAAAGCCAGGAGTGAAACAATAAAAATCGGGAGTGGCACACTCAGAGGAAAGTGGCTGTGTACAAATGTAACAATGTGTCCATGATTTCACTGCAACCAGAGATCTGTTCAGATGTTGGTCACAGATATCTGTGTGTGTAATGTGGCCTTATGGGCTTGGACACACTTTCCTAGTTTCATCAGAGTTTCACTGAGGAGACTCTGAAGGTACCGTCACACGCGGCAATTTTGCAAGCAATTTCACTGGCAATTTGCTGGTTGCAGTGAAATCATGGACACATTGTTCCATTTCTACACGGCAACAAAACAGAACCATGTATCCATGATTTCACTGCAACCAGCAGATTGCCAGTGAAATTGCTAGTAATATTGCCGTGTGTGACGGTAACTTTAAAGGGCTGGAGCAGTGACCATAAACAGCCTCTGGCCTTGTTCAGACATATCAGTTTTTTTGGCTTTTACAGCTTTTTTTGCTGATAAAAAAACGCACATGAGTTAACGCATGGTGCATTTAAGTGTAGCTGCGTTTTTTCACAACACTTGCGTTTTTTTCCCCCATTCCAAAAAACGCTGCATGCAGCGCTTCTGGGTGCTGTAAAAAAACGAATGCGTTTTTTTAACATGGGGCCCTATGGGAAACGCATGCATTTTTAAATGGCACATAAAGGCAACATGCGTTAACGTTTTTACATGCGTTTTTGGAGAAGAAATGACTAAGTCCAAAAACGTCTCAAACACTTTCAGACCCACAGGGGACACTATTTGGCACCCTTAGAAAAACCATCTGTTTTTCTAAGTGCTAAAAAAACACAACGTATTGTTTTGCAATTTCACCCCACTTGGAATTTTTTTCCTGCTTTCCAAAACACTGTTTGGTCAAATACATTATTTCAGTCAAAAGTACAACTCGTCTCCCAAAAAACAAGTCCTCATATATCTATATTGACAGAAAAATAAAAAGTTATCACTCTTGGAAGAGAGGAGGAAAAAAAAATGAAAACGTAAAATCGCCCGGGTATGAAGGAGTTAATTGTATTCATTTTAATAATGTCATTATTCAATATTTTAGTGGAAACCAGAGAAGGAACTAACCAGCATACTCAATTTTGTTTTTAGCTGGATTAGTTTCTACCTCGGGGTTGGTTGTTCCTGCTGCATTGACTTTATTGTCATTTTTCTTTCCCATCATCTCTCAGACATGAGGATGCTTGTCTTGCATTCACTGTACATATAAATAATGTGCATGTCAGAATAATTCAATTTTAAATGAAAGTGGTTAGGCTGTAATTATTTGATTTTTTTTTAAGTATATTTTATAACTTCATAAAAATAGATTTGCTTTCAATTATCACCTTGGATGATGGTTATTCATTTTAAAATGCTGTTTTCTACGTTTCTGAATCTGCAGTAAGATATTTCATGCTGCCTGGGTCAATTTCATAGCTATCTACTTTTCTTTAGTGTTGTAAATATATTCAGCCAGCATTTTTGTGAAGGTATTTGGAAATAAAGTTCTTTTAAAACAGGATCGCAATAAACTCTAATGGTACCTTCACATGCCGCAATCTCGCCTGGTGATATGAGGCGATATAACGTGCGCCTGCACGTTTTTCATGGTCTCGTCAGATCGCCGATGGCGGCATTACACGCCGCAATCTCGCCCTGAAATTAAGGCGATGTGTTGCTACAGAAATCACCTCACCTACAACGGAAACAATCTTGCCTAATTCCATCGCTGCTTCACACACTGCAATTCCAAAGGCAATCTGGGCGTACATGGTCAGCGCTGCAAGGAGATAGGTTTGCCACAGTGGTTTACACCGCGCCCCATACGCGCACATTGGACAACGCAACAGTGTCATGATTGGTCAGCCTGCTCTGGAAGGCTGGCTAATACATGACACCATTGAAGATGTGTGTGCTGCTGAACGGACATCTCTTCAAATATCGGAACACAGTAGCCAACACCAATCATCGCAGATGGGGCGTGGACTACAGAACGGTTGAGGCACGCCTATGGGAAATTCTAGGCAATGCTGGCTCCATCACTATCGCCCTATCACACGCCACAACACAGAGATATCACCTTCATGGTTGTGGCTGATTTCTGAGCACTGTTCAGGAATCAGGTGATGGCCGAGAGGCGATTTATCGCTGCAAAATTCCCCAAACACACGCCGCAACGGTGAGGCAATTTCATGGCAATTGCTCCAGGGCGACATATCGCCTTTAGGATTGCCAGGCGAGATTGTGGTGGGTGAAGGTACCCTAAAAGATATTTCTATTGTAGAATATCACATATGTATTTTGTATTATCTTTATCTTTTATGAGGTAAAAAGTAGGGTAATTTGAACTTTTATGTTTTCTTTTATTTTTTTAAACCTTTTTTCTACTTTTCACTTTTTTAATTACTCCCTTTTTGAGGTTTAGGCTTTCAGTTTATCCAATTAACCTGCAATTATTTGACCGCTTGGGCAGTACCGTAGTATTACCAGATTATTGCTGAATATATCAAAACTCATGGATTTCTTTGAAGCCTGGCCACAGGTCGGGTTTCAAAGAAGCTCCTTAATGACAAGCACGGAGGTCTTCAGCAGACATTCGGCTGTGATATCAACCCATTGGCACCCTACAATAATATCATGGGCTGACCAATGGGTGCGTACAATGGAACAACTTTATGCAGGAGCACTAATAATATTATTTATAGAGCACCATTGATTCCATGGTGCTGTACATGAGAAAAGGGATACATACAAACAAGTTAAAAATGCAATGAACAAACTAACAGTGACAGACTGGAGCAGAAGGGAGAGAGAGGGCCCTGCCCTTGTGGGCTTACATTCTACAAGGCGGTGGGGAGAGAGACAGTAGGTTGGGTCTGCTCTGGTGGTGGTGGGGCACCAGGTCCAGTGGTGGTGGATTGGTACCATGGTCATTGTAGGCTGTAGGTTGTTCTGAAGAGATGGGTTTTCAGGTTCCGCTTGAAGGTTCCGAGTGTGAGGGACAGTTGGACGTTTTGGGGTGCAGAATTCTAGAGAATGGGGGATGCCACTAATAATGCTGTTGTCAGAGTTGACAGGGGAATTTAACATGTCTGCCCGCAATTGTTATAATCAAGCCCAGACTTCAAAGTACAGCCATTGTCTGATTTGTGCTGGATGAGCTCACTCTGTGAGACCACTCTACAGACGCTTCCAACTGTGCATGTCATGAAGGGGTTAAAAACAAATATAAATGCTTCTTCAAAGAAGAGTGGACCATTGATTTATGAATTTAATTTTTCTTGATAACTGTTTAATGTCAACCAATTTTTAATACATTTTACCTATTGTGCATTAAAAGGCTTGATGCTTTATCCATCAAGAAATATTTACATAATACTTTGTTCAGAGGTCAGGATAAATGTAAATCAATATTACAAAAATCAAATAAGTAGCATAAATGGAATGTGACTAACAACAATCAGTCATAATATCGATGTGAATTTAAATAATCATGACATCGCAATGGCATCGGAGAGAGAATTGTTAGACAGCAAGTGTGTAGTCAGTTCTAGAAGTTCATGTGATAGAAGTTGAAAAAATTGGAAAACTTAAAGATCTGTGTATGACAAGGGTAAATTGAAATGGCCTTGATGGCAAGGAAAAAGCTTGAAAATACCTTTTTATTTCAATTATCATTTTATGTTTATGGCCTCAGCACATGCGTTGCTTATCTGGGGATGACAACACACCAAAACGTATGAGAAGAAGACAATTGTGATGCTCTGGCAAATGTTCTGCTGAGAAAAAAAATGGTTCCTCCTGAGATTCATGTGGTTATTACTTTGTCTTCAACAACATTTAGGCAGATGAAATGTGTCAAAGTGCAACCCATTATAGCAAGAGTAGCACTAGTGGTGTTATTTAGCAAAATAGAGAGCCAGCATTCAAAAAAATTCTAAGAAATATTGGGGAACATAAAACATTATTTATGGTTTTGCCGCCATGAAATGTTTCTACTTCTCAGTTTGTCTTGGAAAGACAAGTTTGATTCTTAAAGACCAATGTCTTAATCTACTAGACTATAACATTATGGATAACTATTAACATTTACTTTTTTTATTTAATAGTAATTACTTTCAGTTAAAGAAATTGCACTATGGTTGAGGATGCAATAACTGCCCCTTCATACTTTAATAAAATCCCTGATACTCAACTTGCAACCTTTGAAAAGTGTTGAACATTTCTTATGTGGTCGTATCCATCTCATTTACAAGAACAGCTTTATTCCTGTGTTGTTTTTTCTTTGCAAGTCTCACTTACCTTCTGCTTACAGAAACTTACTCCAAGAAATCTTATTTGTTCCTTCCACCTGTACGAATTCTGCCATGACTAATATCCTTATGAACGCAGAATTTCAGCCCCTAGTTTTCAATCTCCGACATGTTCCTTTCTCCCTTTGTATGTATGTACGTATGTAGATAGATAGAGAGCTAATTACTAGAAAAAGTTCTCTTTTTTTCTTTTTTTCTTTTTTAGATAGATAGCTAGATAGATAAAATAGAAAAAAACTGCACAGCACTCAAGATATAGTGTGAACTGGTGCAAGCTGCGATGCTGGAACAAACAACCAGAAAAAATTCACTGCAGCACTTAGTTACTACCAAAAATGTACACATGCTAATAAGCGGTTTATATATGAGGAAAAAATTTAAAAACTTACATTTTTTTCAAAAAACTCAATATTCTTATCTTTTTATTTGCTGGGATTCTTGGTACATATATTAGTCAATACCTGCTTGCTCATCAACCAATCCACGGTGACTACCCACTTAGAAGTGTGATAGGGAGGACAAGGAGGACAGGGATGTCAGCATAGGACTCATCAGATCTGGGGTCACCCTGAAGTGGTTGATGAGCAAGCAGATATTGGCCAATATATGTACCAAGAACCCCAGCAAATAAAACGATAAGAATATTGAGTTTTTTTTAAAAAAAACATAAGTTTTTACATTTTTTCCTCATATATAAACCACTTATTAGCATGTGTACATTTTTGGTAGTAACTGAGTGCTCTTTATGATCAACATTGCACGCAGCAGCCACCACAGCCTCCAAGACACTGTTCCGAGAGGTGTACTGTTTTACCTCCCTGTAGATCATATATTTTAAGGAGGGACCACAGGTTTTCTATGGGGTTCAGATCAGGTGAACAAGGGGGCCATGTCTTTATTTTTTCTTCTTTTAGACCTTTACTGGCCAGCCACACTGTGGAGAAGTTGGATGCACATGATGGATCATTCTCCTGCATGAAATCATGTTTTTCTTGAACGATACCGACTTCTTCCTGTACCACTGTTTAAAGAAGTTGTCTTCCAGAAACTGGCAGTAGGTCCGGGAGTTGAGCTTCACTCCATCCTCAACCCGAAAAGGTCCCACAAGTTCATCTTTGATGATACCAGCCCATACCAGTATCCCACCTCCACCTTGCTGGCGTCTGAGTTGCAGTGGAGCTCTCTCTCCTTTACTGATCCACCCTCTGACCCATCCATCTGGCCCATCAAGAGTCACTCTCATTTCATCTGTCCATAAAACCTTTGAAGAATCAGTCTTAAATATTTCTTGGCCCAGTCTTGACATTTTATCTTATGTTTCTTGTTCAAATGTGGTCGTTTTTCACCCTTCCTTACCTTGGCCATGTCCCTGAGTATAGCACACCTTGTGCTTTTTGATACTCCAGTAACGTTGCAGCTCTGAAATATGGCAAAACTGGTGGCAAATGGCTTCTTGGCAGCTTCACGCTTGATTTTCCTTAATTTATGGGCAATTATTTTGCGCCTTTTTTGCCCAACACGCTTCTTGCGACCCTGTTGGCTATTTGCCATGAAACGCTTGATTGTTCGGTGATCATGCTTCAAAAGTTTGGCATTTTCAAGACTGCTGCATCCCTCTGCAAAACATCTCACAATTGTGGACTTTTCAGAGCCCGTCAAATCTCTCTTCTGACCGATTTTCCCTAAGGAAAGGAATTTGCCTAATAATTAAGCACACCTTATATAGGGTGTTGATGTCATTACACCACCCCCTCATTACAGAGATGCACATCACCTGATTTACTTAATTGGTAGTTGGCTCTCAAGCCTATACAGCTTGGAGTAGGACAACATGTATAAGAAGTATCATGTGATCAAAATACTCATTTGCCTAATAATTCTGCGCACAGTGTATATACTGTATATATAGTATTGAATGTGTTTTGTTCTCTTTGAAATAATTTAAGTGCATTGCTTCCTTTTCAAACTCTGATCTCTAAATAAGAGCATCCTTCCCATAGCAGTTCTAATGCAGAAGGAAAGAAAGGTGAAAGCAGACAAAATAGCTACAGCCGAGAGCAGTGTGCAATCTTATCTGTCAGAAGCAACTGGACAGACAGCCATGTGATGAAGATCTTAACATTTACATATTGGACTTATATGAACAAGTTTGCAATGTCAGTGGAGAGATATTCTAAGAGGAGTCTAATAATTTTGGTTGAGGATAATTGAATTTGCCTCAAATTTTAAAAAAAAATATAAAAAATAAATAAAAATTGTGTTTGGCTGAATAGAATTATTGTACAATTTATTTCATGCAAATTTAGCAAAATAGAGGGCAGGAAAATAGTTAGAAAATTAAATTTCCCACACCATCTTAAAGGCCCCCCTTTGTTTCCAAATTGTGCAAGTCCTATTTTCCAATTTAGCTTAGATTTTATTTGTTTCTGCTTCTGGCGGGGCATGGGCACCTGAATAATTGATTTTCTAATGGACTTTTCAACTGAAAAAAATAGGTATCTTTTAAGGTACCTTTACAAGCGGCAACTTTTCTAGGAATTTCACTGGCAACTTACTGGTTGCAGTGAAATCATGGAGACGTTGTTCCATTTGTACACAGCAACAAGATAGAACAATGTGTCCATGATTTCACTGCAACCAGTAAGTTGCCAGTGAAATTCCTAGAAAAGTTGCCGCTTGTAAAGGTACCCTTAAAGGGAACCTGTCAGGTAATTTATGGCAACTAACCTATCACTACCTGTCCCTGCAACTTGCTACTACGTTCCTAATCATCTCTGTCTGACCTATATGTGCATTACAAATGTTGAATAAACCTATGAAACTGGAGCACAGACATAACAGAGAGAAGCGCTAATTTTACGGCTGGGTTCTGGGTGCCGACTGCCATGTGAAAAGTTATCCGTGTTCACGTTCATGAGTGAACTGGGATAACCCCAGCACCACCTGGCACTCAGCTGTCCCATTACCACCTTCAGAACATGCGCAGTTTGCATGATGAAGTCATAATTGGGCACCTAACTAGACTGCGCAATGGGCAGGACCAGAAGTGATGTCCCCACGCGTCATACCTGAAAGAATTAACGGATCTCAAAAAGCCGAGGAGCGTGAAACATATTACCATTATCATGCCCACCAGGGTATCACACAGAAGGAAAGATGAGACACCATTAGACCCAAAGTGAAGTGAGTGGTCAACTCTGCTGCATCCTTTCTTGCATGAACTGCTTCTCCTTTTACAGAATCGCTGCCCCGGCGGTCCAGTCCCACCTGCGGGGGACTACACCATCATTGCCGCAATACCATCGACCACCGGAGGACTGTAGCGGCGCTGGTGAGGATCACCAGGTACTGCAGGTGGCGTCACAAACTTGTATATACTTTATTTCACCCCCTTATTCATTGACCACCAGGGCCAAGACCTCAGGCAGCCACCCGTGACATCCCAGACTGAAACCGCCTGAGAGCTGAGTACCCGGCCCTGGGCGAGTCATTCTCGCGCTGCGGTCCTTGGAATCACAAAGCCTTTAGAGAGCGGAGAGAGGAGAGCAGAGACCCGGGGCTGAGTGTGATCGGGGAGAGCGCTGCACAGCGGGGAGGAGGGCACCGGGGCCGGGGAGGTGGAGAACCAGGGAGGAGGAGGACCGCACCGGGGAGTAGGGGATATAACATCATATGTGGATACTGCACGGAGAAGGAGAGCGGAGGTGAGACATCAGCTGATAGAGTGCATCCATCACTGACACCATGTGCTGCTGCTCTGGCTACAACCACACACTGCACCTGGCTATACCCTATCACTGAGCGGCCGGACTGTGCCTGTCTCTCTGTAATGGAAATCCCACGTCGCTGAATGGTCGCAGCTGGCCAGGCGTGACCAATCAGCTACGTGGGATTACCGTTACAGAGAGACAGACAGACACGATAAGGCGATTATATAGTAGGATACTGCACCTCCCAAAAAATGTAATAAGTGCAATAAAAGTAGTTAGAAATATCTATGTATCAAAAATAGATTACTGCTGAAAACCACATTTAATCATGAACAGAAAAGTATGACTCAGAGTAGGCTACTTAAAAACAAATGAGTTTTTCAAAACAGCAAGTTTATTGCACAAAAGTAATAAAATATAAATACAATTATATAAATTTGACATGGTTCTAATTATGCTTACAAAAAGAATAAAATTAATGTTTTTTTGCAGACTTAATTTTTTTTGTTATTTCTTCCCCAAAAACGTTTGTAAAAATGAAGTAATGTAATAACACACAAACATTATGTAAAACACTTGCTATTATACGCCTATTTTATTTTATGGATACAACAAACTTGGTTCAAGTTAACAAAATAGTTATTTTAATTATGCCCGCCACGTCAAACACACACAAAAAGAATAAAACATGTGGAAGAACATTTTAACCTTAAATAAGCCAAAAAGTGGTGATGAAATCAAAAGAAAGTCAAAACAATGGATTTTTGTATTTTTCATAACTTCCAATCTAGGAATGATATTTACTTGTGTATTTTTGACATTGAGGCAAACTATAAAAGCAAACAAAGGATGAGATTCCCTGTCTGTACTTATGCATCCGAGTAAACACTATAGATTTATTTTCTACTTTTATTAAAATGTTTTGGACTCAGAGACGAGTGACGTCTTAATATATTTTACACTGTACATGTACATTTTGAAGGCTATATTTACTTGTACTTGCTTAGCCATTTTTGTCATGTGACACTGAAGTAATTAAAAATACATAATATTAAATTTAATAATAAGTTACATTTTATGTAAAAGCCCCGTTACACCTTTCAACATCGTTTCCGAAGTTGTGCAAAAGTGACAACCTGAGCGATGTTGAAACGACATCATTGTTGCGTCGTAGCGTGTAAATGCACGATTCAACAATGATAGTTGTTCAAGTCTGAGTTGACAGATTTTCCTGCATGCAACTTCAACGTAAACAACCTGCGGCATCGTTCGGTGTGATCCCAGCCCAGCGAGCGATCGCTGCGCCAACATCGCAGCGCTGTCACTGGCAACATCTTGCTGTGTGACAGCTAGGCTGCTATGTCGGCAGCGAGTGCGCATCTGGGCATCGCTTCCAACATCTCAGCCAATGTTGTAAAGTGTGACGGTACCTTAAGGGAGAGTCATTTACTACCTTCACACCTATTTTGTACTAGAAATGTGACATTTTTCTTAATATTTCCTTCTATATGTACAGTAAAGGAAATAATTATTTGATCCCTTGATGCTTTTGTAAGTTTGCCTACTGACAAAAACATGAACAGTCTATAATTTTAGAGGTAGGTTCATTTTAACAGTGAGAGATAAAATATAAAAAATAAAATACCGAAAATCACATTGTCTAAATTATATAAAGTTATTTGCATTTTGCAGAGATAAATAATTATTTGATCTCTCTGGCAAACAAGATCTTAATACTTGGTGGCAAAACTCTTGCTGGCAAGCACAGCAGTCAAACATTTTTGTAGTTGATGATGAGTTTTGTGCACATGTCAGAAGGAATTTTGGTCCACTCCTATTTGCAGATCATCTCTAAATCATTAAGATTTTCAGGCTGTCATTTGGCAACTTGGAGATTCAGCTCCCTCCATAAGTTTTCTATGGGATTAAGGTCTGGAGACTGGTTAGGCCACTAAATGACCGTAATGTGATTCTTTTTGAGCCACTCCATTGTCTACTTGGCTGTATGTTTTGGGTCATTGTTGTCTGGGAAGACCCAGCCATGACCCATTTTTATTGTCCTGGCAGAAGGAAGGTGTTTGTCACTCAGGATTTTACGGTACATCGCTCTATCCATTGTCCCATTGATGTGCTGAATTAGTCATGTGCCCTTAACAGAGAAACACCCCCAAAACATAATGTTTCTATTGCCATGGTTGACTGTAGGGGCAGTGTTCTTTGGGTTATAGGCAGCATTTCTCTTTCTCCAAAAATGGCGAGTTGAGTTAATGCCAAAGAATTCAAGTTTTGTCTCATTTGACCACAGCACCTTCTTCCAATCACTCTGAGAATCACAAAGGTGTTCATTGGCAAACTTCAGATGGGTATGCACATATGCTGTCTTGAACAGTGGGACTTTGCGAGACTGCAGGATTTTAAGTCATTGCGACATAATGTCTTACCAATGGTTTTCTTGGTGACAGTGCTCCCAGCTATCTTAAGATCATTAACAAATTCCCCCATGCACTCTAGTTTTAGGATGATCTCTCACCTTCTTCATGATCCTGGATACCTCAGGAGGTGAGATTTTGCATGGAACCCCAGATCGATGTCGATTGACACTCATTTTGTATATCTCCCATTTTCTTACTATTGCAACAACAGTTGTCTCTTTCTCACCCAGTGTCCTACTTATGGGTTTGTAGCTCATTCCAGCCTTATGCAGGTCTAGGATCTTTTCCCTGACATCCTTGGAAAGCTGTTTGGTCTTGCCCATATTGTAGAGGTTAGAGTCTGACTGATTGAGTGTGTGGACAGAAGTCTTTTATTCAGGTGTCAATTTAAGACAGCTGTCTTTAATGCAGATAAAAAGTTGATTAGGAGCATCTAACTGGTCTGTAGGAGCCATAAATACTAATGGTTGGTCAAGGATCTAATATTTATTTCAGTCCAAGCCCATCCACCCCCTCATCCACACCTGATGACCATTAGCTGTAGATATATTCTGAACCATGAGTCTGATCCAGACTCTAGTATGATCCAAGAATCTCCCAAATTACATCTCCAAAAGTACAGCTCCATAAGTACAAGACTTTGAAATAGAGTAGAAATCTATAAGACATTAATCCACTCATCACCACTGTCACTGCTGTATCATCAACCTCATCATCATCATAAGTATCATCTAATCGGGCCGTTTCCTCTTCCCACAGGTACGCATTGTGGTCTACTCAGCTTTCCTGGACTCTGACTATCTGTGTGCTGTGCATATACTCTGTCTTGGGTACGCATTGTGGTCTACTCAGCTTTCCTGGACTCTGACTGTCTGTGTGCTGTGCATATACTCTGTCTCTTTTACTATTGTCTGACCTTCATGTCCATGCTATGCTGCATCCCTCATGATTATTCTACCATGTCCTGGTCTGGCTCCCTTCAGGCCCCCCCTGTTTTTATGACCTTTACTTAGTTGTTAGTGCCTGGTCAGTCCAAACCCATCCACCCCCTCATCCACACCTGATGACCCTTAGCTGTAGATATATTCTGAACCATGAGTCTGATCAAAACTCTTGTCTGATAAAAGAATCTCCCAAACGACATCTCCAAAAGTACAGCTCCATAAGTACAAGACTTTGAAATAGACTAGAAATGGACGGGAAATGACTGGAAGGTACTGGGATTCACAACAATAGCTGTAGAGAACAACATAACTGCCTGCATGGAGAGTGGAAAGATCACAGATATTTCTTACTTGCATGTTGAACTTTACATGGATCTACAATGGCGACTACATCATTTTTTTTCCCCTTCCTGGATTATCCATCCACCATTGGCAAATTATATATATTTATCATGTCATCTGTCTCTGAATGACTCCTCTGCCGCATGGACCCCCCTGGCTACATCTGATCCCCAGCTGCATCGGATCCTGGCTGCACCTCAGCATCTCGCCCCCAGCAGCACCTGATCGCATCCATGGCTGCATCTCATCCCCACTATTGTACCTACATCTGGTCTCTGACTGCACCGCATCACCCTCCTTCACCTGCTGGACTCTGTATGCTTCAATTTGATTTGCGATTGCCTGGACTTGATTGGCACTCACCCGCTTTGCACACCCTTCCTGCTGCACCTGTCCCCTGTCGCTACAGACCCCTGCCTCTATCTCACACCTCCTGCTGCTCCTTTCCTCCATCCCAACCATGGCTCCACCTCCTCCTCTCAGCTGCTGTTGCCCCCGCCACCACCACTTCCCATCTGCACCTCACCCCCCTGCTCCACCTCTCACTCCCACTGAATCCTATACCCCCATGCAATGTTTTCCCTTCTCTTCACACTCACTCCTATCCTACTCCACTTCCTACAACCCCCCTCTGTCCCTCTGTCCCTCCTCTCGACAACACAATAACACTTTCCTCCTCCATCCTACCTAGCCATCTCACCCACTGCTCTGAACTCTTCCTCCACGCCCAAGCCTTTAGCTCCATACATGCCCGCCCGCCTCGCAAGCTCTCATGCCCCCACCTCCTGACCCTCTCCCTCCTCCTGCTACTTGCTGGCAACATCTCCCCTAATCCCTGTCCCCCTCAACACATCCCCACAATCACCCAATCACCCCTAACCCATGCTCACTCCCCACCATTAACATACGCAACCCCTGCAATTTTACACCCATCCCCCAAGCCACCCCTCCCCCAATCTCGATTTATGGTGCGCTCTGGAATGCCTGCTCAGAATGCAATAAACACACCTTCATCCACGACCACTTCATCACTAAGAAACTCTCTTACCTTGGCATCACTGAAACATGGCTCACCCCCTCCGACACAACCTCCCCCGCCACCCTCTCCTATGGCGGACTCACCCTTTCTCACACCCCCCGCCCCAACAACTCCCGTGGTGGAGGTGTTGGCCTACTCATGGCCAACAGCTGCTCCTTCACCCCAATTACACCACCCCCCTCTGCCTCCCTCACCTCCTTCGAGATGCACTCAGTGCGTATCTTCTCCCCCTACAACCTCCAACTGGCGGTCGTCTACCACACTCCAGGATCCTTAGCCCACCTTCTTCGGCCACTTCACAATCTGGCTTTTCCACCTCCTCTCCTCCGACATCCCCACCATCATCATGGGCAACTTCAACATGCCAATTGATAAACCCCATGCTGCTGCCTCAAGACTCCTCTCTCTAACCTCCTCCTTCGGCCTCTCCCAATGGTCCTCCTCAGCCACACACAATAACGGTCACACACTAGACCTCGTCTTCACCCGCCTTTGTTCCCTCACCGACCTCGCAAACTCAACCCCCCTCTTATCCGACCACAACCCGCTGACCTTCCCTGCCCTCTCCCCCCCCCCCCCTGCCATGCTCCCCCCTCTCCGGAAACTCCCTCATCCCCAAAGAAACCTCAAGGTCATTAACTTCCACTCACTCGCTGAGTCCCTCCTTCCTCTCTCTGACTTAGCCTCCTCTCATGATGCTGATGCTGCCGCCACCCTGTACAACACCACTCTCGCCACAGCCCTCGACCAGGCCGCCCCTCTCTCAAACAACAAAACCCGTGCACACAAACAACCCTGGCTGACCGCCAGCACCAAAAAACTTCGACGGACGTCCAGGGTAGCTGAACGGAGATGGAAGATACCAACTCTGCAACGCACCTCGCCTTGTACAAACAGTCCCTCATCGACTTCAAAACAGCACTGACCACCGTAAAACAAGCTTTCTTCTCTTCTCTCATTAGCTCCCTCTCCTACAATCCCAAGCAACTTTTCATAACCTTTAACACCCTACTCCATCCCCCCGCCCCCCCTTCCCTCTCCCCTCATCAACGCCGACGACTTTGCCAGCTTCTTTAAACAGAAGATCGACAAGATCAGAGGAAGCTTTGTTTCCCAATCCCCTCAGCCCTCCCTCTCTATCACCCAACCCCCCTTGACCAAAAGTAACTTTTCCTCGATGACTTAAGTGTGCCTCTCCTCCCTTCTAGCATGATAACACCTCACCACTTTTGCCCTCGACCCTCTCCCCTCCCATCTCATCCCTAACCTCACCACTGTCCTTATCCCCGCCCTAACCCATCTCTTCAACATATCACTTACCACCGGTGTCTTCCCCTTATCCTTCAAACATGCCCTCATCACACCCATCCTCAAAAAACCCTACCTCGACCCCGCAACAGTCTCCAACTATCGTCCCATATCTCTCCTCCCCTTTACCTCAAAATTGCTTGAGCAACATGTCTACTCCGAACTGTCCTCCCATCTCTCCTCATGCTCCCACTTTGACCGTCTGCAATCCGTTTTCCGAGCCCATCACTCCACCGAAACAGCCCTAACCAAAGTCACCAACGACCTTGTTACCGCCAATAGCAAGTGACACTACTCCATCCTTCTCCTCCTCGACCTCTCTGCTGCCTTCGACACAGTCGACCACTCCCTCCTGCTTCAAATTCTAGAATCCCTTGGCATCACTGACCTGGCCCTCTCCTGGATCTCCTCATACCTAACAGACTGGACCTTCAGCGTCACCCACTCCCACACATCCTCCTCACCCCACCCCCTATCTGTTGGAGTTCCTTAAGGCTCAGTCCTGGGATCCTTACTCTTCTCCATCTACACCCTCAGCCTAGGCCAACTCATCGAGTCCCACGGCCTCCAATACCACTTCTACGCCGACGACACCCAGCTCTACCTCTCCGGCCCTGACATCACCTCCCTGCTATCCAAAATCCCACACTGCCTGTCCGCTATCTCATCCTTCTTCTCTGCTCATTTCCTCAAACTCAACATGGATAAAACCAAGTTCATTGTCTTCCCCCCAAGTTGCTCTTTCCCCCTACCTGACCTAACCATCAAGGTCAACAACTGAACACTCTCACCTGTCCCCCACGACAAGTGCCTCAGTGTAATCCTCGACTCTGCCCTCTCCTTCAACCCACACATCCAGGCCCTCGCCACCTGCTGCCACCTCCAGCTTAAAAACATCTCACGGATCCACTCCTTCCTTGACCTTGACACTGCCAAAACGCTTGTCCACGCCCTCATTATCTCCCGCCTTGACTACATCCTTGACTTGCAACATCCTGTCCACCAGCCTCCCCGCTTCATCCCTTGCACCCCTCCCAACCATCCTCAGTTCCGCTGCCCGACTCATCCACCTGTCGTCCCATTACTCCCCTGTCTCCCCCCTCTGCCAAGCCCTCCACTGGCTCCCTACTTCCCAGAGATCTAAGTTCAAAACCCTAACCCTGACATACAAGACCATCCACAACCTGTCCCCTTCATATATTTCCAACATGGTCTCCCGATACCACCCCTCACGCAGTCTGCGCTCCTCTCAAGAACTCCGTCTCTTCTCCCCCCGAATCTCCACCTCCCACAAGACTTCTCTCGTGCATCCGCCATACTCTGGAACTCTTTTCCACGCCACATCAGACACTCCCCTACCCTGGGAACCTACAAGAAAAACCTGAAAAAGAGATTGTTTGGAGTGGCACTAAGACACGGGATCCACCAGTCACACGTTTAATAGAGCAGATGCATTAAGGGGAGAGGAAAGAAACGTGTATGTAAGACCGGGATCAGGGAAGAAATGTATACAACACTCAATCAGAGTGAAAAAATAAATTTTATTATAAATCCATGTGAGTAAGGTAAAAAAGCACAAACATTAAAACCATCTAAAAAATGTGCAACACCGCACGAGATATATCACAGATACATGCCTCCTATGATTTATAGCAAATGCTAAACCTGCAGAATTCACCTGGTAACAGGACGCAAAAATAGATAAATGATAACACAAATTCCCATAATAAGGAAACCAGATACGCAGTAAGGTCACCTAACTGTTAGGGCAGAGAATAGACAAAGTAGTAACCACATCAGAGGCTCAATGCAAATAATACAAGGCAAAAAATGCAATTGAGAAGCAAATAAGAACCTCTGAGATTGCCCTATTCAAAGTGGGACAAGAATAGACCATGCAAGAAAAAAATGCAATGGAAAAACTGCATATCTGGAATTAGAAATGAAAATTGCAAGTTAGTCACCAGTCATCATACACCTGCAGGCAGGGAGGCATAAAAGCGTGGCTCTGGACCAGAGCCACGCTTTTATGCCTCCCTGCCTGCAGGTGTATGATGACTGGTGACTAACTTGCAATTTTCATTTCTAATTCCAGATATGCAGTTTTTCCATTGCATTTTTTTCTTGCATGGTCTATTCTTGTCCCACTTTGAATAGGGCAATCTCAGAGGTTCTTATTTGCTTCTCAATTGCATTTTTTGCCTTGTATTATTTGCATTGAGCCTCTGATGTGGTTACTACTTTGTCTATTCTCTGCCCTAACAGTTAGGTGACCTTACTGCGTATCTGGTTTCCTTATTATGGGAATTTGTGTTATCATTTATCTATTTTTGCGTCCTGTTACCAGGTGAATTCTGCAGGTTTAGCATTTGCTATAAATCATAGGAGGCATGTATCTGTGATATATCTCGTGCGGTGTTGCACATTTTTTAGATGGTTTTAATGTTTGTGCTTTTTTACCTTACTCACATGGATTTATAATAAAATTTATTTTTTCACTCTGATTGAGTGTTGTATACATTTCTTCCCTGATCCCGGTCTTACATACACGTTTCTTTCCTCTCCCCTTAATGCATCTACAAGAAAAACCTGAAGACCCACCTCTTCCTTCAAGCCTATAACCCACACTGAGACCTAATCCACTGCACCATCTCACCTCTTCTCCTCCTTCTGTCTCCCACCCATCTCCTATAGACTGTGAGCCCTTGTGGACAGGATCTCTGCCCTAATGTTCCTGTATGATTTATTCGTCGTTATTTATCTTCTCGTCCTTGTTCTGCACTTGCACATGTACAGCGCCATGGAACCAATAGAGCGATATAAATACACAATAATAATAATAATAATTTCTCTCTTCAAAATATAAATATGTTTATATAATTTAGACAATGTGATTTTCTGGATTTTATTTTGATATTCTATCTCTCACTGTTAAAACTACCCTTAAAATTATAGACTGTTCATGTCTTTGTCAGTGGGCAAAATACAAAATCAGAAAGGGATCAAATAATTATTTCCTTCACTGTAACTTACCTTAGGTTCTTTTCTACTAATACTGTTTTCCTGAAATTGCTTATTTGTTATTTTTAAATGGGAAAAAATTGAGTTAATTTGATATTTTTTATTTTTTTTAAAGATTTTTGAAAACCTGTATTTTATACAATATTTTTTAGATTTCTAAAGGGTTTTGAATCTGTGAGAATGTGATCTCTTTAACTTAATAATGCAATATTTGAGTAGCAGTATACAGAAAAAAAATTATAATCTCTTTTGAATAGGAGTACCAAGATGACAGCACCAGGAGCCTTTAGCAGACCACTTGCTGCCATGGCAATCCATTGGTATCCTGCAATCATGTGAATCACACGGTAGGAGGGTAATTGACAGTGGAATTTAATTAAACAACAGTAATCAGAGCTAGTTCCCATAGTTGAGTAAGATGCTAGAGGCACAGCATTTCTATGACATTAAAACCCCAAATAAAATAAAATCAAAACCTGTGGGGACCAGTTTCACCTCCTGAGCCTGCTCTATGTGCCCAAATATGCTCAATGATGTAATAGTATGTCATGGTGCAAGAAGGAGTTAACACATGTTTACTCCTATTTAAATTCATTACATGACTTACAAAATCAGTGAAATATTGAAAGCCCAACATTAATATAGTGAATAAAAAGAATATAATATAGAGAAAAAAAATATAAAAAAAAAAAAAAAAATCTAATCATATTGTGGAAAAAGATTACATTAACTGATTTTAAAGTGAATATTTTTTGGCGAATTATGAAACTATCAGAAAGAGACCTGTTTTTATTGCCCATTGCAACCAATCATACAAAGTAGTAATAATTTCAATAGCACTATGAGAAATTAAAGTTTTCCTGTGTTTGGTTTATATGGGCATGCAATGAGTTTTTCTTTTCACAAGTTTTATAGATGTGCCCAAACTGACGGACAAGTAGTCACTTTTAAAAGAAAGGGGTAGACAAGGGCGCAATGGGTCTAAACTGTTTGTAGGATATGTATGTGCAGTGTAAGTACTGCTCACCTAGTCAGTTGTGAGACCCCCAACTGGTATTAGCACGTCACAGCTGCGGCAGGATCCTCCACCACATGGTTGGTTGTCGGTAATCTCCAAAGATGAACATTTTTGGAGATCAGAAAACATTTTTGGAGATTAAGAAGTCATTTTTAGGACATGTGTAAAAAAACGGATTCTAAAAAATACTGTTCTCTCCTCCAAAGATGTGAGAATTGATTCACATGATTCTGGTCGATTGGCCAAATCAGGAATCAGTGATTGATTAAATTAAGATTCTGGGGGGGGGGCGTGGCCTAGCGGCATGTGAGGAGGACGTGCGCCTGTAGAGCTCCCGCGCTTGATCCTTCTTTAACCCTGCAATCCCCGTGACCGGATCGCGCACCGCGGCCCCGGTGGTTCCCCTGGTGACCGGGATCATATTGAGGTGCCTGTGGAGCCCGGTGAGGCGGCGATATGGTTAAGAGGACCCAGAAAAAGGCCCTTGGTGAAGCGGGCGGCGGCCTCCAAGATGGCGCCGGGACAGAGGCGAACTCCTTCTTGGAACAGGAGCCGGTGAGCGTGGCACGGAATAGAGCGGCTGCTGCACGCTTGCAGCAGTTCGCTCGTGTGGAGAGGCTGGAGCAGGCAGGACAGGAGGAGACGGATGGTCTCTCTGAAGAGGCAGAGTACACTGTTGTGGAGACGGCCTCGGGACAGGGGAGAGATGGGGGAGGTGCAGATGTGTGTGTTCAGACTCCGGAGGAGCAGGAGACCCAGGGCAGCTGGGGAGCTGTGCTGGCACAAAATAATGACATGCTGGCGGCTCTAGCCCTACAAACACCAGCTGAACCTACTATTAAAGACGTTTTTCGGGCTGTGCTTCAGTGTGGATCATCAATATCACATGTACTGACTCAACTAGGTCACCTGCAAGAGACTGTCCAAACTGTACGGCATGATTTACATGAGGCGAAGGGGCAGACCAAAGAATTGGAGAAAAGAGTGTCTAAAGTAGAGATGCAGCTGGCACCTTCTGTCAAGTTTCACTCTGAAGTTAAGAAGGAATTCCAGATAGTACATGCTAAGACGGATGATCTAGAAAATAGATCGCGCCGTAATAACGTTCGCATAGTAGGTGTGCCTGAGAGATACGAAAAAGGGAACCCTACTTTGTTTTTTGAGTCATGGATCAAGGAGATAATTGGTGCTGATCGTCTGACTCGTCTCTATGCCATTGAACGAGTGCACAGGGTCCCTGCTCAGCCCCCTCCCCCGGGGCACCAGCCTAGGACTGTCCTTGCAAAACTACTCCACTACAGAGACCGTGATATTATCCTCAACTACTCCAGAGATAATCAGGATGTTCTCATTAATGGAGCCAGAGTCTCATTTTATCCGGACTACTCCCCAGAAGTCCAGCGGGGAGGGCCAAGTTCGCCCCGGTGAAGGCTCGTCTCCGGGAACTGGGAGTCAAATATTCTGTCTTCTTCCCTGCTAAATTGAAGATTCTGGCTGATGATAAATCACATTTTTTCTTCGAAGCCCAAGATGCCATGGACTGGTTGGATCGTAATGAGCTACGGTTGCGCAGGGAAGCCGACCGAGATTCTGCTGACTGAGAGTGTATTGTCTCGGATTCTTTCTCTTTCTTGATTGCCCTGGTCTGGCCATGGAGGCGGCCGTCCGCTAAATAGGTTTTGCTCTAATGTGATGATTACTGTTGGCATTTTTGGCTTCTTTCTTCCTTCCCCCCCCCCCCCTTCCTCCCTTCCTCCTCCCCCTCTTTTCTCTTTCTTTGGTTTTTTCTCCCTCCCCTTTATGCTCTCCTCCCCTCCTTTCTCCCCCCCCCCCTTTTTTTTTTTCTTCACCTACCTGCTCCTTTGTTTTCTCCTGTGCTCTCTATGGCCTTTTCTCTCACTCTCTCCTATTTCCTTCTTCCTTACTTTTCTTCCCTCCTACTATACTTCTCCGACTGATGCCGCATTTTGTTATTGTTGCATTTAACTGTCTCGTCTTTGGAGTATTCCTATTTTCCCTAGCGGATCCAGGTCGTTGGGACTGACACTCATGTTTATTTTTTGCGCGGATGGCGCTATGGAACTGAAGCGCCCACTTTATTGTGAAACGGGGCTAACATCGCCCTTGGACTGTTTGTTTGGTTTTTTGTTTTCAGTTTTCTTTTTTAGTAGTGGGGTAGGGAGTGGGGAAGGGGGCGGGGGGGTATGGGTTAGAAGACGATCCCGGATCCTGAAACGTAGCCAGGGACTGGTTATATGTGTGTTGTTATTTGATCATGGGTGAAATACGGATTGTGAGTTGGAACATCCGTGGCCTGAAGTCCCCAGTCAAGAGACAGGCTGTGTTCAGCTCGATCTTAGCGCAGAAGCCCACTGTGATCTGTTTGCAAGAGACCCATCTTACTCCTGAGACCTTGGGTGTCCTTAATAAACGCTGGGTTAGGGTAGGTTTCCACTCTACGTATTCTGAATACTCCCGCGGAGTTAGTATGCTGATACACAGTAATGCGCACTTTGAATGTTTGGGTACACGAGTTGATGATGAGGGTCGCTATGTGGTCCTGCACTGTCGGCTATTCACTAAAATATTATTGCTAATTTCTGTTTATATCCCGCCACCATTTCATAGTGGACTTATTCATAAGATACTCACCATTGTGGGAGACTACCCCAATGTCCCATTTATAATTGTGGGGGACTTTAATAATATTGCTGACTCACATTGGGACAAGAGTTCGCGGACCCCTGCCAGACCGGAGGGTAATGCTACTCCTTTTGGAGTTTTGCTGCGGGAAGTGGAGCTGATTGATTTGTGGAGAAGCAGACACCCTGAAGTTTATCTTTACTCGTGCTTCTCCTCCACCTTCTCTTCCCTGTCGCGCATTGACATGGCCCTGGGGGATCGCTTTATGCAGGACCTGGTCTCTGAGGTTTCCTATTTGCCCAGAACGGTTTCTGATCATTCTCCCCTGAGTGTCCTTCTCCGGTGGGATGACCCGGGTCGGGTGCGATGCGCGACTTGGAGGTTGAACCCTTATTGGCTACAATTGATAGATAAGGAGGAGAGATTTGGAACCGAACTAAACAAGTTTTTGCAGTTTAATGATGGCTCTGCCCCCGCGGGGGTGGTGTGGGATACTCTTAAGGCCTATCTGAGGGGTATGTGCACAAGGGAAATTGCCAAGGTTAAGGCGTTATCTAAGTCTGGTGAACTCGTGGTCCTTCGTGAGCTTGAAGAGGCTGAAACTGCTTTGTCGATCCAATCTACCCCTGATACTAGGTCAAGGCTGAAACGGGCTCAGGAACAGGCCACCAAGTACACTATGCGTAAAGCAGATCAGAAACGTATGTTTCAGTCTACGCAGTGCTTCGAGAGCGCTGAGAGAGTTGGTCACTTGCTATCCGTGATCACTTCTGCACAACGTGACTCATCTTTTATCCCCCATTTGCGCAATCCAGATGGTGTTGTGTCGTGCAGTGCAGCTGATGTTGTCTCTATCCTTAAGCGGTTCTATCAGGAGCTTTACTCCTCCCGTTATTCTGCGGGATCTGTTGAGCTGGAGGCATTCTTGACTGGGGCGGAGTTGCCATCGCTGCCGCGCGATTTAATGAACCGTCTGGAAGAGCCTATTACTCTTGATGAGCTGGAAGGGGCGCTGGGAACTATGTCTAACAGGAAGGCACCTGGTGCTGATGGTCTTCCTGTGGAAATTTTCAAAAAATATAAGGAGGTGTTACTTCCAGTCCTTTTGGACACTTATCGAGAGAGCCTGATGGCTGGCTCCCTGCCACCTTCCATGCGGGAGGCCATCATCACTGTCATTCCGAAAAAAGATAAGGACCCGACGCTCCCAGACTCTTACAGACCCATTTCTTTGTTGCCGGTAGATACCAAACTTCTTGCCAAAGTCTTGGCTATTAGATTGGCAACTGTTATTGAACACTTAATCCACCCAGATCAGACGGGTTTTATGCCAAACAAATCTACTTCTATCAATATACGGCGGTTATTTTTAAATATACAGGTGGGTGCGGAGAATGTGGGGCGGAGGGTAGTCCTGTCTCTGGACGCCGCTAAAGCTTTTGATAGCGTTGAATGGCCCTACCTGTGGTTAATACTTGAGCGCATGGGATTTGGCCCTGGCTTCATAGCCTGGATCCGACTCCTTTATACTTCACCGTGTGCTATGGTGCGGGCTAACGGACAGATCTCCGGGCGCTTCAATCTTGGTCGTGGCACGAGACAGGGCTGCCCTCTGTCGCCACTGCTATTTGCACTGGCGATAGAACCACTGGCCGCCAAGATACGCGGCGACCCTGAAATTGTGGGATTTAAATATGGGACTCATACGGAAAAGCTAGCATTATATGCCGACGACTTGCTTCTGTTTCTGGCCAACCCTGATGAATCCTTATCTAGAACCATGTCATTACTGGCTGATTTTGGCCGTCTGTCGGGATTGGTCATTAACTGGGACAAGTCATCCTTGTTGCCTTTAGATTCTGAAGTAGCCGTAGCTACTGCAATGCCGGTTGTATCGGTATTAAATACTTGGGAATCGTTGTTTCAACCAAACTGGGAGACTTTGAACGTCTTAACCTGGCACCCTTGTTGCTCAAGCTCAAACAGAAGACCCGTGCATGGGCTAAACTGCGCCTCTCGGTGGTGGGCAGAGTTAACCTATTGAAGATGGTTATTATGCCCCAGCTATTATATATCCTACATAATGCTCCGGTCTGGCTCCCCAAAACAGATTTTATAGAATAAATGCTATCTTTCGAGACTTTATTTGGCAGGGTGGTCAGGCACGTATTAAACTAGAACATCTCCAAAAGCCTAAGGACGAAGGTGGATTGGCACTGCCGAATCCCTGGATTTATTATCTGGCATCCCAGTGCCAGCACCTGGCACGGGGCGCTGAAATGAGCCCGGCTGACTCAGTGGGTAGGATTGTGGAGTTCCTGGTGGGCCGAGGATCACTGCTCTCACACCTGGAGGCTGATAGACTGCGGGCCGTCGGGGCGAGAAGCCCGACACTACTTCTTATGGTAAAGGTTTGGGAGAAGGTGAAGAGCATTAGAGGTGTCACAGCATACACACGATATACCCCCATATGGGATAACCATAGGCTCCCGGAGCTGCAGTCACTCAAAGGCTTTGCACAGTGGAGAAGGATTGGCATTTGGTGGATGGCACAGCTGTTGAGAGCTGGAGTGCTGAAAACCTTTGAGGAACTGCGGGCGGAATTCGCGCTACAACACTCGATGTTTTTTCAGTACCTACAGCTACGACATGCTTTTAATGCCCAACAGCGTATGTCATGTATTGTGATACAACAGGACATGGTGGTTAATATTCTTGGCTCTTTGTCAACCTGTAAAGGACTGATTTCCTTTATCTATGACTGCCTTCTCACTGTGATATTCTCTAAACACCCAATGGTCTCTAGGAGTAAGTGGGAGTCGCAGTTGGGGATTATTACGGATGATCAGTGGGATTCAATTTTGCAGAATGTTCCTAAATTATCCCTCAGTGAACCTGCGCGTCTCTCGCAGCTTTACGTTATTTATAGGGTCTACCGGACCCCTAAATGGCTCTTTGATAGGGGGATGCGGCCAGATTCTACTTGCCCCAAGTGCCAGATGGAAGATGCCGATACTCTCCATATGCTATGGACATGCCCAATTATACGCATTTTCTGGAACAAAGTGTTTAATATCATTCACTCAGCTATGGGACAGAGTGTTCCATCAGACCCACTCATCTGTGTACTGGGGTGTACTGAACCACTATATGGTGACGACTTCTCTTTGCTAGCAATTACCAGAATGCTCTTTATTGCTCGTAAGCTGATCGCTCTGTGTTGGATATCTGATCGATCCCCTTCCCGTAGGGAATATATAAACAGGATTAATCTCACTGTTCGCAGGGAGAAAGCCATTTACTTCAAGCGAGGGAAGGAGAGGGTTTTCTCTAATATTTGGAGTGGCTGGCTGGATTCCCCAGGACTGGCCTCTCCTGATTTGTAGTGATTTACCCAAAAGGTGACTCGTGCTTGATTCTTGAATGTTATTTTTCATGTTTCTGTATTTTCCGATGTCTGGCTGCCGGAGGGAGAATGGGATCGCCTTGGGAGGGGGTGGGAAGGGAAGGGGGTATGTTTTGTCAAGGGTTAAGTTTTATTTTATTGGCATTGTCATGCTATTTACAATGTTTGTTTATCTGGATAAAACAATAAATATTACCTGGTTAAAAAAAAAAATTAAGATTCTGGAGTAGCCTATTCAAACTCCTGACCTTAATCCGATTGAGATGCTGTGGCATGAGATTTAAAATGCGGTTTATGCTCTGAAACCCTCCAATGTGGCTAAATTACAGCAATGCTGCAAGGATGAGGGGCGCAAAGTTGCAAAAGACTCAATGTCGGTTATCACAAATGCTTAATTGCAGTTGTTGCTGGTAAAGGTGGCCCAAGCAATTATTAGGTTTAGGGGGCAATCACATTTTCACACAGGACCCTGTAGGTTTGGATTTCTTTTTCTTTAATAATAAAGACCTTCATTTATAAACTGCATTTTGTGTTTACTTGTGTTACCTTTGTCTAATAGTTTAATTTTTTTTGTGATCTGAAACATTTAAGTGTGACAAACATGCAAAAAAATACAAAAATCAGGAAGGGGGCAAACACTTTTTCAAACCACTACATGAATAATATTTATATGTAGTAGTGTTTAGCAAAAATCATTATTAACTCAGTTGACTCTTATGTGTCTTTTCTACTTGCAGGCGCATATAGATTCTTATTTTTGTTGTTTTGTAATTACATGACAACCTTAGGGCCCTTTCACATCAGCGTTTTTTGAAATTCGCAGCAGATGCGGTGATAAAACCACATCTGCCGCGATTACCGCATACCGGCTGCACTTGCGGCGCGGTTTCGGTAAACGCCATGCAAAGTATAGGCGTACTTGCGGCAGGTGCGGCAAGTGCAGTTTTGCACTTGCGGCAGGTGCGGCTGAGAAAAAAAAAACGCAGTCAGGTGTTAGGCCCCCTGGCACCACTCCCCAGTTCATCTCTTCTGGGTCTGCATCCTCTGCTCCTCTGCCGATCAGGCATCCGGCGTCCAGGTGTGCTCTGTCTCGGAGCCATCGCCGGGTCCCCTTCCTGTCTGCTGACCAACGGGCTCACACACCAGCACACTACAATGGTCAGAGTCATGAATGTAATAAGTGCTGCACTAGGCGCAGCTGCGCTCCACCCCTGTGAATGTAGGGGCCGGCATGCTCAACCTGACCCTCCCCTTGACCCTTGACCAATAGCTGTCTATCCTCCGGTATATCAGACCACCTCCACTGATGGGAGGTGTCTGATTATTGAGTTAGTAAGCTTCTACTTCTCTGGCTGTTAGTCAGGCCCTCCTAGTGCTCTCCTCCGGTAGACCCATTCCTGCTCTCCCAGCCTCGGGCTCTGATCCCTCGAATCCTCCTTAGCTATACCGTAGTATAGGCTGACGCTACAAGCCACCCCCTGGTACTAGCAGCTGTGGTATTTAGATCCCCTGGGCTTGCACCTGACAATCCCTGTATAGTTAAACTATGTTAAACTAGGATCAGCTCACCCAGGGGAGTTCAGTACCATGGGCCAGTGGGTCCACTCTAGGGCGCCTTTCCCCGGAAGCGTGACACCTTGACTGCAACCTTGATAGGTGTGTCCAAAAAAATGTGATGTTTCTTTTGCTGCCTTTAAATCCAGGAGGATGACTAAAAGGATCTACACATGGTCCTATTGGCAAAATTCATCTGTCTCGGCCTTTGGTCCATGCAAAACTTGCTTGGATTTTAAAGTTTTATATAAAATGAAACACTTTGTCTACACGTTTCAAGTGAAAAAAAGGCTATGACTTAGGGCCCTTTCACATCAGTCAGCCGCGGTTTTTTTCGCGGCCGCACCTGCCGCAAGTGCAAAACCGCACTTGCCGCACCTGCCGCAAGTACACCTATACTTTGCATGGCGTTTACCGCAACCGCGCCGCAAGTGGAGCCGGTATGCGGTAATTGCGGCAGATGCGGTTTTTTCACCGCATCTGCAGCAAATTTCAAAAAACGCTGATGTGAAAGGGCCCTTAGAGCAGTTTTTTTTTACCTTGAAACGCATAGGTCAAGTGTTTCATTATATATTTTTAATAAAACATTTTTTTTAAATTTACCAATACAAGGATGTTTTTATAACTTGTTTTGCTGGAGCTGGAATGTTTCTCATCTCTTAATTTCTGAAATACAACTTTTTTAGAACATTGATTCATTCATTTAGTTAATTATGGCCTTGTAGTATTGTGTAACACAGAGAAACTAACGATTATCTGGATGAATCATTATTTAATGTGAACCTGTTGTGATGACATGGACTTGTGCAATGTGTAGCATGGGATACATTTCTTCAATTAGCCAGACTATTGAAACTTTTGCTTGTTATCTAATGTTTGCTAAGTCATTGTTTATTTCAAGACTGTGCGGAGTATTTATTGTTCAAGGTTATGTATTACTAATGCAATTATCCCACCCCTTCTGTCAGAGACAGTCATGACTCAAAGAAAATTAGGTATGCAGGTCTTTCATGGTTCTAAGGTTGTGTATTGCTGATTCAATGTAAATTACCTGACCCCCTCATCCCCTCTGTCCGAGACTCATGACTTATAGGAATATGATGTATGAGGCTTGAAATCCAGCCAATGAGTGTACAGTCTTATTCCATCAATCCTGAAGTCCCCAATGTCCTGAAATGAGTGCTGGGGGTATATAAAGGGGGCCTGTTCATTAACCAGGAGTTATTATGCAAGATGGCTTCAACTTAAGGGTCAGCGGACCCGGTTGGAATGCCATAACCCTAGCCTAGGCTCTTTGACGCTGGATGAGGTATCAGAACCTGGACTATATTATTACATGGACTTCATCATCGAATGATAAGATTAAGCGGTGATAAGAGAGACTATGTAAGGAAGAAACCCAGATTGGGACAATTCGGTCATCTGGCTACAGACTTTGCTGTGCTTGGTTAGCTCAATATGCTTGTCGCTATCCCTCTCTCAGTGGGGTCTTCCAAAAGCAGGGTGCTGCTGGATTGGAGTAAGTGGCCCTGGAAGTCCTGAGGCACGAACATTCAAATCCCTGGTGAGCCAGGGGAAGGGTGATACTCTATTGCCTGCTACATTTTATGTTTCACTTGGTTATATGTTATATGCCTTTAACTGTGGGGATCCAATAAAGTCTTACTATTGTGGTTCCCTCATCCTGCATTGTCTGAATAGTGTTTCTCCCATGGTTATGGAGTTCAGGCATTCAGTTGGGATGAGTCCTTGTCCATGCGGTCTCTATAAAGGCAGCCGGGCCAGCAGGCGAGAGCACACACTGAACTCGTGTCTCCACACCTGTCATGTCAGATAACGATATTAAACTGCAGATACAGGCATTTCCATCCCAGCAGCTCTGTGATCTCCTTTATTTATGCTCATGTTTGTTTTATATCATGTATTATTGTTTGCCATTGTTACTCTCCATTAACATTAATTTTATATATTTTCTATATTTATTTTAAGACAAGTTGTTGTTATAACAGGTACAAGGAGTAGGATAGCTTCCAGTATTATATGGGTGAGCTGCAGTGGTTTTCCCTTTAATTTACATATACAGTAATAGGGACATGCTTCTGGTGTACGGTACTTGTTTTAAATGTTTTTAATTTATTTGTGTCAATACATATATTTTAATAATTGTAATTTCCAATACTTTTGGGTGTGCACCACTTCAATTAATGTGGTTCTTTTTCTTCTATTTCATAAAAGGTTAATAGCATTATAAAGATACCAGACCACCATAGTTATAGTGCGGCTTCTGGGAGAAAAGATTGTTATTCCTGTAAGGGTACCTTTACACTACGCCACAGAGTGCAGCAACCGGTAGACACCGCACGTGCACGCGCGTTTTTAACGGTGGATACCGATCGCCGATGCCGCATATAGACGCCGCCACTGAATGCTCCACTGAAGGTATTTGTGTTACCCGGAAGTGCCGACAGCTCCTGCGGTTTCCTTCCTGTTGAATACCTTCCCTGGTTTACACGCCGCCACCACAAAGGAAAATGGGCGTACATATTTCGCGCCGCAAGTACATAGGCGTGACAGAGTTGTGTATTACGTGACGCTCGTACGGTGATTGGAAAACGCATTAGCATCATGATTGGCCAGCCTTGTCAGGAAGGCTCGCTAATACATGACGCCATTGCAATTGTGTAGTGTGACTGGACAGGTCATTAAATATGGCGCCCTGTGCAGGGACAGCCAATGGTTACACAGTAGCCCCCGCCAATGATAGCTGATGGGGCGTGGTAACCATGATGCTGCGGCACGAACTTGGGAAGTCACTATGCGACACAAATACCGTACCTGTGCCCCAATTACACGCCGCCACCATGGGAAATGTTCCTTCCTGTTTTTGAGCACGGCTCAGAAACAGGTATCCGAAGGAACTGCAGGGCACAGGAAGGAATTTCCTGAATTACACGCCGCCAATTCGTAGTGATTTCATGGCAACAGGCACAATTGCCCCCGATGCCTGGCGGTTTCTACCTTCCTGTGGCGGCGTGTAAAGGTACCTTAAGGGTGCATAGTCACGACCTGGAATAGCAGCATTTTGGACTCAGTATATTGCCTCTGCATCAAAGACACTGCAGTGTACAGTACCAGCACAGTGGATGGGATTTCTAGAAATCCCATGCTCTCTATGCTTCTCTCTGCGGTGTTATTTCAGCAGCAGTGGGGCTGCCAGACTTCTGAATCTCCACAGCATGTTAATTTCATGTTGCGGAGTCAGAAGCAATCTTCAGCGAGTGAATGCAGGGAGAAGCCACACTGCACTGAACGCAGATCATGGGCACAGAGTGGCTGCGGTCTCATTGCATTCACCGACAGGTTCCCACATGTCTGGAGGCAATGCCTCAGGATTCTGTGCACATACCCTCAGGAGCCATGGGCATTCAGTTATACAGATGTGTCTGGAGTAGCTCCAGTCACCACTCAGTACACAGTGATCGGTAGCTGTAGGCATGCACGGACACTTGACAGCTTGCTGATGTACTGTACATTCAGCTGAAAATCAATATGCCAGAGAGTAACTAGAGCTGCCACTCATCACTTAATGAGTGGTATTTTTATCAGCTCTTCATACACCTACCTGTATGACTGATAGCCAATGTCTCCTACATGATTAAAGATACTTTGTTCTCAGAAGTCACACTTCCAGTACAGTAGGCGGGAAATTTTCTGATGCTATTAACCTGCATAATAACCCCATATCTGCAGGTTATAAGCATTATCGTATGTAACAGACTCTAATTTAAGTGTAGTTTGAGGAACATAATAAAAAGAATAACAATGAAAAATTCTGTTATTTGTACCGATGAGAAATTTTTAATCTCCTATGTAAATTAAAGAAATAATAAAACAAAACTTTTCAGCTATCTTACCATGAATATAGTTGACATTCTACAAAATCTACTGAAGTGAGAGAAATCCATCTTTTAACTATGAAGCCTCAGCCACTGTCAGTTTACTCCAGGCACTGATAACAGCAGATATAATTTTGTCAACAAAATAAATTCTATTTAGAGTTAGTTATCTGCCGCGACACTACTTTTTAAGGATTAAAGATTATGTGAATCAATGAGTGTCACTAGAAACAAGAGGATCCAATGAATATAATGTAAGGTGAATTGCAGAAACTGCCTTATGCTAAATGTAATAAAACGGAGATCTTGGTTTTCAATAGTGATCACTAGAGAGTAAGCTTGGCACCCACTTACAAGGAGCCTCCACTGCCAAGTCCTAACACTATGCCCTGATAAAATTGTGAACTGTGAATGGGTTTATATGCCCAAGGATAATTGGAAATCATGAATAGGTGTGTGTAGGGCCTTCACAATGGTGTCCAAGTGTGGATACCAAGCTAAGGAATGTTGAAAGGGGAATAATTACAGTGGGAGCTCAGTCAAAATAAGCAATATATATATCAGATTATGACGGCTTCACCACAAACGTCCTTAAAAAGTAGTGTCGCGGCAGATAACTAACTGTAAGTATATCATTATTTTCTGCCTGCACCTACGTTTGTGGTGAAGCCGTCATAATCTGATATATATATTGCTTATTTTGACTGAGCTCCCACTGTAATTATTCCCCTTTCAACATTCCTTAGCTTGGTATCCACACTTGGACACCATTGTGAAGGCCCTACACACACCTATTCATGATTTCCAATTATCCTTGGGCATATAAACCCATTCACAGTTCACAATTTTATCAGGGCATAGTGTTAGGACTTGGCAGTGGAGGCTCCTTGTAAGTGGGTGCCAAGCTTACTCTCTAGTGATCACTATTGAAAACCAAGATCTCCGTTTTATTACATTTAGCATAAGGCAGTTTCTGCAATTCACCTTACATTATATTCATTGGATCCTCTTGTTTCTAGTGACACTCATTGATTCACATAATCTTTAATCCTTAAAAAGTAGTGTCGCGGCAGATAACTAACTGTAAGTATATCATTATTTTCTGCCTGCACCTACGTTTGTGGTGAAGCCGTCATAATCTGATATATATATTGCTTATTTTGACTGAGCTCCCACTGTAATTATTCCCCTTTCAACATTCCTTAGCTTGGTATCCACACTTGGACACCATTGTGAAGGCCCTACACACACCTATTCATGATTTCCAATTATCCTTGGGCATATAAACCCATTCACAGTTCACAATTTTATCAGGGCATAGTGTTAGGACTTGGCAGTGGAGGCTCCTTGTAAGTGGGTGCCAAGCTTACTCTCTAGTGATCACTATTGAAAACCAAGATCTCCGTTTTATTACATTTAGCATAAGGCAGTTTCTGCAATTCACCTTACATTATATTCATTGGATCCTCTTGTTTCTAGTGACACTCATTGATTCACATAATCTTTAATCCTTAAAAAGTAGTGTCGCGGCAGATAACTAACTGTAAGTATATCATTATTTTCTGCCTGCACCTACGTTTGTGGTGAAGCCGTCATAATCTGATATATATATTGCTTATTTTGACTGAGCTCCCACTGTAATTATTCCCCTTTCAACATTCCTTAGCTTGGTATCCACACTTGGACACCATTGTGAAGGCCCTACACACACCTATTCATGATTTCCAATTATCCTTGGGCATATAAACCCATTCACAGTTCACAATTTTATCAGGGCATAGTGTTAGGACTTGGCAGTGGAGGCTCCTTGTAAGTGGGTGCCAAGCTTACTCTCTAGTGATCACTATTGAAAACCAAGATCTCCGTTTTATTACATTTAGCATAAGGCAGTTTCTGCAATTCACCTTACATTATATTCATTGGATCCTCTTGTTTCTAGTGACACTCATTGATTCACATAATCTTTAATCCTTAAAAAGTAGTGTCGCGGCAGATAACTAACTGTAAGTATATCATTATTTTCTGCCTGCACCTACGTTTGTGGTGAAGCCGTCATAATCTGATATATATATTGCTTATTTTGACTGAGCTCCCACTGTAATTATTCCCCTTTCAACATTCCTTAGCTTGGTATCCACACTTGGACACCATTGTGAAGGCCCTACACACACCTATTCATGATTTCCAATTATCCTTGGGCATATAAACCCATTCACAGTTCACAATTTTATCAGGGCATAGTGTTAGGACTTGGCAGTGGAGGCTCCTTGTAAGTGGGTGCCAAGCTTACTCTCTAGTGATCACTATTGAAAACCAAGATCTCCGTTTTATTACATTTAGCATAAGGCAGTTTCTGCAATTCACCTTACATTATATTCATTGGATCCTCTTGTTTCTAGTGACACTCATTGATTCACATAATCTTTAATCCTTTAAAAGTAGTGTCGCGGCAGATAACTAACTGTAAGTATATCATTATTTTCTGCCTGCACCTACGTTTGTGGTGAAGCCGTCATAATCTGATATATAAAAATTATATTTAGAACAGTTCAGCTTATTTCCATCTAACAATTTGGTTCTTTGACACTTAGTCCAGTTAAACATGGATGATGGAATGACAATGAAATTAGTGATTATGACATAGGAGCTAGGTATATTTTTAAAAGCAAAGAAATTCTGCCAATATACAAGTCAATGTTAGTGCTAGCATGTGACAGTGAAACAAGGTTTCCTTTGAGACTTTTCTCCACATAGGGAATTGCAATTCCAATAATCCTTCTGTTTATGTGCATTTGATGGGCTAAGATAATGACTACACGAGAAGGTGAATTTGAGGATCGACAATGAAGAAATAGAAATGGTAGACAGTTTCATCTACCTTCATCTTCCTGGGGTCTCTCATTGATTATAATGGCGGCTCTATAGCTGAAATCAAGCAGCGGTTTGCATTGGCTCATGTGACAGTGACGCACATAGAGCGACTGTGGAAGTGCAAGGACATTTTGATAACTACCAAGCGACGATTGGTCGCAGCCATTGCATTCCCAATTGCATTGTACGGGTGCAAGATGTGGACCTTAACAAAGGGTGACCAAAGAAAGATTAAGTCCTTCAAACTGTTTTGCTGGAGAAGACTCCTCCAAACCACGTGGAAAGCCAAGATTACAAATAAGTCTGTCCTGGAACATGTCAATCCACAGGCATCTCTAGGAAATGTCATAAAACAAAAAGTGTCTTATTTTGGCCACGTGATGAGAGCAAATTTCCTTGAGAAGGACATGATGCTTGGTATGGTCAGTGGCAATAGAGATAATGGAAGACCTAAGACCCGTTGATTGGACACCATCTTGGGAGACATGGGAATGAACACCAGAGAACTGAAAGATGCTGTAACAAGCAAAGAAGCTTGTAGGAAAATTGTGCACATGGTATCCAATAGTCGGACACAACTGTATGAATGAAATTGGAATTGGAATGTAATTATATGTGCTCATTTTGCCTTTCTACCCAGTAATTCTATTTTTTTCTCTGCTCTGTGTAGAAACAGGGAGTCACTTTTCCCTGCATAAGTCATTTAAATCTTGACGAAGCAGTATAAAACTTAGAAAGATTCAGCAATTTAGTTTTTAATCATGTGATGTCAGATAACTAAAGGAGAACAAAATAATTAACTCTATAGACATACACAGAGCTATATGATATGATAATAACAATATATCACAATAAAAATTTTGATGGGACTGCTTGTTTAATTAGTGATATCACTAGTTTTAGTAACACAGAAAAAGAGAATATCTTATTTTTCAGATTATAAGACACACTTTTGTTTTCCCCCAAAGTGGGGAAAAATAGGGGTGCCTTAAAATCCAAATCTTAAAAAGAAAATAATATTCTTACCGAGGGGGAATGCGGGGTGGGGGGGTGCCCAATGCAGTTTTAATGGGGCCACGGAGGTTGGGGGCCAAGGAATGAGCTGCAGGGGTATTGTGCCGGTCTCCAGTGGGCGGCGTCATTATTTCCAAGCATGCTTTGCTGGTCTGACAATACATGCGCTAATGTGTAAAAATCGCAGACTACATATGCGCCGTGGCCATTTCTAGACACTAGAGCATGTATTGCCAGACCGACAATGCATGCTGGGAAATAATAATTGCGGCGCCCGACGGAGACCGGCGCGAAACCGCCGCAGCTCCTGGCTTTGCCCCCAACCTCCATTGCCCAGTGAAACTGCATTTTGCACCACCACAACCCTCTCTCCGTAAGACTTGAGGGCTATGTACAAGGATGTTTGTCCCCCATTCTTGGACATATATCAGGAGGGGGCACATAAACGAGGATAGGGGCATGGATACCAAGATGGGGCATATATATCAGGAAGGGACATCGATACCAGGATGGGGTCTTGGAAACCAGAATGGGGGCACATATATTAGGAAGGGGCATGGATACCAGGATGGGGGCATGGAAACCAGGATGGGGGCATGGATACCAGGAAGGGGTATATATACCAGGATGGGGGCATGGATACCAGGAGGTGGACCATATATCAGAAGGGGGCACATATACAAGAATGCAGACAAATATACCAGGATGTGGGACATATAAACTGATTGTTAAGCTGCTTTCACATCAGCGTTTTTTTTAAATCGCGGCAGATGCGGTGAAAAAAACGCATCTGCCGAGATTACCGCATAACGGCTGCACTTGCGGCACATTTGCAGCAAGCCCCATACAATGTATATGCGGGCTTGCGGCAGGTGCGGCAAGTGCGGTTTTGGCACTTGCCGCAGGTGCGGCCGCGAAAAAAAACACAGTGCACCCTTTATGCAGATAATCGCGGCAGATGTGGTTTTTTCACCGCATCTGCCGCGATTTAAAAAAAAAACGCTGATGTGAAAGTACCCTAAGACAGACACAGGCATTATAAGATGGATCCCATTTAACATTAAAAATTATTTTTTTTTCTCTTTTCCTTCACCAAATTTGGGGTGTGTCTTATAATCTGGTGCGTCTTATAAAGTGAAAAATATGTTATTTGTCTGTTGCAAAAATCACACAAATACTCTATGCTTTTGCTTTGCTTACTGCCATTTAATGTAAAAAATATATAGTGTATAGTTTCTGAGTATAAATACATACAATATTTCTACTGTGTCATCTAGGTAAGGAAATAATGATATGGCTGGAGTAATTAAGGTGACTGGTAAAAAAATATTACAGAGGAATTACTAGGATGAGGGTTTAAGTCCAGAATAAAACAATATTTGGCATCTTCCTTTCCTTTGTCTAACTTTTTAATATGATCATAGTCAATTTAAATACATACAGTGGTGCTGGGCAGTGTCTTAAGGGGCTTACTGCCAGACAAAGCCATCTGTCTTTCAATCTGTTGATAAAGCCTCTAGTTATTCAGCAAGATGTTTGTTGATCCTTAAACTGGCTATGGACAAAAAACACAATTCCTGTAGATTATCATTGCCTAATCGTATACATAACTATTCACTTCATTATGTACACAAATGATAACCATTTCTGCTATATTATCATGAAAACAGTGTGAAAGTATATACTTTTATTTGATTGCAATGGTGTTTTTTCCATAGATGTATAGCAGTTTTTTTTTATTTCATAAAAACGTTTGGGTAATATAGGGACAACTATGCTATATCACAATGAAACTGAAAGCCATTGATATTGTCAATTGACGCACATTAATATAACTCTAATATAAAGGTCTGGCTGTGCAATGATGGCAAGCACCAGGAAACAATGCAGTCAGGTTCATAAAGCCATCTGCTAGTTTTGTTCAAGGTACATCTATAATACAGTCTATTGAGGAGTAGAAAGATAAAAACAAAGGAAACAAAAAAGGCAAAACAGTAGAGGGATATTATCTTAAATTAAAAAGATGCCAATAAGTGGTTTGTGTATGAAAGTGAAGATTTCACATCCTGTAATGCTTATATTAGTCCATAACTATGGCCTTAAAATGTTTAGGAAGTTCATAAAAAGGTGCATTTTTTAAACCAGTGTCACTTTTGTTCATAGGTTGAGCAAAGAATTGCAGTATTGAAGTTCAATACCAGGCACAGCTCATGAAGAGTTCTTTGAACCTCTTAGGGCCCTTTCATATCAGCGTTTATTTGAAATCGCGGCAGATGCGGTGAAAAAACCGCATCTGCCGCGATTGCCGCATAACCGCTGCACTTGCGGCGCGGTTGCGGTAATCTCAATAGAAGGTATAGGGGGACTTGCGGCAGGTGCGGCAAGTGCGGTTTTGCACTTGCCGCAGGTGCGGCCGCGAAAAAACCGCGGCTGACCGCGGTTTTTTTCGCTGCCGCACCTGCCGCAAGTGCAAAACCGCACTTGCCGCACCTGCTGCAAGTCCCCCTATACTTTCTATTGAGATTACCGCAACCGCGTCGCAAGTGCAGCGGTTATGTGGCAATCGCGGCAGATGCGGTTTTTTTCACCGCATCTGCCGCGATTTCAAATAAACGCTGATGTGAAAGGGCCCTTAGAATGATCTAAAAAAAAAGTCTCCAATAAAAGACAATAAATACTTATAATAATGTATAATAGATGCTAAACGTACAGCAATACAGTTTACACTTTCAAACAATATGGAGTTCATGAACTTATGAGCTTTAATGCTGGTAATGTTTTCTTACAATAACTCATCCATATAAGGCTGCTTTCACATCAGCGGTTTTCGCCGATCGCGGCAGATGCGGTGAAAAAAACCACATCTGCCGCGATTAACGCATAACCGCTGCACTTGCGGCACAGTTGCGGCAAGCCCCATGCAATGTCTATGGGGCTTGCGGTAAGTGTGTGGCAGGTGCGGCAAGTGCAGTATCGGCACTTGCGGCAGGTGTGGCCGCGAAAAAAACCGCGGTCAGCCGCATTTTTTTTTCGGCCGCACCTGCCGCAAGTGCCGATAACGCACTTGCCGCACCTGCCCCAAGCCCGCATAGACATTCTATGGGGCTTGCCACAACTGTGCCGCAAGTGCAGCGGTTATGCGGTAATCACGGCAGATGCGGTTTTTTCACCGCATCTGCCGCGAATGGCAAAAACCACTGATGTGAACTCTACCTAAGATTGGTAGCAATCCAACTCTCATTACCTCCATGGATCAGATAATTGGAGAGATGACAGCACACAAAAAGTCTCAAATTACATCGTGTAGTGCTAGTGAACTATAGGCCACTGCACACTCAAATACACTACTTAAATGGTGAGAGACCCCACTTTAATCTACCAATCCAAACTATTCTAAAAGTCTTAAAGTAGTTGTCCCCCCTTTATAAAACTTTTCTTATAATCTATTCTAGTAGCAAAAACAGTCTGTGATTTGTGTACCTTGCCTTTCTCTAAGGCCGGCTTCACATAGCGATTGTGGGCTGTCCGTGGGGATCCATGTGTGCAAATAGCCATCCGATCCGATGCAGGATCCGTGTGGATTCTGTTCTCTCTGCCTGTCCCTGCTTCTTCTCTATCTGTCCCTGTCACTCCCTGTCTCTTCCTGTCTGTTCCTCCTCTATCTCTGCTCCCCCTCTCCTCTACATTACCTTCTTTACCTTCTGCCGGCTTCATGCGACAGTCTCCTTCTGGTGGCTGCAAGGACCTCTCGTGATGTCACAGAGTCGGTCACCTGACGTGTCTGGTGACTGGCTCTGTGACATCATCACAGGCCATTCAGCCACCACAAGGGGACTGTCGCATCCCTGCAGCCGGCGGAAGGTAAAGTATCCTCTGGGAGGATTTTTTTTGTTCTTTCACATACCGGAGGGGAGAGGACAGGGGGGAGGATGGGGGGGAGGATAGAGGTGAGCAGAGATAGAAGAGAGACAGGCAAGGACAGACAGGAAGTGACAGGGATAGACAGGGTTATGTACTGAGCACTGCCTCTGGGCATGCTCAGTACATAATCACGGAGCAGACATCGGATCCGAATCAGACTCGGATCCGATGTCCATAGGCTCCCATTGCGTAGCCCTACGGACCATCACGGATCCATCACGGATCCGTGGTGTCTGACTTTAGTCACGGACACCAAAATCGCACCAGGCTGTGATTTTGGATCTGTGACCAAATCGGAAGGCTACGGATTGTGCATAAGTCAGATGGCCAAAAGGACACATCCGAGCACAATCTGAGCCCATAGGTATACATAGGAGTAAAAATCGCATCCGAGTCTATCCGATTTAACACGGATAGACTCGGATGCATCAGAAACGCAATGTGAAGCCGGCCTAAGCATGTTAATGTCTGTAGCTTTGAGGTCAGTTCGAAAGACAATCAGGGAGTGGTTCATGCTGTTTATTTACAACATTGCTTTCAACCAGGGAAACATCTTGAGCTATCAGTTCCATTTTAAAATGCTTGCATCATGTAACTTCATAGGAATTGCTTTCCATGGATGGCACTATTCTTAGCACTGCATTCCGCTAAAGAACACATGTTGATTTTTCTTTTTGCTACAGGTGTGGTCTATTTTTTTATTTATTTATTTTTTTTTATTTTTTTTATTTCTCAATATTTTTATTGAAATTTCTTTAGGAAAAGGGTAGGGTGGGAAATATATAGGGTGGTATGTAGGGGATAAATTACATATTACAGACATACAGGCATACAGGAATACAGGAACATTGGGGTAGTCATACAGTTGGGTAATATAAGTATATGAGTATATAGATACAAAAGCAAAATGCAAAAAAAAGAAAACAAATAGACAATATAAGCTATTCTTATTTAACGGTAGTTAAGATTTTAACTGTGGTTCGGCTAAATTTATCCGAACCTGAACACAAAATTGGATTGTTATGTTAGGGTGCTTTCACATCTGCGTTTTTCGTAATTCGCGGCAGATGCGTGAAAAAACGCATCTGCCGCGTTTGCCGCATACGGTTCCACTTGCGGCACGGTTGCGGTTTTTTCCATAGGAAGTATAGGGGGACTTGCGGCAGATGCGCAAGTGCGGTATTGCACTTGCGGCAGGTGCGGAGAAAAAAAACCGCAGTAAGCCGCGGTTTTTTCTGCCGCACTGCCGCAAGTGCAATACCGCACTTGCCGCATCTGCCGCAAGTCCCCCTATACTTCCTATGGAAAAACCGCAACCGTGCGCAAGTGGAACCGTTATGCGGCAAACGCGGCAGATGCGGTTTTTTCACCGCATCTGCGCGAATTACGAAAAACGTGATGTGAAAGGGCCTTAGATCTGCTTTCATACTTAAAGGGAGAAGATCAGATGCAATTTACGAGAGACGTCTATAGATTGATGAAGTGAAATGTTAGGTTGTGAGGTTAACGTCAATGGACCTAGTGAGATGATTTAAAGATTGTGATGAGATCCAGGCTCCCAATTTGAAAAATATTTGTTATATGAATTATTTCTAACTGCATAACTGAATTCGTATGTGCAGTGGGAGGACATTCGGTCAATTAGTTCCAGGATTGTAGGAGACGTTGTAGTCTTCCATCTAGCAGCTAGAAGGACCTTAGCGGTTAATAAAATTTGGTTGATGATAAATCTAAGGTTATGAGGTATGTTTGAAATTCCTAATGAGAGGAGAGCCATTTGAGGAGTAAGTGTGATCTTCATATTGGTGGTTTTAAATATTAGATCATGAATCTCGGTCCAGAACCCCAAAATCTTCAGACATTTCCAAAAAATATGGGAAAGTGTCCCAGTATGAGTGCACTCTCTCCAACAAGTCGGGGATATAGTATGATCCATGCGATTCAATTTTGATGGGGTCCAATACCATCTGGCCAAAAGCTTGAAGTAGGATTCTTGTATTGACAGGTGTGGTCTATTAAGACACACACATAGTTTCAATTCCTTGCAGCTTCAAGTCTTTTTTTACATCATTTTCAATGGTGTGGTCAACAGTGACACATATGTTGCTACTCACTGCTTCCAAATGCATCTCATATCTGTTTACTTAACTTCTGGGAGCATGATCCATGTGATATGCATGCCGACACGCGTTGCATACAGGTGTACCTCATATCTGTTAACATCATATTTGGTTCTCCGGATAATTGTATAAGCCTACAGTATATGTATACAATAAAGTATTTCAACACTTTTCTAACATGCAGGCTGCTAGCACCCTCTATGACCTCTCAGTGAGTCATGACCCCTGCAGGAGCTGGTGAGCTTTTTTCATTTTTTAAAAGCCAGTTTGTGTTTCACTACTTATTGACTTAATGGGAAGATATTTTCTGAAAGAAGACAACGCTTATAGTCCAAGTTACTAGGCTTTTCCCATTGGCACCCTACGTAGAAAAAAGACTTAAAATATGTCAGAGGTCTTATTTTCACACCCTCAAAAGGGTACAAGGTAGACATATATTCTACCTATATCTGTTTCCTATATCTGTAGTTAATTTCACACTTCCAATGGTTTTATTTAATTGCTATAGGTATGGTCAAGTATTCAAAACTTATAGGATGGTATGCAGACATTCAGTACAACAAACCTAGCAAAATGTTTAGCAAAAGAACAATTATGGGACACCTTTGGATAGATAATATTAGAAATGTATCAATTTTCACCAGTAATGAGAAAGTTATTTTACTTTGTGGCAGCAGTAGTAGTGAAATCTATACTGCATAACTGGCTGGATAATTAGCCATCCCCATTTAAACTGTATTTAGAGAAAAGATCTTAACTGTTGAGCCTAGACTGTTTGGATAGAGCATTAGGGTGCTTTGTTCAACGCATTTCGAAGTGAAACCCCACTTCTTCATCAGGAAATGCATCGAATTACAAAACATTAGCAGTTGTCAGGTTTAAAGAGGACAAATATTTAAAAAAGAGCGCCAAATGAACACATGACAACAAGTCAGGGTTTAAGAAGTTACCGCCATTCCTGCTCTGATGTTCATAAGATTTTAAATAATAAATAATATTAATGAAAAAGTAAGGGCCCTTTCACATCAGCGGTAATTTGAAATCGCGGCAGATGCGGTGAAAAAAACGCATCTGCCGCGATTGCCGCATAGCCGCTGCATAACCGCTGCACTTGCGGCGCGGTTGTGGTAATTGCCATAGTAAGTATAGGGGGACTTGCGGCAGGTGCGGCAAGTGCGGTTTTGCACTTGCGGCAGGTGCGGCCGCGAAAAAAACCGCGGTCAGCCGCGTTTGTTTTTTCGCGGCCGCACCTGCCGCAAGTGCAAAACCGCACTTGCCGCACCTGCCGCAAGTCCCCCTATACTTACTATGGCGATTACCACAACCGCGCCGACAAGTGCAGCGGTTATGCGGCGGCTATGCGGCAATCGCGGCAGATGTGTTTTTTTCACCGCATCTGCCCGATTTCAAATTACCGCTGATGTGAAACGCCCTAAGAAGATATGTAACAAAGAAAGAGAGAAAAGATTACAATAATATATATAAATCCGAAGGAAAACTGCAAAGGTGAAGACGGTGTCACAGCTGTGATATTCAAGATAGGGTTCACTGTATCTGTAACGAAGAAGTACATCACCGTATATGTCAATAATAGAAAATGATATAATACTAAATAATGTAATATGGAATAATATTAATATAAAAATAGAGAAACTCAAAAAAGGAAAAACTATGAAAAAAACTGAGTTTGAACTCATGCTTGTTGATATTCAAGTATCAGCGCAAGTTGGCACTGTTACATCTGTACCATATGGAAGTACCTGATCTGAGCACCAGAACTGAAGTGTCAAAAATAGAAAAATATCTACGTAAAACTATTAAATATTGCTAAAATGTTGAAAATGTGATTTTGAAATAATTAAAGCAGAATAAATAGTGAATGAAAATAAAAAAAATGTAAATGTGTGATAAAAGGACAATGAATATTCCTGCATATTAGAGGTGAATAGTGAAATTGTGGTACATGCCAGAGGATGTATGCGTGTGTGAATGTGAGACATACTGAATAAGCGTTCATTAAGGCCGGTTTCACACCACGGTTGTGGTGCATCAGGTTCTGTCTGGTGTTTCCAGGAAACACCGGACAGAACCTGATAGCCCCAAATAGGTCCTGTTTTCTGCCAGATTCAGCAGAGCGCAGGGTTCAGGAGCTGTCCCTGCTGAAATCTCAGAATCGCAGCTAGCAGAGAGCTAGTCGTGGTCCTGAAATCTCAGCAGGGGACAGTTCCAGGTCCAGCACGATCCGACGCCCATAGACTCCCATGTTAGGGGGCACCGGATAGCACTGCATCCGGTTTTGCTAAACTTTTGCCCCGTGCATGGCAAGTCGCCTCCCACACCTTGTTGTAGGTTGAGGGGATTTATCAGCTTGCACCTGGGCTTGCTACACAAGTGGGGTCTGACTGCATCCTGTAAGTGCAGCACAGGTTTTTGCCTTTAGCACTGATGGTAAGTCTTTTTTGATGCTGTTTTTTCTAGTAGTTTTTTAAACTTTTTGCCCTGGACACAAAAACGCTGCAAACTGCGTTTTTGTGTCCGGGACAAAAAACGAATGCAGTCTGATGCTGCTGGACAGGGACAAAACCGGATGGCAAATAGCTGCCATCCGCCCTGTCTGACACCATAGGCATGCATTAGTGCAAAATCGGATCCAGGGGTGTCTGGTTCACACTGGACAGCCCCGGACTTGATCACACTGTGGTGTGAAACTGGCCTAAAAGAGCATTTAGAACAGGGTGACAATATTAATGGGACAGGGCAAATTATGTTGCTCTCTCCATAGAACGGGAGATCGCTCAAGGGTTCAACGGAGTTAATTGTGTCATGTGTAGGAAAAAGCTTTTTAGGGATTTTTTCCTACATATATGCTTCAATAAACTCTGAAGATTTATACTATCACTTTATATTTGAAGTGACTTTAAGGGTCTTACATGTCCAACACTCCCAAATAATACCCCAATTTAAAATCTGAATTTAGTAAGTTTGTTAACCTACTAAATGTTTCACATAAGTTAAAGCAAATTGTAATGAAAAAAAGAAAAAGTATAGTTTTCTTCTACAAATAATATTACCGTAGTTCCAAATTTTTCATTGTTATATGGATAAAGCGAGAGAATGCTTTCTGTGGTTTTATCTGAGAAAGCCAATAACCAGTATTTGGTCATAACTACTGTTTGGGCAAATGGCAATGTTTGAAAATTAAAAAGCACTATTTGACTTTTGGAGCACATTAAGGCCGCTTTACACGTCGCGATATCGCAACGCAGCTATGAAAAGTCACGTGGTAGGGTCGTTGTAGTTGATATCGTTCCTGTGTTGTGTCGGTTAAATGAGCAATGCGAAGCAAGAACAATCCCAAAACGATATTGTTTATGAATTGTGCATGCTGTTCAACCGTGCAATATTGGCTTGAGTTGCTCAGACGCAGTGTGCAAGAGGGGCGTACCACATCGTAGTTGCGTTGCCTGTCGATATCTCCCTGTGTAACATCTCCTATGCGATCTTGGACAAATGCCAAAAACGTGCGCGCTCCCGTGAAATTGTATGCAATATCGAACGATATTGCGACATTGAAAGCGGCCTTTATTGGCAGGAATAGATTGCGAAAGTCATGAAGCCTTTGAAAGCTCCCTGCTATGTAACAACAGCAGAAACCCACCATAGAAATGGTAATTTGGAAGCTACACTCCTCAAAGAATTCCTTTATGAGTATAGTGACCATTTAAGGGCCCTTTCACATCAGCGGTATTTTCAAATCGCGGCAGATGCGGTGAAAAAAACGCATCTGCCGCGATTACCGCATAACCGCTACACTTGCGGCACACTTGCGGCAAGCCCCATGCAATGTCTATGGGGCTTGCGGTAAGGGTGCGGCAGGTGCGGCAATTGCGGTTTCGGCACCTGCCGCAAGTGCCGAAACCGCACTTGCCGCACCTGCCGCACCCTTACCGCAAGCCCCATAGACATTGCATGAGGCTTGCCGCAAGTGTGCCGCAAGTGTAGCGGTCATGCGTAATCGCGGCAGATGCGGTTTTTTTCACCGCATCTGCCGCGATTTGAAAATACCCCTGATGTGAAAGGGCCCTTAGACCACTAGGTTAAGTTTATAACTATGAGAGCTGCAAATTAAAATTTTAGTTTTTTTTCATGACATTTTTGCTTTAACCACATTTTTTTTTCTTTCTTCAGGTGTAAGGCCCCTTTCACATCAGCGTTTTTTTCAAATCATGGCAGATGCGGTGAAAAAAAGCGCATCTGCCGCGATTACCGCATACCGGCTGCACTTGCGGCACGGTTGCGGCAAGCCCCATACAATGTATAGGCGGGCTTGCGGCAGGTGCAGACAAGTGCGGTTATGGCACTTGCGGAAGGTGCGGCCACGAAAAAAAAAAAACGCGGTTTTTTCGCAGCCGCACCTGCCGCAAGTGCCAAAACCGCACTTGCCTCACCTGCCGCAAGCCCGCCTATACATTGTATGGGGCTTGCCGCAACCGTGCCGCAAGTGCAGCCGGTATGCGGTAATCGCGGCAGATGCGTTTTTTTCACCGCATCTGCCGCGATTTGAAAAAAACGCTGATGTGAAAGGGGCCTAACAGGAGCAATTCCAAACCACAATTTTCTGTGTAATTTTTCCTGAGCATGCTTATACATCATATTTAATTTGGAAGCTACAATTTGGGTACACAGCATGGCGTGAATAAATCTGGGATGCCATATTGCATTTGAAAAAAGCCTTTGGTGCAACAACAACAGCAACCCCACGATTGACCCCATTTTGGACACTACACTCCTCATGGATTTGATGACACTCCATATGTGCCCAGCAACCACTGTTTTTTCACACTGCTGAGCTAGAAGGGAAGGAAAACCATTTTTTTAGTGCAAATTTTGGTAGAATTGATTGTGGATACCATATCATATTAGCAGAGCCCCTAATTTGCCACTGCTCCCCAAATTAAACCTATTTAACAAAATATACCCCTGTATTCATTCATCTAAAAAATTTTAACCACAGTCGCTTCATAACATTTTACACCATTGAGTCATGAAGATAAAATGTTGTTTTCAGTTAATTGGCTTTAACTTTAATGTAGGAATTCATAAGACAATGAAGACCTTTGACTTTTTTTCTGACAATATGATGAAAAGCAGCATTATTGCTGTTTCTATTATATATTTGTTATGGTGTTCACTTTTGGGATTAATTAGTGTGACAGCTTTATGATTTTTGTAGTTCTGGATAAAGCAGGAGAAAAATAGTAATTTTTGTTTTAAATTACAAAAAATACATTTTCATATGCAAAACATTTTTGGCATGTTTTTGCTATTTTATTTTGGGGATTATATTTTAAAATTTTTTTAAAACAATTTGTTTTACTTAGGGCCCTTTCACATCAGCGTTTTTTGAAAATCGCGGCAGATGCGGTGAAAAAACCGCATCTGCCGCGATTACCGCATACCGGCTGCACTTGCGGCTCGGTTGCAGTTTTTGCCATGCAAAGTATAGGCGTACTTGCGGCAGGTGCGGCAAGTGCGGTTTTGCACTTGCGGCAGGTGCGGCCGCGAAAAAAACTGCGGCTGACCGCGGTTTTTTTCACGGCCGCACCTGCCGCAAGTGCAAAACCGCACTTGCCGCACCTGCCGCAAGTACGCCTATACTTTGCATGGCAAAAACCGCAACCGCGCCGCAAGTGCAGCCGGTATGCGGTAAGCGCGGCAGATGCGGTTTTTTTCACCGCATCTGCCGCGATTTTCAAAAAACGCTGATGTGAAAGGGCCCTTAGTCCCACTTTGGTACTTTAACTCTCATTTATCTAATCAGTGGCCAAAATACTTACGTACTGCAGAGTATTAGACATAATAGCGTTGCACCAACAAGAGGACTGTTAGAGCCTGTTTATGACAGGGCTAATAGATACCATACCAGTGACAAGACAGTCTTTGGCACTCCACTTTTTTTCATGTGAGGACCTTTTAGGTGCGGGGAAAGTGAGCTCCCTCCCACAGCCTTCCAAATGCCATGATCACTATTGACCACAGCATTTAGGGCAGAGGTCCCCAACTCCAGGCCTCGAGGGCCACCAACAGTGCATGATTTCCGGATTTCCTTAGTATTGCACCGATGTTAATGTGATCAAATGCACAGATAATGATTCCAACCCCCGTGCAATACCAAGGAAATCCTGAAAGCCTGCACTGTTGGCGGCCCTCGAGGCCTGGAGTTGGGGACCCCTGATTTAGGGAGATAGTCAGCAAAGGCAACTGCTGACACTGGCCTTAACTGTTAGGCTGGGGTTCCACATAAGCCCTCAGTCCGTTTTTGGCTTCAGTTTTCTCATTTTTTTTTTCTAAGTCCAAAAACTGACAGAAAAACCGGATTGGATGTAATAAACACCCTGTCCGTTTTTCTCTGGAGCTCCAAACATTGCCCTGTCCGTTTTTGAGTCAAAAACGTTGCATGCAACGTTTTTGGCATCATTTAAAAAACGCATGCGTTTTCATGCGTTTTTTTAACATGGGGCCCTATGGGAAACGCATGCGCGAACGCATGCAAATGCGCAATTGCGTTTGCGCATGCGTTCGCGCATGCGTTTTTTTTAATGAAAATTCCAAAAACGTTCAGGAGTGCAGGAGGCTCAAAAAGCACCCAGAAAAAAACGGATTGGTGATGAAAATCACTTCCAAAAACGGATTTCTATGTGTGACCACAGCCTAACTGCAAGCACTCAGCTCTTCAGTTAAGCTCCAACAGTAGTTACACCCGCACAATGACCAATTTCTTTTAAATGAGGTGTATTATTGCTTCTTATCTAATGAAGATGCTAAAAAAAATTGTATTCCCTTCACAAAAACACAATACAGTGGCTTGTGAAAAGCAAGTACACCATCTCCTCATGACATTGAATTGATATTTTCATTTCTGTAATACAAATATTGCACTACATTGCTCTTGCTTTTTGTGCATTAAGAATAAAGAAAATATTTGAAATTATAATTCAAATGCAAAACAGATGCAAAATAAACCATATCACTGATCAATCACACTGAGTCTTTTACTTTTGCTTGCATATCCCCTATCCCTCTCTCCCTATCAATTCAGTCTCTATTTAATTATTTGCAGACTACTATTCATCTTCTTCAGTGCTATAGTTATACAAAACATTGCTGTCTGGAGTATTTGTCCAATGTTTTATGGCTTTCTGTTCTTATCTCTATTGCTATATTGATGAGCTGTGAGCACTGATATCCTCTCATTTTATATCACCCTGAAATGTCCATTTCATTCCTTACTTTTATACAGGTTAGAATAGGCTAAAGGTCCTTTTACATCAGCGTTTTTCGCTGATCGCGGCAGTTGCGGTGAAAAAAACGCAACTGCTGCGATTACCGCATAACGCCGCGATCGCGGCACACTTGCGCAAACCCCATACAATGTCTATGGGGCTTGCGGTAAGTGTGCGGCAAGTGCCGTTTCGGCACTTGCGGCAGGTGCGGCCGCGAAAAAAACGTGGTATGGGGCTTGCCGCAAGCGGCCATTATGCGGTAATCGCGGCAGTTGCGTTTTTTTCACAGCAACTGCCGCGATCAGCGTAAAACGCTTATGTGAAAGCAGCCTAAGGGCCCTTTCACATCAGCGTTTTTGAAATTCGCGGCAGATGCGGTGAAAAAAACGCATCTGCCGCGGATACCGCATACCGGCTGCACTTGCGGCGCGGTTGCGGTAAACGCCATGCAAAGTATAGGCGTACTTGCGGCAAGTGCGGTTTTGCACTTGCGGCAGGTGCGGCCGCGAAAAAAACCGCGGCTGATCGCGTTTTTTTTTCGCGGCCGCACCTGCCGCAAGTGCAAAACGCACTTGCCGCACCTGCCGCAAGTACGCCTATACTTTGCATGCCGTTTACCGCAACCGCGCCGCAAGTGCAGCCGGTATGCGGTAATCGCGGCAGATGCGGTTTTTTCACCGCATCTGCCGCGAATTTCAAAAAGCGCTGATGTGAAAGGGCCCTTACACTAGCAAGCGAACGTTTCATCCAGAAATGTTGGATGAGCATCATGTGTATATCATTCTGCATGTCATGTAAGTACTATGCAAGTGAGGAATATTTTTCTCACCTAGCATCCTTATGCCATCCAGATGCAATGCATTTTTTTCTCAGCAACTATTATTGTACAATCATTACAGGACCATATAAAGGGGTTTTATGCTACAGAATGGTAATGTGTCCATAAAAAATCAGATGGCATGCGGATGTTCATTTTTTTGCGCTACTCTTTTTTTGCTTAGATCTACTCTGCATCACTGAATAAGGCTAGGGTCACACTTGGCAAGAGTTTTTTTGGTGCCTTAAAAATAAGCATGCATTTCTGCATGCCTTTTTCATTTCTGCATGTTTCTTTTTAGGTGCCTTTAGGCACCAATGCGTTTTTCCATGTGTTTTTGAATCAGCAGCAAAAAAAAGTTCATGCACCATTTTTTGGTGCTGATTTAAAAACGCATGCATTTTTAAGAAAACACATACGTTTTTTAACATGGGCCCCTATGGAAAACGCATGCGTTTTTGCATGGTACTAAATGGTACTAATGTACCATGCGTTTTTGCATGCGTTTTGGAAGGCATCTCCTCACATATGGCACTTTAGGCATGCGTTTTTGCTATTGGGGCATGTGTCTTTTACATGGGGGCCTATGAGTGTGTTTTTACATGCGTTTTTAAAAACGCAGGTCTCCAAAAAAGCATGTAAATCTACAAGTGTGACCCTAGCCTAACATTAGTGTGGTGCAATGCCATATATTTCTAGCATTGAAATCATCAGTTTTATACATTAGTGTGTGTACCCTAATATTAGGTTTGTCTAATCGGTTAAACTATAGCAAGTTATGTAAAATCTGCAAGGCACTGTGGTATAACACACACAGTCACATGTGAGGTCATGTAAGCCTTCTATGGCTGATGTATTTTTCTATAGGGTGTAAAGTAGAAGTGGGAATTTTTTTGGCTATTTGCACAAATCGAATCACAAATTGTTTGAATTCACTGGGACCTTCAAATTTTACCAAACTCAACATAAATTATGTATGCATCGAATCGATTCGCTCATCTCTAGTAATAAGGCTATGTTTCAGGCAGGAAAATATATGAAAAAACCTGCATGATTGTATTACAGTGATGAACGATTTCTCAAACAGAACACAATCTGTAATATTCATTATGTTCAATGAACAGTGAAGAAACTAAAAAGCACATCCACCGCCATCATATTATAGCTGGATAAACAACCAGACTCATCTGTAGACGTGAAATTCTGTCCTTATGAAGCATTATTTATTTCTTATTAAGTCAGTCGCTTTGCAGACTATCAATCCAAGCTTCTATAATCATATCCTAGTAGAACAACTCAGTGCTGAACATTATTGTGACATGAGATGAAAGAAGTTAGTGGCTTAAAAGGAAGGCTTGGCTTTTGTTCTTCACTGCTTTGTAAAATATTCACAGAGCTAAGCTAAATTTTTAATAACAATTTTGCGTGCTGTGTAACTAGAGAACAGTATATGCAATAATTACATAGTAACACCCTCACACAGCTGCTACATATAAAACTATATGTAAAGGAAAAAAAAACCTTCATCTATTAGAAACCGCTACCAAATTTTTTTAAATTAGATTTTTAATTTAATTTAGATTTTATTACATGAAAGTGTAAAAAAACACAGTCATAAAATTACTAATATATAATTGTATTGCTTATGTTACTGCTATTGTATGTATTTGATGACATTCTTAATTAAGTGTTTTGGTATGCTGTATTTCCTGACTAGAGATGAGCCACCACCCTAGTGTTCGAATTCGATTCAGTTTGCTGTATTGGGCATTTGTTCGTCGAATGTTCATCGAATGTTCGTCGAACAACGTTGAATCTCATTGAAAACAATGGCAGGCCAACACAAATACATACAAACACATAGAAAACACATAGAAAACATAGAAAACACCTTTTAACCCCTTCAGGACCCAGCCTATTTTGACCCTAAAGACCTTGGCATTTTTTGCAATTCTGACCAGTGTCCCTTTATGAGGTAATATCTCTGGAACGCTTCAACCGATCCTAGCGATTCTGAGATTGTTTTTTCGTGACACATTGGGCTTCATGCTAGTATTAAATTTAAGTCAATAATTTTTGTGTTTATTTGTGAAAAAATCAAAAATATGGCAAAAATTTTGAAAATTTCACAATTTTCACATTTTTAATTTTTTTTTCTGATAAACCAGAGAGATATGTGACAGAAAAAAGTTATTAAATAATATTTCCCACATGTCTACTTCACATCAGCACAATTTTTGAAAAAAAAAAAAATTTTGGTAGGACGTTATAAGGGTTCAAAGTTCATGAGTAATTTTTCATTTTTCAACCAAAATTTACAAAACCATTTTTTTTAGTGACCACATCACATTTGAAGTCCTTTAGAGGGGTGTACATGACAGAAAACACCCAAAAGTGACACCATTCCAAAAACTGTACCCCTCAAGCTACTCAAAACTATATTCAAGAAGATGATTAACCCTTCAGGTGCTTCACAGGACCTAAGGCAAAGTGGAAACAAAAAATGGATATTTTAATTTTTTTATCAAAAATGTTCTTTTAGCCTCAATTCTTTCATTTTCACATGGGCAACAGGATAAAATGGATCTTAAAATTTATTGTGCAAATTCTCCCGAGTATATCGATACCTCATATATGGTCATAAACCACTGTTTGGGTGCACGGCAGGGCTCAGAAGGGAAGGAGCGCAATTTGGATTTTGGAGCTAATTTTACATCCAAAAAGTAAAATGGCGCTCCTTCCCTTCTGAGCCCTGCTGTGTGCCCAAACAGTGGTTTATGACCACATATGAGGTATCGGTGTACTCAGGAGAAATTGCCCAACAAATTTTAGGATGAATTTTATGCTATTGCCATGTGAAAACGAAAAAATTTAGGCTAAAAGAAAATTTTTGTGAAAAAGAAAGTACTATTTCATTTTCACAGATCAATTTGTAAAGCACCTGGGGGTTCAATATGCTCACTTCTCATCTAGATATGTTCCCTGGGGGGTCTAGTTTCCAAAATGGGGTCACTTGTGGGGGAGCTCCAATGTTTAGGCACACAGGGGCTCTCCAAAAGCGACATGGTGTCCGCTAACAATTTGAATGGAAAATCACCTCAAATTGTTAGTGGACACCATGTCGCATTTGGAGAGCCCCTGTGTGCCTAAACATTGGGGCTCCCCCACAAGTGACCCCATTTTCGAAACTAGACCCCCAAAGGAACGTATCTAGATGCATAGTGAGCACTTTGAACCCCCAGGTGCTTCACAAATTCATCCATAAATATGAAAAAGCACTTTTTTTTTCCCCAAACATTTTCTTTTTTCTTTATTACGGATCAATTTGTGAAGCACCTGGGGGTTCAAAGTGCTCACTATGCATCTAGATATGTTCCCTGGGGGGCTAGTTTCCAAAATGGGGTCATTTGTGGGGGAGCTCCAATGTGGAGACGCACAGGGACCATCCAAACACGACATGGTGTTCAATAACAATTTGAATGCAAAATGAGCTCAAATTGTTAGCGGACACCATGTTGCATTTGGAGAGCCCCTGTGCGTCTCCACATAGGGGCTCCCCCACAAGTGACCCCATTTTGGAAACTAGACCCCCAAAGGAACGTATCTAGATGCATAGTGAGCACTTTCAACCCCAAGGTGCTTCACAAATTCATCCATAAATATGAAAAAGCACTTTTTTTTCCACAAACATTTTCTTTTTTCATTATTACGGACCAATTTGTGAAGCACCTGGGGGTTCAAAGTGCTCACTATGCAGCTAGATATGTTCCCTGAGGGGTCTAGTTTCCAAAATGGGGTCACTTGTAGGGGAGCTCCAATGTGGAGATGCACAGGGGCTCTCCAAACACAACATGGTGTCCGCTAACAATTTGAATGCAAAATTAGCTCAAATTGTTAGCGGACACCATGTTGCGTTTGGTGAGCCCCTGTGTGCCTAAACATTGGGGCTCCCCCACAAGTGACCCCATTTTGGAAACTAGACCCCTCAGGGAACGTATCTAGAGGCATAGTGAGCACTTTGAATCCCCAGGTGCTTCACAAATTCATCCATAAAAATGAAAAAGCACTTTTTTTTCCACAAAAAATTCTTTTTTCATTATTACGGACCAATTTGTGAAGCACCTGGGGGTTCAAAGTGCTCACTATGCAGCACGATATGTTCCCTGGGGGGTCTAGTTTCCAAAATGGGGTCACTTGTAGGGGAGCTCCAATGTGGAGATGCACAGGGGCTCTCCAAACACAACATGGTGTCCGCTAACAATTTGAATGCAAAATGAGCTCAAATTGTTAGCGGACACCATGTCACGTTTGGTGAGACCCTGTGTGCCTAAACATTAGGGCTCCCCCACAAGTGACCCCATTTTGGAAACTAGACCCCCCAGGGAACGTATCTAGATGCATAGTGAGCACTTTGAACCCCCAGGTGCTTCACAAATTCATCCATAAAAATGAAAAAGCACTTTTTTTTTCCACAAAAAATTCTTTTTTCATTATTACGGACCAATTTGTGAAGCACCTGGGGTTCAAAGTGCTCACTATGCAGCACGATATGTTCCCTGGGGGGTCTAGTTTCCAAAATGGGGTCACTTGTAGGGGAGCTCCAATGTGGAGATGCACAGGGGCTCTCCAAACACAACATGGTGTCCGCTAACAATTTGAATGCAAAATGAGCTCAAATTGTTAGCGGACACCATGTCACGTTTGGTGAGACCCTGTGTGCCTAAACATTAGGGCTCCCCCACAAGTGACCCCATTTTGGAAACTAGACCCCCCAGGGAACGTATCTAGATGCATAGTGAGCACTTTGAACCCCCAGGTGCTTCACAAATTGATCTGTAAAAATGAAAAAGTACTTGTTTTCCGCAAAAAAAAATTTTTCCATTAATTTGTGAAGCACCTGGGGAGTCAATATGCTCACTATCCATCTAGATAAGTTCCCTGGGGGGTCTAGTTTCCAAAATGGGGTCACTTGTGGGGGAGCTCCAATGTTTAGGCACACAGGGGCTCTCCATATGCGACATGGTGTCCGCTAACAATTGGAATTGTTAGCGGACACCATGTTGCGTATGGAGAGCGTCTGTGTGACTAAACATTAGCGCTCCCCCACAAGTGACCCCATTTTGTAAACTAGACCCCCAAGGAATGTATCTAGATGCATAGTGTGCACTTTGAACCTCCAGGGGCTTCACAAATTGATCTGTAAAAATGAAAAAATAATTTTTTTGTGGAAAAAAAAGTACTTTTTTATTTTTATGGATCAATTTGTGAAGCACTTGGGGGTTCATAGTGCTCACTATGCATCTAGATACGTTCCTTGGGGGGTCTAGTTTCCAAAATGGGGTCACTTGTGGGGGAGCTCCAATGTGTAGGCACACAGGGGCTCTCCATACGCAACCTGGTGTTTGCCAACAATTGGAATTGTTAGCGGACACCAGGTCGCGTATGGAGAGCCCCTGTGTGCCTAAACATTGGAGCTCCCCCACAAGTGACCCCATTTTGGAAACTAGACCCCCAGGGAACATATCTAGATGCACAGTGAGCACTTTGAACCACCATGTGCTTCACAAATTGAGACGTATAAATGAATAAAGAAACTTTTTGTGAAAAAACCTACTAGTCTAGTAGTTGCAATTCGCAGCATAGGGGACCCATGGGGCTCTGCCATATTTTTGGTCCAGCCAGGTACAACTTGGCAGCTACGGACTGCCACCAGCCCCCAGCTGCCTCGTCATACCTGGCTGGAACCAAAAATACAGTGAAGCCTATTTTTTTTTTATTTCTAGAATTATTTCTAGAAAAAAAATGACATAGGGCTCCGCCATATTTTTAGTCCAGCCAGATACAACTTGGCAGCTACGGACTGCCACCAGCCCCCAGCTGCCTCGTCATACCTGGCTGGAACCAAAAATACAGCGAAGCCTATTTTTTTTTTATTTCTAGAAATATTTCTAGAAAAAAAATGACATAGGGCTCCGCCATATTTTTGGTCCAGCCAGATACAACTTGGCAGCTACGGACTGCCACCAGCCCCCAGCTGCCTCGTCATACCTGGCTGGAACCAAAAATACAGCGAAGCCTATTTTTTTTTTATTTCTAGAAATATTTCTAGAAAAAAAATGACATAGGGCTCCGCCATATTTTTGGTCCAGCCAGGTACAACTTGGCAGCTACGGACTGCCACCCACCCCCAGCTGCCTCGTCATATCTGGCTGGAACCAAAAATACAGCAAAGCCCTTTTTTTTTTTAATTTCTAGAACTAATTCTAGAAAAAAAAATTACGTGGGGCTCCGCCATATTTTTGGTCCAGCCAGGTACAACTAGGCAGCTGGGGGCTGGAATCCTCAGCATAGAGAGGCCCAATCGTTCTGGGCCCCCCATGCTGCGAATTGCAGCCCGCAGCCGCCCCAGAAAATGGCGCATTCATTGAAGCGCCATTTTCTGGCGCTGTACCCACGCTCTTCCAGTTGCCCTGGTGCCGGTGGCTAACTGGGTAATAAAGGGGTTAATGCCAGCTTTTTATTGGCAGCTGGCACTAAGCCCGAGATTCATAATATAGGGCCAATGTTAGACCCGCCATTAGGAATCTCTAGTACGGTAAATAGTCAATAAATACACACAGAGAAAAATCTTTTTATTTGAAAAAAAAACACAGACACAATTCGGACTCCATCTTTATTATAAAAAGATCCGACGTAGTCCACAACGAAGGTCCCACGACGCTCGATCGCTCCGACGTAGTCCATAACAAAGGTCCCACGACGTTTGATTGTCTCCGACGAAGTCCACAACGAAGGTCCCACGACGCTCGATCACCTTTGCTTTCAGATCGCTACTCTGGAGCCCGATCCGCCAGCATGGTGATCGAGCTGCAGAAAGTGATCTGACACCCCGGGCGCAGTGACCCGTTATGTGCATCACTGCGCCTGGGCTGCCAGATCACTTTCCGCAGCTCGATCCCCATGCATGGGGATCGAGCTGCGGAAAGCGATCTGGCAGCACAGGCGCATTGACCCACTATGTGCATCACTGCGTCCGGGCTATCAGATTGCTTTCTGCAGCTCGATGCCCATGCAGGGAGATCGGGCTGCAGAGCAGCGATCTAAGAGCCTGAGCGCAGTGACCCACTATGTGCATCACTGCGCCTGGGCTGCCAGATCGCTTTCCGCAGCTCGATCCCCATGCATAGGGATCGAGCTGCGGAAAGCGATCTGGCAGCACAGGCGCATTGACCCACTATGTGCATCACTGCATCCGGGCTGTCAGATTGCTTTCTGCAGCTCGATGCCCATGCAGGGAGATCGGGCTGCAGATCAGCGATCTAAGAGCCTGGGCGCAGTGACCCACTATGTGCATCACTGCGCCTGGGCTGCCAGATCGCTTTCCGCAGCTCGATCCCCATGCTTGGGGATCGAGCTGCGGAAAGCGATCTGGCAGCCCAGGCGCAGTGATGCACATAGTGGGTCACTGCGCCCGGGGTGTCAGATCCCTTTCTGCAGCTAGATCCTCAGGATCCAGCTGTAGAAAGTGATCTGACAGATCCAGCACAGTGATCCACAGTGACCATTATGTGATCACTGTCGATCACTGTGCTGGATCTGTCAGATCACTTCCTGCAGCTAGATCCTCAGGATCCAGCTGTAGAAGTGATCTGGCAGCTCGAGCACAGTGATCGACAGTGATCACATAATGGTCACTGTGGATCACTGTGCTGGATCTGTCAGATCACTTCCTGCAGCTGGATCCTCAGGATCCAGCTGTAGAAGTGATCTGGCAGCTCCAGCACAGTGATCGACAGTGATCACATAATGGTCACTGTGGATCACTGTGCTAGATCTGTCAGATCACTTCCTGCAGCTAGATCCTCAGGATCCAGCTGTAGAAGTGATCTGGCAGCTCCAGCACAGTGATCGACAGTGATCACATAATGGTCACTGTGGATCACTGTGCTGGATCTGTCAGATCACTTCCTGCAGCTAGATCCTCAGGATCCAGCTGTAGAAGTAATCTGGCAGCTCCAGCTGTCAGATCGGAGGCGGCGGGAGAGAAGAGGAGGAGCGGGACTCACAGCAGAAGAGGAGGAGGAGCGGGACGCAGCGCTGACAGCCGGGCCGCCGGAGGGGTGAGTGGGAGATGCGATCGCCGCTCCGGTGACCGGGGGAAGGCAGGAAGGGGGCAGTGGGGGGGCTGGCAGTAATTGTGGGGGGGGGGGCACTTAGGACTAGGAGGAAGCGGGGGCAGTCAGGAGGAGGCGGGCGGAAGGAAGAGGAAGCGGGAGGCAGGGACAGGAAGCGGGCGGCAGGGACAGGAAGCGGGGGGGAAGGGGGGGTAGAAAGATGAAGGGGGGGCAGGAAAGAGAGGTGGGGGACAGCGGGGCAGTTAGAGGATGACAGGGGAGCAGATCAGAGGGTAGGGAGAGCAGCGGCAGGCAGGGAATCATTACAGGCACGGTGATTTTCACTTTCACTTTTGAGCGCCAATCACCGCGCCTGTAGCCGGGGGGTAGGGGTGGGGGCAAATCGACCCCCCCTGGGGTGTAGTACAACTCCCCATGTACCTGCAGGCCGAGTGACAGGTCAGTGACACCCTCACTCGACCTGCAGGAGCCTGTTCATTCCATGGCCCAGGGGGTGGGCCAAGGGTCGGGAAGGCACTTGTTTTCATGGCCCAAACGGTGGGCCAAGGGTTGGGAAGGGGTTAAAGTGTCCAAAAGGTGACAAACTACTCAGAGAATACAACAAACATATGGAAAAGTGACAAGTACATATATAAATGCTAAAAGAAAAGAGATAGACGAGTAAAAGGGGTAGGAGACACAGAGATAGGCATGTCATGCCCTTCCAAAATCAGTTTTTACTCCAGTAGTTGTAAGGCATCATGCACACGATGAGTATTTTGTGAGTTTAACTTCAGTATTTGTAATGCCATGTTCAGATGATGATTATTTGGTGCGTTTTACTTCAGTATCTGTAAGGCCACATTCAGAAGATGAGTATTTGGTGAGTTTTACTTCAGTATCTGTAAGGCCTTGTGTAGGTGATGAGTATTTGGTGCGGTTTTTACCGCAGTATCTGGAAGGCCTCGTGCAGGCGATGAATATTTGGTGTTTTTTACCTCAGCATGTGTAAGGCTTCGTGCACACGCTGAGCATCGTGTCACATTTAGGGGACTACAACAAGCGTCTAAATTTTTTCCAAATATTTGGGCCCAGACACCACTTCAGTGGCATCAACTACCCCACAGTTGCAAGCTTAAAATGGTTGTTGAGGTGACTTTCATGCAGCACATTCCAAAATCCAAAAGCCTTTAGTTCCCCCATGTTATCTGTAAGATTTGTCACCAATATCTAAGTAGAGACCAAAAAATCAATAGTTTGAGTAGCTCATGCATGAACTGTCACATGGATATGAAGCAAAAGTCGCAGTGGGAAGCTCACTGTGCTACAATGTGGCCTAGCGGGCCGGGCCAACCACCATCTGGCCCATTAAGTGCATCCACTGCCTCTTCATCCTCTGTGACTGTGGGGACAGCAGTCGCACATGCTTTTGGACGCAGATCTTCCACCTCTTTAACTGCAACAGCCAGTGTGATTGGAAGGTCGTCAGTTCTTTTGGAAGTGGAAACACCTGCTGGTGTTGAGCGCTGTCAGACATCAAGAGCACCACCTTTAGATGAAGGCAACAGAATATGTCCGCCTGCACCTTCCTCAAAGACCAACAGTTTGCCAGGGAAACCCAACTCCACCGTGTCTCAGCACAGCAGCCAGCCATCGATCCCTCAGATGTGGACAAGTAAAAGACCATTTCCTCCTAGCCATGACAAAGCTAAGAGGTTGAATTTCACCATCTGCAAGCTGTTGGCTACAGAAATGCTCCGTCTTGGCCTGTTGTACACAAAGGATTTTTGAGACCTTGTGTCCGTCGCAGTGCCCCAGTGCCAAATGCCCAGTCGCCACTACTTCTCAAGAAAGTTGTGCCTGCGCCACATTGGCATGTCACACACAACATCACCGCTTCCTTGAGAAACTCTGTGTGTAACAGGGTGCATTTCATTTCACCACAGACCCTTGGACCAGTAAGCATGGACAGGGGTGTTACATGGCGGTGACTGTGCTCTGGGTAACTATGAAGACAGCAGGAGAAGGGGCTGCTGTCCAAGTCTTGCCAACCCCACGAGTTGTGCATCAATCCTCTGTATGTACAAGTTCCTCCACTGCTTCTGCCTCCTCAACCTCCTCTCGGTCCTTCACCTGCACCCAAAGCCTGTCTGGTAATGCCACCCGTGTTCTAACTGCGCACAAGGAATCCTGCACACCTCCTTACTATGATTGCAACAGGGGTCAACGGCATCAGCCAGTCTTTACCTTGAAATATCTGAGAAATGTGAGTCACACAGCTGAGGATTTGTGGTCAGCTGTGGAGACTGAATTTCATCAATGCTTGTGTCCACTGAACCTGCAGCCAGGGAGGGCAGTGTGCGACAATGCTGCAATGCTGGGTGCAGCCCTCCGTGTGACACACATGCCTTGCATGACTCACGTCTTAAACCTGGTTGCCCAGCCAATTTTTGCACACTATCCAGGCCTAGATGGTCTTCAGCAGAGGGCACAGTCGCTGTGTGCTCAATTCCGCTGTTCGCATCCCGCAGCTCAACGCCTTGCATCTCTACAGAAGTCGTTTGGCCTGCCAGTTCACTGGCTAAAATGCGATGTGCCGACATGATGGAATTCAACTCTGCATATGTTGCAGCAAATGTGGCAGCACCGACGAGCCCTGGTGCAATACGTCATGACGTAAAACCTGGGCCTACGAGATCCAGAGGTGGGGCAAATCACACAGCTGGAGTGGTCTGAAATTAATGACCTATGCACCATTCTGTAAGTATTGAAATGTCGACGAAGATGTTTAGTGATGATGATGCCATTAACAGCATGACCATTCCTGTCATTTACATGCTGGAGCACACATTAAACAATATTTGGAGTCAGGTGGTGGCACTAGAGGAGGGGGAGGAAGTACAGGAGGAGTCGTATGTGGAAGGGCTCACAAGTTCTCTAAGGTGCAGTTCACAGTTTATGAATGAGGGTCTACATTATGCTTGCTCAGAACCTTCTTTATCTGGGCCTGGATCCGACTCCAAAAGCTTCTGGGCATCAGTGCAGATAATTTCCTCGTCTTGACTCACAAACGCTTTGGAGCAGACCTCTCATTCCCAGGGTATAGTATGAGTGAAGAGCAGTGCATACTCAACCATCTGCCTTACTCCATACTCAGGTGGGTGGCTGGAGACTTAGGAGCTGTGCGGAAGCAAGTGGGATTGGGGTGACACCTCTGAGGACTGGTGTATTTGTGATGTAGAAGTTGAGGTGGAGGAGAGACCACTTGCTGAAGTGCTTGCTATCCATTCAAGCTCCTGCTCTATTTGTGCCTCATCGAGAATTGGTATCGATCGTCGTCTGAATCATGTCCGTACGAAAGCGATCATATCAGAATCTCCACGGAAAGAAGTAGTCATCTTACTTTGGCTGGAAGATGGTCTTTCTTCAGCAGATGTTACTCTTGCTTTCCCACGTTCCCCATGGACACAAACGTTTTTTTTCCCTCTCTACCACGCCTATTCCCATTTCCACTAGCAGCAGGCCTTTTGCCACTCATTTTGTATGTGAACACTTTGGCAACTCTGCAGTTATTGGCAAAAAATATTCTGATGGAAATCGAGCAGAGCTGAGTGGCCAGACAGAGGTACTAGGCACAAAAAATTACGTTTGCTAGGTGCAGTTAAAAAATAGTAGAATGAACTACACTCATGGTGTACTTGGCTGTATTACACGTGGCCTACAGTAATGTTTTTGTGGACACTGCTTTTAGGCAAAAACTGATAGGTTTGCTAGGTGCAGTAAAAAAATAGTAGAAGGACCTACACCGGAAGTGTAGCTTCTCTCACAAGTGGGCTACACCACTGTGAGACACTGCTAGTCTGCTACTAGCCTGAACAAAGTGCCTGGACTAGCTGCAGCAAAAAAAATGCCTAGACAGGTGGTGCAGTTTTCTTCACAGCAGTGCTACACTACCTGCCCTAATGGATTCAAAGAGCTATATTACTGTGGCCAGATGCTGTAAGAAAGTCTTGCACAGCACTGGCACACACCTGACACACCCCTGTCTTGCAAAAACTAATAGAGACTGCTCTAACCTAACCCTCAAAAGGGCTGCAATTAAAACTAGTCCCTGCTTCTGTGAAGTAGCCCTGAAAAGGGCTGATAGACTACTAGTCACAGTCCCTATCCCTAATCGCTACTCCTATGGAGCAGCCCTAAAAAGGGCATATATTACTAATATTTGCACCCTCCCTCCAGTCCCTACTCCCTAAACCTATCTATCTAACTTTGTATTCGCTCACTAGCTGACTGAGAGAACACAATTTAGAGTTTGCACTGTTTAGCACGCGCACACTGCTGCAGCGGTGCCGTCTAACACCCTGCAGCAGCTATCAGCAAAATGATCATTAAAATGGTCGAGTCTTATAGGGCTAGGACATGTGACAGACACAGCCAATGATGACCTTGGTTGTGTGAAAAAATGCACCTTGCAGTGTGGGACTGTGATTGGCTAGCAGCCTGAACCGCCCCACTGTACATGCTTTAGGAGAAAAAAAATAAAAAGCAACCTTATTGCTGCAACTCTGATACAAGCCCCCCTGCACACTATACACACAAACTGGATATTAACATTCATTTGGAGTATTGAGGCTAGGTTTAGGGTCAGGAAGATTAAGCTTTTGGTGATCGAAGCGTTATCGAACATATACTAGAACTGCCGAATTTCAAGCAAATTGTTCTAATTCGGCGAATGACTCGAACATCACCAAAAACAGCTTGAATTTGAGAATGGCGAACAATTCTAATCGAACACTGCTCATCCCTATTCCTGACTTGAAGCAAACCTGTTCTTTCACATAAAAAGTAGAAAAATTAGGATCTTTTTGTGTCTGTTTTTTAACTCCTTCCTGACCTTTGATGTTGTACAACGTCATGAAAGTCGGTGACTTCCCGACCTTTGACGTTGTACAAAGTAACTTTAACAAGGAATCAAGTGTCCTCTTGTTGCAGTCTGTTGTCATAGTGATGGTGCACTGTATGTAAATGATCTGCCATACAGTGCACCATCCCAATGACAACAGACTACAACAAGGGCTCTGGTTGTAGTCTGTTGCCATAGCGTGGTGTACTGCATGGCAGATCATTGCCATACAATGTACCATCACTATGATAACAGACTACAACAAGAGAAAACTTGGTCCCATGTTGTAGTCTGTTGTCATAGTGATGGTGCACTGTATGGCAATGATCTGCCATACAGTGCATCATCACTATGACCCCAAATACTTCAATAAGGGATCAAGCGTCCTCTTGTCATAGTCTCTGGGGTCACGGTGATTCTGCACTGTATGGCAGATTATGTCCAAACAGTGCACTATCACTGCGTCCCCAGAGATTACAACAAGGGATCAAGTGTCCTCTTGTTGTAGTCTCTGTGGTCATAGCGATGTAGTACTGTATGGCAGGTCATTCCTACACAGTGCACAATTACCATGACCCCAGAGACTACAACAAGAGGATGCTTGATCTCTTTCTGCAGTCTCTGGATGTAGCAGAGGCGTTTAAGCATCATGGGACCATTGTGTTGGACTATGTCAGAGGTTAATAAAGATCGAGTCTGAATTTTATTTGTATTTTTTTTCTAGTAAAATTTTTTTCTCTGTGCTGTGTATTTTTTGGTTATTTACTAGAGATTCCTAATGGCTGGGTCTAACATTGGCCTGACATTATGAATCTCAGACATAGTGCCAGCTGCCAATAAAAAAGCTGGCATTAACCCCTCTATTACCCAGTTTGCCACCGGCACCAGGGCAAGTGGAAGACACTGAGTGCAGCATCATAAAGTAGCACTTCAATGAATGCGCCACTTTCTGGGGAGGCCATGGACTGCAATTCGCAGCATGGGGGGCCTAGAACACTTGGGCCTCTCCATGCTGAGGATTCCAGCCCCACCTGCCTTATTGGACCTTGCTGGACCAGAAATATGGCGAAGCTCCACATCGTTATTTTGCCAAAATAATTTCTATTAAAAAAATGGTGTCGGGTCTTGCTGTAATTTTGGTTGATAGCCAAGTACAACTAGGCAACTGGGGATGGGTGGAAGTCTGTAGCTACCAAGTCGTGCCTGGCTGTCAGCTAATAATATGGCAAAGCAAACGTTGTTTTTTTAATTATTTCTACAACTAAAAGAAACAACATGGAGCTTCGCTGTATTTTTGGTTGCCAGCCTGGTACACCTTGGCAGCTGGAATCCACAGCATGAACAGGCCCAAATATTCTGCCCCCTCCCCCCCATGCTGTGAAGTGCAGCCCACAGCCACCCTAGAAAATAGCACATTCATTATGGCGCCATATACTGATACTGTACCCAGACTCTTCCAGTTGCCCTGGTGCCGGCGGCAAACTTGGTAATAAGGGGATTAATTCTAGCTTTTTTATTAGCAGCTGGCACTAAAAGCCAGAGATTCATAATGTTGGTCTAATGTTCAACCCCACCATTAGGAATCTCTAGTAAATAGTAAATAATACACAACACTCAGGAAAAAATAATTTGATTAGAAGAAAAATCAAATATATCTCAAATCCATCTTTATTTAGGGCCCTTTCACATCAGCGTTTTTCGTAATTCGCGGCAGATGCGGTGAAAAAAACGCATCTGCCGCGTTTGCCGCATAAACCGTTCCACTTGCGGCGCGGTTGCGGTTTTTCCCATACAAAGTATAGGGGGACTTGCGGCAGATGCGGCAAGTGCGGTTTTGCACTTGCGGCAGGTGCGGCAGCGAAAAAAACCGCGGCTGACCGCGGTTTTTTTCGCTGCTGCACCTGCCGCAAGTGCAAAACCGCACTTGCCGCATCTGCCGCAAGTCCCCCTATACTTTGTATGGGAAAAACCGCAACCGCGCCGCAAGTGGAACGGTTATGCGGCAAACGCGGCAGATGCGGTTTTTTCACCGCATCTGCCGCGAATTACGAAAAACGCTGATGTGAAAGGGCCCTTACTCCAACATAACCCTCCACGATCCTTCATCCAGAGACTACAGGGAGAGAACAAGCATCCTCCCTAAACAGAGTCTACAATTACACTGATGGCAGGGACTCAATGAGTGATGTCACTTGTGGGGGAGTGGTGATGTCCCTTGCTGAGTCACGACAGGTCCCCGTGGCAATTAACTCAAAATGTTGTAACTTGTGGGAGTTTCTGCTGTTTAGGCACATCAGTGGCTATCCAAACAGGACATTACACCCACAGACCATGTCATCGAAATCTGTGTTCCAAAATGTCCCTCCCTCCCTTCAGAGTCCTGCCATGTGACCAAACAGTGGTTTTCTGCCACATATGAGGTATCAGTGTACTCAGGAGAAATTGCGCAACAAATTTTAGAATCCATTTTATCCTGTTGCCCATGTGAAAAGAAACAGTTGAGGCTAAAAGAACATTTTTGTGAAAAAAAGTACTTTTTCATATTTACGGATCAATGTGTGAAGGACCTGGGGGTTCAAAGTGCTCACTATGCATCTAGATACGTTCCTTGGAGGGTCTAGTTATCAAAATGGGGTCACTTGAGGGAGAGCTCTAATGTTTAGGTATGCAGGGGCACTCCACACGCAACATGGTGTCCTCTAATGATTGCAGCTAATTTTTCATTCAAAAAGTCAAAGGGCGCTCCTTCCCTTCCGAGCCCTGTCGTGCGCCCAAAGAGGAATTTTTTACCACATATGTGGTATCGGCGTATGTAGCAGAAATTTCTCAACAAATTTTAGGGTCCTTTTTGTGCCTTTACCTTTGTGAAAATGCAATAATTGAGGCTAAAATAACATTTTTGTTGGAAAAATTAAAATGTTCATTTTTTCCTTCCTTGTTCATGTGAAGCACCTGAAGAGTTAATACTCTTCTTGAATGTAGTTTTGAGTAGCTTGAGGGGTGTAGTTTTTGGAATGGTGTCAATTTGGGGTGTTTTCTGTCATGTAAGCCCCTCAAAGGGACTTCAATTGCTATGCGGTCACTAAATAAATGGGTCTGTAAAGTTTGATGTAAAAATGAAAAATTGCTGATGAACTTTGAACCCTTCTAACTTCCTAAAAAAAAAATTTGTTTCCAAAATTATGCTGATGTAAAGTAGACATGTGGGAAATGTTATCTATTAACTATTTTGTGTCATATAACTCTCTGGTTTAATAGAATAAAAATTTCATTTTGAAAATTGCGAAATGTAAAAAATTTTCGCCGTTTTTCTGATTTTTTAACAAATAAACGCAAAAACTATCAACCTAAATTTACCACTAAAATGAAGCCCAATATGTCACAAAAAAAAACAATTTCAGAATCGCTAGGATCCTTTGAAAGCATTCCAGAGGTTATACTTGATAAAGGGACACTGGTGAGAATTGCAATAAATGGCCAGCTCAGAAAAGTCAAAACAGGCTGTGTGGTGAAGGGGTTAAAGGTAACCTGTTATTTGAAAATACACTAATAGCTTGGATAAATTGAGTTAATCTGCAGGTTATCAGTGTCCTGTACTTGCCTGGCGCCCGCACATAGAGCTTCACAGCATAGAGGAAATTAACTCCTAAAGGCAGCAATCGGCTTCCAATCATAAAGCACCTGTGTGGGTTTAGTCACTGCTCAATGTATAGTGAGTGGCGGCTGTAATCGCACTCCTAGCTCTGACTGGCAGCCATTAGAGCTCATCATTAGAGCCGGCTTAAAGTCAGTGCGGGAGCACAGTTTGAGCTATAGTTTAGGTACCCTTGGAGATTTGTATGCTAACATAATCTTGACCAAGGTTTCAAACCGTAATTAACCTGATAGGGTTATGATTTGTTTACTATCATCATTATGAAAGGTCAGGTGATGCAAATTTCACAGTTATCAAGAAACACAGTCTACTCTAATCTTCTACCAAAAAATGGCAGCCATGGGTTTTCTTAAGCCTAGTACTCTGAAAATGAAAATGGTGCAGGTCCACAAAGCAAGAGAAGGCTATAAGAAGATAGCTAAGAATTTTCAAGTTTTCCTTTACTTTGTTTGAATTGTAAATAAGAAATGATGGTTAACAGGAACAAAGCAGGGCAAGATAGGATCTGGAAACACAAGCAAAATTTAATTGAGAGACGTTCGTAGAATTGCAACACATAAAAATCAATACCCTCTCTTGACTGTAAAAGACCTTCAGAAAAATTTGTCAGACTTTGGAGTTGTGGTGCATTGTTCTACTGTTCAGAGATACCTGCACAAATATGGCATTCATAGAAGAGTCATTAGAAGAACTCTTCTGCATTCCCCCAAAAAATTCAACATCAGAAGTTCACAAACTAACATCAAAACAAGCCTGATGCCTTTTGGAAACAAGTCCTGTGCACCTATATGGTAAAAAAGTAATTTTAGACACAATGATCAAAGGTATGTTTGGAGAAAAAAACAGCACAGAATTATAGGAATAGAAGATATCGTCAACTGTTAAATACACCATATCATCAATTTTTGTGTCCCAACAGTCTTGAAGAGATCTATCCACTGTGGGTTAGTGGCAGACCAATAGCGGTGGTTTTGTTTGTTAACTTCACCATTCACAAAAAGTTTGCCTCATCACTCATCTGAAGGCAATTGTCTATGCTGTGAAGATACGAGATGTGCTCCAACACCATCGGACCCGGCGCTCCACCACCATCGGACCCGGTGCTCCACCACCAGAGCAGACCCAACCTACTGTCTCCCTCCCCATTGCCCTGTAGAATGTGAGCCCGCAAGGGCAGGGTCTTCTCTCCCATCTGTATTGGTCTGTCACTGTTAGTTTGTATATTGTATTCTTAACTTGTTTGTATGTAAACCTTTCTCATGTACAGCACCATGGAATTAACCCCTAGACGACAGCCTAACGTCTACAGACGTCCGAAAAAAAGGGTACTAAAGCCCAGCCGTACGTCTGTAGACGTACTGCTAGAAAAAGCCCTGTAGCGCCGCCCCTGGAGCTAATACCTCTAGGGTGTCAGCGTACCGATTGTAGCTGACACCCTAGAGATTAGTAATTAGCTCCTTTTGTACCCGCACCTGTAATGTGATGACCGGTAAACACCGTTTACCGATCATCACATTACAAAAGTGAAAGTGCTTTCTAAAAAATGCTTTCACTTTGATCCGACATGAAAACACATGTCGGATCAAAGTGATCCATTGACCCCTAAGGCCCCTAAGACCCCTCGAGCCCCCCCCCCGGCCCCCCACACCTCCATCCACCCCTCCCCCCCCTCGTACCATTCAAAAATGGCGGCGGTGTGCTGCCTCCCCTGCATCTCCATGCAGCCTGACATGTCACACATGTCAGGCTGCATGGGAATGTCCTCCCCCGGTGCTCCTTAGTCCCCCTCTGGGTCCCCCAGCCTCCGGACACCCCCGTTCCCTCCCCCGGTGCCCGGTGTCCGGGAACCACGTTCCTCCTTCCCTGGTGCCCATATGCCGGCCCCGCCGCCTCTAAACTCCATCCGATATGATCAAACATCACATCGGATGGAGTTTGCAGACCCCCCCGTTCCTCAGTAAAGTCCCCCCCACCTCCCCCTCACCACTCTTACCTACCAACGATCCTGATTCCGGTCCCGGGGTCCTCCGGTCCTGGGGGCTTCTCCTGCCGGCGGCTCCTGCTGCTCTCCTCTGCGACGCGCACCCTGGTGTGCGCGCACGGGCGCGCCGCTGTTCTGTTAACCCCTGCTGTGCGGCCCAGGGAATGACAGGTCATGAACTCAGTGAGTTCATGACCTATCAGAATCCTCGGGTCACAAGGGTTAACTGTGCTGTTCATGGTGGTCTCCACATCAGATCACCATCACTGGTGATCTATCAGGATCCTGGGATCCCATAGGGATCCTGGGATCACCACTGATGGTGATCTGATGTGGAGACCACCATGAAGAGCACAGTTAACCCCTTGTTAACTGTGCTCTTCATGGTGATCTCCACATCAGATCACCATCAGTGGTGATCCCAGGATCCCTATGGGATCCCAGGATCCTGATAGATCACCACTGATGGTAATCTGATGTGGAGACCGCCATGAAGAGCACAGTTAACCCCTTGTGACCCGAGGATTCTGACAGGTCAAGAACTCACTGAGTTCATGACCTGTCATCCTCCTGACAATGAACCTGCTTTTATAGCATATGGGGGATGCCCCATATGCTATAAAACTGAGAATTGTCGCGGGACCTCCCACTGGACTACGTCGGACCTTCCCACTGGACTACGTTGGACGAAGAATGAATAATAAAGATGGAGTCCAAGTAGTGTTTGTGTTTTTTTTCTAATAAAAATATTTTTCTCTGTCTTGTGTCTTTTTTACAAATTACTAGAGATTCCTAATGGTCCGGTCTAATATTGGCCAGACGTTATGAATCTCGGGCTTAGTACCAGCTGAGAAAAAGCTGGCATTAACCCCTTATTACCCAGTCTGCCACCGCTACACGGCAGCTGGAAGAGCTGGATACAGCGCCAGAAAATGGCGCTTCTATGAATGCGCCATTTTCTGGGGCGGCTGCGGGCTGCAATTCACAGCGGGGGGGGGGGGCCCAGAAAGCTTGGGCCTCCCTACGCTCAGGATTCCAGCCCCAGCTGCCTAGTTGTACCTGGCTGGCCCAAAAATATGGCGAAGCCCACGCCATTTTTTTAAAAAATTATTTCATGAAATAATTAAAAAAAAAAGGGACTTCCCTATATTTTTGGTTTCCAGCCAGGTAAAACTAGGCAGAAGGGGTTGGTGGCAGCCCGTAGCTGCCTGCTGTACCTGGCTGGACCAAAAATATGGCGAAGCCCCACGTCGTTTTTTTTTTAAATTTAATAAAGAAATACTAAAAAAAAATGCAGGGGAGGAGACAACCAGGACACAGTGTCTCCATATCTTGTGCACATGCTCTAAAAGTGAGAAATTGTGTGAAAAAAAGAAAATGTTCAATATGACATTATCAAATTCTGTGAAGTAGCTGTAGGTTCCAAATGCTCACTATACCCCTAGATATAATCCTTGAGGTGTCTAGTTTCCAAAATGGGGTGACTTGTGCGGGAGCTCCAATGTTTAGGCACATAGGGGCTCCCCATATGCGACATGGTGTCCGCTAACTATTGGAGCTAATTTTCCATTCAAATTGTTAGCGGACACCATGTCGCATATGGAGAGCCCCTGTGTGCCTAAACATAGGAGCTCTCCCACAAGTGACCACATTTTGGAAACTAGACCCCCAAGGAACATATCTTGATGCATAGTGAGCACTTTCAACCCCCAGGTGCTTCACAAATTAGTCTGTATAAAGGAAAAAAAGAAAATTGTGAAAAAAAGTACTTTTTCATTTTTACAGATCAGTTTGTGAAGCACCTGGGGGTTCAAAGTGCTCACTATGCATCTAAATAAGTTCCTTGGGGTGTCTAGTTTCCAAAATGGGGTCACTTGTGGGGGAGCTCCAATGTTTGGGCACATAGGGGCTCTCCATACGTGACATGGTGTCCGCTAACAATTGGAGCTAATTTTCCATTCAAATTGTAAGCGGACACCATGTCGCGTATGGAGAGCCCCTGTGTGCCTAAACATTGGAGCTCCCCCACAAAATACCCCATTTTGGAAACTAGACCCCCAAGGAACTTATCTAGATGCATAGAGAGCACTTTGAACCCCAGGTGCTTCACAAATTGATCCGTAAAAATGAAAAAGTACTTTCTTTTCCACAAAAATTTTCTTTTTTAATTTTTACGGATTCATTTGTGAAGCACCTGGGGGTTCAAAGTGCTCACCACTAATCTAGATAAGTTCCTTGGGAGGTCTCGTTTCCAAAATGGGGTCACTTGTGGGGGAGCTACAATGTTTAGGCACACAGGGGCTCTCCATACGTGACATGGTGTCCGCTAACCATTGGAGCTAATTTTCCATTCAAATTGTTAGCGGACACCATGTCGCGTATGGAGAGCCCCTGTGTGCCTAAACATTGGAGCTCCCCCACAAGTGACCCCATTTTGGAAACTAGACCCCCCAAGGAACTTATCTAGATGCATAGTGAGCACTTTGAACCCTCTGGGGCTTTACAAATTGATCCGTAAAAATGAAAAAGTACTTTTTTTTCACAAAAATTTTCTTTTGTCCTCAATTTTTTAATTTTCACATGAGCAACAGGATAAAACGCATCCTAAATTTGTTGGCCAATTTCTCCTGAGTACACCGATACCTCATATGTGGTCATAAACCACTGTTTGGGCGCACGGTAGGGCTCAGAAGAGAAGGAGCGCCATTTCCCTTTTTGAATGGTAAATTAGCTCCAAAAGTCAAATTGCGCTTCTTCCCTTCTGAGCCCTGCCGTGCGCCCAAACAGTGGTTTATGACCACATATGAGGTATCGGTGTACTCAGGAGAAATTGGCCAACAAATTTTAGGATGCATTCTATCCTGTTGCCCGTGTGAAAATGAAAAAAATTGAGGCTAAAAGAACATTTTTATTGGAAAAATTAAAATGGCCATTTTTTGTTTCCACGTTGCTTTAGTTCCTGTGAAGCACTTGAAGGGTTAATAATTTTCTTGAATGTAGTTTTGAGTAGCTTGAGGGGTGTAGTTTTCGGAATGGTGTCACTTTTGGGTGTTTTCTGTCATGTACACCCCTCAAAGAGACTTCAAATGTGATGTGGTCACTAAAAAAAAAGGTTATGTAAATTTTGCTGGAAAAATGAAAAATTGCTGATGAACTTTGAACCCTTATAACGTCCTAACCCAAAAAAATTTTTTTTACAAAATTGTGCTGATGTAAAGTAGACATGTGGGAAATGTTATTTATTAACTATTTTGTGTCACATACCTCTCTGGTTTAGCAGAATAAAAATTACAAATTTGAAAATTGTCAAATTTTCAAAATTTTTGCAAATTATTTTATATTTTCACAAATAAACACAAAAATTATCGACCAAAATTTAATACTAACATGAAGCCCAATATGTCACGAAAAAACAATCTCAGAATCGCTAGGATCCGTTGAAGCGTTCCGGAGATATAACCTCATAAAGGGAGAGTGGTCAGAATTACAAAAAACGGTCTGGTCATTAAGGTGGAAATTGGCTCCGTCACTAAGGGGTTAATGATGCTTTATAAATAAATAATAATAATAATAATAATGATAATCTGAAACAACGGTTACTGGAAGCCTGTGTTAGCATTTCTTCTGCAGTGTTGCTATCAGTATGTCAAGAGTGGGAGAAGAGGGTTGCATTGAAAATCCAACATAATGAGCAGCACTTTGAACACATTTGTTAATGGTCATAAACTTGTAAATAACTCATGTAAGAATAAGGTTACATTAAAACCAAGCGCACCATTGTTTTTCTTATGAAATTCTCAATATGTTTGATGTGTCAATTGACCCTCTTCCCACTGAAAAAAATAAAGTTGGATCCAAAATGGCTGCCTTCAAAAAGGCCGTCATGGCCACCACAATTCTGGAAAACCTTCCCCCCTCCCATATACTAATGTGCCACAAACAGGAAGTCGATATCACCAACCATTCCCATTTTATTCTGTGCATCCATATAAAAGGCCCACCCTATATATATATATATATATATATATATATATATATATATATAGATATAGATATATAGATATACATATATATATATATGTACATCTATATATCTATATCTATACATATATCTACCATATTATCATCTAATTCTGTCTGTCTGTAACGGAAATCCCACGTCACTGATAGGTAGCCGCGACCAATCAGCGACAGGCGCAGTCCGGCTCAAAATTGTCATGAGATTTGAACCACGCACGCCACCACTACCGTTGGGAGATCAGTGGCGCTAGCATCTGTGATTTTCCGATGGTAGCCACGGGTCATCTCCTGCTGCACGGAGGTCATCTCCCGGCTGCTCGCAGCGGAAGTTCCCAGACCGGTGCTAGCGAGCCCGCACAGTGTAACACGCAGCAGCGACCATGCCCCCGCTGTGAGATCGCTGATCATGTCAGAATAGCCCGGACCATTTTTTGATCATTGGGACCCTGATGGGCAGCATGCATCGGTGTGTTTCACAGGGACAACGACCAATGACCTAGAGTGACTGGGTCCCAACAACTGTCATATCATTGCTGCATAGCTTGTGAGATGTCAAACAGTCAGATCTCACCAGCGATGCAGCAACGATCCCTATCAGACCCTACCAGGTTGCATCGTTATTGGCATCGCTGGAGCATCGCCAAGTGTGTTGGTACCTTACTGATCGTTCATTGCATTATTCTTAAATCTTCATAAATAAACTGCATACATATACTAGAATACCTGATACGTTAGAATCGGGCCACCATCTAGTATATATATATATATATATATTTATATATACTGTATGTATATATTCTTATATATACTTACATATATACATATATATATTTGTTAATTTTTGTTTATTCTTCCTGCCTAAAATACAAAACTAAATGTGTCATTTTTAACTTTATGCCTTTTGGAGGTTATTTCATCTTTAACTTGCTTAACTGTTCACAACAGCAGTAATTTTGATCAGGGGGCCCAAACATTTGCATGCCACTGTGTACCATTATAATGTGTTTAGGAACTGATCTAATTCTCATGCCATTTATCTTTCTATCCACTTTTTCAATGGGTAGTTCTGTGAGCATTGTCTGTGCTGTAACTTCTTACTTTTAAGCATGCATTTTTTGTGCCATGTTCTAATGACTTGCACCTTTTCAATGTAAGGATGGGTTCATACATGGCGTATTTGCCACGTATTTCTGCACTGGCGCTTTTTTGTGTAAAAAAGTGCAACTGCATTCAGACGCTACGCTTTATCAGGTGTGATTTTCCGAGACCATTTTATAATGTGGCCTATGGGAAAAGCGCGCCAAAAAAGGTGCAAATAATTGATATGAGCATTCTTTTTGCGGATATGCTTTGCAGTGAAAGTGCTTCCGCAAAAAGACGCCAGAATACGCAGCATGTGAATGCATTTCAGCAAAGCCACAGCTTTTGCTGGAATGCATTTCCAGCGTTGCGTTTCACTGCATTTTTGCTGGCGCTCAAAAGCACTGTGTAAATGCAGGAATACGTGGCAAATAAACCACGCATGAACGCAGCCTTAAACGCGCTCGGCTGTGGAAGTCAGAGCGCTCGCTCGCTACCCGGCTGTAGATGATGACGTGTGCACGGGCATGCGAGCCCGTGCACCGGGCTGTGACGCTGAAAAGGGCTGGCCATAACTGCTACTGCGGGACACAGGTGGATGAGTGGCAGCTGCAACCCGGCTTTTGCCACAGATAAGTAACGCCCACCCGTCCCTTCGGTTTAAACTTTCAAAAGCATTATCTTAAGTTTTACAAAACAGTTTTTTTAGCAAAAATCATTGCAGCACATGTATGTGCTGTGTGTAGGGACCGATATTAATAGTCCGGGGGGTCATTGGGGGTGGTTACTTCCCTTTAACTAGAGTGCACGTTTAAGAAAGTTAGTTTCATTCCCCCAAAATGCACCAAAAATGTCAAAAATGCAGAAAAAACACATGCTTGCATATATTGCCCTCTGTTGGGATGCACAAATGTTGCCAACATGTTAAGAGTTGACATGCTGCAGCTTTAAAAAAATGATTGTTTTCCAATAAAGTCAGGAAAAAAACGCAATCGCGTGAACTCTCTTAGGGCCCTTTCACTTCAGCGGTAATTTGAAATTGCGGCAGATGTGGTGAAAAAAACGCATCTGCCACGATTGCTGCATAGCCGCCGCATAACCGCTGCACTTGCGGCGCGGTTGCGGTAATCGCCATAGTAAGTATAGGGGGACTTGCGGCAGGTGCGGCAAGTGCGGTTTTGCACTTGCGGCAGCTGCGGCCACGACAAAAAACCCGCGGCTGACCGCGGTTTTCTGGATCCGGGGTTGTCTTATGTGAACCGGACAGCCCTGGATCCGGTTTCAGCCCCATAGCATTCATATGGGGCCAGATGGAGCCGAATGGCAACTATTTGCCGGATGCCAGGTGCTACTAAACTTCAGCACCATGAGCTGGCTCCCCGCTAGCCACGATCTTGTAATTTCAGCAGCTGCATCTGCGATCTGAGGCATCCGGCTGCAAACCAGACCAGAGGGCATATTTGCCCTCCAGTTCTGTTTGCAAATCGGGTCCGGGGCTGTCCGGTTCACACCGGACAGCCCCAGACCTGATGCTGCCGTGGTTTGAAACCGGCCTTAGTTCTTTATCTAAACATGCTGGTAAAGGGACTGGGGCTTGCTGACTCTATACTGAGAACTAGGGTAAGAGACAGGCAATTGTGGAAGACAAGCATCATTCTATATAACAAAAACATTACAACTGAGGCAAGCAGGAAATATTATTTCTAGGTTTTAAAAAAGTTGGTAAGTACAACTGTAGACAAAGTCTTACATTTGCTCACATATTATTACATCAATGAAATATTCATTTAAAGTTATCCTATAAATGCCATTTGGTTTAGATAGCAAAATGTACAACTAAGAAAAGTACATCATGGTCTAGTTTTAAGCCCCCGGAGAGAAAATATTGATTCAAACTTTTCAAAATCTGCAGTCAAGTTTTTTTTTTTCATTCGGAACAGAACTACAATGTATAGGGTTTTGTGGCATTTTACATTATTAATTCATTTTTCAAAGCTTAAACAAGTACTTGTCAATTTTCTCTTCAGGACACTGAGCAAGAATAGACTTAGTGACAGACACAAAATATTTCATCTCTTTGCATACTCTGCAGGTGCTTTCATCTACATGTAAATGCTGTTATTTTTGTGTCCCAATCTGAAGAGCATTCATCTAAGGAAATACTTAAGACATATTTCACGAAAAAGAAATTACAATAGTCTGGCAGGCTTTACTTTATGATGTATTTGTATGGAAAATATGGTTTGCATATCTAGGAATATATTGTTGCCAGTTTCATTTTTTGCCTTAAAATATTCTTAGCAAAGAAAATTATTTAATGATTTTAATCTATTTCTTATTAAAAGTGCAATAATAGGGGACTTATTACATATTCATAAATAAATTGGTCGCCATCAAGCCCAACAACCACGCGTAAACTATAGAGGTTTATTTTATGGGAACAATTTTAATTTTACTTTAAAATATAATTTTAATTTATATAATGTTATAATTATATGTTTCTTTTTTTCGATCAATTAACCTAGCCTCCCCTAGAGCCATATCTTTAAGGATATAAAAACAGCAGTATTACTTAGCTCTATGCACTCACATAAATGATATTTGTATTATTTGGATCTCTTAAAGGGAATGTATTTGTTCATTTTGCATGTGGTAGTAGAGGTATGACTTTCCATATGCTTAAAATCAATAAAAACAATTCTATTGCTGAAGAGATGCAGTATACCAGTCCTGGGAAATTTAAAAGCCATACGCAAATTAGACTGGAAGTGCATTGGGGTGTGCCAATATACTTCAAATAATCAGATGTACTGACATGTCCACAACCACATGCACCTAAAATAATATGCTGGCAGACTCGTTTTTATTATTTTACATCTCTTGTGATTATTTTAACATAATAGTGTACAGTAGATGTAATAGCTTGACTATGTCTGATAGAAAGAAGGTGACATCACTTTTTTTTGCCAAATGACCTCCCACGCTTTAATCCAATCTCGAAAAAAAAACAACCAGAATTCAAATGTTATCTTTCCATGAATCATGTAGAATAATGTACAAATGTATCATTTAAATTTATGACAACGCCAGTTTCCATTTATCCATTTTCCAGGATCCTTAAAAAATGTTGCTAATGTGTATTGTAATGTGTATATAATGTAAAATAGGAAAATAAGTATTCGATACAATGCTGATTTTTCAAGTTTTTTCATCTACAAAGAATGCAGAGGTCTGTAATTTTTATTGTAGGTAAACTTCAACTGTGAGAGACAGAGTAAAAAATATCCAGAAAATCATATTGCATAATTTTTTTAATAATTGAATTACATTTTATTAATTGAAAACATATTTGATTACCTACCAAGCAGCAACAATTCTGGCTCTCACAGACCTGTTAGTTTTTCTTTAAGAAGCCCTCCTACTTTGCACTGTAATAATTGCACCTGTTTTAACTTGTAACCTATAAAAAAGACACCTGTGCACACACGCAATCAATCACACTCCAACTCTCCACCATGGCCAAGATGAAAGAGCTGTCTACGGAAACCAGCGACAAAATTATAGACTTGAGTAAGGCTGAGATGGGCTACAGGACAAATGCAAGCAGCTTGATAAGAACCGTTGGCAGAATGATTAGAAAATGGATGAAACACAAGATGACTGTGAATCCAACTTGGTCTGGGGCACCATGCAAGATGTTGCCTTTTGAGGTAAGGATGATTCTGAGAAAGTTCAGGAATCAGCCCAGAGCTATACAGGAAGACCTGGTCAATGACCTGAAGACAGCTGAGACCACAGTCTCAAAGTATAGCATTAGTAACACACTATGTTGTCATGGATTAAAATCTTTTTAGTGCCAACACATGTCTAGACCTGCTTGACGTTTGCCAATGACCATCTGGATAATCCAGAGGAGGCATGGGAGAAGGTAGTGTGGTCAGATGAGACCAAAATAGAACTTTTTTAAATCAACTCGACTTGGTGTGTTTGGAAGAATAAGGATGAATACAACCCTAAGAACACTGTCTCAAAAACGGGGTGGAAACATCATACTTTGGGGGTGCTTTACTGCAAAGGATACAAAACAGCTGCACTATATTGAAGGGAGAATAGATTGGGTCTTGTATCAAGTGATTTCTGCCAATAACCTCTTTCATTTAGTTAGATGGGTTGTGCCTAGATCTTCTAGCATGACAATGACCCAAAAACACACAGCCAGCACAATTAAGGAGTGGCTCCATAAGAAGCATTTCAAGTTACTGGAGGGAACTAGCCAGTCTCAAGACTGAAGATGGGCGAACACTCAGATGTTCATGTTCACAGGGTCTAGATGGACTTGAAAAAAAACAGCTCGGGACCAGACTTGATACCAATCTGAGCTTGAATCCCATATAAGACTATAGGGACTCAAACTTTAAAGCTAAAGTTGTGGTAGTAAGGGATAAGGGGCTAAAGGAAGCAAAATAGAGATTAAAGCATGGCACTTATACTTACCGAGCTTCCTCACCGCTGAAACACTCTTTCCTGGTACACTCATTAAAGCTTATACATATTCCGAGCTTCCACCGCTTACCTTCTGTGACTGCGTCTGTGATTGGTTGCAGTCAAACTATGCTTCCAACCTCTGTGCAGGTGTTTGTGATTGCTTTCCGTACACACTAATGTAAACATAATATGGCTCATGTGGGGATTAAAGGGCTTAATTGCTAGAAAACTTGGTTTTCTTACAGGGGTATTTAATGCCTCTGATATTCCTGATCATGCATGTAATCTCAGAACACAACTTATCCTACATAAATAGAGAGGGAACTAGAAAAGTACCTTGCAATAGCCATACCTTTTGTAACAGATGAACGTTTAGCATTGCCCACCAGCCAATTAAAGTTTCCTTTGCCAAATATTTCTATAGATAAATAGATTATGCCTATGGCGCTTAACACATATATAAATATATATATATATATATTTATTTATTATCATTTATTTATATATATAGCACCATTGATTCCATGGTACTGTACATGAGAAAGGGTTACATACAAACAAAATAAGAATACAATGAACAAACTAACAGTGACAGACTGATACAGAGGGGAGAGAGGTCCCTGCCCTTGCGGGTTTATAATTCTACAGGGTGGTGGGGAGAGAGACAGTAGGTTGGGTCTTCTCTGGTGGTGGTGGAGAACCAGGTCTGATGGTGGTGAAGCACTGGGTACCATGGTGGTGGAGTGCCGGGTAACATGGTGGTGGAGTGCTGGGTCCAGTGGTGGTGGAGCACCGGGTCCAGTGGTGGTGAGGTGGCACTGTGGTCATTACAGGCTGTAGGCTGTTCTGAAGAGATAGGTTTTCAGGTTCCGCTTGAAGGTTTCGAGTGTGGGGGACAGTCGGACGTTTTGGGGTGCAGAATTCCAGAGAATGGGGGATGCTTGGGCGAAGTCTTGCAGGCGGTTAGATGAGGAACGTACAAGTGTGGAGGAAATGAGGAGGTCTTGGGAGGATTGAAGATTACAAGTTGGATGATATCAGGAGATAAGTACAGAGATATATGAGGGGGCAGATTGTGGATGGTATTAGATTAGTGTTAGTAGTTTGAATTGGATACGTTGGTGAATTGGGAGCCAATAGAGGGATTTGCAGAGGGGAGAAGTGGAGGAATAGCGAGGAGAGAGGTAGATTAGTCAGGCACCAGGGTTAAGGACAGATTGGAGAGGTGCAAGAGTGTTAGGAAGGAGGACACAGAGAACGAGGTTGCAGTAGTTGAGACGGGAGATTATAAGGGCATGCACTAGTAGTTTAGTAGATTGAGGGTTGAAGAAGGGACGGATTCTGGAAATATTTTTTAGTTCGAAGCGGCAGGATGTGGCAAGGGCTTGGATGTGCAGTTTGAAGGACAGGGCAGAGTCAAGAGTTACTTTGAGGCTACTTACTTCAGGTGTAGAACAAATTGTGATGTCATTTATTGTGATAGATAGATCTGGTAAGGAAGGTGTGTGAGATGGATGAAAGATGATGAGTTCAGTTTTGTCTACATTGAGTTTTAGGAAGCGAGAGGAAAAGAAGGAGGATATGGCTGATAGACACTCTGGGATTTTGGACAGCAGAGAGGTGACGTCTGGGCCAGAGAGGTTGATCTGAGTGCCATCAGCATACAGGTGATACTGAAAGCCATGAGACTTTATGAGTTGTCCCAGACCAAGGGTATAAATTGAAAAAGGAGGGGCCCCAGGACAGAGCCTTGAGTGACCCCAAAAGAGAGCTAATGGGGCAAGGAGGTCATGTGGTAGTGGGAGACGCTACGTGTGTGGTTGGAAAGGTAGGAAGAGATTCAGGAGAGGGCAAGGTCAGCAATGCCAATGGAAGAGAGAATCTGTAATAGGAGACAGTGGTTGACTGTGTCAATTGCAGAGGACAGGTCTAGAAGGAGGAGGATGAGAACTGTTTAATAGCTTTGGCAGTGAGTAAGTCATTAGTAATTTTGGTCAAGGCAGTTTCAGTGGAGTGGTGGGGGTGGAAGCCAGATTGAAGGTTATCAAAGAGAGAGTTGTATGAGAGGTGCGATGAGAGTACAGTGTAGACATACTTTTTAAGACGTTTAGAAGCGAAAGGGAGCAGGGATATGGGCCGGTAGCTGGATGTAAAAGTGGGGTCGAGGGATGGCTTCTTTAAGATAGGTGTAATTGTTGGATGTTTCAAAGCAGAAGGAAAGGTACCAGAAGTCAATGATAGGTTGAAGAGGTGAGATAGGGCTAGGATAAGCATGGCGGTGAGGTTGGGGGGAAAGTGGGATGGGATGGAGTTCAGTGCACAGGTGGTGAGGTGTAATCTGGAGAGGAGTGTGCAAGTTCACCTTCAGTGATGGAGGGGAGGAGGGTAAGTGGGGGATGGGAGTGGTCTTGTATACAAGGGGGTTGTGGTGGTTGGGTAACAAAGACTTGACTGATCTGTTCAATCTTGTTGGTGAAGTGTGTTGCAAAGTCTTCTGCAGAGATATGAGAAGAAGGAGGGGGCAGTGGGGGGTGGAGGAGAGAGTTAAATGTGTTGAATAACTGCCTGGGGTTGTGGGGCATAGAGGATATGAGATTAATGAAATAATTCTGTTTAGTGGTGGTGAGTGCTGAGCTGAATTCAAGACGTGATTGTATATATATATATATATATAGTATATATATCCTTTCGTTGAAGAAGATTAGTACCTCTACAGTCATTGAAATATAAGCAATAAACAATACTGTTGACATGAGCAAGAGCATGAAAAGATAAGGGAAGAGAAAATAAAAGAAATTAAGCCACTCAAAGCCTGCAGATCTTGGCAAACAAGTTCCACTTCGGAGTGTACCTCTTCAATTCAATCTTTCCTGTTAAGGAGATCTTGCATATGGATATGGCTTAAAGAAGCTGTTCAGACACCTGTCTCCAGGTTAATTTTTCTTGTTCCCCTTCCTCCTCTTTGTCATAGACCTGACTTTTTCAACTATCTGTACTCTTAGTTGTGGAGGAGTAATTTCCCTTCAACACATATTGGGTGTCGGAGGGTTCCCCTCTGGCAAATTCAGTTTATCAGCCACATTGGAGCTGTTTGCTCGGCTCATTAATATGCATGCAGAAAATGCAATATGATCACCAGGATGGGATGGATGTCTCACCCAACAATAGTGGCTTGTATTGTGTAACAAAAATTTTCGATGCTAAGAGGGAATATGAAACCTTGAGAGTCCCTTGCAAGCAGACGTGTAGCCTGTGTTTATTTCACAAACTTTAGGGAGGAATGGAGGGGAAATGTTGTGGCTATTTCTATTCCCAGGATACCTTATAACTGGATGCCCTCCAGTGAATCATTCACCATTATCCCCGTGCTGCTGTTTCCTGTGCTTACACCACACCAGGTGCAGGGAGGTAGGATAGATAAAATGAAAATGGATGATAGCTGTGTGATGGCATGAGAGAGGAGGGTGTGAGGTCTGTATTTCAGGGCACTCACTACAAATTCCTCTTCTTTGTCCCAGGAGATGAAGCACAGCTTGCTGTGATGGTCAGGTTGTGCAGAGAGTGGGATTTCCTGGATATCGCTCCTCAGGCTAGCTGCGGTGTGCTGCTTAAGATGTCCTCACCAGTGAGTGTTCTCCACTGGGGTTTCCACAGGCCCCATTGGATCAGAGTCTGCCTTCATCTCCCTTTGGAAGCCCGGAGATCCACACTACCTGCTGATGTGTGGCTGGGGTTGGGTTAGTCCCTTCAACAGGAGTTATATATACAGTCATATGAAAAAGTTTGGGCACCCCTCTTAATCTTACTCTTTTTTTTTGTTTAAAATTGTTTTTTTGCAACAGCTATTTCAGTGTGATATATGTAATAACTGATGGACACAGTAATATTTCAGGTTTGAAATGAGGTTTATTGCACTTACCAAAAATGTGAAATATGCATTATTTCAAAATTTGACAGGTGCCAAAGTATGGGCACCCCTCTGAATTTCATGATTTGAATACTCCTAACTACTTTTTACTGACTTACTAAAGCACTAAATTGGTTTGGTAACCTCATTGAGCTTTGTACTTCATAGCCCGGTGTATTCAATCATGAGAAAAGCTATTTCAGGTGTCCACTTGCAAGTTGTTCTCCTAGTTGAATCTTCTCTGAGGAGTGGCATCATGGGCTCCTCAAACCAACTCTCAAATGATCTGAAAAAAAAGATTGTTCAACATAGTTGTTCAGGGGAAGGATACAAAAAGTTGTCTCAGAGATTTAACCTGTCAGTTTCCACTGTGAGGAACATAGTAAGGAAATGGAAGACCACAGGAACAGTTCTTGTAAAGGCCAGAAGTGGCAAGTCAACAAAAATATCAAAAAGGCAGAGAAGAAGAATGGTGAGAACAGTCAAGAACAATCCACAGACCACCTCCAAAGACCTGCAGCATCATCTTGCTGCAGATGGTGTCACTGTGCATCGGTCAACAATACAGCGCACACTGCACAAGGAGAAGCTGTATGGGAGAGTGATGCGAAAGAAGCCATTTCTGCATGCACGCCACAAATAGAGTCGTCTGAGGTATGCAAAAGCACATTTGGACAAGCCAGTTTCATTTTGGAAGAAGGTCCTGTGGACTGATGAAACAAAGATTGAGTTGTTTGGTCATACAACAAGGCGTTATGCATGGCGCCACAAAAACACAGCATTCCAAGAAAAACACTTGCTACCCACTGTCAAATTTGGGGGAGGGTCCATCATGCTCTGGGGCTGTGTGGCCAATGACGGCACCGGGAATCTTGTTAAAGTTGAAGGTCGCATTGATTCTACTCAGTATCAGCAGATTCTTGAGAATAATGTTCAAGAATCAGTGTCAAAGTTGAAGTTACGCCAGGGATGGATCTTTCAGCAAGACAATGATCCAAAACACCGCTCCATATCTACTCAGGCATTCATGCAGAGGAACAATTACAATGTTCTGGAATCGCCATCCCAGTCCCCAGACCTGAATATCTTTGAACCTCTGTGGGATGTTTTGAAGCAGGCTGTCCATGCTTGGCGACCATCAAACTTAACTGAACTGGAATTGTTTTGTAAAGAGGAATGGTCAAAAATATCTTCATCCAGGATCCAGGAACTCATTAACAGCTACAGGAAGCGACTAGAGGATGTTATTTTTGCAAAAGGTGGATCTACTAAATATTAATGTCACTTTTGTGTTGAGGTGCCCATACGTTTGCACCTGTCAATTTTTGAAATAATTCACATTTCACATTTTTGGTTGGTACAATAAACCTCATTTCAATCCTGAAATATTACTGTGTCCATCAGTTATTACATATATCACACTGAGATAGCTGTTGCAAAAAAAAAAATTTGTTAAAAAAAAAGAGTAAGATTAAGAGGGGGGCCCAAACTTTTTCATATGACTGTATATACAGATGGTGTCTCAGAAAGGCAGAAGCTCATTTCAGATGCAGCTGCTCTGCTTCACTACATCGCCATGCCCCCCAGGATGTGAATTCTTGGTGCATTTTGCGGTGTTTTTTCACCACAACATGCATGCCAAATGTGCATCAAAAATATATTGCGTTTTAGGTGCGTTTTTTCTGCCAGGTTATGGAGATGAACTCATTGAACTCAATGCCGAAATACCAAATTCGGCTATGTGTGAATGTTAACTATGAAATTTCTGCACCAAATCTGCATCTTTTGGCAGAAAAATGCACCAAAAAAGAAACACATTTGTGTTTTTTTTCAAGCATTCTTCCTGCATTTAAGGTGGAACAACACTGCAACACTGCAAAACACACCAAAAATTGACATGCTGAAGACTTATTTCTGAACCAAATCTGCAAGGAGAAAAAAAGAAAAATGTGGACAAAACTTCTGAAATCTCATTGACTTTGCTGATATAAAAATATGCATGCAGTTTGGTGACAAAACCACTAAAAACGTAAAAAGAAGGTGTCAAAAAGACGTCACATTTTGGTTCTTTTATCTTTAAAGAGATGCAGATTTGGTGCAGAATTTTCTCATTGAATTTAACTCAGGTGAACTCATTGAACTTAATCTCAGATTACCAGAATACTTGGGCATTGAGTTTAATGGTGCCATATTATTGATTTAAACAGTGTTGATTAATTGGTAATCCATGATAATTAAACTTAATGCCGAATTACTGGAATTGAGTTCAATGAGTTCACATGAGATGCGTTACCTGATGTCAATGAGGTCACCTTAGGTGAGTTCACTTGATCACAGCTATGGTACTGTAGGAAGCTCCAGTTTTGACCTAAGGCCGGGTTCACATCACGATTTGTGGCTGTCCGTGGGGATCCAAGTCTCTCCCTGCATTTTCCCTGTTCTCCCTCCTCCATCCTATCTCTATCTATTGTTCCTGCTGCTCATCTCTCCTGTCCCCTCTCTTATTATCTATCCTATCCCCTGTCTTTAGCCCTCCTTTGTCCTCCTGTATGTGAAAAATAATAATAATCCTCACAGAGGATACATCACTTCTCCAGGGGCTCCAGAGTTGTGACCATCTTCTTCTGCCTGCAAGGACTTCTCATTACGTCACTGCGCCGATCAGCTGACATGTCACCACCCTAACCAAAGTCACCAACGACATACTGACCGCCAAGAGCAAGCGACACTACTCCATCCTTCTCCTCCTCGACCCCTCTGCTGCCTTCGACACAGTCAACCACTCCCTCCTGCTTCAAATTCTAGAATCCCTTGGCATCACTGACCTAGCCCTCTCCTGGATCTGCTTGTACTTAACAGACCGGACCTTCAGCGTCACCCACTCCCACACCTCCTCCTTAACCTACCCCTATCTGTTGGAGTTCCCCAAGCTCAGTTCTGGGACCCTTAGTCTTCTCCATCTACACCCTCGGCCTAGGCCAACTCATCAAGTCCCACGGCCTCCAATACCACCTCTACGCCGACGACACCCAGCTCTACCTCTCTGGCCCTGACATCACCTCCCTGCTATCCAAAATCCCACACTGCCTGTCCGTCCATCTCATCCTCCTCCGCTCGTTTCCTCAAACTCAACATGGATAAAACCGAGTTCATCGTCTTTCCCCCAAGTCACTCTTCCCCCCTACCCAACCTAACCATCACTGTCAACAACTGAACACTCTCACCCGTCCCCCACGCCAAGTGCCTTGGTGCAATCCTCGACTCTGCCCTCTCCTTCAAGCCAAACATCCAGGCCAACGCCACCTCCTGCCACCTCCAGTTTAAAAACTTCTCATGGATCAGCTCCTTCCTTGACCATGATACTGCCAAAACACTTGTCCACACCCTCATTATCTCCCGCCTTGACTACTGCAACCTCCTGTAAAGCGCCAAGCAAGCAATGGCGCTATATAAATAAATAATAATAATAATAATAATAATAATCTGAAACAATGGATACTTGGAGCCTGTGCTAGCATTTCTTCTGCGACATTGCTATCAGTGTGTCAAGAGTGGGAGAAGAGGGTTGTATTGACAATCCCACACAATGGGCACAATTGAACACATTTTATAAGTGGTCATAAACTTATAAATAACTCATGAAAGAATAAAGTTATGTTAAAGCCAAGCACACCATTGTTTTTCTTATGAAATTCTCAAAATGTTTGATGTTTCACATGACCCTTTCCCCACTGAGAAAAAATAAAGTTGGATCCAAAGTGGCCACCTTCAAAATGGCCACCATGGTCACCACCCATCTGGAAAAGTTTTCCCCTTTCCATATACTAATGTGCCACAAACAGGAAGTTGATATCACCGACCATTCACATTTTATTTAGGTGCATCCATATAAATGGCCTATCCTGTATATGATATGTGTGTGTCAGGCATTTTAGTTGAAATTTGTGACATTTTAGTTTACAGTAATTGTGAAATAAAAATAGTTATTTTTTGGGACACTATCACAAGTGTACATAAGAAAAAAATGCTATTTTACTGACAAGCATTAAAATGTATTTTGAACCAAGACATAGAGGATAGTGACTGACTTTGTATGTTTGCACACTCTTTAGCACTAGAGGGCACAGTGAGAACATATCAAGAGCTAACTCTGATATAGACAAAATAATTGTGAAGACATTTTTATTTATTTGTAATGAATGGCAATATAACAATAGATATATATTAGGACTAATAATAATTTCAAGCATTATAATTCCAGTGGCAGTCAAAAAATGTCTACTGAGTCATGTCGACCATGTAAATTTTTCTTTTTTATGCACTATATTTTCTTTTGAAAAAGAAAAAGAAAAGGACAATCCAGTCCTATAGAGCTGACTCCAATTTTTCTATTATCATTAGTGCTAGCATTTTAACAAGTGAATTTAGGTGACTATATTTCATATTTACGAATTTTCACCTATTGGTGTTTTACCCAGAAATGCTACGGCTTATGATTTTTTATTTATCATTTTGCATGGTAGTCAACTTTAGTTTACTGAGAGATATGATAAAGATATTGCAAAGCAAAAGAAAAAATAATAATAGTGTTACTGAATACTTGTAAGACAATTGAGATTGGTCTGTCATTTTTTTACAAATATTATGGAGTATTTACATCATGATAGGTGTATTGATTAGGCCACAAGAGTGTGCAAATTTCCAGATGAGAGATACTACAGAGCACTGTTGTTAAGAGATGAGACCATAAGTAGGGGCATTTGGCCAGAAATGTGATGTGTATGCTGTAATGCACTTGGAGAAACACAAAAATGCCAGAGTGAAGGAAGTGCTGCTGAACTGATTGCCAGCAGACTCTTGCAAGTACAAGTAAAGTGTCACAAGTGTTGGCTTAGTGCTCTATATTAACTCTCTGTCTAGTTGATGATCAAACACAATGGAGCAGGCAGTACTTAGAAAAATTATAACAAACTGATTATAAACAGCATAGTATTTTATGTGTAGTAATTTCTGGTTTACCAATATTTTTATGTTAAACAGTAATATTCCAAATAATTATAAATACAAATGAAAGGTAAATTAAACAATATTTTACATCTGTGGCAAAGACTTTTATCACACATGGAGCTATGCCAGAAGAGACTCATGAGAAAAATCTCAAGAAGCCTTGGTCTAACAGCAATAGAAACTGTGGAAAAAAATCGTGTTGGGGTCTTTTGCAATAAACATAGAAAAAGGACAGGAGCCAGTATAGTTGTGACACAAAACCAACATGAAAGCATACAAGCAGCTACCGCAGAGTCCATGCATACGATGGCTAGCTGAAAATGCAGGAACCAGGAGAGATTTATAGAGTATAATCTGTGCTGCTGTTATTTAATAACATAGGTCCAGAAACAATAGTGATAAAATGGTGATTTATTCAACGGGGAAGATATGGGGACATGCTTGGAAACACATTGAATAAATCAACATTTTATTACTATTGCTTCTGGACCTGCAGAATTGAATAACAGAAGCACAGATTTGAATCCACTCACCTCTCCTGCATTTTTGGTCTAACAGGTCTACCTTTATTAGGTTATGCAAATGGCGTCTGTGGAGCCTCATTTAAGAGTCTCAAACACAGGACTAGCCAGATATCCCTCCAGGGAAGGACCTAGCTTTATTAGGGGGCATTAGAGTTTTTCACTTGCTCAGTGAAGTGACAATTTGCATATGGTCTAAGGGTGCTTTCACATCTGCGTTTTTCGTAATTCGCGGCAGATGCGTGAAAAAAACGCATCTGCCGCGTTTACCGCATAACCGTTCCACTTGCGGCGCGGTTGCAGTTTTTTCTATGCAAAGTATAGGCATACTTGCGGCAGGTGCGGCAAGTGCGTTTTGCACTTGCGGCAGTGCGGCCGCGAAAAAAACCGCAGTAAGCCGCGGTTTTTTTTCGCGGCCGCACCTGCCGCAAGTGCAAAACCGCACTTGCCGCACCTGCCGCAAGTATGCCTATACTTTGCATAGAAAAAACCGCAACCACGCCGCAAGTGGAACGGTTATGCGGTAAACGCGGCAGATGCGGTTTTTTTCACCGCATCTGCCGCAAATTACGAAAAACGCAGATGTGAAAGCACCCTAACAGACACACTCTCAAATTAAATGGCAACTGAAAGAAGTCTCAATGTCTTCACCAATAATAGTTTCTTACATTACACTATGTAATGGAAGTAAAATGATGCTAGAGCACACACGACAGATGTCAAAGGTCAACTTAGCAACTAATATATACATTAAATACTTTATAAGTATTACACATGCACAACACTCAGAAACTTCCCAATATCTACTTATATCAATATTTACTATTTTATACATTTGAAAACATCACCAAATAGGCAAAACTGCTTGTTTAACTCTTACCTCCAAAAAAATAATGACTTCCTGTTCGAAACTGAAGAGGACTGTTGGTTTTTACAGATGAAGCCTCATCTCCATCAATAGTTAACATGGCAGCGTTTTCCTCAGCTGTGAATCGTACTTCATGCCACTGTCCATCATTGAGGGCTGAACCTGTGAACAAAAGAGTAAATCATGTACGTTAAATAAAACAAACAAAAAAAATACAGCTATTAAGCTATAAGCTATTCTGGGGTGAAATTACATAACAACAATACATCTTTTTGAAAAACTCAATTTGGTTTTGATATTTTCCATGGTCATTGAATAGCTAGCTTTTATCCTTTTCTTGTGTCTTCTTTTTCTAAAATAATCCTAGTTCATATAAAAATATTAATACTTCTATTTCTCTCCCTAATTAGTGCTCAAGAGCTCTTTTTAAATTTTAATTTGTCGGGTTGTTGAATTTTCTCCCAAATTTGATTTTGCATAGAATAAACTTGCCATGAATTGCAAGACTTAAGAGTCACTTATTGCACGGGTGAGAGAGAAGAAGAGGACTTATTATTAACAGACTCAGACTACCAATCTCATTTTCAATGTGGTTCAGCACTGAAGCAGCACACCTCAATCATATTAGACTTTTTTCTATCCCTAATTAATTCATTGGTTTTATGGTATTTTTTGTGTCAATAAATTTTTATGAATAGCTTGCACATTCTGTGTTTGGAGCCCTTACTCCTATTTTGAGTTCCTATACTTTCCTTGCACTCTAATCTCTTGTTTTTATTTTTCTATCCCCATGTGGAATGAGTGTTACAAGCTCATAATGTACATGCATAAAATGGCACTCTTTAGCTGGCCCCAATCTTCTATATTGGCTGTGAAAGCCACTCTGATTGGCTGTGCTACAAGCATGTTATGTAGGACATCAAGAGGTAGCCTGCCCATCTGCAAAAAACATGATCAGGCACCTTTCACATCGGCGGTAATCATTGATCGCGGCAGTTGAGGTGAAAAAAATGCAACTGCCGCGATTACCGCATAACGGCCGCACTTGTGGTTCACCTGCGGCAAGCCCCATGCAATGTCTATGGGGCTTGCGGCAGGTACGGCAAGTGGGGTACAGTTGCGGTTTCGGCACTTGCGGCAGATGTGGCCGCGAAAAAAACACGGTCAGCCCCGGTTTTCTCGCGGCCGCATCTGCCGCAAGTGCCGAAACCGCACTTGCCGCACCTGCCACACACTTACCGCAAGCCCCATAGACATTGCATGGGGCTTGTCACAGGTGAACCACAAGTGCGGCCGTTATGTGGTAATCGCGGCAGTTGCTGTTCTTTCACCGCAACTGCCGCAATCAGCGATTACCGCATATGTGAAAGGGGCCTTAGCCTGCTTACTGATGCCTGAGCATCATGGGAAATGGAGCAAGACTTCTTTTGTGTTCTTTGTAAATAGAATTGTGAAATGTTCGAATATGCGGGGACCATTGAAATTTGATTCAAGGCTGATTCTACATGTTCAGCTCTACCCTTAATGCTACATATGATTTGTGTCTGGTGTTTAACATTAATACTTATAAATTTTTGTCTCTACACATATACTCTCACCACACTCTGGTATGGTTCCAGTCCTGTTTGAAGATTACCAAACTTTAAGCAATTTCAAACTAATAAATTAATTGAAAAATCTGTATTTTCATCTGGATGCAGTATACTGGTTAGGTCCTTGCTATATTTCATTGAAGACCAAGGAACTAATTTGTCCCATAGTTAAAAACTGAATCAAATTTTATGAAATAAAATTATGATCCTTAAGGGATTAAGAAATTAACACCATCAATTAACCTAGCTGACTATGCTCAGAGAACATAGGAATGTCTGAGCATGTATACATCTAGTTTTATACATTAACGCTAAGTTCACATCAAACGCATTGCCCTGAGTTTGGCTGCAATGCATTTTGCAGGCAACGTTTCCTGTGCACTGGGTGACAATGCATGAGTTTCTACCGCAACTGCATTTGGCATTGCGTTTGCAATGCGTTTCCCATATAAGTCTATGGGATGTGTTTAGCTTCGTTAACACTAGCGTTTGATAGTGTTAATGTAGCTGAAAAACACATTGCGTTCAAAATGCAGACCAACCCTGAGGTGAAAAGGCCCCCATTTTGCAAAATCTGCTGATTTCAAGGGGGTTAGTTGACGAATGTGACAAGAGCTACCTTTATTGCCCACTGACGTCAGATTTTTCAGATAGAAAGCATGGCAGCTGCTTTTCAATATTCCAATCGGGTCTGGTAGTAGCTTATTTGCTTTTTCCCATACAGAAAAAAAGTACATTCCCCCAAGTACTTTAATGAATTCTCAGGAAGGGTAGCTGGCTGTCAAATTAGAATCTATCTGGTAAGAGGACTGCCCAAGTCTAAATATGAAAATAGAGTATGATGAAATAAATAATCTGATTTAGTCTATTAATGTGTTTTACACTTTTCTAAGAAATATATTTTATGGATATAGAAAAAAAATGAAACAACACTAAAAAATAATAATAAATGCCTCCTGCTAAAATCCATAGGCTTAATAATAAAAGAAAAATGAACAGCAGCAAAACATTGCGGTCCTGGGGAATAAATAAGTCTGCTTTTTTGCATCTATTTGGTATGCTGACATTCATTTTTTAATATATATTATAATAATTTAGATTGCATTGTCTTTATGTGATAATCTACCAGATTAACCAAATACGTTAAATATCTGCCTTGTAATACAATTCATATATAGCTTGATCAAAGCAATGCTTTTTTTATGGACGATTAAAGATATATATTTTGTGTGAAACTTATTAGTATTGCATAAATGTATCTACTCTCTGTAGGGGCTTGTCTTGGAATTGTTCCATTTTCTCGTCCTGACGATGAGCTGTATCATGCATGCTTAGTTCAGTTTTTTCCAATTAAATTTCAGGAAGGGTTAGTCACTGATCCCAGACCCTGGATCAATCGTTCTTATAACAAGAAGATAAACAGAATAATGACAAGTCCATAGCTGCACCGCTTCATATTTCTTATTCTTACATTTCTCAGAGAGCGTGTATGTATTATTACAGACAAATACAAGCCCCAGAATTCTTGTACTTAAGGATTAACTTATTTAATTAATCTTCTTATGCTATGATCTACTATATTAGTTTTATTATGTTGGGATACTTGGTAATTTGACTAGCATAACATACTGCAAAAATGACTACTTACACAAGTGTTAAGAATTTTCATTTTAGGATTATGTCAAAGATTTTGTCACTCTTGACAGATGAAATTGTGCAGCAAGTAGAAGAAGCCTTGGCAAAGTTCCAGTGGGCCCCATTACAAGTCAATGGGGTCTGCCTGGTTTTTTTACAATGGGCCCCTAAGTGTTAGCCCAGGGTCACACTGGGTTATGTACCCACGTTTCCAGGCCATCGCTAATACCGACAATGTTAATGGCACGCGCTGGCTGAAAACGTGGGTCCATAGAAACCCTTTGTTTACCTTAGTAGCAGCCGCACACAAAGCTGCTGGGTGGCTGCTTTTCTTCAGTGCACAGGAAACGCTGCAGGCCGCGTTTCCTGTGCATTGAGGAAGAAGACTCACAGCCGAAATGTGCATGTAGGGGCAATCCTGAAGGTCTGTGTACACTTAAGGTAATGGCATAACACATGTATTTAAGCTATGTTAAATAGAGATGAGCGAGTACTAAAATGCTCGGATGCTCGATGCTCTGGCCGAGCATCCAAGATACTCGTGTACTAGGCCAGAGCACCGAGCCCAATGTAGTTAATTAGTGACAGGCTCGCCACAGACTTCCGGCTATAAAACGTGTGTTTCTGGAAAGGGCGGAGGGGGCTTTTCAAATTGCCGCAGATATAACACCTTGCTGTGCTCCCAGAGGGACCCTAACATCAATTGCTCTCTGTGAGGTGCCAGCTCACTGTGTGCACTGAAGGGAGCTGTGTATTTGTGTCAGATCGATAAGCGAAGAGTCCGAGCATCATGGCGGTACTCAGTGCTCGCCGAGCATCCCGAGTACCGGATACTCGTGCGAGTAACGAGTAGCGCAGAGCATACTCGTTCATCCCTAATGTTAAACTATGTTGTGCTTGTGACTGCTTGTGACATGCTTGCATTGCTGAGTTTTTACTTTGGGAAATAATGAGTGGCCTCCCTGTTCCCCTTATGTATTGATCTATGCAACGGTATTTAGAGAGCTCATGTGCCTTGCTGAACCTTCACTTTGGGAGATATTGAGAGGCCTCTCTGTTACCCTTATATATCGATTTATGCAAGGAGGCATTTATATGGTTATTTATTAGCACGAAGCACTTTTCTATACATAGTCTCCTTTAGGACCTAAACCTGTTGGTGTATCACAGATTGTTAATTACCGGCTACCCATATGTGTAGTATTTTTGTAACTTTTTATGTTTTGCATGGAATTTTCTATTAATAAAAATTTTAATTTTGTTGCAATTGTCCAGTTTTTTCTATATGATTTGGTATAATTTCTGTATGCAGTTAGCATAACATGACTTAGTAGGGTACACACAAACTGGTCTTTTGGTAGATACAAGGTACCCTTCTATTAGCTTAACTTTGTTAATACTTATGGAAAGCTATCAAGCTGCTCTCACTGCTGTAAGAAGTCATTAAATAAGGGTAGAATACATAAGAATTTGGCATTCGATGCAAGAGCATTGGTTAAAATATGCTAATGACATTTGGCTAAGGCTCTGCAGCGAGTGTGAGGTGAATGTCATGCTACTAAAATCCCATCCTGCAACAAGATCACAGCTGGGGAGAAGATGGAGAGGTTAATTTCTCCATCACCTCTATTGCCAGTCTCAGCGTACATTGCATGGCAAATGGAAGACATCAGAATGCAGTGTTGTTTTTCACATGCACCCAAAAAACTTATATAGGTATGGATGAGCTGAGACTTTCATACAATCGTAACTCGCTGCAATTTTTGCCTCAGTCTGATTAGGGATGATGAAAAAATTGCAAATCTGAGCTGCAGCATTGGGCAGAGTGCAATGCCAGATTTTCCCACATTGAACCTTTACAAGCCATTCACTAGTCTGACTCTACTGTAAGTCTGGCCTCACTGCTAAGAGCAGGACTAAAGAGTTATTTTTCAAAGGTGAGAACAGGTTGATAGCCTGGAATTAGTAGTAGTACAATCTCAGGGTGCGGACCTATCTTCACTGAACCTGCCCCGGTAGTCTTCTTACTGCTTTGAGCCAGACCTCCTGTCATCAATTGCTGTTAACACTGCATGAGGGGTGACAGGGGGAATTGTTCTTACTGAAAAGTACAGGGCTTCAAGGAAATGGCCCTGAGCACTACTTTCACATGTGAAATGGGCAATCCAGTTCACAGCTGAGGCAGGCATAGTACAGGAGATGCTGTCAGTCACAGTGGCCTGGAATTGCCATATTTAAAGTTTATAGGTGGTGTGCTTACACTTAAGCTTCACCCAAAGCCCAGTCACTCAGGGAGAGTGGATCCCACCTTGTTGATGCTGGGTCAACTGTAAAGGGAATCTGTCAGCTAGTTTATGCCTCCCCAGCTATCACTGTCTGTACCTGTAGCTTCATAGTACTATTCTAATCATCCCTGTCTGAGCTCATAGTGTAATGTGAAAGGTGAAAGAAAAGCATTTATGCACTTACATTTCCTTATGTAATGAGGCAGTCAGTCTCCAGCTTGGAGGACAGAGACTGTTTGGCAGCTCAATTCTTAACATTTCAGCCTTATGTTAGAACATGTTGGGAGACCTGATGTGATGTCATAACCATGTGACTACAATAGGCGGAGCTAAGTTCCCATAGAACACAAGTTTGCTTGCTTAGCTCCGCCTACTATGGTCACATGATCATTACATCACACAGGTCCTTTAGAAATGCAAGTTAATAGTGAGTAAACTATTATCCTGCCAGTCTCCATCCTTCAAGGTGTAGACTGAAATGTAAGTGTAGAAATGCTTTTTTTCACCTATAGCATTACATTATGAGCTCAGACAGGGATGGTTAGAATAGTATTATAAAGCTACAGGTACAGACAGTGATAGCTAGGGGGCATAAACCACCTGACAGGTTCCCTTTAAATTTCAGTTGATGTGACATCAGACGTCCCTCCAGCAGGGGGTCAAGTGATTGGGATAAGTGGACGGCAGTAGCACTGCTCACAGGTAGAATGCACAACATAAGTTAATTTGGAAAAGCCTTGTTTAACTGCTTTAAACTGATGTGGTCACTATGCATTGTATTGAATCACCTCTTTAATTTATCCTTGGAAATGAAAATTTTAACTGTGGATTTGTAAATCTAAGGCCCCTTTCATATCAGCGTTTTTTTCAAATTGCGGCAGATCAGGCAGATTTACCGCATCTGCCGCCTAATGGTCACACTTGCGGCACACTTGCGGCAAGCCCCAGGCTTTGTCTATGGCGCTTGCGGCAGGTGCGGCAAGTGCGGTATTGCCATGGTTCTGGCACTTACGGCAGTTGCGGCCTCGAAAAAAAATACTGCTGACCGCGTTTTTTTTCACCGCCGCAACTGCTGGAAGTGCCAGATCGCAGCAATACCGCACTTGCCGCACCTGCCACAAACGTCATAGACAATGCATGGGGCTTGCCGCAAGTGTGCCGCAAGTGCGACCGTTAGGTGGCAGATGCGGTAAATCTGCCGGGGCTGCCACAATTTGAAAAAAAACATTGCTGTGAAAGGGGCCTAAAATCTGCAGGTGAATTCCTTACTGTGCAGTTCTTTTAAATTCTCAATATATCTATTGGAATTTTGTTTGTGAACTTCACACACGTTAATGTAGTAAAGATTAATTCATGGTTATTTTGTGGCAAAATGTATGTTTTATATGTGTATTTTCCTGCAGATACATCACAGATTTGTGGTGAAATCCATGATGGAAATGCAGAAGAATATACCGTAGTCAATTTACTTAATCAAAAACTAATGAAATTAAACAAAAAATAGTTTAAACCAGAAATATTTCTAAAACTTTATAAAATATGAAAATGTGTAATATTAAACAATTATTATATAAAGTGTTTTGCAGTTATTTTTCATATACTTAAACTGCAACATTAACAGATTAGACTTTTAGGGTATTCACAATCAGGAATTGCAGCATTTTGGATGCAGCTTATTGCATATTAATTTCTTGCTGCGTAGTCGGAAGTGGTCACCATCAGGTGCATGCAGGCAGCAGCCGCCCTGCACTCACTGCAGATGATGAGTAAAGGGCAGCTGAGGGTTCCTTCAGGTCTGGAGGCACTGCGTACAACCCATGGTGCCTCCGGATCATGTGCAAACAGCCTTATGGTACCTTTACATGCCGCCACAGAAAGGCAGAAACCGCCAGGCATCGGACACAATTGTGCCTGTTGCCATGAAAACACCACGATGGGGCTGCGTGTACTTCAGGATTTTCCTTCCTGTGTCTTGCAGTTCCTTCTGATACCTGTGTCTGGGCCGTGCTCAAAAACAGGCAAGGTATTTGCGTGTCCTAGTGAAATCCCCAGGGTGTGCCACAGCGTCATGGATACACGCCCTGTCAGCTATCACTGGTGGGGGCTACTGTGTTACCATTGGCTGTCCCTGCACAGGGCGCCTTATTTAACGAGCTGACCAGTCACACTACCCATTTGCAATAGCGTCATGTATTAGCCAGCCTTCCGGCGCTGGCTGGCCACTCATGATACTATTGCATTGTCCAATCACAGTACGAGCGTCACATAATACACAACGCTGTCACGCCTATGTACTTACGGCACACTATATGTACGCCCATATTCCATTGTGGTAGCGGTGTGTAAATCAAGGAAGGTACTCCACAGAAGGTAACCAGCGGCACCCGTCAGCACTTCCGGGGGAATGCAAAGACCTTCAGTGGAGCATGTTGTGGCAGCATGTATATGCGGCAACGGCAACCGTTCGCAACAGTGAAAGACGCGCGTGCGTTGCCTACCTGTTGCTACCCTCTGTGGCGGCGTGTAAAGGTACCATTAGAGTTGGTGTACATGTTAAATATTTTTAGTACAGGAAAGAAGAAATATCAGCTCACCATTGATGTCATTCTCCAAGAATCCCCTTCATAGCATGAGTCGCAGCTTGGCAACTGCCGATTATGGAAACCAGAAGGCAGAGATTGAAACAGCGATGGGGAAAAACAGCAGCACATAGAGGAAAAATGTATAAAACTTCACTTTATTGCAAACCATAAAAAATATATGGAAATAATGCAGTGTGCGGCTGTCAGATCAGTCCATAGAATGGTTAAGTGCTCTTAACCGTCCTATGGACTGATCTGACTGCCGCACACTGTGCATTATTTTTATATATTTTTTATGGATTTGCAATAAAGTGAAGTTTTATACATTTTTCCTCTATGTGCTGCTGTTTTTCCCCATCGCTGGGTCAATCTCTGCCTTCATGCTAAATATTTGGTTGCAAAAATTTCTGCACCAAATCTGCATTTTCTGGCATAAAAATAGTGCATTTTGTAATGCATTTTTGACATGCTTTTGATGAATTATTATGAGTTTTTCAATGCTTTTTCATGCCTTCTGTTTTAAAAGAATGCGGCAAAAATGCCGCAAGAATTGACATGCTGCAAATTTATTTCTGCACCAAATCTGCATGGGAAAAGAAATCAACAAGTGGCCAAAACTTTGTATTCTCATTGGCTGTGCTGGAATAAGGATTTGCATGTAGTTATGTCACAAAACTGTGCAAAAAATCCATTGAAAATGCACTGTGTGCTCAGGGTTTTACTGTATTATTAGGCAGGTTTCACATTTGCATTTGTCAACGCAGCATACTGAATGCAGTCAAACGCATGCGCATGTTTAACATGGGAATGCATGGTGCCTGCGTTTGGCTGCATTTGGTTGCGGTTGCGTTCAGATACTTTGTGCGCCCTCCTCCAACCTCCTGATTTAAACAGCTGTCAGATCAGCTGTTTCTTCAAATCTCCCGTGCCAACAACATTGGGAGATCAGCGGCAGCTGGGAGGAGGAGATCTCCGTGCAAAGAATCCGCTGCGTTCACATCAGTATGGCAGCGTTTTCAATGCCTTTGCATCTGCATGCCCTCCGAATGCAGACACAAACACAAATATGAAACCTGCCTTACTACAAGTAACAAACTATAAAGCTGAAGATAATTCAGAGCACAATATGCATTGCCTGGAAATAAAGTAAGGCTCCTTTCACATCAGCGTTTTTTTTAAATCGCGGCAGATGCGGTGAAAAAACCGCATCTGCTGCGATTAACGCATAACCGCAACACTTGCGGCACAGTTGCGGCAAGCCCCATGCAATGTCTATGGGGCTTGCGGTAAGGGTGCGGCAGGTGCGGCAAGTGCGGTTTCGGCACTTGCGGCAGGTGCGGCCCGCGAAAAAAACTGCTGCTGACTGCGTTTTTTTTGTGGCCGCACCTGCCGCAAGTGCCGATACCGCACCTGCCGCACCTTTACCGCAAGCCCCATAGACATTGCATGGGGCTTGCCACAACTGTGCCGCAAGTGTCGCGGTTATGCTTTAATCGCGGCAGATGCATTTTTTTCACCGCATCTGCCGCGATTTAAAAAAAACGCTGATGTGAAAGGGGCCTAACACATCTTTGGCTTAGAGTACTTTCACATCAGCGTTTTTTTAAATCGCGGCAGTTGCGGTGAAAAAAACGCAACTGCCGCGATTACCGCATAACCGCTGGACTTGCAGCACACTTGTTTTGGCACACTTGTTTTGGCACTTGCGGCAAGTGCAGCCGCGGAAAAAAACGCGGTCAGCCGCTATTTTTCGCGGCCGCACCTGCCGCAAGTGCCAAAACTGCACTTGCAACACCTGCCGCAAGCCCGCATATGCATTGTATGGGGCTTGCCGCAAGTGTGCCGCAAGTCCAGCGGTTATGCGGTAATCGCGGCAGTTGCGGTTTTTTCACCGCAACTGCCACGATTTAAAAAAAACGCTGATGTGAAAGTAGCCTTAGAAGCATTTAAAGCTTTTTTTGTAAAGTGCTGCATTGTCTGAATGCTGACCAATGAATAACAACAGAATTATGCAGAATGTATATTCTTTTCTCTAATTCTATATTTGCAAGTCTTGATTTAATACATATCACGTGAAAAATGAAAATTCATTCACACTAAAATCTTCATATTATTTGGTGTAAAGTTATATTTAAAGCCAGCAATTACTGTGATCTGGGATAAATAATAATCTATAAATATTTTACGATTCAAGCATCTGAAAAGAAGCAATAAAGGCATTTCAGATTACCATTTTTCAGTTCTGTCAGTTCACATAAAGCAGATGTAGCAATGGTTATAAAAGATTTGTCATTGAAGAATGTTACGTAGGCTCTTTCCTGTTGCAGTTCATGGTTCTCAATTTAGAATATCCACTTTTTTATGACAGGCCCACTTTAATTCTATATGACAACCTCTCTTAATTCATGACCTTTTAATGCACCCTGTGGCTCGCTGCCCTCCTAGCTGACAGGCTAAACTATGACATGAAGCCCATGGTGCAAGAGAGAATGATTTTAGCCAAGAACTTTCAGCTTAAACTAAATTATCTGTAGAAATATAATGCTATGCAAAGGTAATTTCATAGACTGCTTATTTTTCAGCATTCTATCATTTTGAGAGTAATATTTTTCTGCCCAAAATTTATTTAGCTATTCAAGTACATGATACTGAACAAAGTGTAACTTGAAAAAACTCAATAAATATGTCTTAGGGCCCTTTCACATCAGCGTTTTTTGAAATTCGCGGCAGATGCGGTGAAAAAAACGCATCTGCCGCGATTACCGCATACCGGCTGCACTTGCGGCGTGGTTGCGGTAGACGCCATACTATGTATAGTCGGACTTGCGGCAGGTGCGGCATGTGCGGTTTTGGCACTTGCGGCAGGTGCGGCCGCGAAAAAAAACGCGGCTGACAGTATTTTTTTTCGCGGCCGCACCTGCCGCAAGTGCCAAAACCGCACTTGCCGCACCTGCCGCGAGTCCGCCTATACATAGTATGGCGTTTACCGCAACCGCGCCGCAACCGCGCCGCAAGTGCAGCCAGTATGCGGTAATCGCGGCAGATGCGTTTTTTTCACCGCATCTGCCGCGATTTGAAAATACCGCTGATGTGAAAGGGCCCTTATTTCTACCTATTTTCTTCATTCTGATGCATTGTTTGTATTTATTTTTATATGAATATATTTAGTTAAAAGGGTTGATAAGTTACCATCTGTGCATAGGATAAGTATAACCTTTGGGAGAACTCCGGAGAGATAACATTTTTTGTACAGTCCCATTCCTCCTATATGATGAAGAGGAGCTGTCCACTACAGTTTTAGGATGTTTAAACCACTTACCGTATATATCAATAAAATCATATCTGTTCCTCAGTACTCACCCCTCCCTTCGGGAACAGAGGAATTCAGTCATGCATAGTGCTAAAGTTTCAGGGGACAAGAAGCTATCAAATTGATATGGGGGAAGAAAACCATAGCAGTGCTGAATTAATAAATGCAGTGCTTTGCCTTTGTTCCTAACCTGATACATGACACTATACATTATGCACCATGAAATCATTGTACAGCTGGGGATCACAGCGTGTATTTATATATGCTTGGTGACGTTGTCTGGGGCCAAGAGCTTTAGGTACTCAGATCTTGGGCTTACTAGTGTCACGGGTGGTCGGTGCCCGAGTCTGTGCCCTTGAGCAGACAATGAAAAGGGGATAAATAATAAAAGAAAGTCAATCATGACGTCACCTGTAGATCCGGAGATGGCACCGGGGTGATCGGCGAAAACAAGGTGTTGTGGCTCCCTACACTTAGAGCCGGATTCCCGGAGCTGTAAGTGTGTAATAGAATAGGGCAGCATGGCTGGAATGGGGCTGCATGGTCTCTTTGGTGCAATGTAGGTAAATCACAGTTCATCAGTAAGGAACACAGACACTTGCTTGCTCTACATGGGTCTTTACTCCAGTTACCTTCAGCTTGTACACAGTTCACAGGTGTTACGGCTTGGGTAGTGAACCAGGTATCATAGGAGGAGGCAATGTCTCTCTGAGGCTCCAGCGATGTTCCTTCTCTATACTTGCTCTGTCCTAACTTTGATCACTCCTTCTTCTTTGCACTGCTCTGCACAATCCTACTTCTTGAACCAGGCCCGTCGGGTGATATGGGAACCTTTTATCTCTCCAAAGAGGACCCAACCCTGTTTAGTGCTTCTGGTGGAGACTGTGCTTGGTGTAGGGCGGGTGGATCATGGTCCTACGAAGACACCAACAACGCAGGTAATTTGTGGTCCAGGGATGGACCTCTGATCCACGTCGGAGCCGGTACCCCGCTTCGAACTGGGCCAGGGTGATTCAGTTACCCTCTATATGCCTCTTTCTCTTCTCGGTCACGGCTCCTTCTAGGCGCCCTCCCTGTGGTGTCCCCTGAAGGGTCCTTCTCTGTATCTCTCCACAGACGTTCTTCTTCTCCTGTGCTTTCCCGCTCACACTGCTCTAGCCTGAAACTCCTCCCACTGGGATTGGGTTTGGTATTTAACCCTATAGTCCCCTGTTCTAAGTGTGTGAATGCAGATTGAGAGCCTCAGACTTACATTACCTCCCCATATAACAGGAATACTGCACTCTCTGTCTTGGGTGCAGTACCCCTCTGTAGCGCGCTGAAAAGCGGAGCGCTACGCTCCCCTTTGGTGAATCACACTTGTCACCAAGTGTCACTACCCTACCCGGTACAGAGCAGTTTTTATATGCATACCAAACAATATAAAACACTTTTAATACAAGCATTATTCTTGATCCTCCCGTCCGGGAGGCACATTTCTTGTAACGTTGCAAACAGTCTTCATGAAAGTCTATGAGCCTTATAACTGGACAAGGCAAAAAGCAGCATATGCACACATTTTCAAATTAAACAACTATATACATTGTGACGAAATGGACCCCTTCAATGTAGGACATATGAAGATTTCTTATGTAACCCAGACCATATTATATATAGGCTTGTAAGCTTGTAATGGCCAAGGAGAATTTCCTACAGTATTTTCATACATTACTGTGGTTTAAGTTTAGCATGGTAATGTAATTATCTAACTTGTTTGTCACTTAAGGCCAGAGAACTTAATTATGCTAATCGTCCATTGTCTATTACCCTGTGAATGTTGATTCTATGTACATGGCTCCAGCCACTGTTGTTTTAATGTCATGGTTTGCAGACTGAATGTCTCCTACTAACATTCCATTGTAAGGACTATGTCAATCAGTATGTCACTCTGCCTTGTCAGGAGTACAATACTACTAAAATATGTTAAATGAGGATTGAGGTCCAGCTAATGCAAAGACAGTGTTATTGCACCAATCGTGACGCTCCCAATATCCTGCAATGAGGGCTGAAGGTATATAAGGAGATGTATTCATTAACCAGAGTGAGTTAGATTCTGTCTAGTGGCCTCAGTCTAGGGATTTCGGTCCCGGCTAGAGGTCCACTGGATTGAAGATTGGAGACAGGCAGCTAATCTAGGGTCTTCGGGTCCGGTTAGCGAGCCATAACCCCAGGCCTAGGCATTTCGGTGCCGACCAAGGGGATCAGAACACAGACTATAGAACCACAAGGACTTCAGTATCGGATTATCGGATTCGGCTGTGATAAAGACTGCATAAGGATAAGGAAGCAACCCAGGTTGGGACGATACAGTCACCTGGCTACAGACTTTGCCGTGCTACATTCTAATCCCTGGTGAGCCAGCGGAAGGGTGAGACTCTGTTGCCTGTTACATTGTTGTGTTTTGCTGGTTATGCGTTATATGCTGTTAACTGTTTGGGGATCCAATAAAGCCTTAATATTGTGATTCCCTCACCCTGTGTTGTCTGAGTAGTGTTCCGCCCACGGTTAAAGAGCTCGGGCGTTCAGTTGGGGATGAGCCCTGGTCCACGCTGTCTTTGTAAAGGCGGCTGGGCCTGCGGACGAGAGCACCCACTGACCCCGGGTCTCCACAATTGGTGGCAGCGGTGGGATACTACTCAGCCTGGTTTATCCAGGGGAGCTGCAGGGGACTGGTGTTCGTGGACATCGTCCAAGGGCTCAACAACCAGGGATGCATATAAGCACACCCAGCAGGTCATAGTAAGGCAGTCAGGTTTAGGACACTGCCATGTCCAACCCCACCAGCTCAGCCATGGGACGAGGACTGGAGTGGAAGTACGGCCGCTATAGGAAACTGCAACTAGATGTGGCATGTCTGTTCCGAGAAATCGAAGCCAGGGACACTAACACACAGTCGGATTTGATCCAGAAGTTGGTCCAGTGGCATGCCCAGAAGGATGCAGAGAATGATGAGGACCCCACCGAGATTGACCCAAAGGAATTAAACTGTGTGCCACCTCATGGATCCAGTGACAATCTGGAAGGACACCAGTTCCATGCCCTAGAACTGCAAGAAACTGATCCTGTCAACACCGTGCCAGAGCAGGGAGAGGACAAGTTGGAGTTTATGGACAACGTCCCTATCCCTGTTGCTTTGGAGACTGACCAGGAAGAGGTTGATGTGGGATTTGTGAGCAGCCTTCCCATACCTGTTTTTTCACTGGCTAACCAGGAGGAGGTTGAAGTGGTGCTCATGGATGGCCTCCCCACATCTGTTGTTTTGCAAGCTGACCCAGGACAAGGATTATCCAGCCAGTTTGTCACAGCCATCACCAACATCCAGGAAGCCAAGCAGCACCCTGATGTGGATTTTTCTACCCCACCTTCAGAGGATAATCCATGTTCCCAGCCCCCATCATTCTCCTCTGAGCCATTAACAGTGAGTACACCTAGCCAGACTGTGGCCATTGACTGGGGGGGAATTGATAGCCAGAAGTTTATGGGAGCCCAACTCCTGAATCTTATTTTACTGCTTGTCCACGATATGTCTGCCCATCCTGGGGGAGGTAATCTGGGGGAGATGTATAGATGGAAGCCTCGATTGCTGACTTCACCATTAAAAAAGACAATGCCGCCCAGGGGAGAAGGATGACCAGAGACTTATCACATTTGACTGCCCTGTCTGGTTACATAAGAAGGGGGAGGTATGTGACGAAATGGACCCCTTCAATGTAGGACATATGAAGATTTCTTATGTAACCCAGACCATATTATATATAGGCTTGTAAACTTGTAATGGCCAAGGAGAATTTCCTACAGTATTTTCATACATTACTGTGGTTTAAGTTTAGCATGGTAACGTAATTATCTAACTTGTTTGTCACTGAAGGCCAGAGAACTTAATTATGCTAATCGTCCATTGTCTATTACCCTGAGAATGTTGATTCTATGTACATGGCTCCAGCCACTGTTGTTTTAATGTCATGGTTTGCAGACTGAATGTCTCCTACTAACATTCCATGGTAAGGACTATGTCAATCAGTATGTCACTCTGCCTTGTCAGGAGTACAATACTACTAAAATATGTTAAATGAGGATTGAGGTCCAGCCAATGCAAAGACAGTGTTATTGCACCAATCGTGACGCTCCCAATATCCTGCAATGAGGGCTGAAGGTATATAAGGAGATGTATTCATTAACCAGAGTGAGTTAGATTCTGTCTAGTGGCCTCAGTCTAGGGATTTCGGTCCTGGCTAGAGGTCCACTGGATTGGAGACAGGCAGTTAATCTAGGGTCTTCGGGTCCGGTTAGCGAGCCATAACCCCAGGCCTAGGCATTTCGGTGCCGACCAAGGGGATCAGAACACAGACTATAGAACCACAAGGACTTCAGTATCGGATTATCGGATTCGGCTGTGATAAAGACTGCATAAGGATAAGGAAGCAACCCAGGTTGGGACGATACAGTCACCTGGCTACAGACTTTGCCGTGCTACATTCTAATCCCTGTTGAGCCAGCGGAAGGGTGAGACTCTGTTGCCTGTTACATTGTTGTGTTTTGCTGGTTATGCGTTATATGCTGTTAACTGTTTGGGGATCCAATAAAGCCTTAATATTGTGATTCCCTCACCCTGTGTTGTCTGAGTAGTGTTCCGCCCACGGTTAAAGAGCTCGGGCGTTCAGTTGGGGATGAGCCCTGGTCCACGCTGTCTTTGTAAAGGCGGCTGGGCCTGCGGACGAGAGCACCCACTGACCCCCGGGTCTCCACAATTGGTGGCAGCGGTGGGATACTACTCAGCCTGGTTTGTCCAGGGGAGCTGCAGGGGACTGGTGTTCGTGGACATCGTCCAAGGGCTCAACAACCAGGGATGCATATAAGCACACCCAGCAGGTCATAGTAAGGCAGTCAGGTTTAGGACACTGCCATGTCCAACCCCACCAGCTCAGCCATGGGACGAGGACTGGAGTGGAAGTACGGCCGCTATAGGAAACTGCAACTAGATGTGGCATGTCTGTTCCGAGAAATCGAAGCCAGGGACACTAACACACGGTCGGATTTGATCCAGAAGTTGGTCCAGTGGCATGCCCAGAAGGATGCAGAGAATGATGAGGACCCCACCGAGATTGACCCAAAGGAATTAAACTGTGTGCCACCTCATGGATCCAGTGACAATCTGGAAGGACACCAGTCTCAAGCCCTAGAACTGCAAGAAACTGATCCTGTCAACACCGTGCCAGAGCAGGGAGAGGACAAGTTGGAGTTTATGGACAACGTCCCTATCCCTGTTGCTTTGGAGACTGACCAGGAAGAGGTTGATGTGGGATTTGTGAGCAGCCTTCCCATACCTGTTGTTTCAGGGGCTAACCAGGAGGAGGTTGAAGTGGTGCTCATGGATGGCCTCCCCACATCTGTTGTTTTGCAAGCTGACCCAGGACAAGGATTATCCAGCCAGTTTGTCACAGCCATCACCAACATCCAGGAAGCCAAGCAGCACCCTGATGTGGATTTTTCTACCCCACCTTCAGAGGATAATCCATGTTCCCAGCCCCCATCATTCTCCTCTGAGCCATTAACAGTGAGTACACCTAGCCAGACTGTGGCCATTGACTGGGGGGGAATTGATAGCCAGAAGTTTATGGGAGCCCAACTCCTGAATCTTATTTTACTGCTTGTCCACGATATGTCTGCCCATCCTGGGGGAGGTAATCTGGGGGAGATGTATAGATGGAAGCCTCGATTGCTGACTTCACCATTAAAAAAGACAATGCCGCCCAGGGGAGAAGGATGACCAGAGACTTATCACATTTGACTGCCCTGTCTGGTTACATAAGAAGGGGGAGGTATGTGACGAAATGGACCCCTTCAATGTAGGACATATGAAGATTTCTTATGTAACCCAGCCCATATTATATATAGGCTTGTAAACTTGTAATGGCTAAGGAGAATTTCCTACAGTATTTTCATACATTACTGTGGTTTAAGTTTAGCATGGTAACGTAATTATCTAACTTGTTTGTCACTGAAGGCCAGAGAACTTAATTATGCTAATCGTCCATTGTCTATTACCCTGAGAATGTTGATTCTATGTACATGACTCCAGCCACTGTTGTTTTAATGTCATGGTTTGCAGACTGAATGTCTCCTACTAACATTCCATGGTAAGGACTATGTCAATCAGTATGTCACTCTGCCTTGTCAGGAGTACAATACTACTAAAATATGTTAAATGAGGATTGAGGTCCAGCCAATGCAAAGACAGTGTTATTGCACCAATCGTGACGCTCCCAATATCCTGCAATGAGGGCTGAAGGTATATAAGGAGATGTATTCATTAACCAGAGTGAGTTAGATTCTGTCTAGTGGCCTCAGTCTAGGGATTTCGGTCCTGGCTAGAGGTCCACTGGATTGGAGACAGGCAGCTAATCTAGGGTCTTCGGGTCCGGTTAGCGAGCCATAACCCCAGGCCTAGGCATTTCGGTGCCGACCAAGGGGATCAGAACACAGACTATAGAACCACAAGGACTTCAGTATCGGATTATCGGATTCGGCTGTGATAAAGACTGCATAAGGATAAGGAAGCAACCCAGGTTGGGATGATACAGTCACCTGGCTACAGACTTTGCCGTGCTACATTCTAATCCCTGTTGAGCCAGCGGAAGGGTGAGACTCTGTTGCCTGTTACATTGTTGTGTTTTGCTGGTTATGCGTTATATGCTGTTAACTGTTTGGGGATCCAATAAAGCCTTAATATTGTGATTCCCTCACCCTGTGTTGTCTGAGTAGTGTTCCGCCCACGGTTAAGGAGCTCGGGTGTTCAGTTGGGGATGAGCCCTGGTCCACGCTGTCTTTGTAAAGGCGGCTGGGCCTGCGGACGAGAGCACCCACTGACCCTCCGGGTCTCCACATACATGACCGGGTTTTGGAGTCTCTAGTCCACACATTTGTGAACACCATCCTCTCAGCTGTGCGTGCTGCTCATGGCTAGCCCGGTCATTCTATTACAAAACTCGGTCTGAGTGCTCTAGAGCTGGTGCACGGTTCTGCTCACCTGTGATTGCGGCTACATCGACCTCTTTAGTCAGTCCGTGCGATTGAAGCTCCTTCTGCACCGTGCAGGGCCCGGATGCCTCGACTTCCTCGATTTTGCCTTTCTCCTCTTCGGAGCTTGGCGGGCTGGACAGTTCCTCAGCTTCCTCGGATTCTGCTCTGGTCTCGCTGCCGCTGTCATCAGGTAGGGCCTTAAGGTCATCTGGCTGTGCCCTGACTTCTGCACTAGGATGATGCGCTGCACCTTTGCTGGCGGGTCATCACTGGTTACCGGGTGCTTAACCGTGGACCGGTCTCTTACTCCTGGTTCCAGTTCCCGGTTGTTGGATCTCAGTTGCGTTGCTCCGTCCCTGCCACCATTTTTAGTTTCCGGCAGGGATAGTTTAGTCTTTGGCCCACCTCCTTGGTTGTTTGGTGGCAATTGGGGAGGGCAAACAGTTTCGCTCCTCTGCCATGACCCTCCCACGACAAGGGGCCGAGGCACGCACCTAGGCCAGCACATAGTCCTTCCCATTGTTGGACCCGCCATCTTGGGCCCAGTAGAAAATGGCGGGAAAAGTTCTTGGGTGCCGTGTATAGACGAAGTTCTTTTTCAAGATGGCCCATAAAGTTTTGTTAAGACACATAAAGCGCAGTTCACGGGTTGGTTCGTCCTGTTCATGATCGCCAAAGTTGTCTGGGGCCAAGAGCTTTGGGTACTCGGATCTTGGGCGTACTGGTACGTGGATGTCACGGGTGGTCAGTGCCCGAGTCCGTGCCCTTGAGCAGACAATGAAAAGGGGATAAATAATAAAAGAAAGTAAATCGTGATGCCACCTGTAGATCCAGGGATGGCAATCGCGCTGCTGGGGCCTTCGGGGTGATGGGCAGCAGCAAGGTGTTGTGGCTCCCTACAGGTAGGGCGGGATCCCTGGAGCTGTACGAGTGTAATAGAATAGGGCAGCGCGGCTGGAATGGGGTTGCGTGGTCTCTGTGGTGCAATGTAGGTACATCACCGTTCATCAGTAAAGAACACAGACACTTGTTTGCTCTGCACGGGTCTTTATTTCAGTTACCTTCAGCTTGTACACAGTTCACAGGTGTTACGGCTTGGGTAGTGAACCAGGTGTCATAGGAGGAGGCAATGTCTCTCTGAGGCTCCAGTGATGTTCCTTCTCTATACTTGCTCTGTCCTAACTCTGAGCACTCCTTCTTCTTTGCACTGCTCTGCACAATCCTACTTCTTGAAACAGGCCCGTCGGGTGATATGGGAACCCTTTATGTCTCCAAAGGGGACCCAATCCTGTTTAGTGCTTCTGGTGGAGACTGTGCTTGGTGTAGGGCGGGTGGATCATGGTCCTACGAAGACACCGACCACGCAGGTAATTTGTGGTCCAGGGATGGACCTCTGATCCACATCGGAGCCGGTACCCCGCTTTGAACTGGGCCAGGGTGATTCAGTTACCCTCTATATGCCTCTTTCTCTTCTGGGTCACTGCTCCTTCAGGGCACCCTCCCTGTGGTGTCCCCTGAAGGGTCCTTCTCTGTCTCTGTCCACAGACGTTCTGCTTCTCCTGTGCTTTCCCGCTCACACTGCTCTAGCCTGAAACTCCTCCTACTGGGACTGCATTTCTCAGCAAAGGATTTAACCCTATAGTCCCCTGCTCTAAGTGTGTGAATGCAGATTGAGAGCCTCAGACTTACTTTACCTCCCCATATAACAGGAATACTGCACTCTCTGTCTTGTGTGCAGTATCCATCTGTAGCGTGCTGAAAAGTGGGGTGCTACTACATGATTGCTATTTAAATGGAGAACAATGCTGTTTGTACATTTATAGGATTTTATATCAGGGGCATGATTGTATTGTGACCATTGGGCGGTGGCCATGTTCCCTGCCATGCCCCTTCTTCATACAGAAGTGTGAAGGGGCAGGAATGTAAGATGATCCTGGAGCCTGCAGAGTCCATGCCCTGACACACCTCCTCTTCTCTACTGCAGCATGAGGCTGAATGTCTTTGTCCCCAAAGGGAGGGGTGAGTACTGAGGAGCAGATATGATTTTATTGATTTATAAGCGATCCACAAATCCTAGAACAGTAGCGCCCAGCTTTGTTTCATCATGTAGGAGGGCAAGGACAGTACAAAAGCTTTTTCTCCCTGGAGTTCCTCTTAAAAGGTCACTAAGGGTCTCGTCACAGACCCCTTTTAATTATGAGAACAGGCCTTTGAAGTGTCATTGTTCCCTATGAGCATCACCTCTCTATTACAGTGCTTATCTACTCTATTAAAAGAGTTAAATTGATATTTTATTAGTTTATGGGTGCATTTTTACAGTTTCCTTTCAGTTATAGTTAGGCATGTATATGCAGTTTTTATCAACACTTATACTGAGAAAAGATTTAACAGTACAGTACTTCAGGGAATGAGAGGTTATGTATGTCAATGTACCTAGCTTCCCAAACCAACTATGCAGCCAGTGTCACAGCTAACCCTTTAGGCTACTATATATTTTACTGATAAAGACTAGCACTGGGAATTTGATTGTTTCAATGCTAAAAATAGGTATACAATTTATGAGGAAATTGTCACATCATTTAGTACCTTATAGAAAGCAGAAATAGATTTAGGCACCTCGAAATAACTTCATTAATAGTCTTATGGATAAGGATATTCAGAAAGATTGACAGGTAGGATTGTCAGATTGTCACTTTTTCTAAACTCTGTAATTGTATTTGCCTCATTTATGTACAGTTATAAAAATATCTAACTAAGGGTGCTTTCACATCTGTGTTTTTCGTAATTCGCGGCAGATGCGGTGAAAAAACCGCATCTGCCGCGTTTACCGCATAACCGTTCCACTTGCGGCGCGGTTGCGGTTTTTTCTATGCAATGTATAGGCATACTTGCGGCAGATGCGGCAAGTGCGGTTTTGCACTTGCGGCAGGTGCGGCCGCGAAAAAAACCGCGGCTTACTGCGGTTTTTTTTCGCGGCCGCACCTGCCGCAAGTGCAAAACCGCACTTGCCGCACCTGCCGCAAGTATGCCTATACATTGCATAGAAAAAACCGCAACCGCGCCGCAAGTGGAACGGTTATGCGGTAAACGCGGCAGATGCGGTTTTTTCACCGCATCTGCCGCGAATTACGAAAAACGCAGATGTGAAAGCACCCTAAGGGCCCTTTCACATCAGCGTTTTTTGAAATTTGCGGCAGATGCGGTGAAAAAACTGCATCTGCCGCAATTGCCGCATAACCGCTGCACTTGCGGCGCGGTTGCGGTGTGCGGTGTTGCTGATGTGAAAGGGCCCTTAGTTAGATATTTTTATAACTGTACATAAATGAGGCAAATACACACGCTGATGTGAAAGGGCCCTAACCCCACATTGAATTCTACAGATTTAAGCGTCAGACCATAGTAATAAAAGCAATTGGGTAAAGGCAACCTCAGATGAAAATCATAACATGATTGCATTACAATATGTTATTACTTTTTAAGCAAAAACTATGCGAAACTAATGGAGCAGGGCATTAAAACTCATGTACTCCCCTGCAGCTTCCATAGGAATTAAGAGGGTAAGAAGCAGCCAGGTGATTTTAGTCAATGGCCCATGATTAATTATTGGTCAGGAAATATGCAAGCTCTATGTAAGCAGAAAACTGGGCAGTTTATTGATCCGGCACATGCAGGTATGTTAACAGAATGCCACATTAAAAGGAATCTGTTAGCAAGATTTGTAAACTGAAGATGGCGTGTTTGTAGGAGTTAAAAAATAAAAGGCAATTGTGCTTCTCTTATCTGTGTATTAACTATCGTTTACATAATCCAAATGGTTTATTACCCTTTGATTAGCATTACAGGACTAGAAAAGTACCTGCAGGGCACACGGAAATGCCCCTGCTCTGATTGAAACCTTACAATTAATGCACCATCTCTTTTGGAACACTAGTGTGGGCGGTGAAGCTTTCCTAGCTCATCTAAATGCCTGAAATGACATGCTCTGAGACAGAATGGCTGCACCCAGTATTCTATGAGATACACTGTTAGATTCAGAATCTGTTTACCTACATTATGTTGCTGTCAGATGAGATAGAATAAACCTGCTGACATGTTCCCTTTAGGCTAGCATATGACTCATGCAAAGATCACATTTTAATGCCCGGAGCCGCCATGGCTCTTCTGACCTGAGTATGTCATCTGCATAGAAAGAAATGAAGCTGTCATGCTCGTGTAAGGAGAGCTGACCACATTTCCAGGCATTTTCATATGATCCTCATGTGTATCATATGGCAGCGTGACTCCAGCCTTAGAAACATATTAGCTATTTTCTTATAGAAGCAATTGGAGCATCTCATCACTGTGGTAAGAGTCAGGCTGGCTTCACACCATGGCAAGATCTGATCCAGGGCTGTCAGGGATGAACCTGACAGCCCCGGACTGGATCAGCACACAGAACCGGAGGGCTAGTCTGCCCTCCGGTCCGGTGTGCAGCCGGATGCAGCTGCCGCTGCTGATGATTTAAGACCGCGGCTTGCAGGGAGCTAGCCGCGGTCCTGAAATAACAGCGGCATGCAGCCGCCACTATCCAGTTCCCTGATCCTCCCGGATCGGGGCAATCTGGCCCCACAGGCTCCCATGTTAGGGAGCGCCGGTTTGCCCCGGATCTGGGAGGACCCGGGAGAATCCGGGAGAATCTGGGAGATGCCAATCTGGGTAGATTTTTCTCCCCTGACACAAAAACATTGCAAGCAACGTTTTTGTGTCCGGGTGAAAAATCCGAATTCTCCCGGATTCTTCCGGAGAGATGGAAACCGGATGACAGATATCTGCCATCCGGCTCCATCCGGCTCCATAGAATACTATTGTCACGGGTGGCACGGATGACAGGGTGGAGGCCACGCGCAGACGATCCCAGCGTGTGGCCCACCAGCCATAATGGTGGAGGATGGTCCGTCTCTTTCAGGGGCATTTACCTTCTGTGTAGATGGAGAGAGGGTGTGATGGGATCTCGCTGTTATGGGGGGACGGCTGTGGAGGTCTTGTGCTCGGTCTGGTTTTATCCACCAATATTGTAGGTCACTAGGACCCAGCGGATTCCTTCCACTTTTATAAGGAGGTTCATCACCCTTCCTCGGTGCAGGTGATAGTTCCTTGTGCACTCATTATCCTTGCTCCAGCAGACGCGGAGGTTGTGGAGGTTGCTGAGCTCTGCTGTCAGATAAGTGTTTCCTTTTCCCAAATGTCTGTCTTCCCTGGTGTTTGTCTTTAGTTGATAGTGGAGGGGTCTAGTGAACCCCTCCATCTGATCCTTAGATAAGATAGTGCTAGGATCAGAGAGGGACGAGGTTCGTGGTCGGCGACAGTTGAGGAGACTGTATAGGGACGTTAGGGCAGACAGGGTCAGCTCTAGGAAGTCTAGGGGTCACCGTCTCCTTCTTGTGCCCTTAGCGTTAGGGACTCCTTATTCCCCCCCCCCCCGTCTTTATCCTACGCTGGGTGTCTTCCCCACTCCCAGCGTGACAACTATGGGGCCAAAATCTGGTCTGGGGCTGTCTGGTTTATACCGGACAGCCCCGGATCGGATCTTGCCGCGGTGTGAAGCCAGCCTCAGATAGTCAATTCCAAACAATGTTTCCAAAATCCATTATTCTAGTGGTAGATTTTACATAAGAAGAAAGCATATAAGGCAGTTGCCAATTTTCCCAAGAGGGGAAATTTCACCAAATTCTCCTCATAGGCCTGTTTCACATCTAAGGGTGGTGTGCGTTTTGCTAAATTTGCGTTTCTAGGCATTTTTACTGCTAAAAACGCATAAATACGCTAGCATTTTTGCCCCCATTGACTTTAATGGAAACACATACAAAGACGCATGTGCGTTTTCAAAAATACAAAACGCATGCGTTTTTGCCAACGCTGCACAAAACGTCGGGGAAGACGTTTTGTGCTATGTTGGCAAAAACGCATGCGTTTTGCGTTTTTCCAGAAAGCATCAAAAACAAAGCAGCTTTATTAAACGCATGACACACCAAAAAGAAAACATCTTTGAACCTCCACCTTACTTTACTGTATGTACTGTGTTCTTATCTTTGAAGGCCTTAGTACATTTTCGGCAAACAGTAGAATAATGTTCTTTTCCAAAAAGCTCTATCTTGGTCTCCTCTTTCTGCAAAACACTTTTCCAGAAGAATTTTGGCTTACTCATGCATATTTTGCAAGCTGCGGTCTAGCTGTCTTATGTTTCTGTGTCAGCAGTGAAGTTCTCCGGGGTCTCATGCCATAATATACTGAATCTTTTCATTCAAATGTCAACGGATAGTTTCTGCTAACACTGATGCATCCTGAGCCTTCAGGATACCTTAAACATTTTTGGAACTTGATTGGGGTTACTTATCTGAGGGCTGGCTGTAACTAAACACCATGAGCAGGTCCTGATCTCTAATATCAGACTGCAGGGAAGCAGACATTATCAGGGGGTTGGTGTTATTAACAGCATGGATATGGCCATGAACCTTGTGTGATGTAATAGCCCAGAAGAGAGGGGGAGGACTAATAAGCAGCTCCAGCATTACACTGAATTACAAGGATTGTGAGGGTGGGGAGCAGCAGTATGAATTTCATCTTTATAATTTGCAAGGTCATGGGCATGGCCATTAGAATCATCAGCTCAACTTGCTGCCTTTAGGCAAGATACCCTCTAAATACTGGTGCTGGGGCGGAGTAAGTCAGAGTGTACAGATGCTACAAGAGCTGTGAAGACATACTGGTGGTCGGTGCTGCGTTAGGCCCGAACCAGTGACCCTGAACAGCCTTCGAGTAGTCCTGCAAGACCCAAGAGTGGGGTCGGAAGGAGAGGAGAGAGGAAAGAACAAAGTGGGAACCGATGAGCCAGCATTAGGTTCACCCAAACAGCCCACCGGACGCCAAAATCTGAGTCTACTAAAGAGCACCTAGCCCAGTAGAGAATACTGGTGTCCCATGGAGACTTCAGTCTCCCAGGCATCTGCGCAGTCACTAACCAGGGAGCCAGGCACCGCGGAGAGAGGAACAGCGGCAGTCCATTGAGGGTCTCCCGACGACAGCACAGGTGATCAGAGAGCAGAGGAGGCCAGCCAAGTTTCACATGGGGCAGAGGCTTCACACACATGGGGAAAGAGACAAGGATGCCTTATACCCACTCACTGTGGAGACCCAGAAGTGCATCCTGAACAAGCTGCAGTGCTCTGGACATTTACCTGCAACTACACCAACGGTGTGTGTGTCAGTTCCTTACCCACGCCCCTGCCATCCACAGAGGTTGTACCATTATCCAACAGCCCGGCCAAGTCCCTGCTCCATTCCTCATCATCATCACCAAACACCCCAGGGATAAAGCTCCGCCTGTGGGGAGCTCCAACATAGCTGCTCATCCATCATCCCTGGAGGCCCCACTAAGCGCTGGTGCAGTCACCAGATACTACAGGTGGCGTCACAATAAATCTATAAACTTTTTTCACATTTCAACTACCTTTTTTAGTTGCTCACCAGGGCCACGGGTCTGGGCAGGCCACCAGTGACATCCCTACCACAGCAGAGGGCCCAGATACCCAAGTTCCCATACCCTGGGCTAGTCATGAGCTGTTTGAGACCATGGGGCAGATGCTGACTGGAATATAACTCTTCCTCCAGAGCTACTTTAAATTAATGGGGAGTTACCATTGTGAGACAAATTACTGACACAGAAAAGAAGAACTGAAATTTGATGTATCGCAAACATATTTTTTTCATCTCACTGGGATCTGCTGTATTGCAAAAATGTTGCACCCTCTCTGCCTGTGACATGTAAACTGAAACACTGAGAGGAATCAGCAGATGTGTCAGTTAAATCACATACAGCTCTGCGGTGAGATCAGGAGAGCAGAGGGCAGACACATCACACTGGTAACTCTTTTTTTATTTACAGGAGGCAGCAATATCTTCAAGTCGCCGACACTGGAAGAGATCAATGACATAAAGTGATAAAAGATGGTTTATCCACAACAAGGCATCTGACAAGAGGCAGACAGGTATGATTATTTTCAGCATTCTATAACCTATATGCCCATATTAATACTTTAGAAAGGTCAAAGTGGTGACAGAATTCCTTTAAGCTCCAGAGTGCAATAATCTATAGACACGTAGAACACTGACTACATGCAGAGTCATTTATTTAAGTGGCAATAATGTACCACTGCAATTGGGGACGTTTTTTAAACCATTGCAACTTAAAAATTTGTTTGTTTCCACTACCAGAAGGTTGTCTGTCTTCTTCTATACTTTCAGTCAACATCAACAGAAATTATCCCATTTCCAACAGATACAGGGCACTGCAAACACTCTGAGGCTAGGGTCACACTTGCTTTGCAATCCAGTTAGGCTAGGGTCACACATGTGTTGTTTTTTTTAAAATCCTGATCAGGTTTTGAGCTTTTTAAAAGCTCAAAACCGCATCAGGAAACACTCTTCATAGGAGCCCATTATTAAAACCGGATTGCATTACATGCAATCCGGTTACTGCATCCGGCTCTGCAGCCTGCGTGAAAAATCATGCAGGCTGCAGTTTTTGGAGGGTTCTAAGCCCCGCAATGCGGTAACCGCATTGCTCAGGATGTGTAATCTTGAGCAATCCGGTTACCGTATACTTTTCTTATCCGGGATAAGCAAAGTGTTTAATCTGTCAAAAATGATTAAATATGAATAATAATTGTGGGCAGCATGCCCACCCCCCAAGAGACATGCTGGCCACTCAGGACAGCATGTTATGTGTTAATAAGTGATGTACAGTTATCTGGCTTCTTTCGGCTCTGTACATTTTGATCAATGAAGCCGCCTGCTCCTCTTACAGCGGTGCGCATACTATACGTAATGTACATATAGTATGTGCGCTGTCCAAGGTCCTGAAGGCTTTTACAGTAGATGAATGGGCAGCACACCGCCATAGATATACTGTAAAAGCCTTCAGGACCTCGGACAGCGCACATACTATACAAACATTACGTATAGTATGCGCACCGCTGTCAGAGGAGCAGGCGGCTTCATTGATAAAAATGTACAGAGCCGAAAGAAGCCGGTTTACTGTACATCACTTATTAACACATAACATGCTGTCCTGAGTGGCCAGCATGTCTCTGGGGGGGTGGGCACCTCCTAGAGACATGTTGTCCACAATTATTATTAATATTTAATAATTTTTGACAGATTAAACACTTTGCTCATCCCTGCGGTTACCGGATTGTGGCTTCAGCAACACATTTTGCTTGCGAAATGTGTCTGTAGCAAATTGCGTTCACCGTATCCGGATCTGGATGGGTGAACGCAATTTAAGGACCAAATGTGACCCTAGCCTTACTGGATCCAGTTTTTCAACCTGATAACCTGATCAGGTACCTGACCCATAGATTCCAATGTTAAAAATTGTTTGTCAAATTGCAATCCGTCTTCTGGATCCAGTTTTTGAGAAGTCAGGTTTTAATAGGGTCTGCAACATTTTTTGGCCTTTTAGCAAAACCTGATCAGTTTTTTAACATGGACCCTATGGGAACCTGATCCAGTACCTGATGGTACATATAGATACCATCAGGTACCTGATCAGGTACCTGATCCGGTAAAAATGCCTCCAAACAGACAAGGAGAAAAACTGGATCCAGTAATGGATCAAGTTACTGGATGCAGGCTCCCAAGTGTGACCCTAGCCTAACTTTGTTTTTGCTCATGCAAAATAAAGTGCTGTCCATCAGTTTTACAACTTGAAAACCTGGGTGACAAGAGGAATACAGTGCATGATTTGCTTCTGTGCGTCAAGTGAAAACTTTATGGTTGCTTGCTTCCCTATTTTCAGCTGAGAATAGTTAAGAGTGTCAGTGCCCAAAACATTCTGGCTGCTTTACCGTTGGGAAAAGTAACTCATTCTTCCTGCATTACATATGTCCTGTTTTTAATTAGGCAACATTTCTTTGAAAAACATACCGTACTCACTTGAGGAAGATGGTGTCTATGGCAAGGGAAGTAGATGCTTTCTTTAACAGTTCATTTAAAAATAAAATGGTCTGCCAGAGTTACACCTGATTTGTGTGTTACACCTGAAAGTTTAACAAATTCCCTTTCAAAAGTTTAGAATAGTTTCAGGAGTGCAGGTTTTAAAATGGTATCACTTCTGGGTATTTCCAATGTATAGATTCCTTAAAGACTATTCAAATCTGAATAGGTCCGTACAAATTGTATTAGTAGATTTCCTGGAAAAAAAAATTTGTAATTAAGACTGGGGTCACATTTGCCAAGGCAATTGCGGTTGCCGCCCCCAGATTCGGAGGCAGTAACCGCAATTGCCTTCACACACATTTTTTTGGAAAACTGTATGCAGGAAAACGCAATCCGGCAACCGGATTGCTCCGGATGTGTAATCCGGAGCAATGCGGTTACCGTATACTTTGATCAACCCTTCTGCCACAGGGATGAACAAAGTGTTAAATGTGTATTAAAACATTAATTATTAATATTAGCTGTGGGCAACATGTCTCTAGGGGGTGCACACCGCCCCTAGTGACATGCTGGTAGTTCTGTAACCATTAACATTAGGTCTATGGGCAGCGCACCCCCATAGACCTAATGTTAGTGGTTACAGGACCCTGGACAGCGGCAGATACTATGCGTGCATTACGTACAGTATCTTCCCTAGTGTCAGGGGAGCCGCACTTCTTTCATACATTTCTACAAAGCCGATAATAGCCGGCTTACTGTAAATGCCTTATTAACCCCTAACATGCTGAGTGGACAGCATGTCTCTGGGGGGGGCACCCCCTAGAGACATGTTGCCCACAGCTAATATTCATATTTGATGTGTTAATACACATTTAACACTTTGCTTATCCCTGCAGCAGCAGGGATGAGCAAAGTATACGGTAACCGCATTGCTCATAATTACACATCCTGAGCAATCCAGTTACCGCATTGCGGGTCACAGAGCTGCTCTGAAAACTGCAGCCTGAATGATTTTTAGCGCAGGCTGCAGATCCGGAGCCGGTAACCGGATTGCATGTAGTGCAATCCGGTTGCCATAATGGGCTCCTATGGGGAGCGTTTCCTGCTCCGGTTTTGAGCTTCAAAATATAACCGCATATGTGACCCTAGCCTTAATAGTTATAAGCGGATTTGTGGAAGTTCAGGTTCACCAAATTTGGCCAGATTTTAAATAAATACAAAGTTCACTTGCACATATATGGAGTAGGAATACTTCCATCAAGATAATGTGCATCCCAAATTTAACTCTGATTGGAGTTAATGTGATCCAGACCCAATGTTGGGAATGTTGCAATAGCAAACAACATTGTTCCCTACTACCAGTGCACGAATAGAAATAGCAAAAGAGAATTTTTGGGTTGCTATTGCGCAAATTGTGATAGTACAAACAGAAGTGTACAAACTGAGTTTACACACCTAAGGGGATATAAATCCCTCATAGACAAATATCAACCAAAAGATTGTTTAATATAGATTTCCTAACTTAGCTGGACACTTATTCTAAAGGTTTCTACTGCATATGTGTGCTCACAGGTAATGATACATCCGCTCATTACACTCCTCAAACCCTACGTAGGTTGGCAGGAATCACAATGACCACAATGATTATACAAGTTACCCTTCACTTGTGCTTTATTCAAAAGCCGCTTCCCTTCAGCTATATGCACTCATATGTATATTACCTCAGAATGCACAAAAAAAAAATTTAATTCCAGAGAAATAATTTCAATATTTTTTGTTCCACAAATACACAAACATTAACACTGAATAAAGTGTAATGAACGATTCTCCAGCTCCTGCGCTTTAGTAAGGCCACTTTTTTGTATATGGCCATATAAACATGGGCTCAAGAGAGCCCTTAGGCTAGGGTCACACATAAGTCCTTGGTCCATTTTTGGCATCAGATTTTGCATTATTTTTTCTAAGTCCAAAAACTGATGGAAAATGGATTATATGTAATAAACACCCTATACCTTTTTTACTGCAACCAAAAACATTGCTAGGAGCGTATTTTAGCCAAAAATGTTGTTAAGAACGTTTTTGGGTGCCGTTTAAAAACGGGTCCTTTTTTTTTAACATGGGGCCATATGGAAAAACGGATTTGTTTTTTTGGTGCCTTAAAAAACGAATCTGTTTTTTCTAGCATTTTTTGGCAAAAACTGACTACGGTAAGTCCAAAAAATGTTCAGGGGCATAGAGGCCCAAAAAAGCACCCAAAAAATCCCGGATTGATCATGGAAAACACTTCCAAAAATGGATTGCTATGTGTGATCCTAGTCTCACCCAAACCAGGGGTAAGCTGAGGGGTTGTTAAAGTGAATCTGTCACCTGCAAATCGCTTCCTAAGCTATTAAAACATGTCCCTGCAGCCTCCCATCAGTAATCCCACACTCCTTTTCAGTCATAAAAGCATCCAGTGAAAGTATAGAAAAACGTTATATCACTTACTCATTAGCGATGATAATGAGCAGTGGCTATATTCTTTAGTCACCCAGGCGGGCCAATGTAGTCATAATAACACGCCTTAATAGGCGTGATCTGCAATTCCTATTACACTCAGCGCTCCCAGCTCTCCTCAGCGCTGGCGAGGCTGTAATGGGGCAGGAATGACGCAAATCGCAGAGTCAGTGCACCCACGCCGCATGCGCAGTGTGGTGCTTGAAGCCCGCAGAGCGGCGCGGGTGTACTGACTTCACCCGCTGCCGGAAATGACGTGATTCGCATCATTCCTGCCCCATTACAGCCTCGCCAGCACTGAGGAATGCTGGGAGGCGCTGAATGTAATAGAAATTGCAGATCACGCCTATTAAGGCATGTTATTATGACGACATGGGCCCGCCTGGGTGACTAAAGAATATAGCCACTGCTCATTATCATCACTAATGGTACCTTTACATGCCGCTACCGAAGGTTAGAAACCACCGGGTGTCGGAGACAATTGTACCTTTAACCTTCAAAACACTGCGAGGTTGGGCGTGTAATTCAGGTAGCACCGTCCTGTCTATTTGGACACCGGTCTTTCAGCCTTGCTCAAAAACAAGCAGGTATAAACCCTATGGTAGCGGCGTGTAATCGGGACACAGGTACGGTATTTGAGTTACCTGGGGCGTGCTACAGCGTCATGTACACCACGCCCCATCAGCTATCATTGGTGGGGACTACTGTGTACCCATTGGCTGTCCCTGTACAGGGCGGCATATTTAACGAGATGACCAGTCACTACACATTTGCTATAGCATCATGTATTAGCCAGCCCCCCTGCGCTGGCTGGCCAATCATGATGTTATTGCTTTGTCCAATCACCATACGAGCGTCTCGTAATCCACAACTCTGGCACGCCTGCGTGTTGTCCCTTCTGCCCCAGGTCCTCCCATATTCCCTTGTGGTAGTGGTGTGTAAATCAGGGAAGGTGCTCCACAGAAGGTAACCTGCGGCACCCGTCGGTGCTTCCAGGGATTGAAAAAACCTACTGTGTAGCACCTTAGAGCGGCGTGTAATTGCGGTATCAGGTACCGTTAGGAACCGTTGATACGCACGCGTGCACGTGCAGCACCCGGTGGTTTCTAACCTTTGGTAGCGGCGTGTAAAGGTACCATAATGAGTAAGTGATATAACGTTTTTCTATACTTTCACTGGATGCTTTTATGACCAAAAAGGAGAGTGGGATTACTGATGGGAGGCTGCAGGGACATGTTTAATAGCTTAGGAGACGTTTTGGAGGTGACAGAATCCCTTTAACTTATCCTTTCCTCCGTGTGCTGAGGGTGAAAGGTTGCTTAAAAGGCTTAAGCTAACTTCTGGTAGATGGAGATCAATCCTCCATAATGCAGGTGCCCGGTCTTGAGCGGCACCAGTACTGGATGCTTTGGCCATTCGGCGTTCACAGCAACAGGTGTGGCACAGAGAAGTGGGGCTTAGCAGTGACATCACAGGGGGCTGAGAACGACTGGTTTTGGAACTGTTTGTGCTCCTTCATCAGGTAGGGGGTTGCTGAATCTACTGTACTGTAGGGGAGGGGGGTGGCTCTGAGCGGTGTCCGGGGGCTGGAAGAGGCTGGCTGTGGGCTGCAGAGGTCACATGACCCCGCTCATTATAATCATATAATATGCACTGCATCCTATTGTCCACCTCTCAGTGTTGAAGATGCGTTGGGAAATGGATGGGAGAGTGGTGCATATTATGTGAGCCTACACTCACCCCCCATCCTGCACTCACCCCCTCTATTCTAAATATACCCCTGTCACTCTATATGTCCTCATGCTGGCATGCACACAGAAAAATAATAATCAGCTGATAACTTAGCATTCGCTGCTCCATGCTCACAGCTCACCGCTTCCTTCCTGTCTCTGTGCTGCTCAGTATACAAGCATGTGACCAGAACCCACAGTGATGACATCATTGCTGTGGGTCCCTATCACATGATCGGAAGATTCTGGGCACAGAGACAGTATGAAAGCGGTGAGTTGTGAGCATGAAGCGGTGGATGGCAAGTTATCAGCTGTTTATTATTTTACTGTGTGTACACCAGCATGGGGACATATAGAGTGATGGGGGCATATCCAGTAGGAAGGGGATGAGTGCAGGATGGGGGGCCATATCCAAGGTGGGGAGGCTATGTAACGTGACTGGGGGCCCATAGCCAGAATAGGGGGCTATGTACCATCACTGGGGGCTATATGCAGGATGAGGGGCTATGTACATTTACTGGAGGCCATATCCAGGATGGGGGGCTATCTACCATCAATGGGGACCATATCCAGGATGGGGTGCTATGTGCCATCACTGGGGTCAATGGCCAGGATGGGGGGGCTATGTTCCACCACTGGGTGCTATATGCAGATTGGGGTCTATGTACCATCACTGGGGACCATATGAGGATGGGGCCATTTACCTTTACTGGGGGCCATATGCAAGATGGGGGGCTCTGAACCAACACTGGGGGCCATATCCAAGATGGGGGGCTATGTACCATCACTGGGGGCTTTGTGCCATTACTAGGAGCTATGTACCATCACTAGGGGCCATATCCAGCATGTGGGGGCCCATGTACCAGGATGGGGGCTATATATATAACAGGATGGGGGATATATATATATATACAAGGATGAGGGACATATACACTTATTGTAAGTTGGGCACTGGCATTATAGGATGAAACCCATTTAACATTTTAAAAAAAAATCTCTTTTCCTTCACCAAATTTGGGTGTGCGTCTTATAATCAGGTGTGTCTTTTAAAGCAAAAAATATGGTAATTAGTTATAAAATAGGTAACCTATTGTAGCTTGATGTTTAGAATTGTGCTGCTGCTTGAGGGTTAACAAAACTTTAGAGTTGCGCTTACATTTGTTGGAACTATATTATTCAAAGGGACCCATACCTTCTGAAACCCATCAGTGCTGACTTGCTCACTGGTCAGCTCCCGTAGTCTGAAATGATGATGAAGAAGTGGGGTAACACTTTGAAATACGTCAAATAAACCACCTTTAATTTATCAGACATCTGTTTTTCACTTTTGTTTTTGCACAGGAGTGCAGGTTTTTTCCATTACTTTGATCTGGTTCCTGCATTCTCATCTACCTTGGTGCAGCTGTTCATTCTTTTGAAACTAGTTGTGGGTCACATAAGGATGGCTTCACACTGCAGCGTGATCCAGTCCGGGGCTGTCCGGGATAACTCTGACAGCTGCGGACTGGATCAGCACACAGGACTGGAGGGCTAATATGCCCTCTGGTCCGGTGTGCAGCCGCACGCAGTTCCCGCTGCTGATAAGTCAGGACCACGGTGCTGCGGTCCTCACCTGTCAGCGCCTGCAGCTGCGTGCGCTGCACACTGGACTGGAGGGCATATTAGCCCTCCTGTCCTTTGTTCTGATGCAGTCCGCGGCTGTCAGGGTCATCCCGGACAGCCCCGGACCGGATCACGCCGCATTGTGAAGCCGCCCTAACCTTAAAAGGTGAGCGAGAGGCTCTAAGCACACCTTTTATGTTTACTGGGGTAAGGGCCCTTTCACATCAGCGTTTATTTGAAATCGCGGCAGATGCGGTGAAAAAAACGCATCTGCCGCGATTGCCGCATAACCGCTGCACTTGCGGCGCGGTTGCGGTAATCCCCATAGAAAGTATAGGGGGACTTGCGGCAGGTGCGGCAAGTGCGGTTTTGCACTTGCGGCAGGTGCGCGCCGCGAAAAAAACCGCGGCTGACCGCGGTTTTTTTCGCTGCCGCACCTGCCGCAAGTGCAAAACCGCACTTGCCGCACCTGCCGCAAGTCCCCCTATACTTTCTATGGGGATTACCGCAACTGCGCCGCAAGTGCAGCGGTTTATGCGGCAATCGCGGCAGATGCGTTTTTTTCACTGCATCTGCCGCGATTTCAAATAAACGCAGATGTGAAAGGGCCCTAAGACCCTATTGTGCTTTTTTATCCACAGCTTTTATATTAGCTTTATTGTGTGACGAGTGGATAAACAGGATGACAATAGAAATTTAAGCTTGCAGAAGTTTTTTTTCAATTAAATAATGAAGCTGTGGAGAAGTGATTGGAGGATGATAACATTTAATAAGTTGAACACAGATAGACATTTTAACATGTGTAATTACAGATCTAGTATTTATAATTGCCTGTGAAAAAGACTTTCCTTTTTTTGTATGTGAATTGTCTAAAAAGAAGAATACATACAATGAAAATTAAAGAATTCACAATTCTTTTTTAGTAATTTAATAATACCTTTCTCACAACTTGACCTAAAATTATACAGTGCATCTGGCATGGTCTCTCCTTTCTTATAATTTTGAACTTTTGAATTTAACCTTAGTTTCATTCATTCCACTTTTATAGAATTTTACATGACACAAAGCAAGTCAAAAGAACTGTCAGAATATTCTTACTTTATCTGACTGAAATTCTCTTTTATTTGCTGCATTCCTAGATGGACTATATTTCGGTAACCATTCATTTTCATTACCTGCATAACTTATGGACTAAATTAACCTAAAAGCCTCCTATTTTAAATGGCCTTTGGAGGAATATAAATGCAAATTCAACAATGTACTTAAAGAATTAAGACTTTAACACTATTAATAATGCAACCCAAAATGTAATCAAAAGGGGACATAACAGTAATAATTCAACTTAATAAAAGTATTTTTAAAAAGTTGGAAAGAGACAAGGACCCACATTAGGTTTTATCTGTGGATATGACGCTAATAAACTGAGTGTGGTGTCGCTCATCCTTGGATATCCAGTAACCAATGGCTTGCAGGAGTCCTCTGATCAATAAGAATCCAGTAAAGACAGGAGCAGGAACAGGGTGTTTTTACGGCACTACCAATTAATATCCATTCAATTAAATTGATAAATTAAACTTGTATTGGTATCTTTATTTCTACGTATTTCAATGTTTCAGTTGACTCTTCTTCAGGAAAAAATTATGTCAAACTTGTGCTAAAAAGCAATAACCAATGATAGGTCTATATGATTACTAAACAGTTATCGAGCATTTCTTGTTTATGTGGATGGAAGGTATTGGGTTAATTCCAAGTTTCTACTATTAAAATTTTGCTGACTCGGTACATCTGAATTACATTATTTTTCAAATTTAAATTGAACCTGTCAGCTTATTCCTGCCTGAACTGTGGACAGCATTATTAACACCCCAGAGCATAAAAAATGGGGTGGAAAAAAGTTCTTGTGTCAATACTTAATGTGTCTTGTTACCATAGATCACCAATCAAGTGCTCTGTCATCTTGTCTCATCTTCCATGATCATTTCATGGTACTAGATGGCCTGTTCTGAACAGGCCTTTGGTATAACAACATGATGCATGCCATCATGAGGCTTACTTGGCAGTAAGAATTTTAGTGCCAAATAAAGATTGATGAAAAATTGCATAAACAAGTGTACAGGACAGTAAGGTGGTAAGCAATCAAATCAGGTTTTTTTGCCATTTTGATCACTTCCATTCAACAAAATGGAGGAATCATGGTTACTGTTTTGCTGAGATCACACAAAGCGAGTCTTAGAAAAATTTAAATCAGGAGAATTAATATTTTTGCAATATTTGAGTCACATACAGTTTTCCCCATCTGTAATCTATGTGTTCTAAAGTGGAAAAACAGAACTTAAACATCATGGATAAAAGTATTTCCTAAGATAGCAAAAATAATAGCTCTATTTCATATTGGCCTTCAAACCTGGCCTTCAACGTGGGCTGTCTGAAATATGAAATCATGTGTCAAAAAGTTAGTAAAGTTTGACAGAAACATAGCAGAATTTTGCAATGTAGTTCACTTCATAAATAATAGAATTTATTAGATATTCTTTAAAAGAGATCATAATAATGGTCCAACCACACAAAAAAAGTAAAAATATAGTGAGGTAAGTATAATTATTGAAGTGTCATAGACATAGCACTCGCTCAAGTGTTATATTATGGGGCACTGCTCACCAGATCTTTTTTTCTCATGTGAAAAAAATTGGTGCATGGTGCAATTGTAGCTTACCGTATATACTCGTGTATAAGCCGACCCGTGTATAAGCCGACCCCCTATTTTTGCCCCAAAAACTGGGAAAACTTATTGACTCGCGTATAAGCCGAGGGTGGACTCCAGCACAGGTATACAGATCCCATCACAGGGTATACAGGCCCCCAGGCACAGGGTATACAGGCCCACAGGCACGGGGTATACAGGCCCCCAGGCACGGTATACAGCCCAGCACGGTATACAGGCCCCCAGGCACGGGTATACAGGCCCCCAGGCACGGGTATACAGGCCCCCAGGCACGGGTATACAGGCCCCCAGTCCTCACCGGTATACAGGCCCCCATCCCTCACAGTATACAGGCCCCCCCATCCCTCACAGTATACAGGCCCCCCCATCCCTCACAGTATACAGGCCCCCCCATCCCTCACAGTATACAGGCCCCCCATCCCTCACAGTATACAGGCCCCCCATCCCTCAGTTACAGGCCCCCCCATCCCTCACGTATACAGGCCCCATCCTCAGTATACAGGCCCCCCCATCCCTCACAGTATACAGGCCCCCCCATCCCTCACAGTATACAGGCCCCCCCCATCCCAGTCGGCCCCATCCTCACAGTATACAGGCCCCCCCATCCCTCCAGTATACAGGCCCCCCATCCCTCAGTATACAGCCCCCCATCCCTCACGTATACAGGCCCCCCATCCTCAGTATACAGCCCCCATCCCTCAGTATACAGGCCCCCCATCCCTCACAGTATACAGGCCCCCCCATCCCTCACAGTATACAGGCCCCCCCATCCCTCACAGTATACAGGCCCCCCCATCCCTCACAGTATACAGGCCCCCATCCCTCACAGTATACAGGCCCCCCCCATCCCTCACAGTATACAGGCCCCCCCTATCCCTCACAGTATACAGGCCCCCCCATCCCTCACAGTATACAGGCCCCCCCATCCCTCACAGTATACAGGCCCCCCATCCCTCAGTATACAAGCCACCCCATCCCTCACAGTATACAGGCCCCCCCATCCCTCACAGTATACAGGCGCCCCCCTCCATGCTGCCGCTGCTTAGTGTACAATAAATATAGTGTTATTATCTCTCACCTGCCCGGTCTCCGTGCATCCTCCCTCCTCCCTGCGAGGCTGCGTGTCATGTGACCGGCCGGTGACGTCATCGCTGTGAGCCCCGGTCACATGACACACAGGGAGGAGGGAGGATGCACGGAGACCGGGCTGGTGAGAGATAATAACACTATATTTATTATACACTAAGCAGCGGCAGCATGGAGGGGGGGACTGCCATACTGTGAGGGATGGGGGGACTGTATACCCCGTGCTGGGGGGCTGTAAGGCGATATGCACTGCTCCCCCCGCGGATGGGCGGGGGATGCAGTGCATATCATGAATAAGTTATGAGCGGCTCCACGTCACGAGCCGCTCATATTGCAGCCTTCCCCCCACCTCCTCCTGCCTCCTCCTGCTCCCCGCGGACACAGCCCCCACTTATATGACTCGTATATGACTCGTGTATAAGCCGAGGGGGGGACTTTTCAGCCCAATTTTTGGGCTGAAAAAGTCGGCTTATACACGAGTATATACGGTATGTCGAATGGTGCACACCTATTCAAATAAGTAGGTGCGTGGAAATCATTGGACTGAACTTAGAATAAGGATGGAATAGATTGAGAAATTAAATTCTTCATCTTCTCACCTGTGGTCTGATACTTGGCATGAGTCAAGTGTAATTTACCGTGATCCGATTCTCTCACACAAGAGAACCAGCACTAGTATGAGCGAGCCCTTTACACTGGAATATCAAAAAATCAGCAAAATAAAAATGTGCCTTGTGACATTATCAAAGCCCATTGACCTCTTCATGACCAGGCTATTTTCCATTTTTTTTACTTTGTTCTTTTTCCCCTTTTTTAACAGCCATAGCTTTTTTAATCTTCTATCCACAAAACTATATGTGGGCTTTTTTTTTTTTGTGGGACAAGTTGTGCTTTTGACTGACACCATTCATGTTATCGCGTGATGCACTTGAAAGTGAGAAAAAATTCCAAATGTGTAGAAATTGCAAAATAAGTGAAATTCCTCAACTGCTTTTGTTTTTCATTTTCTAACGTGGCAACATGATTCTCCAAATCAGTATGATCATGCAGATACCTGCATACATGCTTGTTTTTTTATTTAAATGATGAAAACAAAATATATGAGTTACCACAGATCCAGCATGTGAAAAGATTGTATAACAGAAAATAATTCCTATAAATTGTCTCAGTATCTGAACTGGAAGGAGAATACTAATATGAATATGTGTAAACTGTGATTTGGGATACCCTGATTCGGTGTGGAAACTGGTTTCTATTAGACAGACTAGTCAAATGTTGACTGACTAATGCTAAATGAAATCAGAAGACATGTTAATTTTATGGATTCCAGTGTTCAATTATTTTTTCAATACCTGGAGCCAAAGGCTGTGCAAGACACTTTATAGTTCATTTGTCTCAAAAGATCTTCATTTTTCAACAGGGATTAGCGGACTGGCTAAAGTGATTTAATGAGCCCACATTGAAGCAGTGTGACACCAGTGCAGGAAAAATGTAAGTATAATCCTGATTTAATCCCTATTTTGCTTCTTTTAGCAGTCCACAAGCTCTTTTTCAGGCCGGACAAATCTGAACAGTATCATGGATTTCCAAAGTAGCAAGTTTTAGTTCAGTGTAATTAAAACTTAACCTTTAATATATTCAATTAAAAAGGATTGCACCTGACCGGTGTTATCCCCAGGACGATAAAACCAACAAGACAAAGAACATATATCTACACCACAAGCTTTGAAGATTCAGTATCGGGGAAATATACCCCAGGAAACTCAAATCCACAAAAGTGTGTTACTTTAGTTTCAAAGAGTTAATACTTAAGTAGAGTGCACGGGTTCACAAGTACCTTATAGTAGGTTTAAACTGAGACCGCACTCCATGCATTTATCAGTACCCCGTGAGGCACACACATAGGAGGACTGACAGATGAGCCATGTCTGACCATCCTCTGCATGCCATTCTGAGCATGAGGGTATCCAATGATTTGTGATCCCTCTAAAAGACCATAACCCCCCTGATGAGTGGGAATAACGAAGCGGGTAGGGAGTGTATGCTACGTGACGAAGATGGCAACTATGATTGTTTTGATGCTCCATAATACTGAAGTGTTTTCTGCCTGAATAACACATGTATTGACGTGGCTATCTTGAAGTGTGACCGTGGGGATTAAGCCAGTGAGAGTGTTCCATTAAATGGGACAGGTTTACTTTCTGTTACATACTACCTACCCCTTGTTTTTGCCTATATATACTTGATTTGTGAACTGAGTGATCATGGGGTACTGATAAACGCATGGAGTGGGGTCTTGGTTTAAACCTACTGTAAGGTACTTGTGAACCCGTACACTCTACTTAAGTGTTAACTCTTAAAACTAGAGTAACACGCCTTTGTGGATTTGAGTTTCCTGGGGTATATTTCCCTGATACTGAATCTACAAAGCTTGTGGTGTAGATATATGTTGTTTGTCTTGTTGGTTCTATCGTCCTAGGGATAACACCGGTCAGGTGCAACACTTTTCAATTGAATACATTAAAGGTTAAGTTTTAATTACACTGACCTAAAACTTGTTACTTTGGTAACTCCTCTTAGTTTGGATACCCTATACCCAGCTAATTTATATACAGTATCACAGATTTCCCTGAAAAGTCCATGCTCGGGTCCCGTGTGCAGACACTAGGTTTCTGGTACGGACCCCGGACTTTATTGTTTGGCTTCGCTCATCACTAGTTTCACAAATTCAAGCAGTTTCAAACCTAATTTCTGAAGTATACTGTTTGACAAATCAGAGCCTAAATGTGTACTTCGACTTATTTTATCATGTATGTGTCTGTTTCAGGATATAAAAGCAAAACATTATTTTTGTAGAAGCAGTTGTGCAACTTTGGGATACAGGTTCATAAATAAGCGATAATAAAAGGAAACAGGGGCAGTGCAGAAAACCTTAAAATGGTATTTTGGCTCATCATACTGCTTTCTACATTATGCCTGATGATACAGTGCTGTGCAAATTAATTGGGACAAAGCAAGTGTTTACTAGTTTTTCTTGCATTAGTTTTACTATTGCTGATAAGTGTTTTCTCAGTTCTTGGTGTCGATTTCCTTTTTCTTCCATATTTCCCTTTTCGTTTTGGAGAAAACGATCCAGTTTCATTGTGTGTGCGAATTATTCTTAAAACGGTAGATTTTCCAATACCAATGGTGGAAGTGATTTCTCTTACAGTCAGACTTGTATGTTCATTAAGAGTAATAATTCTAGACCTCTTCCGTGGAGTAACATCCATTTTTACAGGCACGAATCACACTGAGAGAAAAAGTACACTAAACCACTCCTCACAGAAACAAGCTCTCACCTGAAGCTGAGGGGACAGCTAGCTGTTATTTTCTGATTATAACCAGTCAAACGACATTTTGTTACTCAAGGTTGTACACTCGCACCTGTTCAAAGCAGTTAAAACTGGTTTGAATCACTGACTGGTAACCAACTTACGATTTTACTTAAAAAATGCTTTGTCCCAATTAATTTGGACAGCACTGTAATATATGACATTGAGTGGGATACGCAAAATGAACAGTAATCTTAAAAACTATAGGGAATTGATTCTGGGAACATTGGTAAATTAGATAACTTTTTATCACTAAAAAAAATAACATTTATTTGGTGGAACTTGATTACTCCTTACAGAACATAAAATGACAGAAGAAAACCTAAAAAAGGTACTTTATTTTGAAAGATCCTTAGAGATATTTATGGAGAAAATGTGAAAAATGTAAACTTTTCTATGAAATCCATTGATTGTACTTTCAATACTTTCATTGTTGCACTCTAATGTAGAGCATTAGATGTACTTTATTATATGGCCATTTTTCCCATTCTAAAATGACACTGTCATCATTATGAGTCAAGGTCTCTTAAAATTATATTAATTTGCTCACAAAATTAAGAGATGGAACAATTCTGACATGTTATCCTTCATCATTATGCTTGAAAATGTCTCAAACGTCTATTTCAAATGTTTTAATATTGGTCAGGAAATGTTGTTTCCAACATGTTTAATATCTGTTCTTTCACATATATAAAACTAAACTATAAATATATGATATGTTTTAACAAATCTAAGGGCCCTTTCACATCAGCGTTTTTTTAAATTTGCGGCAGATGCGGTGAAAAAACCGCATCTGCCGCAACTGCCGCATAACGGTTCCACTTGCGGCACGGTTGCGGTTTTTTCCATAGGAAGTATAGGGGGACTTGCGGCAGATGCGGCAAGTGCGGTATTGCACTTGCGGCAGGTGCGGCAGAGAAAAAAACCGCGGCTTACTGCGGTTTTTTTCTCTGCCGCACCTGCCGCAAGTGCAATACCGCACTTGCCGCATCTGCCGCAAGTCCCCCTATACTTCCTATGGAAAAAACCGCAACCGTGCCGCAAGTGGAACCGTTATGCGGCAGTTGCGGCAGATGCGGTTTTTTCACCGCATCTGCCGCAAATTTAAAAAAACGCTGATGTGAAAGGGCCCTTAGTAATATTTAGGAAATGCTCAAGTCTTATAGAATAGAATGACTTTAACAAAGGACTTACTGTATCACAGAATGGATTTATTTGTCTTGAACCAGAAATTGATTTAATAGACACTGGTGTAGTAACATTAAAATATAGACATTCATTTAGAAACATAGTTCTTAAATATAGACAACCACATGGAAATCTTTTGAAACACCAAAAAATGAGATTTAGTAGTTTACCAGAGAATGAGTGCTATATTATTGGATAAGAAAGAGCTCTACTATATGTCAAAAGGTGACCCAGCAAAAGGAATGTGTCAAATATAGTGATGAGCGAGTGTATTCGCTATTCACTATTCGCACAGATAGTATGGTATTTGCATTAATCGTTATTCTGCGAGAATTTGTGTACTTGCCTCGCTATATTCAGATGTCCCGACTTTGCTGGGCTTCTTATCCAATCACAGAAATTCCGCAGACATCTTTGTTGTGGCACTACTGTGATTGGCTGGCTGCCCAGCTTCATTGGGTTTATTTAATCCCTGCCACCGCCATTTTGCCCGCATTGCATCTGGAGCAAGCATTGGAGAAGCATAGGGAGAGATTGCTCAACTGCTAGGGAGAGTGTTTAGGTCTCTTCATAACACAAAAGCCCTTTTCGGGGCTATCTCTAGTGTATACTACATCAGTACAGAGTAGGTAAGGAGAGATACTCAAGCAGGGACAGTTGAAAGGAGCCATTTAGTAGCTGCATAATACCACCAAAACAATAGCTCTTTTGAGAGCTGAAGATAAAAACAGAGTGAGACTATGGGGAGGGAGAGTTATTCCAGCAGGGAGAGTATAAATGGGCCCCTTAGTAGCTCCATAATACTCCGTAAAAATAGCTCTTTTCAGAACTAAAATCACACTGTTTTTGGGGTGACAGGAAGCCTGCCTTTGGCTGTCCACATTACAAAAAGGCGGTTATTGCCCAATGCAAGGCAGCAGTAGTCCAAACATTTCCTACTGCTTGCTATAAAGTATGCAACAGGTGATTTCCCCCCCTATTTTGGCTGTGACAGCTAGATTGGCTTGTGCCATCTACACCTGAAAATCTGTCAACAAAACCCAAAATGACAAAAAAAAAACCTGTTGTTAAGGGACAGGGACGTGGATGTGGTGGTGTCAGTGGTGTTGCGAGAAGGCACTGAGTCTGTGTCAGGTCAGAAGAAGAAGCATGTATCCACTATGTTCCTGGAAAAATGTCCTAGTCTGGAACGTAAACATGCGTAGAAGCCAGAACAGAAAGAGCAGATTCTGTCTTGGATAGCAGACATGGCCTCTATGCATTTGTCAAGCAGCAACAAATCTTTTATGACCACAAAGTTTTATGATGATACACAGAAGGCTGGCCCATCCAATCCTGAAGCTGGTTCTCCTTCTTCCTGCCATTATCAGTCAAAGGACACATATGACCCCAAAATTGACCACTTCGGGGATCTGTTTAGTACGTCTCCTTTTGTTAACTCTGGCCGATCACCATGCCGCATCAAAGAGGGACATGAGGAGGTGTAGTGCATTGATGCTTAAGTATTTGAAGACCTACAGCCAGAAGAAAGCCAATTGGAGGAACATTATTTACTGTCTCCAGAGGTGGAGGCTGATAATGATGAGACAGAGTTGCCAACAAGTCAGCCTACAATGTCAACTGGGAAGGAGGATGAGATGGAAGATGAGGTGGTCGATGATGAGTTCACTGATCTGACCTGGACCGCTGGCACACACATCCATGACAGCAACACAGAGGAAGATGGATATGTAGAACCAACACAGGCACCAAGAAGTCATCATGATTTGCAAAGAGTAACAACTGGGTCAACTGTTCCCAAAACCACCCCCGCCGTGCGCCAAATCAGGGCAGGTAGCCGTTCAGCTGCTGTGCGGAATTTTTCTTTTCTGAAAGTCCTTCAGAGAAAAACATTGTAGTCTGTAGCATCTTCCATACCAAGTTGAGCAAAGGCCAGGGCGAAGGCAACCTGATCACCACTAGTATGCAAAACCACATGACAGCCAAGCACCACAGTAGGAAGGCGGAATACCAGGGTACAAAATCTGTGTCTGGTGGTCAAACTACTGCCATGTCGCCTGGGCTACATCCTTCAAAATCTGCAGTTCAGGAAGCTGACACTCATACCTCCTGCCCACAAGCTGCGCTTGCTCTCTCACAACAAACATCAACCATATCCACTTCCTTGTCCCAACGAAGCATCCAATTGGCTGTGATTGAGACCTTGGAAAGAAAGCATAAATACCCAGCCACGCACCCAAAGGCACAAATACTAAACTCCCACATTGCATGTTGGTATGGACACAGATTTCTGAATGGGTGATACTACTCAGCTCAGCCAATATTCTGAGGCAACATTGGGTGATGTGGAGGAAGATGAGGAGAATGAGGAGAGAGAGGACTTGTTTTACTGTGCTACCGAGGGGACTCCTACTGCTGCAGAGGGGACACCCAGCCCAAGCTTTTTGTCTGCCTAGGCTGGATGGGCTGGAGAGAAGGAGGAAAGTCAGTGTGAGGAGAGGATGGGTACTGGTCCTACTGTTGGGGACACAAAAGATTTGCCTTTTAGCAGCTTGGCCCACATGGCACAGTTCATGTGTAAATTTCTGTGGCAAGACATACACATTTTATCCAACAACCTATACTGGTTGGCCACATTTTTCGATCCACGATACAAGGAGAAATTTCCTTCTCTCCATTTGGAGTCTCCAAACAGTTTTACAAGGGAAACCTTAAGAGGGTTGTTGTAGATCAGTTGCTGAAAACATCACCTCAGGCAATGCTGGTGGCAGAGGTACCGGCTCTTTTCAACACCAAGGGAAAATGGGGAGAGACACGAACACCAGATCCAACAGAGGTGGGGGGAAAATGTGCAGAAATTAGGAAATTTTCAGTTAACCAGCACAACACCAAGGACTATCTGTGCCTGTAACAATGCCAAGGAGAGAGAGGTTGCAGGACATGGTCAAAGGGTACTCAAGTGACCATACACGCATCCTTTCTGATGCTTCAGTTCCCTTTAATTATTGGGTGTCCAAGCTGAACACTTGAGCCGACCTCTCCTTATGCGCCTTGGAGATGCTGGTTTCCCAGCTGCTAATGTGATTTCAGAGGGTGTTTTCAGGTCCGCTGAGTCAATCATCACTGATAAACACACATGCCTCTAAACGGAAAATGCAGATAGTCTTACTCTGATTCAATTCGACAAGGACTGGATATGTCCACAGTTTGTAATATCTCCAGATGACAGCAAGTCAATGTAAATCCACCAAAAAGACAGATTCTTTATGCTACTGCTGATAATGTCAACCACTTCCAATAAAAACCCGTTTTCTTCCTTTGTTAACCATGACTCAGCCCATAGGGCTAATTTTTACAAGACCTATGCACATTCTGCAGTGGAAAAACTAGGACAGTATTCCTACTACAGTCTATCTACTATTTGTGACTTTAGGCCCTTGGAATGATATCTTCCTGGGTTCACCTTCACTCAGCCCATAGAGCAAATTTTTATAAACCCTATGCACATTCTGCAGTGCACAAATGTATAATAGACACTCATCCTACCAAACTAATATTTGTTATTGGAGGCCCTTGTCACAGATTGTGCCACATTGTTACTGAGATAGGGGATACATATTCAATCTGAATCTACTGTCAGTCACCCTATTTGGCAGAAAAACATGCCTGGCTTGTGCCTCATTGTGACTGAGATACGGGATACATATTAAATCAACATGTACACTGACTATTGATGACCAGTTAATGGCCCTCTGAAAACCTGGATTGAGGACCACAACTATTCATTAGTCCATCATAGATAATCTTTGTCAAGAGAGGCCCTTGTCATGGTCCCTTGTCATGGAGTCATTTTTGGAAATACGATGCACATTCTGCAGTGGACAAAGTAGTATAGTATCAAGAAGTCTTTTCTTCCTTTATAATCTGGGTAATATTGTCAATCACAATCTATAAGCCATTTGTAGAAGCTTCTCCAACCCATCCTGGAGGGGGGGGCACCATATATTCTTTGTTCATTGATTTGCACAATACATATATTTGAGCTCTCACTAAACTCAGGTTTCCTGCTTACTGCAGGCCCTCTGAACATTTGAATTCCCCCTCAGAAGAAGCCTTGCGAAACGCGCAAGGGGGCCACAGCCACTGATGGGTAATACTTTGACCCATGAATTAATTCATTTTGTATGCACTTTGAGATTTCTTTGCTTGTTATGTACCCAGTTTTGGGGCATTGTACTGGTACTGTATTGGCAGTAAGGTATTGTTAGTTTCTGGCTGTACCTTGCATGTTTCATGTGGTCACCTATATTTGTGTGCTGTGTTACATCACTTTTATTTGCGGCATTTTGCTGCTATTTTAATAAATTGCACTTTACTTTTCAACTTTGGCCTGACTCCTGGTTGTATCTATATGAATTATATGTTGTTTTGGAGGGCCTTGCATATTGGATAAAGGGTTTTCTGAATCCACAGCCATCCATTTTGGTAGCTTCTTAGCTTAGGCGCCCCTCCCTCCTCAGTAGGTCGTGATATGTGCCGTCAGCTATAAATGCAAGAGTGACTCCACACGATCGATAGACTGTAAGTATTTTGGCATGACTAGCTGAATATATTCCAGACAAAATAACAAAAGAAGGTTGCTGCCACACAATAATTTTTATGCTCTGCGATGCAAGTACTGTTGACCACCGGGCAAAATACCAAAAATAAGAAAAGATTGGCATCAGCATTCAATTAAAAATATGAAACATTTATTTAAAGTACGGTATTATATTATGTTAAAAACCACACATTGTGGATATATCCATGTGTGTGGTTTTTAACATGATACTTTAATACATTTTTCATATTTTGTTTGGATGCTGATGCCAATCTTTTCTTATTGAAGATAAATACAGTTTTCATTAACTTTTTAAGCAGTTTTCTCCTGCCATACAAATGTTTTAATATTTTGAAATATCCCTTTTAGTGTAAGGGCTTTGCAGAAGTCATTGTCTACTGCCATTTTTCTTTATTCTGATAATATTTATTAGAAATTAAACATAGATTCATTTTTCTTACATAATATTAAGAATAGTAGATATTAAAGATATTTTCTCCCCAGCCAACACTAAACACATACTAAACTTACAGATCAGCATCACTCCTTGGAACCTCACTGATTTGATGGTTTCTCTCCCAGCAAGGATATGCTTGTGACCTTTGCAATCAATCATCAATCACAATTGTTAATGAGGTAACATTTGTTTCCAGGCTGGAAGAGGAACCTTAGGCTAGGGCCAAATTAGCATTGGGTTTTTGCAGGACATATCCGCCATAGACTAGTTTTACCACAGCCTTACCACAGTGTTAACACATGCTAACGCTGTGTTAACGCTGAAATTGAATAATATGGGTGACAGACTCCCCAGCACATGTTAACGCGGGCACTAAAGTGCCAGTGATTGTAATCTTGCATTATTTTGTAGCGGACGGGAAAACATTACAAGAAGCTTTTTCCCATCCACTTCAAAATAACATGAGATTACAATCTCCATCACTTTAGTGCCTGCAAAACATGCGCTAGGGAGTCTATCACCCATATTAGGGCCCTTTCACATCAGCGTTTTTTGAAATTTGCGGCAGATGCGGTGAAAAAACCGCATCTGTCGCAATTGCCGCATATCCGATGCACTTGCGGCGCGGTTGCGGTAATCCCCATAGAAAGTATAGGGGGACTTTCGGCAGGTGCGGCAAGTGCGGTTTTGCACTTGCGGCAGGTGCGGCAGCGAAAAAAACCACGGCTGACCGCGGTTTTTTTCGCTGCCGCACCTGCCGCAAGTGCAAAACCGCACTTGCCGCACCTGCCGCAAGTCCCCCTATACTTTCTATGGGGATTACCGCAACCGCGCCGCAAGTGCATCGGTTAGGGCCCTTTCACATCAGCGTTTTTCGTAATTCGCGGCAGATGCGGTGAAAAAACCGCATCTGCCGCGTTTGCCGCATAACGGTTCCACTTGCGGCACGGTTGCGGTTTTTTCCATAGGAAGTATAGGGGGACTTGCGGCAGATGCGGCAAGTGCGGTATTGCACTTGCGGCAGGTGCGGCAGAGAAAAAAAACCGCGGCTTACTGCGGTTTTTTTCTCTGCCGCACCTGCCGCAAGTGCAATACCGCACTTGCCGCATCTGCCACAAGTCCCCCTATACTTCCTATGGAAAAAACCGCAACCGTGCCGCAAGTGGAACCGTTATGCGGCAAACGCGGCAGATGCGGTTTTTTCACCGCATCTGCCGCGAATTACGAAAAACGCAGATGTGAAAGCACCCTTAGGGCCCTTTCACATCAGCGTTTTTCGTAATTCGCGGCAGATGCGGTGAAAAAACCGCATCTGCCGCGTTTGCCGCATAACGGTTCCACTTGCGGCACGGTTGCGGTTTTTTCCATAGGAAGTATAGGGGGACTTGCGGCAGATGCGGCAAGTGCGGTATTGCACTTGCGGCAGGTGCGGCAGAGAAAAAAACCGCGGCTTACTGCGGTTTTTTTCTCTGCCGCACCTGCCGCAAGTGCAATACCGCACTTGCCGCATCTGCCGCAAGTCCCCCTATACTTCCTATGGAAAAAACCGCAACCGTGCCGCAAGTGGAACCGTTATGCGGCAAACGCGGCAGATGCGGTTTTTTCACCGCATCTGCCGCGAATTACGAAAAACGCTGATGTGAAAGGGCCCTTATGCGGCAATTGCGGCAGATGCGTTTTTTTCACCGCATCTGCCGCAAATTTCAAAAAACGCTGATGTGAAAGGGCCCTTATTCCGTGGCAGCATTAACACAACGTTAGACTTGTAAGGCTGCGGTAAAACTAGTTTTTTGTGGATATGTCCTCCGAAAACCCGACGCTAGTGTGGCCCTAGCCTCAGAGATTGGTGGCGTAATCATGCAGTGCTAGGAAAAGAAAAGGGATCAGTAAGGAGTGTATGCTTTAATATATATATATATATATATATATATATATATATATTTATAATGTAGATTTTTTTTATCAAGTGTGGGGAATGTATTTACTCTACATAAGAATAGCTACTGAGTGATTGTTAAGTATACTAACCCACAGTGGCCCAGGGGCAAGTCCAAGGGGGTGATTTTACAAGGTGTTTACACCAGAACATTTGGTATAAACACATTAAAGTTTTCCCATGAGCAAAGTTATTTTAATCAATAGACCTTAAACAAATTAGTTCCTCAATTAGATGTGTTTTATAAAATGTTCCCATTTCCTGTGTGGACATAAATTTATATATGTGTATCGCCCTCAGGGATATGGGTTACTCAGGACCGGTCCTCTTATTCTCTGCTTACAGGGAGATATCACGGTGGTGGACATGGACCGCTTCCGTGGCCCTGGAGGGACCGCAATTAAAAAGGGAAAAAATAAAAATATGAATGAGTTTGTTAGTGACACCACCTGTGGGATGCGGCTAGATATGACCACCGCTGCTTATCTCAGTTTCAGGGGATGATGTTGGGATGCAGCAGGATGATAAACCCTCCACAGGTAGGGCTAGGATGATCCCTGAGCTGGTGATAATAATTGTTATTGGTGTTGGTGGGGATGCAGGAAATAGCTCAAACAATGATGTGGAGACACAATAGTAACAGTCTTTTCGTTTTTTTTCGCGGCCGCACCTGCCGCAAGTGCAAAACCGCGCTTGCCGCACCTGCCGCAAGTCCCCCTATACTTTCTATGGGGATTACCGCAACCGCGCCGCAAGTGCAGCGGTTATGCGGCAATCGCGACAGATGCGGTTTTTTCACCGCATCTGCCGCGATTTCAAATAAACGCTGATGTGAAAAGGCCCTTAGATGTATGGAAAATGATGACACAAATAAGAATAAGAGTGGAAGGAAGATGGGGGGACCCAATGATGGAGCAAGGGCAATGCTGTACAAAGATTCTGTCACACAGTTTCAAAATATAATGGAACCTAGTTCCACACAGGAACAACATATAAAAGTCTATCAATAGCAATGTAGAGGAAAATACACTGAATATCAAAAAAATTGCAGCTGTAACAACAAAGGTTGAACAAATGACAAGACAATAAATCAATACTACCAGAGAAACCGAAGGGGGCTATATCTCATGAGAGCACATACAAAATAGAAGAAAGGGGGTATATATATACCTATAGACCCCAATCCCCCTGGGAAATGGAGCTGGTTGTGTGTATATCACCCACAAAGAATGCTAGAGGAGCAACAGTTATTAGTAAGTTCTCAATGAGCGGAATATTAACCACCTGTGGGAGAAGAAATGTACCAGCATGCCCTGCAAGGAAAAAAAGATCAATCCATGAGACGGTTAATCAGAGAAATGCTTAGGAAGCTGTCTTCTCGGCGGCGATATGCGTCGGGTAGCGGGCATTTTGTGAGTCTGGTCCTTTGGATGATGGGGACATTAGGTATTATGTATTGACGCTGCTGGGTGATATACACAGTGTATAATAAATAAATGTTTAATTACTCATTTGAGTCTTTTTTACTTCCCTGATCCCGGTAATGCTAAGGCTGCTTTCACATCAGCGTTTTTTTTTAAATTGCGTTTTTTTCGCGGCCGCACCTGCCGCAAGTGCCAAAACTGCACATGCCGTACCTGCCGCAAGCCCGCATATACATTGTATGGGGCTTGCCACAACTGTGCCGCAAGTATGCTGCAAGTGCAGCGATTATGCGGTAATCGCGGCAGATGCGTTTTTTTCACAATTTCTTTGCAGAACTGGTTCATGGGTGTAAACCCCACTAAGGAATAACATCAGAAAGAAGTTGGACTGCTCTACTCATGTTTGTGTGGGTTTCCTTCGGGTACTCCAATTTCATCCACCACTCTAATGACCTATATCTATTCAGATTCAGATTGTGAACCCCAATGGAGACAATTACTATTTGCTGAGGAATATGATGATGTTTTGTAAATTAAATTTACATTGTTAGGCTGCCAAATTGTGGAATGCTTCCTTATGTGATAATTGCACGCTAGATATCATAGTTATATAGCAATGTCATTGGGAATAGTAAATATGTTTGGATAAACTGTACAGCATTCTGGTTTTCTCACCGCATGTACTGTGCTTTTAGTTAATGGTGAATTCCAGAAAAATGAAATAGAAGCATTTAAACACTTTGTATTAATTTACAGATTAATCAATATACATGATATATAAATCCAAATGATCACTGTGACAGTGGAAATATTTTGTTTATTCAAGCAGCCATCTCGTCTTATATAAATGTACATTTTGTGAAACAGGTGAAATACAATCCCTAGCTGGCGAGCATCACCTGGCATAGGAAATGCAATTTTAAACCTGACTATTAATGCCCTGTAGTCAAACAGAGTAGCATTTTCTTTCAATTTATGTAATAGAAGTAACTTGTTGCTGATTGGGGCCTTTAGAAAAAGCCATATCCTTTGTAATAAATGGTGCTTAATAAATTGAAAAGCATTGTGCTGTGCTTTGGCTTTATCAGAAGAGCACAATGTAATAAGCGAGATTTGAAAACCTAATCCATTAGAAAAGCGGAAAGAGGCAATACTTGCTATTTTCTTTGAGAAAACCAAGACTTGTCCTTATAACTAATCATTGCTTGTTTTTGCCTTATTAAAACATTTGTCTTAAGTCACAGGCTGCTTAGAATCACTCGGCATTTAAATTGCCTGCCTTTTTCATTGCTAGGAAGATGTTACAGTAATAAAACAATTGCTCGTTATTAATTGAAGGTTAATTGTGTATCATGAATTCTATTGTATATTGAATGGAGACTAGTGATGTAATGGTCCAGCTTACAATATACCATGTAAAGCTCACACTAGGACCAGGGGAAAAGTCTAGAAAACAGATATAGGATAGTTATTCAACTGATGTGAAACATACTTTTCATTTATTACATTTTGCACATTGAGATTTTAGTATTGGAACCTATTTGACTTCTTATACGGTGTAATTGGCATGAGTAATAGAATTAATGATCACCAGAAAAATGTCCACCTCTTTATCAGGTATTCACGAGTGTTGATTGAACACCGAAGTGCTTGAGTGCTTGTTTCTCAAATCAAGCGGGTCTGATGCTCATACGAGCTTGATTCATGTAAAGAGCATAATGTAACTCTAAGGGGATTACAAGCATTTTTCCAGCAAGCCCCTCTGGAAGGGCTCATGTGGCATTAAATCCACTGAAGTGGATGTAAACAGCACTGAGATTGAAAGAAAATAGCACAGGGAAGATGTTTGGAAACATTTCTGACTCCCAGGTCACTACTGGAAAGTAAACAAATTAAATGATTTAAAAAAAGAATGTGGTCTTCTCATTTTTTTTTTTAACAGCCAATGTAAAGAAAATCTGTCTGCTTTACCTTGGCTGGTTATTAAAATTAGAGGGGACCTCACACCATATTTTAAATGTAATAATAAATCATTTAAAACATAAAGCAGACAGCTGCGGGCTGCTATTACCAAGTTGAGAAGAATCATGGTTATTTGCCTGTTCCCGGTCTAAATATACAAGCCCACAGCCGCCACAGAATTAGCACACCCATTAGTTGCCCTAGCTCTTCCCAACTGCCCTGGTGTGGAGGCAATCAAGGCAATATTTTTGGGGGTTGATGTCAGCTGTGGTATGTCAGCTGGAATCAAGCCCAGGTTGAGTGTCAAATTAAAGAAAAAATAGTTTAATTGAAAAAAGACTTTCCCACACTATACTTTTTTCACCAATTTAGCTAAAAAAAAACATGAAGATCCATTGTAATCAAATGTGTAGTGGATAAACAACATCCCCTGAATCTGTACTCCAAGCTATGGAGCCTCATTCAATCAAGATCAAGTCCCCTGAACTGCACTGGGCAGAGCATCACACCCATGAGTCTCATATAAGACCTGATTATGAGAAGTGGCCAGCCAATCACAGTAATTCCAGTAGTCAGCATGGCTATGGTATAACCTTAATTGACAATCGCCGCATGTTCATGGACAGAAAAAAAGTTGTGAAATGTGTGGGGTGGCGACTCTAGCTTTTGCTTGAGCACTTGCAATATTCAGCCAAGTGACAAGCATACCCAAGGACCGCTGTGCTCAATCTAGTAAGAAGCAGTGCCATGCACGCTCGTCCAGCACTAGTAAGCACTTAAGTGCAATTGGATTCAGAGCTTTGCAATTATATAGCAAACATTTCCAGATCATGCAGCAGTTATAATTTTAAAATCTCCTTCAGAATTTTCTGAAAATAACTTAATCCATAAAGTACATCTGGATGTGATTGTTGGGCAGTATTTTTTGGCAGTCCATATTGAGAGAAATGGGACAGTGGCAGAAACCTTTCTAAGGGTGCTTTCACATCAGCGTTTTTCGTAATTCGCGGCAGATGCGGTGAAAAAACTGCATCTTCCGCGTTTGCCGCATAAGGGCCCTTTCACATCAGCGTTTTTCGTAATTCGCGGCAGATGCGGTGAAAAAACCGCATCTGCCGCGTTTGCCGCATAACGGTTCCACTTGCGGCACGGTTGCGGTTTTTTTCCATAGGAAGTATAGGGGGACTTGCGGCAGATGCGGCAAGTGCGGTATTGCACTTGCGGCAGGTGCGGCAGAGAAAAAAACCGCAGTAAGCCGCGGTTTTTTTCTCTGCCGCACCTGCCGCAAGTGCAATACCGCACTTGCCGCATCTGCCGCAAGTCCCCTATACTTCCTATGGAAAAAACCGCAACCGTGCCGCAAGTGGAACCGTTATGCGGCAAACGCGGCAGATGCGGTTTTTTCACCGCATCTGCCGCGAATTACGAAAAACGCTGATGTGAAAGGGCCCTAACCGTTCCACTTGCGGCGCGGTTGCGGTTTTTTCTATGCAAAGTATAGGCGTACTTGCGGCAGGTGCGGCAAGTGCGGTTTTGCACTTGCGGCAGGTGCGGCCGCGAAAAAAACCGCGGCTTACTGCGGTTTTTTTCGCGGCCGCACCTGCCGCAAGTGCAAAACCGCACTTGCCGCACCTGCCGCAAGTACGCCTATACTTTGCATAGAAAAAACCGCAACCGCGCCGCAAGTGGAACGGTTATGCGGCAAACGCGGCAGATGCGTTTTCACCGCATCTGCGCGAATTACGAAAAACGCTGATGTGAAAGGGCCCTAACACATCTAAAAAAAGAAAGAGAGAATGAGAGTTCTAATGCCCATGTAACTAAAAACACGTATTTACTGTCCACACAGTGTATATTGCAAAGAATAATATTTTATTAGATGCAGTGGATACAATAAATAGACGTGTCCAGAGTAAAAATGACACGAATCAAGACATAAGGAGGGAGACAATTGACAAGTGGCAAGACAGGCCAAGGACTGTAAATAGAAGATTCAGAGGGGTAGTGAAAGTGCAATGTGCTATAGTGCATAGATCAGGTGAAAGTGCAGTTCAACTATATAGATAGCATAATCCCGATCTAGATTGCAATAAGGTGCACAGTAATGACTTACCATTAACTAGTAAAGGGTCCCTGCCGGATCTGTCCACTGGTCCAGTAGCCGACAAGTGTTTCAGTCGGCTGCTTGGGGGGCTAGTGGTGACAAGTGCTCATAGCTGAGGGGTTTTTAAATGGAGTAGTAGCCATAAGAGACCGCGGGTGTTGCTGCAATTGCAGCACTGCAAATGGTTGTTACACGGCGGGAGGGCATTCTGGATTGCACGGGTCCGGAACGCAACTTCCAGGTGACGTCATTTCCCCGGTGCACCCTTATAGAAGTCCCCTCGTCGATCACTTCCGGTTTGCCAGTGTGCATGCGACAGCGTCTGGCGCCTTTTGGGTGAGGGCAGAGGTAAGGCTTAATAGTAGCGATATGGGAGTGATCCAATCGCTACAGAAAACGAATATTGTAATTTCTGCATACCACCAATGGGCATACAAACTAGAAGGTAGTGGGTTGAGACACAACAAATCTGCCACATGGGAATTTCTCCTAAGTTTTCCCCAATAAATCTTGTTAAAAATTTTTTTATATTTATTTGAAATTAGGATCAAATGTTGAACATTTTCATTTGATACAGTTGACTAGACTATGGGTATGCTTAATCATTAAAGAATATACCATTTTTTTCTGCTGTAACTTAGCCCCCTAAAGGATTGTCTGAAAAAAAAAACAATAAAATAAACAAAATAAGTATTATTTGCATGCTGTCTACTTAACATCTCTACTACAGATCAGGTACACAAAGACCAGCAAGAAGAATCAGTAAGTGCTGGAGAAGCAGGTGCTGCAAAAGATAAATTCATGGTAAAATTATATTCATGCCTACTCTCATTTTTTGTAGCTCACAAAATCACTTAAGCTTTTCTGGTCGAAACTTTAAAATTAATATCAGCTCCCCATGGTTCAATCCATTATAAACACTGTTATTATAAATACTATATTTAACACTACTTCTTAACCTCTTTCCAACACATGACTTACTGGGTATGTCATGTGCTGGCTCCCTCCATCTAATGTGAGCTCCCTTGCTGAGCTCACATCATCCTTCACACATCTGAGCTGATATCATCAGCTGAGATGTTTAACACCGATCTGATCAGCGCTGTTAACCCTTTGGAAAGCGCTGTCAGTGACTGACTGTGCAATCCAAATCCCTGCATTGGAGATACACATTCTCCACCATGATGGTGAGGTCCTGTTTTGCAATCATGGGACCTCCGCTGTTACCTCGACAGTCTGGAGTCCAAGGATGAGCCCGGAAGTTATCTGCAATTCCATCCTGCTAGCGATGTCCCAGTGACATCTCCGGCAGAAAGAGATATTTTTTCCTCTATACAGAAGGGCTACAGCCCATCTGAACAGAGGAAGAGCAATCAGACTATTTAGTACTGAGGCCCCTAAGAGGGACAAGTAAAATAAAGAAGAACATTTTAAAGTTTTTAAAACTATGAAAAAAAAACCACAAAAGTTCAAATCACCCCACTTTTGCCCCATTGAAAATAAAACTATTTTAAAAAATACACACATTTGATATTGACGGGTTACAAAATCTATCAAAATATAAAATCAATTAATCAGACCTGCAGACTGCATAACAGAAAAAAAAATCTAAATGCCAAGATTATGTTTTTTTGGTCACTGCAACACTGCAGTAAAATGCAATCAAAACCATAGCATCTACCCAAAAATGTATCATTACAAATGTCAGCTCAAGCCACAAGAAATAAGCCATCACACAGCCCTAGATTCCAAAAATTGAGAATGCTACAGGTCACGGAAAATTGTGCAAATGGTGCAATTCTTTTTCTTTAAAAACTTCTGAATTTTTTTTCACAACTCAGATAACTGTAAAAGTATAGATGTTTGATATCTACAAACTCGTACCAACCTGAGGGATTATAATGACACATCAGTTTTACCATATTGTGAACATGGTTAATAAAATACATAAAAAACAAATGTGTATATGCACTTTTTTTCGCAATTTTACCACACTTGGAATTTTTTTCCCTTTTCTTGTACACTATATGGTAAAATAAATTATTTTTTCAAAAGTAAACTCGCCTGCAAAAAAATAAGCCCTCATATGTCTATATATAATGGAAAAATAAAAAGCTATGGCTTTGGAAGAAGAGGAGGGAAAAACAAAAACAGAAAATCACCGGGGGGAGGGGGTGAAGGGGTTAAAAAAATATACTCCAATGTAATGTATAATAGAAATTACAATAAAATCTAGAGTGTTTTAGTTCTGTCCTCTTCATCTTATTTATTTCTCATAAATTTAATTTTTGATCAAAAGAAACTCATCAGCCTGGAAACATTTCACAGTGTTTTAGTGCATGGAGATGACTAAAATTTTGAAGAAAACTAGAATTTCCTTTGTCCAAATGCTGCAAAAGGTAGCCATTTTGCTAATTTAACGAGAGATATTCTAGCTCACTCTAAAATAATTCCCATGCAGTCCGAAACAGGATGTTGGTTTTGCCTTGGCACGAAGAAACTGCTAAAAAGGAAGGATAATCCAGCCCAATGGATGAGCAATCATTTTTATTCAAGTAAATGGCATATAGAAGACATTCTAAATAAAATATATAATCTATGCATTTTCTGATGACTCCACTGTGGGGTCATTAGCCTGTAAAAGACAGTGGTGTTATCAGACTGCGTATGAAGGGGTACTGAGGAGGAATCATATGTGTGTGAGGAGATATGGTGAGGGACATAATACTGGGTATAAGTAGACACTGATGGGCATAATACCTTTTGCGAGGGGGCATGTGGGGATCATTAGGTTGTTTAAGGGGCCACTATGGGGGCATCAGGCTTTGTGGGCGAAGGTACTATGAGGACTTCAAACCGTATAGGGGAATGAACTGTGGAGACATCATACTATGTATGAGGTGGCATGCTTTTACGATGGATTGAAAAAGAAAACCTGTTCTTAGCCTGGTGTGAAGGTCATGTTTCCTTTCTTCTCAACATATGGCATTGTGGGAGCATCACACTATATGTGAGGAGGCTTGTGGGGCATCACACAGTATGTGAGTGGATACTGTGAGGTCATCAGTCTATAAGTAAGAGGCACTATGGGAACATCATTCTTTGTGATAGTGCACCTTAAAGTGTCAAACTGTATGCTGGGCCACGAAATAACTATTATAGTGGGTGAGAACACTAAGCAATTTCATTAGGGGCACCATCTATGGGTGGGAGCATAAAGACTGGTTATGTTAGGGCCCTTTCACATCAGCGTTTTTTTCAAATCGCGGCAGATGCGGTGAAAAAACCGCATCTGCCGCGATTACCGCATACCGGTTGCACTTGCGGCACGGTTGCGGCGCGATTGCGGTAAACGCCATACGATGTATAGGCGGACTTGCGGCAGGTGCGGCAAGTGCGGTTTTGGCACTTGCGGCAGGTGCGGCCGCGAAAAAAACCGCGGCTGACAGCATTTTTTTTTCGCGGCCGCACCTGCCGCAAGTGCCAAAACCGCACTTGCCGCACCTGCCGCAAGTACGCCTATACATTGTATGGCGTTTACCGCAATCGCGCCGCAACCGTGCCGCAAGTGCAGCCGGTATGCGGTAATCGCGGCAGATGCGGTTTTTTCACCGCATCTGCCGCGATTTGAAAAAAACGCTGATGTGAAAGGGCCTTTAGAGGTATGAAATAGCACCTGAAAAATGTCCAGTAGCCTGGAGTATGTCAATGTTTCCTGTCTCTGTGTGAAAACACAAAGGAGACAAACGAGGTGCAGAAGAGTGCCCTATCAATGGTGACACTATTGGGATTGGTGATGTGTGGTATCCACTCAGCTTGCTGGGTTGTGTATACCCACAACTAGCTTGTGCGTTTTATACAGCTGCCGCTGGACCTCCACTGCACGTGGATGAAAACGATGATCTATTGTTGGGAAGAAAGATGTACCACGGTCCGCGCTGCTGTGTCACAAAGATCACAAGGGAGGCGATGCTCCAATAAAAACTTCCTTTATTTCTCCTTTCCTATGAGTTTCGGAGCCACATCTGAGCTCCTGCCTCAGGGACATCACTGTCCCTGAGGAAGGAGTTCAGATGTGGCTCCGAAACGCGTAGGAAAGGAGAAATAAAGGAAGTTTTTATTGGAGCATCGCCTCCCTTGTGATCTTTGTGACACAGCAGCGCGGACCGTGGTACACCTTTCTTCCCAACAATAGATCAATGTTTCCTGTCTTTCAGTGTTGGGAGTTTATGGTGGGTTTACACGCCACGATATCGTTTCGATATCGCAACTCAATGGCGCGGGAGCGCGCAATTAGTGCACGTTCCTCCCGCATCGCATTGACTGTTTACATGCTGCGATATCGAAATACAACGTCCGTGCGATGTCTCCGCCTCCCAACCCAGGATCGCATAGTTAACATGGGAGTGAATGGGTGACGTATCAAATCGCATCGCAATTGGGCGTTTACACAGCACGATCTGCTCCAATCTCCCTTCAATATCGGGGCATTGAATAGCACGCTCATTTGATCCCCGATATCGCATTGACATCGTTCCTGCATCGTATTGGACGTTCACACCATACAACGCAGGAACGATCTCGGGTCCAACGATTGAACCACGTGACTTTTCATTGAAATTGTACTGCGATATCACGACGTGTAAACCCGCCATTATTCTTTAACAAATAGTTTTATCTAATTTTATAGCTATATTGTACTAAGGGTATGTAATGGGCTCCCTATGGGTTATATAGTGTTTGCGCTATTATCTATGCTGGAAAATTACATTTTTAAACTTTAACTTAGAGCCTACTGTATGCTAGTGTACTATGTATCCTTATAAATCACTCATGGAATATTACACATATTGTAAGTTGCAATGAAACATTGTACATATGCTTTGAGTACAGAATTTAGAAAAACATTTTCGCTCCAGCTTTTCCATTGCAATAAAAAAAATCTTAACATTAAAGGTACCTTCACACACAACAATATTGCTAGGCAATTTCACTAGCAATTTGCTGGTTGCAGTGAAATCATGGACACATTGTTCTATTTTGTTGCTGTGTAAAAAATGTAACAATGTGTCCATGATTTCACTGCAACCAGCAAATTGCATGTGAAATTGCCTAGCAATATTGCTGTGTGTGAAGGTACCTTAAGAGCCATTGTAAAATTTGGCATGTCCTGGTTGGCAATTAAAAATACAGAGACTTGTGGTTTTATGTCACATTTTACTATACTTTTTTATTTCTAAAACTGCATTTCCAGAAGTGAAACTTGAACTCGTTGCAATAAAAAATATCATATATAATACCTATAAAAATGGAGTGAATTTCAATGTTGCTTAGAAAAGAGTTTTGGCAACATTCTCAACAACTCTCTTAGCAAATATCCGTCATGTATTATGGCTGTGAATCGTTTGCTCACTTTCCAGTGAAGACAATATTAAGCATTTCTTGCTTCATCTTCAGAATTTTCCATGATATATAACCATTTTTACCGTTTCTCTTTTATATATTATTATACTCAAAAAGCGGATATAGAAAAAAAAAAAAAACGATATGGCTCAGACACTTGTACAATAAGTTACAAGGAAAAGTGTCTTACACAATATATCACAGATATCTGGTTTAAAAAATAGCAATATATTGTTGTGTATTAGGCTACAAAGCCCCACATTAAATCCTGTACTACACTAACAACCTTCTATAAAAATCTTCAGAACCAAGAAAGATATATAGCTGTCTACGGCAAAATATAGGAAGGCATGCACTGTGGGAAACCGACGTTGGCTGCATACTAAATAATAACACCAGTGTCAGACAATGCTGGAAATACTGAGAGTATCTCTGTATGCCTAAAGACAACTTTTTATACTTTTATACAGTAATAGTAAAGAGTATCAGGTGGGGGTGGCAGGGGCAAAAAGTAACTTTGGGTCTGGGGGCCCAGGACATGCAAATATGATACTCATTCATAAATTACCATACCACCAATACATTCTCCATATGTTTGAATGGAAAGCCGTTTACTGGAATATTCCCAGACACATTTCAGTTTTTAAATTCATTGTTTAAGGATGCATTTTATTTAGGTAAAATAGTATTTTAATTACAAATCTACATGACAGTGATTATTCAAATTGGAAATAATGCTGTTTAGCATTGAAAATGCATGTCAGTGAGATTTTTGGCAGTTTTGCAGTTGTTCTATGTCTGGATCATGTCAGCTTATCCTTAAAGAGGGCTTGACAATTTTTAGCTCTTAACTTATTTCGACTGTTTCCCTGAGTATTCTTTTTAATAATGAAAAATATGCCACAGGGTTCTAGAGATGATGGTCTTTTCATTTACTACTACATTGCATAGCGTTTAGCATGAAAAGGAAAGTGATGACAGGAATTTGAAAATTAATTTATTTTAATTACCTAAAAAAGAGAGGACACATTTATTTTTGAGTTTTAGGCTGGGGTCACACGATTGTATGCCATCCATCTAGAGACCTCAAGCTCTGCTATGAATGTTAGCCAAGTGTCATTCTACTGTGCTCTGATTCTCTCGCATGAGGAACGATTAATCTTTCCATCTTCTTCATTACCAGTGTCAGCATATATTGCGCTGCACTCGCATGTCTGCTGAGTGCAGTCTGATGTCTTTTTTTAACCCATAGACTTGTATCTAGTGATCTGAGTCCTGCTACCGATCGCACCATGCTGCAATTGATTTCTCAGTCCAAGAGCTGAGAAAAATATCACAGATCAGAACTGCCCCATAGAATAACATTGCTCAGAGTGCCATGCTATTTTTTCTCATTGCACTCGACTTGTCTTGTGTAAGAGCCCTTAGACTGATGTTTGGTCCTGAACTTGTTCTAGGAAGCCTGTTAACTACATGAGTCAGGGATACATGCTCACACAATGGTCTCCATAAATGTGGTGTGCTTCCTGCAGATATGCTAGACCTACAAATGCATTTACGTAAGCTGATTCAAAGGAGCATAAAATAAAACTGTTCATTACCTGTAGCAACATTTTCGGGTATAATTGCATTACTTGTAAAACATGCAATTTATAGGATGTTGGCTGCACTATGAGGAAACTTAGAGAGACTTTCACCCCCTTTAATGTCTCCTGGCATTTCTTTCAGGAGCACAGAGGGAATGTACACCACTTTGAGTTCTTTAGTAAAGAAAGGGTTAACACCTCCCCTAGAGGAAAAGATCAGAGAGGGACACTTTTAAATAGAGAAGCCTTTTGGATTCTGATGCTTGAAACATCCATTCGAGGAGGATTAAATAAACCAACAGATTTAATACTGTACAGTTGAATTATATATCCATGCCTTTCATTACATGTGAATTATGTCATTCTGCATTTTGGAAAATATTTTTTGTACTTTTATGTGTTCTTTCTTAGATTTGAAATATTGAATACCTCTGTGTTTTTAGGGAGTGTTCTTGCTGTCTAAGGGTTTATATGGAACACTTACTGGTGGTTTTACAGGTTATGATTAAGAGATATGTACCCTCGAAATGCATAAACTGGCAGTGTTTTTTGTCTACTTGCCTGTCTGTTATTTAGCAAAATGTTTTATGAATTAAAAATGCTAATTTTTTTGGTGTTGGATTTTTTTGTAATGTTTTCTTTATTTTTTTCAGCAGCACTCTGTTCTATACTCTTGAGATTGGAACCCCAATCCTAGTGTTTAATCACCTAAGTAGGGTATATGCAAAGGCTTGTCCAGATGGGACATACTATTTAATAAGCAATTGAAATTATCAGGGTCTTAGGGTGCATGTACACATGCAAGTATCAAGTTTTTACACTGATTTCCAGAGCTGTCGGCTTACTGCAATAGTTGGGGTGATCACGTGTTTCTGATGTTAAAGATAATAAATATTTATTGCTTCTCACACTCAGAATTCTGGGTTTTGGGAGCAGTAATTATTCATTTTTGATTTGCTGGCAGCTGACTTCAGTGTGTAATTGGGGGTGCATGGCATTGATGTCATGCGTTGCCCTGCTTACAAGTCAGTTACCGGTATCAGAAAGGGACACTGCACAATGGGAGAGGGGAGTGATAGTGAGTAGAATTATTAATTTTTCATGTGTGCAGAATAGCGGTATGCATATACACCAGGATGAGGCTCAAATATACCATAATAGAAGACATATACTGTAAAAAATGACGGGCAACATATTTTCCAGCATGGGCCACATATATACCAAGATGGGAGACATATGTATCAGGAGAGGCCAAGGATGGGGATCATATATACCAGGATGAGGCTCAAATATACTATAATAGGAGTCAAATACTGTAAACAATGATGAGCAGCATATTTTCCAGCATGGGCCACATATATACCAAGATGGGAGGCATATGTACCAGGAGGGGCCAAGGATGGGGATCATATATACCAGGATGGGGATCATACATACCAAGATGGAGATCATATATACCAGGATGAGAGACATATATATCAGTATTGGCCACAAATATACCAAGATGGGGTATGCATGTACCAGGATGGGCCCCATATTTACCAGGATGGGTCACATATACACCAGGATTGGGACATTAGTACAAAATTTGGGGACTTCTGCTCCAATAACAGTATCAGAAGCATATCTCCCCATCACAGTGTGTCATGACCACATTTTTTTATTCATATTTTGTTTCCTATTTTCCTCCTCTAAAACCTTAGTGCATGTTCTGGTATGGTGCATCTATAGTCCAAAAAAGTGCATATTAGGACCAGAATACACACACAGAATTTCTTTGTAGCATACAGTGGGGGAAATAACTATTTGATCCCTTGCTGATTTTGCAAGTTTGCCCACTGACAAAGACATGAAGAGTCTGTAGTTTTAGTTAATTTTAACAATAAGAGATAGAATATAAAAAATCAAATACAGAACATCACGTTGCTTAAATTATATAAAGTTTTTTGTATTTTGCAGAGAGAAATAAGTATTTGATTCCTCTGGCAAGCACGACTTAATACTTGGTGGCAAAATCTATGTTGGCAAGCACAGCAGTAAGATGTTTCTTGTAAATGATGATGATGTTTGAGCACACATCAGAAGGAATTTTGGTCCACTCCTCTTTGCAGATTATCTCTAAATCATTAAGATTTTGAGGCTGTTGCTAGACAACTCGGAGTTCAGCTCCTTCCATACGTTTTCATTGGCAGACTTCAGACGGGTCTGCACATGTGCCAGTTTGAGCAGTGGGACTTTGTGGGCACTGTCGGATTTTAATCTATTACAACATAAAATGTTACCAATTTTTTTTGTGAGAGTGGTCGCAGCTGCCTTGAGATCATTAACAAGTTCCCCCTGTAGTTTTAGGCTGATCTCTCACCTTGATGATCCTGGTTACCCCATGGGGTGAGATTTTGCATGAATCCCAAAAACAATGTCGATTGACACTTATTTTGTATTTCTTCCATTTTCTTACTATTCCACCAAAAGTTGTATCCTTGTCACCCAGCATCTCACTTATGGTTTTATAGCTTATTCCAGCCTTGTACTGAACTAGGATCTTTTCCCTGACATCCGTAGAAAGCTCTTTGGTCTTACCCATGTTGTAAAGGTTAGAGTCTGACTGATTAATTGAGTGTATGGACAGGAGTTTTTTTTATACAGGTGACAATTTAAGACAGTTGTCCTTAAGGCAGGTAACAAGTTGATTAGCAGCACCGAACTGGTCTGTAGGAGCCAGGACTCCTAATGGTTGGTAGGGGATCAAATACTTATTTCTCTCTGCAAAATACAAATACATTTATAGAATTTAGATAATGTGATTTTCTAGATTTTATTTTTGATATTCTATCTCTCATGGTACCTTTACACGCCGCTACAACATGGTGGAAACAACCGGGTAGATGAGAGAAATGTATCTTGCACCGCCAAATCAACCCGAGGTAGCGCCGTGTAAAGACGGTGGTTTCCACCCGTCACTTCCGGCACCTGTTTCAGAGCAGTGCTCTAAAACAGGTTGATTTCAAGCCGATGGTAGCGGCCTGTATCGGTGTGTAAATAAGGAACAGGAGGGTTGTTTCGACACCTTGCTATCTACCTGGGGCGTGACACAGGCTCCGGGAAACCACCCCCCCTTCAGCGATCATTGGAGGAAGCTCCTGCGTTACGATTGGTAGTCGCTGCATAGGGCGGCATATTTAATGAGCTGACCAGTCACACTACACAATTGCTCGAGCGTCATGTATTAGTCAGCCTCCTGCGCTGGCTGGCCAATCATGATGCTATTGCGTTGCCCTATCAGCGTACGAAATTCTCGTAATCCACAATTCTGGCACGCCTATGTGTTGTTCCTGCTGCACCAGGTCCTCCCATATTACCCTCTGTAGTGGCGTGTAAATGAGGTAATGTGCTCTGCAGAAGGTAACTTTAGGCACCCGGCGGTGCATCCAGAGATAGATTCAACCTTCTGTAAAGCACCTTATAGCGGCGTGTAAAGACTTTGCGGGTACCGTTTTCAACCGTTTGTGCGTGCTCGTGCACGTGAAGCACTCGGTTGTTTCCACCATCCTGTAGTGGCGTGTAAAGTTACCATCACTGTTAAAATTAATCTACCATTAAAATGATAGACTGTTCATGTCTGATGCCAGTGGGCAAACTTACAAAACCAGCAAGGAATCAAATACTTATTTCCCCCTGTGAATAACTATGAAGAGACCAAGAGGGATGATACTTTAAGTCAATAAGAGTATAGGCTGTTTATCCCAACAAAGTAGCAGTACAGAAACACAAAGATAACCGGAGTAAGCTGGCAACAGATGAGAACTTTATTCTGTTAGGTCTTGCAGTTAAAGTCTTACTAATGTTGCTTTTTAGTTACAGTATTTCTAAAGTTTTTGGTGGTTAGAGTAACATTCACTCATAATAAAAAGGTTAAGTGGTGACGATTTGTCTAGTCAATATCAAACAGATGAACTGTGATCTGACTGACATTGATTCACTTCTAAACCAAATATACAAAGTCTCAGGCATTATTGAATTAATCTCCATTGTTTTGTGGGTAACTATTGTTAACTGGTGTGATAACGCGTCTGGCTATGTTATGGATAACCAATATGTATCGCACAGGCGGAGGTCTGTTGAGATATAAAACTGAATGTTTTACTGGGAGTTGAAGCATTACACAAAAGGGTTAAATGCATGCAGGTCTGTTTGTCTGATTGAACACACATTTCTACCTGTGTGTTATGTGGTATAACAGGTGACTGGTTCTGTGTAAGGCCAGTCTAACTATATCCTGCAAAGGGAGTAGGAAATACTATGCTGGACTGGAGACTCAGCCTCTGTGTCGCTACTGGGAGCAACTGAGTGGTTAAAGTTGCCCAAAACCTCCAGAGACGTAACGGACAGGAAACCCATGAGTAAAGGCTGACCAAAAGCCAGTGTAATCTGTATGGACAATTTCAGCAGTGAAAAGACTGTTTATGATATGTATATTGCTAAACAGCCAATAAAAGGCTCATTCTGCTTTATGAAGGATAGTAAACCAAATGGACTTTATATAAATTGAAACCATTTGTGTGTGTGTCAATTCTACTGCCAAGTAAGTGTACCCCTACTAGATCCAGCAAGTGCAGCCTCACACTGGCTAAAGCAGCTATTTGTTGTTTTTCAGGACTCTTTAAATGAGTAGCTTACATGCTATCTGATGTGCTTTCATTTCAGCTTTGGCATTATTTGGCTTTTGATTACTTGTCCTGACTCCTGACTAAGGCTGGCTTCACACTTGCAGATGCATCTGCAAGTATCAGCATGCAGACCGCGGCCGTGGTGTGAATGCTCTCATTCATTCCTATATGTGAGCCGTAAGCAGGCGTATGCCTGCTTACAGATCACACTCTCCCGCCCGCACTATGGACGCGAGATGTTGCATCCATGGTGCGGGCGGGAGAGTGTGATCTGTCAGCAGGCATACGCCTGCTTACGGCTCACATATAGGAATGAATGAGAGCATTCAGACCGCGGTGCGCCCTATTATAAACATAGGGGCCGCGGTCTGCATGCTGATACTTGCAGATGCATCTGCAAAACGCTGCAGATGCATCTGCAAGTGTGAAGGCAGCCTAAGTATTTGTAGTTTCCCTCTCACTTGCCTTACAATTAGCTCTATCTCAGTAGAGTAATGACGAATTTTGATGCCAAAATTTTAATACTGCCAATTGTTTACTCATCTAGAAGTTTTGAAGCATTAAAAAAGTTGGTTGCAAAATTTTCAATACAGGTATTGGTAATATTCAATAATTAAGAAGTTTCAGTCATTTTCTTAAGACTCCAAAATTCTTATTCTTCTGTTTGTGCATTTGGAAAGCAAAAGTGTAGCAAAAAATGGCTATATAGAATTTGTAACAACTATTAATTAGAACAACTGAAGAAGCTGAATTTACAAGTATCTTTGAGAGAGAGGAAGGGGTAATATGTATTAGTAAATCAGTAAACAAATGCAGTTTAAATATTACTTTCAACCAACTTGCTTATGGCTTGGTAACTCTGCAGGGTATCAGAACTTTTCTACCTTGGGAGTTAAAACTATAGGCAATTTCAACAATCTTCCCTCTTGCTCAAATGAGCCTGTTTTTCATTATTCACATGATGACTTCAATAAAATGTTGGAAAGACTACATGTTAGCAAATTCAAATATTGATTCAACCAATTCACCTTTAACAAGATAGAAGCAGAAGCCTTTCGTTGTAAAATCAAATTGAGCAATATATCACGAGGAACTTCTCTGGTCTTGCTTAACCTTTACATAACATATGTTTCCTGATCTTGACCTTTGCCAATTTCATTCAGTTGCCCATTAACAGTAATAATTGAGTATTTCAGAAAGACATGACTCCAAGAAGAGCCTGTGTTACTGTGTATAGAAATCTTGTACACTTCAATTTGTAGATATTTGTCCACCATGCACATTGGAGCATGCAACTATCTATACTCAAGAATCATACTTTGTAGTACTTCTTAGTTTTTTGTCAGTCATTATACTGCCTTATACTGTCTTAAATTAAAGATGAGTAAATATATTCAATTGAAATTGAATTCTCCTCAAATCTTACAAAAATTCAAACTCTAAAATACTAAGTTTTTACATATTGGTTAGCTTCATTCACTTTGGACCTTGGCATCTGACTCAACCAGGCCTCTGACATCACTGCATGCTGTGCTGTCGTGGTGCACAACGTTTTCTTCCAGGGCACTAAGTAATAGGCCAAAATTAAAATAGCATTGCGCACAGTGACATCCGAGTCTTTGTTGAGCTGGAAGCCCCAGCCTAGAGTGAAGCAGAAGATGTCATGATTAGGGATGATGAAAGAATGAGGTGCAGAGGACCAGATGACAGGCTGAGAGGCTGAGGGACACGTAAGCAGTGAGGTTAGTGTTAATTGTTTTTAACATGAAACATATTTTTATGCTCTGGGGGTCTGGAATAACCCAGTGATATAATAGTAAACATTAAATTTGCAGAAAATAACTTCAACCTTTTTGAATTTATCTGTAAAATCTATGTGTTTCGGAAAATTTGAAACTTGGCAGATTTGATGATTTTTTCTCATAAAGCCAGATGTTAACCTCCCTCGATATGACTGAAACATCTTTCCCTTAAGCTATAAAATAGAGTAAAACTTATTCAAGAAGCTGTATAATTGGACGGACAGACAGGGTCATCGTCCACCAATGCCATGAATGCCAGACAGTGTGTTGACTTCAAAGTGCTCAAGGCAGGCCTGTCAGTTAGATGCTGATTGATTGATGATAGGAAAAACATAGGATTGGATAGGATTGATTGATGATAGGAAAAACAACAAGAGAAAAATATGACCAAATACTCTAAAGTAAACGAATAAATAAAATGAATAGTGCATAAAAGTAAAAATAGCGTACTTTGTGACATTATTTTGTTAAAAAAAATGTGCAAGCCATTCAACCGCAACAAGGTGACCCCATCGGGACAGTTCCTACCTAGCAGTATGAAAAGCCTTACTACATGTCAATGACATGGATATGATAAGGAATGAGCAAGTCCTGGGTCCCAATAGAGAATACCAGCAAAGGTAAAATATACACACAATATAATGTCCAGGTCATATAAGGCAGACCACACCTTAGTTTGAAATGAGGACCATGTGAACATGCACCTACTGCATGGTTACATTTCAGTTCCAGTTCAAGTTTTAGTTCTTTGTGTTTATTTGTAGTCATAAACTGGTCCATACTGCTGCCTGACCATCTGCCTTTTTGATTCCCCATTAGAGATGAGCGGTGTTTAAATCGAATTGTTCGCCAATCACAAATCCGAGCTGTTTTTGGCAATGTTCGAGTCGTTCGTTGAATTAGAACAATTTGCTCCAAATTCGGCAGTTCGAGATCATGTGCGATTTCAGTTCGATTTCAGTTCCGCAAGGTATATACATATGTTGCAGAACTGAAATGAAGTAAAATCAAGGGTTAAAAATAAAAAAAATCGATACTCACCTCTCTAATTCATCCAGTGACGCTTCCAGCACTGTCTACCTGTCGGAGATGTGATCTCGGCTTCGTTTCCCGGTGAAATGACGAGTTCTCACGATAACTCGTCATGTGACTGGAAACCGCTGCTGAGATTATGACGTCACTGCATGTCCTACAGGCCCTCACTAGTAGTGAATAGTAGTGAGGATCTGTAGGACCTGCGGTGATGTCATAATCACGGCAGCGGTTTCCGGTCACATGATGAGTTATCGCGATAACTCGTCATGTGAAAGCAGGTCCTCACTACTATTCACTACTAGTGAGGACCTGTAGGACCTGCAGTGATGTCATACTCTCGGCAGCGGTTTCCGGTCACACGACGAGTTATCACAAGAACTCATCATTTCACCGGGAAATGCTGCTGTCATCACATCTCCAACAGGTAGGCAGTGCTGGAAGCGTCGCTGGATGGATTAGAGAGGTGAGTATCGATTTTTTTTATTTTTAACCCTTGATTTTACTTCATTTCAGTTCCGCAATATATGTATGTACATTGCGGAACTGAAATTGACCACCACACTAGTGTTTTAGTGTGTTCGACGAACATTCAACGAACATACCGTCCATTTGATGAATCGAATCGAACTAGAACACTAGGGTGGTGGCTCAACACTATTCCTCATCCTGTATGTTGAGAAGGTGGTCACCTTCATTAAGGAAAAGGGCAGTGAGGGGTGATTCGTGGTAGGCATAAGTTGGGTCGCTGCTGTGGAAGGAGCCCAAGACTGGCAGCAGGAGGATGGCATGGATAGGATGGAGAGTTGGCTGCTGGCTAGGCCGGACCTTGTTAGCCAGCCAGATGTAAAGAAAACCCACAGGACCATAGATCCTGAAGAGCCAATTGGCGTTGCCCGAGTTCCTCCCATGTCTCCTAGATGGGGATGCCATCCCTAATTGCCAATCCAGGGCATGGTTGAAAATGATGAGAGACAATGTCAGTGGACCTTCCTAAAGGCATGTTGGTGGGTGGGCCTTTAGATATTGACCCTTCTCTTACTTTGCATTTTAGCTAGAGAAGGACTTGTTAGAGTTGTTTTTTTTATCAATTCTTCCTTTTTTTTTTTAAACTTATAGTTCCCCTTCCAACATTTTGCACCATTTGTGCATGCAGCATGCATGCAGCCATGTTCTCAGAAGAGCTTGGCCTATTTTTTTGTTAATATTATTTTCCCTATTCCCAAGTTTTGCACTGGTTACACTTCCTCCTGTTGGATTAGCGTGACTTCAGCCTTCGATCTACACCCTTTCTGGACTTTGCCCTTAAAGAATTGTGCTTTTTTTGGACTTTATCCCATTATCTTGATGGCCTATACCCCATTATAATTGAGTTTGCTGATCCTTGTAGGGACTTACTTCTATACTGTGTAAATTTATATTTGTGTGTCTTTTAGTTGTGGACTTATTATTGTCTGTGCTAAGTGCTTACTTTAAAATGAACACTGTTTATTAGAAATGTGAAAAATGACATCATGTCTTAACATGCGCTCTTTTCAAAAGTAGCTAGAGTAAAGCTTTCTACTTCACTCCTTGTGTGCTGGACTGTTTCTGCAAACTAAGAAGTGCTTTGATCCTGCTTTACAGAGAAAGTCACAGGCCTTTGTCCTGAATGTGTGAGGTATGTAAATGCAAGACACTACACACTCCTTTAGTACAGAGCTGAGAAACTGCAGTCCTCAAGAGCCACTAATAGTGCATATTTTCAGAATTTCCTTAGCATCGCATAAGGTGCTGCAATCATTACCTCTGCAGGTGATTAAAATACCACTTCTGCAATTCTAAAGAAATACTTAAAACTTGCACTGTTTGCAGCCCTTGAGGACTGTAGTTGGCCACCCCTGCCAGAGAAGTCACTGTGGAGGTAGCCAGTGGACAAGAGAAATCTTTGAGCCCTTTCACCACAACTGTTGCTCTCCCTGGACCTTTTTAGGCCTTGTGCCCACAGTGTATTGTTTGACACCGCATTTGACACAAATTTTGGCAATCTGCATAAAAATCTGCATGTCTATTCTGAGTCCAGCAAAGACTATGACAGTTCAGAAGGGATATGCCCATGTAGCTTTTTTACCTTGTAGATGTGGTGCAGATTTCTTTATTCTGCCCCAAAATCTGCAATGAAAAAAATAATTTTGGAACAGCACTTCTGAACTGTCATATACTTTGCTAGTTTAAGGCTGGGTTCACATTTGCGGACCCCTCCGCAGCGTTCTGCGGAGGGGTACGCAATGTGACCGCAGCGGCCGCGAGCTCCTATCTTTATAATGGGAGCGCACGGTGCTGCGCTTGACAGCGTTGACCGTGGGCACCCATTCACTCCCATATGTGATCTGTGCGCAGGCGATGCCTGCGCACAGATCACCAGTCTCGTCTGCACCAGGACGACATGTTGCGTCCCTGGTGCGGGCGGGAGTGTGTGATTTGTGCGCAGGCGTCCGCCTGCGCACAGATCACATATGGGAGTGAATGGGTGCGCACGGTTATACGCTGTCAAGCGCAGCACCGTGCGCTCCCATTATAAAGATAGGAGCTCGCTGTCAAGCGCAGCACTGTGCGTCCCCATTCTAAACATAGGGGCTTGCGCTGGCTGTGCACACATGGCAATTCCCCTCTGCAGAACGCTGCGGAGGGGAACGCCAGTGTGAAGGCAGCCTAAGAAAAGACATGCAGATTTTAATGCAGATTATTTATTTTTACACAATGGAGCTGGTAAGTACTACCACTACTCCCCATAATGTGCAGGACCGGAAATAGATGCACCAGCATGTCATACCTAGAAGCAACCGATAGATTTTAGTATTTCCCAAAAAGGGGGCACTGCTTGTACATTAGGTTATCACGCCCCATGGGGCGTCATAACTACAGCATGGGACACCAAAAGAACACCCACACAGTCTAGACAGTGCCTCATTAACATGGGAAAATGTAAGTTATACAAAGCTTTTCTTCAGCTATTAAACTACACTTTTAGTTCAGACTGGAATGCTGCAGGGACAGATAGTGATAGGTTGGGGGGGCATAAGATAGCTGACTGGTTCACTTTAAGTTGAGGGAGCCATGGATTTTGTTCTTCCACTTTAGGGTTTTGTTTGAAATTAAGTTGAATTTGCCTTGTCTACTGCTGTTTTTTTATGTGTGTTGTTCCAATGCACGAAAAGGAAGTAAAAATGTGTATAGAGTAACTAAACATGTGTAATTGCAAGAATATTCTGGGAGAAATACTTCATTTTCTGGAACAATTTCAAGAGTGCCAACAATTTCAGCCATGACTATATGTGTAATTATGAAGCATCTTGTATGTAAAACCTTGTACGTATCTAAAATCATTTATGATAAATGACGTAAGTCCATCTGTTTACACTGCTCAATCTTCTAACAAACCTATCGACAGTAAAGGGGACAAAGTAGTGATGCGCTATTAAAGGATGGCATATGTAGACTACAGAATGAGTTCGTTCCATAGAGATTTATTGGTGTGCATCAGATCTATCTACACAAACATTTTTTTGTGCCAAAGATACTTTTCATACTGTTCCTTTTTTTATTTCAAAGTAATTGTAGCACTGGAAAATCAATGGTTCATAATATTTGAGTCCTTGCTGCAGGGTGCATGTTATTTTAAGCATATCCTTGTATACATGTTTATGCATGCCATCTATAATTGAACAGGTAACATACAGTTGCGGCCAAAAGTATTGACACCCCTGCAATTCTGTCAGATAATACTCAGTTTCTTCCTGAAAATGATTGCAATCACAAATTCTTTGGTATTATTATCTTCATTTAATTTGTCTTAAATGAAAAAACACAAAAGAAAATGAAGCAAAAAGCAAAACATTGATCATTTCACACAAAACTCCAAAAATGGGCCAGACAAAAGTATTGGCACCCTCAGCCTAATACTTGGTTGCACAACCTTTAGCCAAAATAACTGCGATCAACCGCTTTTCGGTAACCATCAATGAGTTTCTTACATTGCTCTGCTGGAATTTTAGACCATTCTTCTTTGGCAAACTGCTCCAGGTCCCTGATATTTGAAGGGTGCTTTCTCCAAACTCCCATTTTTAGATCTCTCCACAGGTGTTTTATGGGATTCAGGTCTGGACTCATTGCTGGCCACCTTAGAAGTCTCCAGTGCTTTCTCTCAAACCTTTTTCTAGTGCTTTTTGAAGTATGTTTCGGGTCATTGTCCTGCTGGAAGACCATGACCTCTGAGGGAGACCCAGCTTCTCACACTGGGCCCTACATTATGCTGCAAAATTTGTTGGTAGTCTTCAGACTTTATAAAGTCATGCACATGGTCAAGCAGTCCAGTGCCAGAGGCAGCAAAGCAACCCCAAAACATCAGGGAACCTCCGCCATGTTTAATTGTAGGGACTGTGTTCTTTTCTTTGAATGCCTCTTTTTTTCTCCTGTAAACTCTATGTTGATGCCTTTGCCCAAAAAGCTCTACTTTTGTCTCATCTGACCAGAGAATATTCTTCCAAAACGTTTTAGGCTTTCTCAGGTAAGTTTTGGCAAACTCCAGCCTGGTTTTTTTATGTCTTGGGGTAAGAAGTGGGGTCTTCCTGGGTATTCTACCATACAGTCCCTTTTCATTCAGACACCGACAGATAGTATGGGTTGACACTGTTATACCCTCGGACTTCAGGGCAGCTTGAACTTGTTTGGATGTTAGTCGAGGTTCTTTATCCACCATCTGCACAATCTTGCGTTGAAATCTCTCAACAATTTTTCTTTTCTGTCCACGTCTAGGGAGGTTAGCCCCAGTGCCATGGGCTTTAAACTTCTTGATGACACTGCGAACGGTAGTCACAGGAACATTCAGGTCTTTGGAGATGGACTTGTAGCCTTGAAATTGCTCATGCTTCCTCACAATTTGGTTTCTCAAGTCCTCAGTCAGTTCTTTGGTCTTCTTTCTTTTCTCCATGCTCAATGTGGTACACACAAGGACACAGGACAGAGGTTGAGTCAACTTTAATCCATGTCAACTGGCTGCAAGTGTGATTTAGTTATTGCCAACACCTGTTAGGTGCACAGGTAAGTTACAGGTGCTGTTAATTACACAAATTAGAGAAGCTTCAAATGTATTTTTCTAACAATGCCAATACTTTTGTCCACCCCCTTTTTTATGTTTGGTGTGGAATTAGATCCAATATGGCTTTAGGACAATTCTTTTTGTGTTTTTTCATTGAAGGCAAATTATATGAAGATGATAATACCAAAGAATTTGTGACTGCAATCATTTTCAGAAGAGACTGAGTATTGTCTGTCAGAATTGCAGGGGTGTCAATACTTTTGGCCACAACTGTAGTAGTTTGGACTTTTACCTTATTGCCCTGGGGTCTACCTAAGATCTATTGCAACTATGGTCATTTGTATAAATTTTTGTATGTTCTTACCATTGGGTTTCCTTTGACACATAACAAGAATATATTCATTCTGTATTTTAATTGACTTCCTATGAAGTTGACTCTAATGTGTGTTTGAGAAAGATAAGAACATTTGATTGAGAATTACATAAATAGTGAAATCTCAGTAGGGTATTACAAAATATTTTGGACCTGTATGTGCTGCAGAAATACAAAAATGGATTTAAATGTATCTGTGCAAATAGTTCTTATCAATGTAACCTCTTCCACTCTATGAGAAACAGTCTCTTAGTAGTTTTATCGTCAAAGCAATGCAAATGTAAATAAAATTCCTTTTTGTCATATGGTCCCTTACTATTCTCAAGGACAATATGCTAAAAATGGTCTCAGACCATAAATTAACCTTGATGATAATAAAGAAAGTCAATTAAAATGAGAGCACAACTCTTGGTTATAAGCTAAAAACCTTGGTTATATTTTAGCAACAAGAATAACCATATAATCCAGAGCTCTATCTCCTCTTAAGAGAAATAATGCAATTTGGAAAAGTCATTACAGAACATTGCCAGACTTATTCGGATCACAAACTGAAGGCTTGTAATTTAATCACGACTCTGTATCATGAAAACTGCATCTGCAAGAACAAGTGAAGATACTGTATTAGAAAGATCATTTATTTTCCACTTCAAACTTTCCCTTTCCACTTCAGTGTAAACTCATTAGCCCATATTTTATCTAGTAGTACTATGCAACAATTGCGTTCTCTATTATTTTCATTTACCAGCATCCTATTTATTGCATGCAGAAAGAATACAATTTCCATTTATTTCTATTATCTATTTTTAATTGCTTTTTTTTTTAAAAAGAAAAAAAAACTGCTGTGGACAGATGCTATAATAAATTCTTTTGGTAACTATTTTGAAGTCTACACATCCCATTTTGGGTATTTTAGGATTTGTCTTGATTTTTTACAAACACAATACGCTTTACATATGGCAATGTTCCTGTTTTTCCTATAGATTTTTCCATATGACTTGATAGATGGAATGATAAAACACATTTTTTTAAAAAAAGTAAAAAATAAATTAAACTAAAGGTATGTTACAACATTTTAGACTTTTAAAAAACACCCGATAACACTTAGGCTTGGGCCACACTTAACAGTGCACCCACGTTAGCCGATGACGTTAAGCAGAGCCAGCCTGCAGTAACGTTGACAACTAACGGGTGCTTCCTTTGAACGCTGGTCCATAGAAATCCGCTGTTTACTGTGCATACAGCTTCACAGGAAGCCCCAGGGAGTGCGCTTATCCAGGACGCACAGGAAAACGTCAGCAATGTTTCCCTGTGCGCTCTGCAAAATACACTGCTGGTTCCTGTGAAGCTGTATCCATAGTAAACAGGTTTCTATGGACAGCGTTCAAGGAAGCACCTTGTGGTCAACGTTACTGCAGGCTGGTTGCAGTATGTCATCCATCTCAAGGCCCTTTCAATCAGCGTTTTTTTCAAATCGCGGCAGATGCGGTGAAAAAAACACATCTGCCGCGATTACCGCATACGGTGCACTGCGGCACGGTTGCGGGCGGTTGCGGTAACACATACAAGGTATAGGCGGACTTGCGGCAGGTGTGGCAAGTGCGGTTTTGCACTTGCGGCAGGTGCGGCGCGAAAAACGCGGCTGACCGCGGTTTTTTTCGCGGGCACTGCGCAAGTGCCAAAACGCACTTGCGACTGCGCAAGTCGCCTATACCTTGTATGGCGTTTACGCAACCACGCCGCAACCGTGCCGCAAGTGCAGCGGTATGCGGTAATCGCGGCAGATGCAGTTTTTTCACCGCATCTGCGCGATTTGAAAAAAACGCTGATGTGAAAGGGCCGTAACATGGATGACCTATTAAGTGTGGCTCTAGCCTTAATCTGTGGTTGTAGTGAAAACTTTCAAAATTTTTTATTTATTTTTTTTCAGATAATTGCTATGTTCCACAAAAGTTAATACCGTACTTTCTAAGCTTGAGCTTGTATATGTTCTAAGTGCTGATAACAGTCACCTTAGATTAGAAAGCTGTGGATTTGTCCTTTGGATTTGTGGACTGAAAGTCCGTAAAGAATATAAAATTATAGCAGCAAAGTGGATAGGATTACAAAATCTCATGTGACAGCTGCAGAAAGTCCCTCATCTGGCTCAGTACATTTGACGTCCAGTATCATGTTGTAGTGTCATCACTTTACCCTTATTGAAATAAGCGTACGGAGAGAATTGTTACTACAACATTTTTTAGTGCAGATCAGTATGCTTTCTGTGGCTTGGAACAGAATTGTGAGAATATTCTTGACATTTTCACCAAATCCTCTTACCAAATCAGGTATCTATGGATGTTTCATCAAACAATTAGAATGGATTGAGTCATTTCTATCAGAACCTGCATTGGTCCATCCATGGGATATGGTTTGATAACTCAGCTCTCTTAAAAGATATATATATATATATTTATATATATATTTTACTGCACAGCACCAATAGTTTTTGGGTGCTGCGGTTTTGATGCAAAAATTGCCTGCATTTTTATGTGTCTGCAATACTCATGCTAGTTTCTGTGCTGCGTTTTCCCCATTAGACTTCATTCTACCTTAAAAAAAAAGCATCACAAATGCATGGGTATTCCCATAGTGAATTTATGATGCTTTTTTCAAGTGATTTCTACAGCATAAATGCTTCAATACTTGCCCTCCTTGGTGAGCCCACGGTGAGCCCACAGTGATCTCCTGTGTTTCTTGCTCTGTGCACACTGGCTGAAATGCCTGTGGGAATTCTTCTATCAGATTCAGAGCCTGCGTATCATGTGACTGGCTGAGTCACATGGTGCAAGGTCCTGGCAGATAGATAAAGGTAGTGATGGGCGAATCCTAAATTACTCGGAATCGCTTGACTCTAGCGAGTCCGAGCCCGGGACACGCTACTCGTTGCGAGCCTAGCGAGTCCAATGTTAATGAATGGGGAAGCGAGTAATAGCGAGTAGTGTGCGATTTACAAATCACAGATGTGTCTCGGAAGCTTCAGCCTGAAGCAATCCTAGTTTTGTCAGAGTCTCTGCCATTGATTTGCATTGGACTCGTTTACTCTGCAAGTAATCGCTGGGAAACTCGCACAGATAAGAGTCTCCTCTGTGCTGGCTGCCGCAGTTCCAGGGTCCTAGAGCCCGCCTGCTGCCGGATGTAGCAGAGCTGAGATTGTTCTCAGTCTGCTCATTCCCTGTGCATAGACATCTATATCTATGCACAGGGGATGTAGCAGAGAGGACATCGCGTTTGGACTGCGTCGGACGGAAGAGGATTTTTTCAATTAAAGATGGAGTCCCTAATGGCTTTTTTTTTTATTTCTAATAAAATTTTTTCTCTGTGTTGTGTTTTTTTTAAAACAATTTAATAGAAATTCATGGCGGTCATGTCTAATATTGGCGTGACCGCCATAAATTTCGGGCTAACCTCTTTATTACCCAGCGTGCCACCGCCACCAGGGCCGCTGGAAGAGCGGGGTTCAGCACCAGAGGATGGCGCTTCAATGAACGCGCCATCTTCTGGGGCGGCTGCGGGCTGCAGTTTGCAGTGGGGGGTGCCCAGAAAGCTTGGGCATCCCTGCACTGCGGATTCCAGCCCCCAGCTGCTTAGCTGTACCTGGCTAGACATAGAAATCGCGCGGAGCCCCACACATTTTTTTAATTATTTCATGAAATTCATGAAATAATAAAAAAAAAAGGGCTCCCCTATATTCTTGTGTCTGGCCAGGTACAAAAAGGCACCTGGGGGTTGGGGGCAGCCCGTCGCTGCCTGCTGGATCCGGCTGTTTCCAGAAATACGGCGAAGCCCACGTCATTTTTTTTCTGAAAAATCAATAAAACAATCCTAAAAAAGGGACAGCATCTTTATTAACCCCTCGCCCATGGTCCAGGGGTTAATAAAGATGCAGTCCCTTTTATTTACATTGTTTTATTGATTTTTCAGAAAGAAAATTACATGGGCTTCGCTGTATTTCTGGAACCAGCCGGATCCAGCAGGCAGCGACGGGCTACCCCCAACCCCCAGGTGCCTATTTGTACCTGGCCAGACACAAGAATATAGGGGAGCCCTTTTTTTTTAATTATTTCATGAATTTCATGAAATAATAAAAAAAAAATGCGTGGGGCTCCGCGCAATTTCTATGTCTAGCCAGGTACAGCTAAGCAGCTGGGGGCTGGAATCCGCAGCGCAGGGAGGCCCAAGATTTCTGGGCACCCCCCGCTGCAAATTGCAGCCTGCAGCCGCCCCAGAAGATGGCGCGTTCATTGAAGCGCCATCCTCTGGCGCTGAACCCCGCTCTTCCAGCGGCCCTGGTGGCGGTGGCACGCTGGGTAATAAAGGGGTTAATACCAGCTTTGTTATACAAGCTGGTATTAAGCCCGAGATTCTTAATGTCAGGCCACGTTTGACCCAGCCACTAAGAATCTCCAATAAAGGGTTAAAAAAACACAACACAGAGAAAATTTTTTATTAGAAATAAAAAAAAACCATTAGGGACTCCATCTTTAATTAAAAAAATCCTCTTCCGTCCCACGTAGTCCAAAACGCGATGTCCTCTCTGCTACATCCCCTGTGCATAGATATAGATGTCTATGCACAGGGAATGAGCAGACTGAGAACAATCTCAGCACTGCTACATCATCTCTGTGAGAAGGCGGGCTCTAGGACCCTGGAGCTGCGGCAGCCTGCACAGAGAAGACAGCTGGACTCGGCTCGCAAAGTAACAGCAGTTACTTTGCGAGTTTCCCTGCTATCACTGGCACAGTAGCCGAGTCTAAGGCAATCCTAGTTTTGTCAGCGTCTCTGACAAAACTAGGATTGATATTGATTTGCATTGGACTCGTTTACTGTGCGAGTAATCACTGGGAAACTCGCAGAGTACCGAGTCCTGCTTGTCCCTTACTACTCGCCGGGTAACGAGTCCTAGAGAGTAGATTCGCCCATCCCTAATAAAGAGATCTCCTGCTGGTTTATGGAGGAAGAGTCACTGGAGATCACCGTGGGAGGGAGAGAAATTGTCTGTCTGTCTGTGTCAGTCTATCTGTGTTTGAGTGCCCCTTAATGGTGCTATATTTTTGTGCTGCATTTGTATGTGCATAAACGCAGCACTAACACAGCACAAATGCAATAGTTTTGTGCTGCTTTGGATGTGTTTGAGCACATACAACCGCAGCCCAAAAACACAGCACAAAATACAAGCCCAGTGGGTTTATAGTCTAATACCAAACACAACATGCAGGCAGGTGTAACACTGTTTTGGAAGAATTTAGAAATGCTTTTCTAATCTTGAACAACTCATTTAATTTCTAAATTCTTTTATGCAAAGGACTTTTAAGCAGATTATCTTTCCAGAGCTACTGTGCGACAGTTATACATCTGCTATATTTTACCACAAAGGCCACTTACTGTATTTTTTGCTTTATAAGGTGCACCTGATTATAAGATGCACCCCAAAATTTGGTGAAGGAAAAGAGAATTTTTTTTAATGTTAAATGGGGTCCATCTTTTAACGTCAGTGTCCGTCTTACAATCATTATATATGCCCCTCATCCTTGTATATATATACATACGCCATCCTGGAATATATATCCATTCATCCTAGTATTTGGACTCCACATGCTGAATATGGCCCCAAGTGTACATAGCCCCTTGTGATGGTACAGAGCCCCAAGTAAAAGTACATATCCCTCATTGACAGTACATAGCCCCCAGTGATGGTACAGAACTCTAGTGATGGTAAATAGCCCCCATTCTGCGTATGCCTCCAGTGATGATACATAACCTTCCATCCTGCATATTCCCCCTAGTGATGGTACATAGTCCTCCTTCCTGCATTATGGCCCCCAGTGATGGTACATAGCCCCCTATCCTGCATATGCTACCCCAGTGATGGTACATAGCCCCCTATCCTGCATATTGCTCCCAGTGATGGTACATTGCCCCCCATCCTGCATATGCACCCCAGTGATGGTACATAGCCTCCCATCCTGCATATTGCTCCCAGTGATGGTACATAGCCCCCTAACCTGTATATGCACCCCAGTGATGGTACATAGCCCCCATCGTAGCTATGGCCCCAGTGATGGTACATAGCCTGCCATCCTGCATATGCCCCCAGTGATGGTACATAGCCCTCCATCCTGGCTATGGTCCCCAGTGGTGGTACATAGCCCCCATCCTGCATTGCCCCCAGTGATGGAACATAGCCTTCTCATCCTGCTATGGCCTCCCTATGCATCCCCTCTGTATGCCCCCACCTGCACTGACCCCTTTTGCACTCAACCCTCCATATGCCCCCCACATTCTACACCCCACCTCCATTGTGTAGATAACCCCTGTCCTGCACTCACCCCTTACTCTTAGATGTCCCATGCTGGCACACAGTAGCAAATAAATCAAAAAGCTGCTTACTTACCCTCCGGCGATCTGTGCTCACAGCGTCACCCCATCTCCCAGTCTCTGTGCTGCTCGGTATCTGACCATGTGACCAGGCCCACTGTGGTGACATCAACACTTGGCTGGTCACATGATTAGAAGATGCTGGGCAAGACAGAGACTGGGAGGAAAGCGGTGACTCTGTGAGCATAGATCGCAGGAGGGTAAGTAAGCAGCTTTTTTTATTTTACTTGCTGCGGACCAGCATGGGGACATCTAAGAGTAAGGGGGAGAGTTCAGGATGGGGGTGCCATCTACACAATGGAAGGGGTGGATGTAGGACAAGGGGGCATATGGAGGTGAGTGCAGAACGGGGTGTGTGTATAGGATGGGGAGGCTATATGAAGGGAGTGAGTGCAGAAAGGGGGGTGACAGCAGGCTCACAATATGCACTGCTCCCCCGTCCATCTCTCATCGCAACTTCAGCACTGAGAGGTGTACAGCCGCAGGTGCAGTGCATATTAAATGAGCGGGAGCCTGTGACCTCCCTGCTGTCTTGCAGCCCACAGCCAGCCTGCTCCAGCCCACAGCCAGCTTTCTTCAGCTCCCGGACACAACTCCAAAGCTTCACCCACCCAATACATTTGGATTATTAGACACACCCTCCACTTTTCCAAAAATTGGGGGGAGCAAATGTGCGTCTTATAATCAAAAAAACCTGTACTTTATTTACTATATTGCATATAAAATTAGTTTTAATATTTAATTATCCATCAATTCATTTTGTATATCCACATTAATATGTGTTCAATGTGATTTCAACTGCTAGACAACTCTGGAGACACATAATTGCAAATTTGCCATTACCAAATACTATATCATTTTTCATGAAATGTATCAAGTTGATATTAAAGAGGTTTTCCGGGACTAGTAAATATTTGCACTATGGGCCTAAGAATTAACAGACAGGTAGTTGCTAACCACTTGCCAATTGTCCCTGGCACTGAGCTAGTAAAGAGAAGTCACAGACCAACCCTGTCAGTGATTTTGCAGATTCCGACTGACATTACATCAATAGAGAAGTGGCTTCTCTTCTGCTATACAATATGGACGGGGCATGACTGCCAATGTTGTGATGATTGACAGCTGGCTCCCCACTGCCCTAAGTGCAGATAGATGGCTGTCAATCAGCATGTCATTGGCAGTCATGCTCTGTTAACAGAGCAGTATGGAACAGCTGATTTGTTGACGTTGAGCAGCTAATTCATCGTCAGGAGCTGTCGTTGACTGCTTTTATGCAGTCCTAAGTAAAAAAGGCAAGTAGTTAGTTTTTAGGTCCATAGTAAAAAAAGAAGTACTATAGTCCAGGAAAAGCCCTATACATTATGTGATTTATCAACATTGGAAGATATATAAAGACCAGAGGTGAAATTAAAACAAAATACCAGTAGATAATATTGTCATTTAATGTAATTATTATTCCAAACTAATTTTTGAAAAAGTGCAAATAGTGGTTTGTTGCACAAAAAATATCTTGTATTTGCATAAATATTTTACTCCTTTCTCTCAGATGTGGCTGAATATTTCTTGTCAAATTTTCCACTCACTCTAGAGATATTGCTTGAAAGGGATCTGATTGCATAAAATTGGTATCTTTTAGCTGACATCTGAAAATTGTACCATGATTGATGGATGGATGATATCACCACTTTTATATCTGATCAAGGTATCCTTGCTTAAAAATTGCCAAAATGTAGGAAAGATTTGATTTTTGACAATATTTAAATCGATAGAACAATTAATATAGTTGATTTTCTCCATACAATGTCTATTATTCCAGAAACCTTACACACTACCTAATGCGATTATGTCATGGATTGACCGGAATTTGCTTCTTTTCGCCTCTACCTCTGCTGCACGTGGGACTCAAATGGATTCAGGCAACTACAATGACTACATAGAATTGCTTAGACAATGGAAAGTATGTTGCCTGCTGTTCCAGCTTTATAACAAAGAGATATAAACCTTTACATGGTCTGTTCTATACATTTTCTCTGTGATTGTATTCCTTCTACGAGATATACACAGCATTTACTTAAATGTCCTTGCACCTGTCTGTTTCCAATAATGAAGTCTTTACAAAGCAATACAGCTATTCTTAAATATACATTTTCAAAGACATACGCACTTAGCAAAGGAGCTGAAACATCCAAACAGGGCATTAAGTATACAAGAAGAAAGTAAATAGGAGTGCTCCCAGCCGAGGGACTTACAGTAATTGTACACTGCAATGGTGACATGATGTAAACCGAGAAAAATATTACACAAAATGGATATATTGAGAGAATTTCTTAGTACAAAGAGGGTGAAAAGGTTTCATATTGTCAGAAAAAGAGACAGGTTGAAAAGAAAAATTACAGTCCCATTTTAGGTCTTTCACTTTTTGTATATTTATGTCTTTTATACCAATGAGTTGACTTTTTAAGTAAAGTTAAATTTTATCATTTTTTGATCAGTTTAAATTAAAACAGCTATGAACATAATTATGTTTTGGGTGCTATTTTGTGCTGATTTATTCTTTTGGATGGATGTCGCCATTGGGGTTGCTCACACCATCGTATTGTATTTTTTGAATGGAGGACATATGGCACTCCTGGAAAGTTGTAGGTGCCCGGATAGCATCCAAATTCATACAATATGATATAAGAAAAAACCTGGCACTCTATAGTGAGTATAATGCAAGATCATGAATTTATTTAATCGTGATCCAAGAAAGAATGTTTAAGTTCTGACATTTAGGTCAAAGTCCTTTTTCAAACTAACGCTAGAGTCACACTTGCAGATTTTCCATGCAGATTTCATATATGACTTTTGTGAAAAACGCATGGAAAAACACATCCATAGACCCCCATGTTAAAAATGCATGCCCCAAGGCCAAAAACGCATGTCTAAAGGGCCATGCGTTTTTTGGATGCGTTTTTGGCTCAGCACCAAAAAATACTGCATGATGCATTTTTTGGTGCTTTTCCAAAAACGCATGCGTTTTTGTTAACATGGGGCCCTATGGGAAATGCATGCATTTTTATATGGCACTAAATGGTACATGCGTTTTTGCATGCGTTTTTGCATGCGTTTTTTAAGGGTGCCCCACACCTATCAGCAAACACGCAGGCTGGAAAAAGCACCTTAAAAAAACGCATGCAAGTGTGACCCTAGCCTTACACAAAGGTCCCCTGGCCACATATATAGAGACAGGATATCATGCTAAGAAGGAGCACGCTACATTACAATGATAGTCACTCTTACTCAGAACAATTTCCTGAATCTTTACATGTGGCCAGGGGACCTCTGTGTAAGTTTAAAATAGGTCTTTGATTATAATGTCACATGTGTTGCGTGTTCTTTACTGGACCATGATTAAATAAGCTCACTATCTTGCATTATACTCACTATAGAGTGCGGGATTTTCTCCATTGTATTTTTCTCCAATTTTCACCATTGTATTTTGTGTCCTAGTGCCATCCTACAAAGCATTGGATCACGCTCAGAACAATGTTAGCCTATGAGGCAACTCACATGTCAGATTTTTTCCTAAAATCCACTCAGTTCAAAGAAAAAATCATACCGTGCTGAAGTTCAGTCCAATAATCAGATGGCACTTTGAATATAATTCATTGAGTGCATGGAAATCATCAGGCTCCAATCGGACAACAGAAATTTTGTTTTCTATCTTCTCACTTGGTGCTCCAATTCTCACATCTGAGAAAATCACATCACACTATGCTGACACACGGATCAAACTCTGATCAAAGTTTTGCTCAGAGTTTCATTAGTATAATTTACCGTATATACTCGTGTATAAGCCGACCCGTGTATAAGCCGACCCCCCTACTTTTGCCCCCAAAACCTGGGAAAATGTATTGACTCGTGTATAAGCCGAGGGTGGACCCCAGCACAGGTATACAGCCCCCAGCAGTGTGGTATACAGCAGCCTCCCAAGTGGTATATACAGGCCCCAGCAGTGTTACAGCAGCAGCCCCAGTGGTATATACAGCAGCAGCCCCAGTGGTAGTATACAGCAGCCCCAGAGGTAGTATACAGCAGCCCCAGAGGTATATACAGCAGCCCCAGTGATGGTAGTATACAGCAGCAGCCACAGTGGTAGTATACACGCAGCCCTAGTAGTATATACAGCCCCAGTGGTAGTATACACGCAGCCCCAGTAGTATATACAGCCCCAGTGGTAGTATACAGCCCCAGTGGTAGTATACAGCAGCCCCAGTAGTAGTATACAGCCCCAGTGGTAGTATACATCCCCAGTGGTAGTATATAGCCCCAGTGGTAGTATACATACAGCCCCAGTAGTAGTATACAGCCCCAGTGGTAGTATACAGCAGCCCCAGTGGTATATTCAGCCCCAGTGGTAGTATACAGCCCCAGTGGTAGTATACAGCCCCAGTGGTAGTATATAGCCCCAGTGGTAGTATATAGCCCCAGTGGTAGTATACATACAGCCCCAGTAGTAGTATACAGCCCCAGTGGTAGTATACAGCAGCCCCAGTGGTATATTCAGCCCCAGTGGTAGTATACAGCCCCAGTGGTAGTATATAGCCCCAGTGGTAGTATATAGCCCCAGTGGTAGTATATAGCCCCAGTGGTAGTATACATACAGCCCCAGTAGTAGTATACAGCCCCAGTGGTAGTATATAGCCCCAGTGGTAGTATACAGCAGCCCCAGTGGTATATTCAGCCCCAGTGGTAGTATATAGCCCCAGTGGTAGTATATAGCCCCAGTGGTAGTATACATACAGCCCCAGTAGTAGTATACAGCCCCAGTGGTAGTATATAGCCCCAGTGGTAGTATACAGCAGCCCCAGTGGTATATTCAGCCCCAGTGGTAGTATATAGCCCCAGTGGTAGTATATAGCCCCAGTGGTAGTATACATACAGCCCCAGTAGTAGTATACAGGCCCAGTGGTAGTATATAGCCCCAGTGGTAGTATACAGCAGACCCAGTGGTATATTCAGCCCCAGTGGTATATTCAGCCCCAGTGGTAGTATATAGCCCCAGTGGTAGTATATAGCCCCAGTGGTAGTATACATACAGCCCCAGTAGTAGTATACAGCCCCAGTGGTAGTATATAGCCCCAGTGGTAGTATACAGCAGCCCCAGTGGTATATTCAGCCCCAGTGGTAGTATATAGCCCCAGTGGTAGTATATAGCCCCAGTGGTAGTATACATACAGCCCCAGTAGTAGTATACAGCCCCAGTGGTAGTATATAGCCCCAGTGGTAGTATACAGCAGCCCCAGTGGTATATTCAGCCCCAGTGGTAGTATATAGCCCCAGTGGTAGTATATAGCCCCAGTGGTAGTATACATACAGCCCCAGTAGTAGTATACAGGCCCAGTGGTAGTATATAGCCCCAGTGGTAGTATACAGCAGACCCAGTGGTATATTCAGCCCCAGTGGTAGTATACAGCCCCAGTGGTAGTATACAGCTCCAGTGGTAGTATATAGCCCCAGTGGTAGTATATATACAGCCCCAGTGGTAGTATATAGCCCCAGTGGTAGTATACATGGCCCCAGCAGGGCCCCCCTCATAATTTGGCGCCCCCACCTCCCTTTCTGGGCCCCCCACATGCAGCGCTGCACATATACATTACCTGTCTAGCAGCTGTCACCCTCCGATGGCGGATCGCGGCTCCCGGCTCCGGGCTCCATCTTCCTCGCTGTCTTCCTGCTTTGTGACCGGGGCTCAGCGCGATGACGTCATCGCGACGCCGGCCGGTCACCTGACAAGCAGGAAGTCAGCGAGGAAGATGGAGCCCGGAGCCGGGAGCCGCGATCTGCCATCGGAGGGTGACAGCTGCTAGACAGGTAATGTATATGCGCAGCGCTGCATGCGGGGGGGCCCAGAAAGTGAGGTGGGGGTGCCAGTGAGGTGGGGGCGCCGTATTGACTCGCGTATAAGCCGAGGGGGGGACTTTTCAGCCCAATTTTTGGGCTGAAAAACTCGGCTTATACGCGAGTATATACGGTACCTAATTTTCTCGGATTAGAGAATCTACAGTCATATGACCCTGGTCTTAGGGATAGGTTACTGAAGACTATGTGTAAGTTTAAAAAAGGCCTTTGATTGAAATGTCAAATGTGTTACATGTTCTTTACTGGACATTTTTGCTAATTCGTGGCAGATTAGGCAGATTTTGCCACATCTGCCGCATAACAGCTGACTTGCAACAAGCCCAATTTATTCTCTATGGGACTTGCGGTCAGGTGCAGAAAGTATGGTTTTGCTGAATCCCGCGAATCTGACACTTGCAGCTGTGCAAAAAAAAAATGCTGCTAGTAGCTTTTGTTCCTGCGCCACAAGTGCCAGATTTGCCAGATCTGGAAAAACTGCACTTGCTGCACCTGTACGCAAGTCGCATAGAGAATGAATTGGGCTTGCCGCAAATCGTCCATTACACGGCAGATGTGGCTAAGCGGTTGGATCTGCCGCGATTGGGCAGAAATGCTGATGTGAAAGCAGCCTTAGGTTTCTTTCACATCTGCAGTATTTGCAAATATGGTAGATCTGACAAACATGAACTTTTGAACTTCAGGTTTGCCTGATCTGCCGTTTAGCAAATCTGATCGAATTCTGCCTTTTTTGTAAAAAAGCAGATGCTTCCCACTTGTGGCACACTTGCGGCAAGGTTGCACTTCTGTTAATGTATTGTTAATGGAGGTCTGGATATGTGCGGAGACTTCAATTTTTTCCGCGATCGTGCACTTCCGGGCCTGGAGGTGCCGGAAGTGTCAGAGGTGCCGATAACTTTCAAAAACATAAGTCTCCACACATGTCCAGAGGTCCCTTTACAATGCATGTGCACAAGCACAATCTTGTCGCAAGAGTGCTGCAAGGGTGCACATCTGTTATTTTCAAAAACGGCAGATTTCTACAAAATTCAGATGTGAAAGCACTCTTGATTAAGTTCATTATCTTGCATCATAGTCACTATAGAGTGCCAGATTTTCTCTTATAACACCATTATATTTTGTGTCCTAGTGCAATCCTTACAAAACATCAGACCACACTCACCAATATTATTCTAAGAAGCTGCTCACATGATAGATTTTTTTCCTGCAACCAACTAAGTTCATAGAAAGAAATCATACCATGCTGAACTTCAGTCCAATATTCAAAGTGCACTTAGAATGCAGGTCAATGAGTGCATGGAAATCATCAGGCTGCAATTGGATGACAGAAATGTTGTTTTCCATCTTCTCACTGTGTGCTCCCATTCTCACATCTGAGAGAATCAGATCACACTATGCTGACACACTGATCAAACTCTGATCAAAGTTTTGCTCAGAGTTTCATTAGCATAATTTACCTGATTTTCTTGGATAAGAGAAACTACAGTCATTTGACTATGGCCTTAGGGATAGGTTACTAAACAAATCGCCAATTAGAATGTATAATAAATCAGAATGCATCAATTGTATTAACCTTGACTAGTGGTTGATATAGTAATCAGAAGTATTAAAGTGGTATTGATATTTCAGCCTTTCAAGTTACCCAAGTTCAGAAAATAGACCACCTCTCTGTGCAATGGAGTTTCCACGACTCTATTTTGTTTCTATGCAGTTTCAGAATCACCAGTTTAGCTTTGCTGAAGCCCAATTTTCAATGCAAGCAGATGCCAAATATATGTTCATGGTGCTCTAATCTATATCATTAAAGGGAACCTGTCACCTGGATTTAAGCCCCTACACTATCACTACCTGTCCCTGCACCTTCCTAGCTGCTCCCTATCTATCCCTCTCTGAGCTAAATCCACCCTATAAAAGAGCAGAAAAATAACTTATAACTTACAGAAGTCCCTGAAGCTGGGGACTGAAAGGGTGGCCCAGGCTCCATTCTGCCCTCCTTGATGCAGCAGCACAAGCCCCGCTGGGTGGCGTTATTCTTTCTTCATCACCGCCTCCACCATTTGGAATCTCCCACCCGCTTTACACTGTAAGGTAGCGGTTAGAATCGGCACGACAGAAGGCAGTGGCTCAGGTATTTACTCACACAGAACACAGTTTAATGGCACAGTTCAGATATTCACAGACCTCCAGGTTCCGAGGCGCAGCCGAGTACAACCTCATACAATCCCAACAGCTGATATAGAAGCTCTGCACGTTCCCCCAGGTAGGCTGTGTCAGGTCAGCACACAACCTTTCTCTCCTCACCGTCCACTCATTAGCCTCATGAATGTCCACTCTGAGAGCTCCCAGGCTGTGTTAAATCTTCACACAGCTCTCTATACTGCAGCTCCTGCTGCTGTCCTGACACACTCCACCCCCTCCTCACAGCCCAGGGCAGCTCATATCATCTCCTATTCACCCGCACACCTGGGCATCAGTGCTTTCAATCAGCACTCAGCTCCAGTAGCAGCTAACTCTGTGTGTGCTGCTACCGAGCGGAAGATACAATCTCCCATATGCTGTGTCCCAGTCAGGGGACACATCGATGGTCGCATCACCACAACATGATAGGTGTAAAGCAGGCAGGAGGTTCCAAATGGAGGAGGCGGTGATGAAGAAAGAATAATGCCGCCCAGCGCGGCGTGTGCTGCTGCATCGAGGAGGGGCAGAATGGAGCCTGGGTCCGCCTCTTCAGTCCCCATTCTCAGGGACTTCTATAAGTTATGTTATTTTTCTGCTGTTTTATAGGGCAGATTTAGCTCAGAGAGGGATAGATAGGGAGCAGCTAGGAAGGTGCAGGGACAGGTAGTGATAGTGTAGGGGCTTAGATCCAGGTGACAGGTTCCCTTTAAAATATTGTGGTTATGCTTATTAAGTAGTAAGCTGTTTTGGCAGTACTTAGTCAATAATGTAGACTTAAAGCTCTACGTTGTTAGACTTGCACAGCTCCTATTTAAATGGTTGCTGTGACATCTCTACATATGCCTGTGAAGAGATTTATTGTGTAAAACAAAGGGTTATGAATAACTATTTTGTTGTATCTTGAAATATTAAATACCTATATTGTATGGAGCCTCTTATAAATTATTATGGGGACAAAAGAGAAATATTGTTCATGATCTATTAAATGACCCCACTTGAATCGTTGTAGTAATCATACAAAATTTCCTAGGTTTTACTTTGTCTATTATTTCATTTTACTTTAAAATCATCTGCCTACAATTTCGTGAGCATTTGTTTATATATTCCTTGTAATTGCTTTGCAAAGGGGATTGTATAATTACATAATTTATGCAAAATAATTCTTTATTTTCTTTTTCATCCCTGTAATTGTAAGCAATTGTGTGATATTAGGGATAACAACAACAAATGAAAAAAGAGTTCTATATAAAGGACCCATGAAGCCACAAGAGATTTGTACATTGAAAGATAAATGCATCATTACATCTTTAGTATATATATTGTCTAACACGATGCTTTGTATGAAATGTGAACATTTGTCAGATTTATGTCACATGCTTCGATGTAATTTTCCATTAACAGAATTTGAAAAAGCTTAAACTTCTTTTCTAGGAATTTTATATTGATATCCTATCCTTACATACTATGTTGAACATAAGTCATCTCCCTACACGATGCAGGCACACACACCAAGTCCACATCTTTGCTTGCAGTTGATAGCGGAATTATCCAACCATCATCTACCTCTGAGAGCTGTAGGTGGAGCGCAGTTCTGTTGGTGGCTGCTAACTTAATAAGGCTACCGTCAATTCTGGGGATTTTTCTGGCACATAACCTTTTCCTGTGCAAACACAGCCAGGTCTTTGGCTTTTGTTAAAGCTAAGACCCAGCTCTCACAGCAAAGAGTAGTGCCTGCAATATCCCTGGCTTATTAACTCTCTAAATGAAACAATCAATAGCGATCACACAGTTTAGGAGGAAACGTGATAAATGCCCAAGACCATCATGACTAGGGGCATGGTGTAATAGGCATCTGTCAGTATAAACTGACAGGTATGATCGTCTATAGCAATTATCAGACTAATAAAGGTTTATGTCCAATATAGAGAATTTATGTAAAAAGTAAAAAAAAGTGCACATATTTAGTATCTCTGCATCCGGAAAGACCTAACCTATAAAACTATCTCAAAGGGACAATGAGCATGTAATCCTCGCTGCCATACGATGAAGGGATCACTAGTATCTGTCAAGCAATGGTGGCTTTATCCCGATGCGTTTTGGAGCACTTCCTCGCTCCATTTTCAAGAAACCAATCATAGTTGTTTTTAACTATAGAACTGTCACACTGTTTAATCCCTTCAGTGAATACAGCAAAGAAATTGTACAAAAAAAACTATGATTTTTCACCATACTGTGACTAAAGAGGAATAAAATGCATTCAAAAAATCGTATTTAAATAAAAACGTTGTATCTATAAAATTTCCATCAGTAGAGAAATAAACAACTTTTTTTTTCTTTGAAATTGTCTTGATGGTGTAAAAGCAGCAAAACATAAAAATAAATATATAAATGCAGTATTACTGTGATCATACTGGACCAAAAAATAAAGCTGTCTTATTCACTTTTACAATACAGTAATCAGCGTAAAAAAAATAAATAAATAAATTCTTGAGTTGCTGTTTCTTATTGATTCTGCATCACAAAAAGCTGAATTAAAGCGCTCAAAAAATATTATTTGGCCAAAAATGGTGCCATTAAAAACTTCAACTCATCACAAAAAATAGAAACCCTCACTTGGCTCTGTTGGCAGAATAATAAAAAAAACTATAGCCATCAAAATATAAAGATGCAAATAAATGTCATTTTGTACAAAAAAAGCATTTTGATATGATCGTAGCCTAACCTAAATAAAAAAAACTGCATATATATACTGATCTGAGGAATAACGCCACCTAATCAGTTTTACCTGAAGGTGAACAACATAACAATAGGAATAAAGTCAGTTCTTCAACTGTTGATAATTCAGTTTTTCTGCCTCCCAAAAATCGCAGTAAAGGCCACTTCACACTCTACGATATAGGTGAACGATATCGTTAGCTATGTCACGTGACCGCGATCCTTTCGACATCGTTAGTGTGTTGTCACACGTAAGGATATCGTTAACGATGTTAAATTTGGCAACGTGCCAGCTACTTGGAGAAGAATGAGCGAACGATGTTACAAAGCGGCAGGAATAGGAGAATTATATTGTTCAAATAGGTGTCACGCTGAACGATGTTGCTTGTTCAGAGAATGTTAATTGGACGATGAACGATAGATTTGAGGTCAGGATCTCAAATTTTTGATGAACGATCCAACGATTTATCATTTCAAGATCGTTCGTTTACACACAACGAGGCACAAACAATATCGTTTCAACAATCACAAATTCATGACGTTTCAACGATATCATTCAACAATATCGTAGTGTGTGAAGTGGCCTTAAGGCTCAGCTCTACACTAAACGTTTACATCAGGGATTACATGTAAATATCTGAAAGATGTGATACAGACAAAACTCAGAATTGAAACTACACTGCAATAAGGCAGAAGGAGTCAGTTGGAACTCCCATATGACATGCAATCTAGCAGTGTCCATCTCTTTATGCAACTTTTTAGGTATGCTCAAAAGTGCATAAAAGCACAGTTTTGTGCATCTTTGAAAAGAAAGACACCGTTGAACACAGGTCAAATGGAGTCTGGATTAACTTTACTGTTTCATTATAGTGAATGGATCCATTGGAGGCTTCACCTGAATCACTTAGGGCTAAAGCTCAGGAATTAGAGATGAGCAAACCTTACCCAAACATGTTGACAAAATTTAAAATTCAGCCCAAAAATTGCAGATTCAGATCAGTGATTCATACAGCTTCCCCAAAATTTGACAAACACGGCTATATTTGGAAAATAGGTTTGAAATTTAAAATGACCCCAAAACTTTCCCTGATTTATTGGGGCCAAACCGCTTGCTGGAAGACCCACTGGCTGGGGCCAACACCTAACCTTACAGTTAGGAGTGTCCTCAGCCACGGAATCTACTGGATTGTATCAGGCTGTAGAATATTTTTGAGCTTTAAATGAATTTTTTAAAGTTTTCTGGAGTTGGCAGGTATTTTGAAACCTGCAGGGTGTGAATTTTGGGAACAGTGCAAGAAATTTCAGCAGCTGTAAAGTCCACGAAGCTTAAAACATCCTTAATACATTTATTTAAAAGAGTTTAGTATTTTTTTTGTGAATTTTTTTTTCATATTTATTTATTTTTGTTTTTATTAATTTGTTAATTATTATTAGTATTATTTTTTGGGGGAGAGCAAACCTTTATTATTGCATAGTGTCAGCAGCATGTGAGGCCATGACTTCTACACTTATGTGAAAGCAAAAAAATCTGGAGAGAAAAAAAGCAGGGGGTCTTATTTTTTATACAGAAATGTTGTATTAGTGTTCAAGAGGTTCACCGTTTGTGGTTGTGAGAGACCCAACCAATATATATGCAATGACAGGTGCTGTGGACTCACATGGAAAGATGTCGGTGCAGGGTAAAGAAATTGGGTATAACCTGTGCTGCTTTATTATCCACAAATACACTTACAGATCAAACCATGCAAATCACAGATGATTTATTGTGTCACGTCAGAACCACCATAGGCTCCTTCTCCAGGACAAAATAATTTGTCCATCTAAAAACGCACCCATAAGGTTCAATGCAAAACACATTGCAAACACAATGCAAAATGCATATAATTTAGCAAAAATGCAAATGCATGCATTTTTGCAAACGCAGCCCAGCAACATTTTGGGTTGCGTTTGAAAAAACGCATGCGTTTTGCGTTTTTGCAAAATGACATCCATGTTGCATTGCATTTGCAATGCGTTTTGCATTAAACCCTATGGGTGCATTTTTGGATGCGTTTGGATGTGTTTTTTCAGTAAAAATGGAGAGAAACGCAAACCAGGCAAAACACAGATGTGAAAAGGCCCTTATTTGTTTTCATCATTATTTCTTCTACAAATATGTCAGTCGTCAATAACCACTGCACCTAGTACCCGTGCAAGCCAGTTTTTACCTTGTGGCATGGGAAATTGGATGTGTGAGTGACATTTCTTCTGCAGTGTACTATATTAAAGGGTAATGAGGTAACTAGGCAACAAGGTTGTGCAAACAGTAAGATATACTAGTGATTAATTGTGTCTGACAAAGTCCTGGTAAGTGGAAGATGCGGACCGTAGTGAAACCAAACTGGTGTCACTCACCATGAAGGTTGGCGAATAAGTGCCACATTACTGAAGGCCAAAACAGCTACTCTGTGTGCTCCACTGTGATTCACCTGCTACGTGTGCCAGCATTACGCAGTTTTGCATTGGATCTACCACAAGAGATGCCTGACCTGGAGGAGGTAATCTAGATCACCACTTCAAGAACAGATGGTGCATCAGAACTAGATCCAGAATGGCATCTACTAGAGAGAACAAAGGGAGACACATATTTATATACTATGTATATTGATGTTTGTGTTTGAGAGTTAGAATTTGTGTGACAGTAAGGTTTTTTAGTTCATTCCTTGTGTGCTAGACTGTTTCTGCAAACAGGTGCTTTTATAGTGCCCTACAGAGACTGGTGAACAAGCCACAGGCTCTGTCTGAGGTATGGAAATGCAAGACACTACACACACTCCGGTAGAACAGGGGTGGTCAAGTACAGTCCTCAAGGTTTTGAAAAGAGTCCATGTGTTCAGGATTTTCTTACCATTGTACACGGTGCTGTCACAGGTGATGAAATGAGCACCTGTGCAATGCTAAGGAAATCCTGAAAACTTGCACTGTTTTCAGATCTTGAGGACTGTTGTTGGCCACCCTTGCCCTAGAAATCTCTGTGGAAAAGCCAAAGGGCAAGAGACATCTCAAGCCCTTTCAACACAACTGAGATTCGCCCTGTTGTGAGTTGTGCATTGTTTGATATTTTTTTATGCAGATTTTGAGATGCCTTCCCTGATGAAGGAGCATAGCAGACTCTCTACGCGTTGGATGGATCCAATAAACCCCAAGTAACTGAAGATTTGGGCTTAGCGTCTTTTGTAGCAGCACAGACTAACTACACACCGTCACTTTTGAATCTAAGGATTGCCTACCACGCTGCACGTGGAAGTGTGTGTCTCACAGCAGCTATCTTATGTGTTTTATACTGATTGTGTTGTCACACAACTTAAAAAGGTGAGCAGCTACATTTAGCGGCTTCACAGCCCCCCTCACATATGAGGATAAGACCTTATTTGCCTTGCTTCCTTTGCAGATGTAAATGTGCATTGTTTGATTTTTTTTATGCAGATTTTGAGAATCTGCATCAAAATCTGTATATCTATCCTGAGGCCAGCAAAGTTTATGACAGGTGCTCTGTTCACGTTACTTTATTATTTTCCCTGCACATGTGGTTCAGATTTCTTTTTTCTGCCCCCAAATCTGCAGTAAATCTGCAAAGAAAAAAAAACATTGGCACAGCACATCTGAACTCTCAGTTTTTGCTGGCTTCAATATAGAAATGCAGAATTTGATGCAGATTTCAAAATCTGCTTCAAAAGAAGCATCACAAAACATACCATGAGCACGTGGCCTTACAACAATATCATGAGGTCATGTTCACAGAAAGCATCTCCCTTATGCTGTGAGAGAAGACACTTAGTGAGAGTGTGACAAGCAGTGCCATCAGACTCAAAGGTAGACACAAATGGGGAGAGCCATCGCACCAATAGTGAGGACCCATATAACATAGGGCTTAGTATTGTAACTGATAGCACTGTCCATTCACCTGGACCAGTTGTGCCGAGGACCCCGCACAACTGGGGTGTATGCTTTCAGATGAGGGGCAGGGGAACTTCCTGCAGATGCAGAGTGTGTGCACTGAATCGTCCAGCAGTGATCCCGGATCATGTCATCAGACTGGGCGTCTCCCTATGATGTCACGACAGGTCCTGTAGCTGAATTGATCTCTGAGCACTCCTCACCGCTCTCCCCGAAGGGAGATGTCACAATTGAGAAACAGAAGTGTTATGCCGTGATTAGTGGAGCGCTGGAGAAGGAGAGGAGCAGGAAATGTAATAATGTAAGTTCTTAACTTCTAAGATTTCCTGGCTCCTCTCCTTCTCCAGCGCTCCACTAATCACCGCATAACAATTCTGTTTCTCAATCAGACTCAAAGGGTCACACAGGGGCTATCCTGAAAGATTGAACTGTGCTGCACTCTCTGACGTCGTCGTTCCTTACACATGCTGTTTCACAATGCTGCCAGATAGTGCAGCTCTCACATGACAGCTAGTGTTACTAGTGCCGTTACCAGTTATACAGGTCACACAGCAGGATTCCCTATCATAAATTTTTTTTTTTTACTTTCTTGTTTATATAGGGGGGGGGGGGGGTGCTGATGAGAAAAATTTTTTTTCCAAAGCTGCTGGGACATTTCCACAAAACGCTAGCGTTAACGCATGTGTCTATATGTGACCAGCGTTAGCGCTTGCGTTTCCCATTGGGTTCCATGTTAAAAAACACGTGCGTTTTTTTAACAGACCAAAAAAGTGCAGGGATGGCAAAAAGTTGCATGTGTGTGAACATGGCCTATGTTAAAAAAGTTCAAATAACTCCGCTTTTTCCCACTAAAATGAATAAAATAAAAAATACACCTATTTGGTATCTATCACGCTTGGACTAAGAGGGATGTCCGACTACTGTGCGTAACAGTGGTAAACGGACCAACGATGTCCGGTGCACAACACAAAACAATGGACAGAAAGACACCGGAGAGGGGAAATACAGTGGAGGGCCCATCATGGGGCTCCCAATCACTTGGAGAGGAACATGCTCCTCTTCCATCCACCTAAATGCTGAAATTTGTTATTGATTGCAGCAATTAGGTGGTTAAAATGCGTAGAGTGGTGCCGGCAATACTCTCGGCAGTAAGTGGCAGGTCTTGGCTGCAGCATCAGCTGGAGACCTGGTGGCGATCCTGCAGCCACAGCTGCATTTCCTTCAAAATCGCCATGACGTACTGAATACATCCTTGGTCAGGAACACACCGACTTTCAAGATGTATCCAGTACCTCCAATATTCTAAAGAGGTTAGAATCTTATAGCTCTCTGAATGCAGAAATGCAAAAAACCTCTCAAATAAGTTCGATAATAGTGGAGCTGGGGGAGAAGGGAGGTTTACCTTCTTTTACAAAAGTTGGAATATGACACTGTTCTTGCTCGGTAGGATAGTCTTTCTTATAATGATGTAATAAAATGTAATCATAGAGGAAATTAAAGTTTGAGAATTTCTCTGAAGTATTACTAATCTGTATGCAACTTCCATTTCTGTGTGATAAAATGCACAAATAAGAGCTGAATATATGTGGTTTAATACTAATGTATCATCCGTTAAGTAAATTAGTATCATATAAAATATTGTAATTAAAACAGTCTCTGCCCTGGTGTAATTCTGAATAGTACATATTATGCACTTCTATTAAATAATAATATAATTCCCGTAGGACTTTACTTTCACCCAAGGTACAAGCTAAATGTGAACTGATTTGCTTATGACAATATGACACTCACAAAAGATTCCCAAGGGCTGAGAGCTGCCTTGTGGCAGCAGGTAGATTTATCTGATGCAGATTTATGTGACAAAAAGATATCCATATCTCACAATTCTAATACCCTTGTGTTGACAGGACATATAGAAAGACAGGGCCTTGAGACTCAGGATTAACAATGAAATGTTAACTAAGAGGTGGAAAATAAGCTCAAGGCAAAGGAATTCAATTTCTGATTTTGAAAAAAAAAAATGAAAATTTCATGAAAAAGAGCTAAAGGCCCATAAAATTGTGTCATCTGAGTAAAATATATCTGCAGAGCTACCTTTCTAATTTGCACAACAAAACTTTGTGGATCTCATGAGACAGCTGTGTTCTGAGTTAACTCATTTGAATATATTTAATTTGAAGTATTGAATTCAGCAAACAACTATTCTGTACCATTCAGGAAACAATACACTAATAATGCTAGAATTTATACATATATACGGATTCTTTCATTTTTTTAAAAATGTAATTTTTTTTATTAGCTTAAAGGAATGCAAATATGTAATCTAACTTGTGAATTGTATCGCTACACATTTTATTTCCAGTGTATAAGGCAATTCTTTGATTTACACTGGTGGATAGCAAGCTGTATGCCCTAAACTCCAAATATATGGAACCAATAGCAAGGTTTAATAATATTTTTAATAATTATGGAGGAGCATAGTATTTATATCATAACTAGTGATGAGTGAGTGTAATCATTATTATTCTCTACTCACATGAATAGTAAAGTATTTGTGATATTTGTTACTCGGCGAGTATCACTGATACACGTGAGTGATGTGTCGATCATTATCAATCTGACAGCTCCCTTCAGTACACAAAGGGAGTTGGCACCCCAGTGAGAGCAGATTGAATGTTAGGGTCAGTCTGTGGGGCACAGCAAGGTGTTTTAAGCAGTAGAAGCATAAAAAAGCCCACCTTGCCACCCAGTCCTGGAAATACTCATTTTATAGCAGGATGCTAGTATTAAAAACTACTCGTTACGAGTATAGGAAATGCAAATGATTTGCTACTCGCTTATCACTAATCATAGCTAAAGAACAGGAAAAGATCAGGACTGTTATCAATTACTGTGCCAAGGAAATCTGATGATGGGTATCAATCCCAATTTTTGTCCCATGTGAAGTTTTAGTATTGTTCAAACAGTAACACAATTTAATGACAAGTCCATTACATAATATGATTTTATTCCTGCAATTTTAAAACTGAAGACACCCTGGAAATATTGCAACAATAGTACCAATAGTACCAAAATCTCTAGTTAAAGGGGTTGTCCTGCATTAGGCTGCAAGTCTGAAGTCACTATATGAAAGGAAAATAAATTCAGCTCACTTTTGTCTATCTGTTCAAAAAATAAGGCTAAGGGCCCTTTCACATCAGCGTTTTTTGAAAATCGCGGCAGATGCGGTGAAAAAAACCGCATCTGCCGCGATTACCGCATACCGGCTGCACTTGCGGCGCGGTTGCGGTTTTTGTCATGCAAAGTATAGGCGTACTTGCGGCAGGTGCGGCAAGTGCGGTTTTGCACTTGCGGCAGGTGCGGCCGCGAAAAAAAACGCGGTCAGCCGGTATGTGGTAATCGCGGCAGATGCGGTTTTTTCACCGCATCTGCCGCGATTTTCAAAAAACGCTGATGTGAAAGGGCCCTTAGGCCCCTTTCACATCAGCGTTTTTTTTAAATCGCGGCAGATGCGTTTTTTTTCGCGGCCGCACTTGCCGCATCTGCCGCAAGCCCGCCTATACATTGTATGGGGCTTGCCGCAACAGTGCCGCAACCGTGCCACAAGTGCAGCCGGTATGCTGTAATCGCGGCAGATGCGGTTTTTTCACCGCATCTGCCGCAATTAAAAAAAAAAAAAACGCTGATGTGAAAGGGGCCTAATAATAAAACGAGAGACAAATAATTGTCATAAATAGCAAACAGAAAAACAAGAACAAAAATAATTTTTCAGATGCTATAGTTTTTTCTACAACATATAATAAAAATTATAATGTCATCAACATAGTCCATAAGTATTTGCCCCTGCTCTATACCAATAACACTTTGAAAGAAATTTTAAAACGTGTATATTTGTCCTTTAAAGATCACTCACAGTAGGGAATAAACTCTCTGTGGAGACCCGGGGGTCAGGGGGCGCTCTCGTCCGCAGGCCCAGCCGCCTTTACAAAGACAGCGTGGACCAGGGCTCATCCCCAACTGAACGCCCGAGCTCCTTAACCGTGGGCGGAACACTACTCAGACAACACAGGGTCAGGGAATCACAATATCAAGGCTTTATTGGATCCCCAAACAATTAACAGCATATAACGCATAACCAAGCAGAACACATAAATGTAACAGGCAACAGAGTCTCACCCTTCCGCTGGCTCACCAGGGTTTAAAATGTAGCACGGCAAAGTCTGTAGCCAGGTGACTGTATCGTCCCAACCTGGGTTGCTTCCTTATCCTTATGTATCTTGTGCAGTCTTTATCACAGTCGTATCCGCTAATCCGATGCTGAAGTCCTTGTGGTTCTTTTAGTCCGTGTTCTGAGCCCCTTGGTCGGCACCGAAATGCCTAGGCCTGGGGTTATGGCTAGCTAATCGGATCCGAAGACCCTCGATTAGCTGCCTGTATCCAATCCAGTGACCTCTAGCCGGGACCGAAACCCCTAGACTGAGGCCACTAGACAGAATCTAACTCCAATCTCCTAAAAACTGCTGGTCAAAGTCAACAGTCCTCCTTATATACCCTCAGCCCTCATTGTAGGATATTGGGGATGTCATGATTGGTGCAATAACACAGTCTTTTCATTCGCTGAACTCCAATCCTCGTTTAACATATTTTAGGTACTATTGCAATCCAAATGCTGATTGATATAGCACCTTACAATGGAATGTTAGTCTGAGACACTCAGTCTGCAAACCATGACAATAACACAATAGTGGCTGGAGCCTCAATCCACATTCACAGGGTAATAGACAATGGACGATTAGCATAATTAAGTTCTCTGGCCTTCAATGACAAACAGGTTAGATAATTACATTACCAAGCTAAACTTTAACCACAGAAATCTATGACAATACTGTAAGAAATTCTCTTTGACCATTACAAGTTTACAAACCTATATACAATATGATATGTCTGGATGAATAAGAAATCCTCCTACATTATATATTAAAGGGTCCATTTCGTCACATTCCTCCCCCTTCTTATTTAGCCAGACAGGGCAGTCAAATATGATAAGTCTCTGGTTATCCTTCTCCTCTTGGCGGCATTGTCTTTTTTAATGGAGAAAACAGCAATCGAGGCTTCCATCTATACACCTCCCCCAGATTACCTCCCCCAGGATGGGCAGACATATTGTGGATAAACAGTAAAATGGGATTCAGGAGTTGAGCTCCCATGAATTTCTGGTTATCAATTCCCCCCAGTCAATGACCACAGTCTGGCTAGGTGTACTCACTGTTGATGGCTCCGAGGAGAATGATGGGGTCTGGGAACATGGATTATCATCTGAAGGTGGGGTAGCAAGATCCACATCAGGGTGCTGCTTGGCTTCCTGGATGATGGTGATGGCTGTGACACACTGGCTGGATAAACCTTGTCCTGGGTCAGCTTGCAAAACAACAGATGTGGGGAGGCCATCCATGAGCCCCACTTCAACCTCCTCCTGGTTAGCCCCTGAATCAACAGGTGTGGGGAAGCTGCTCACAAATCCCACATCAAGCTCTTCCTGGTCAGTCTCCAAAGCAACAGGGATAGGGAGATTGTCCATAACCTCCAACTTGTCCTCTTCCTGCTCAGGCACGGTGTTGACAGGATCAATTTCTTGCAGTTCCAGGGCTTGGAACTGGTGTCCTTCCAAACTGTCACTGGATCCATGATGTGGCACACAGTTTAATTCCTTTGAGTCAATCTCGGCGGGGTCCTCATCATTCACTGCATCCTTTTCGGCATGCCACTGGACCAATCTCTGGATCAAATCCGACCGTGTGTCAGTGTCCCTGGCTTCGATTTCTCGGAACAGACATGCCACCTCTAGTTGCAGTTTCCTATAGCGGCCGTACTTCCACTCCAGTCCTCGTCCCATGGCTGAGCTGGTGGGGTTGGACATAGCAACGTCCGAAACCTGAATGCCTCACCTATGGCCTGCTGGGTATGCTTATATGCCTCCCTGGTTGTTGAGCCCTTGGACGGTGTCCACGAACACCAGTCCCCTGCAGCTCCCCTGGATAAACCAGGCTGAGTAGGATCCCACTGCTGCCACCAATTGTGGAGACCCGGGGGTCAGTGGGCGCTCTCGTCCGCAGGCCCAGCCGCCTTTACAAAGACAGCGTGGACCAGGGCTCATCCCCAACTGAACGCCCGAGCTCCTTAACCGTGGGCGGAACACTACTCAGACAACACAGGGTCAGGGAATCACAATATCAAGGCTTTATTGGATCCCCAAACAATTAACAGCATATAACGCATAACCAAGCAGAACACATAAATGTAACAGGCAACAGAGTCTCACCCTTCCGCTGGCTCACCAGGGTTTAAAATGTAGCACGGCAAAGTCTGTAGCCAGGTGACTGTATCGTCCCAACCTGGGTTGCTTCCTTATCCTTATGTATCTTGTGCAGTCTTTATCACAGTCGTATCCGCTAATCCGATGCTGAAGTCCTTGTGGTTCTTTTAGTCCGTGTTCTGAGCCCCTTGGTCGGCACCGAAATGCCTAGGCCTGGGGTTATGGCTAGCTAATCGGATCCGAAGACCCTCGATTAGCTGCCTGTATCCAATCCAGTGACCTCTAGCCGGGACCGAAACCCCTAGACTGAGGCCACTAGACAGAATCTAACTCCAATCTCCTAAAAACTGCTGGTCAAAGTCAACAGTCCTCCTTATATACCCTCAGCCCTCATTGTAGGATATTGGGGATGTCATGATTGGTGCAATAACACAGTCTTTTCATTCGCTGAACTCCAATCCTCGTTTAACATATTTTAGGTACTATTGCAATCCAAATGCTGATTGATATAGCACCTTACAATGGAATGTTAGTCTGAGACACTCAGTCTGCAAACCATGACAATAACACAATAGTGGCTGGAGCCTCAATCCACATTCACAGGGTAATAGACAATGGACGATTAGCATAATTAAGTTCTCTGGCCTTCAATGACAAACAGGTTAGATAATTACATTACCAAGCTAAACTTTAACCACAGAAATCTATGACAATACTGTAAGAAATTCTCTTTGACCATTACAAGTTTACAAACCTATATACAATATGATATGTCTGGATGAATAAGAAATCCTCCTACATTATATATTAAAGGGTCCATTTCGTCACACTCTCTCCCAGAGAATTTGCAAAAAAAGGAAAGAAAAGTGGGAATTCATGGTTATCTACTAAGGGCTCATTTAAGAGTAGGCATAAAAGTTTGGACTTGAGAAGTTTTAAGTTGGGAAGGCAAAAGTTACCATCTAAAATTTTTTATGAAAAAAAAAAAGAGGATAACGGATTCTAAAATTAGATACTAAAATGCCTAAGGGCATGAATATAAAAATCTATCTCTTTGATTGAGAGGGTTTCATATAGTGCCATGTATTTGGTGACTGTTTCTAAAACATGTGAATTAACTGTTCTGTATCATTAGTTTAATCAAATTCTTGTCATTTTTCAGAACAGCTAGATCTGTTTTTATACTGCACATTTTGAATATACGGTACTTTTAGTGTATTGCTGTTATTTCTTGAATATTTGCATATGATACCATTATGTCGCTATGGGGTTAATATGCTGCTAGAGGGTAAATGAGTTGCCTTCCAAATGGTCTAATGGGGACACACACGTCAATATTGCCAGCGATCTCATCTCTGGTGACTTTGAAGGCTGATCGCTCGTGAGCTGTCACACACGCAGACTCACCAGCGATCAGTATCAGCGAGAACGCTGGTAACCATGTAAACAAGCGGGTAACTAAGCACCGTGCGGCACTTAGTTACCCACTGTGTACCATGGATGCCAGCTCCCAGCACTTGCTGAGAGACGCTGGGAGCTGGCTTCTCTCTCGTCTCCTGGTGTCACGCGCAGCCATGCTGCGCGTCCACCGGGTGACCACAGCCAGGTTTTAGTGCAGGTTCTAAAATCTGCCGACCATCAACCAGCGATTTATCGCTGGTTGATGCGCCCTGTCACACATGTCGATATCGCTGCAACGTCATGTGCAGCAGCAATATTGCACGCAATATTGATGTGTGTGACATCCTCTTTACCTGAATACCATGACATGCTGATGCTGGGGGAGGGCTATTGTAGTAAGGGTCTTTATAGAGTTTCCTTTTCACCAGTTCAATATGTTATAATTAAGAATCTTTTTTTATTCAAAACGTGTAAGCCAACTATGCTTTTAACTTGCACTGAAATATATTTTATTACGAAGAAATAAGCTCTGAATTTTATCTTACCTCACGAGCTGCAGAATTGCCATTTTTTTCTTCATGTCTAGTTAAACTTTATTTGACTCCTTACTTCACGCACCATTCCCTGGTGTTAACACCAGAAGGATCGTGACTGCTAGTATGTAATTTGCATACATTTGGCTATGAGCTGACTAGATGGGTTCAACACAATTTTATTGAGCAAGGCCAGATACAGTTTAGTCTGAATGCAGCTGGAGGTATGCAAATCACATACTTGCAGGCATATGACCTCCTGCTCCTTGTGCCAGCACTGGAGAAACTCATAAAGTGTAGTGTGCACAATGTGAGCATTCACATGTCTTCAGTCACAAAGAGTGATTGCAAACTTGTAGCCTAAGGGCCCTTTCACATCAGCGTTTTTCATAATTCGCGGCAGATGCGGTGAAAAAACGCATCTGCCGCGTTTGCCGCATAACGGTTCCACTTGCGGCACGGTTGCGTTTTTTTCAATGTAAAGTATAGGCGTACTTGCGGCAGGTGCGGCAAGTGCGGTATTGCACTTGCGGCAGGTGCGGCAGAGAAAAAAACGCGGCTTGCTGCGGTTTTTTTCGCGGCCGCACCTGCCGCAAGTGCAAAACCGCACTTGCCGCACCTGCCGCAAGTACGCCTATACTTTACATTGAAAAACGCAACCGTGCCGCAAGTGGAACCGTTATGCGGCAAACGCGGCAGATGCGGTTTTTTCACCGCATCTGCGCGAATTATGAAAACGCTGATGTGAAAGGGCCTTAGACAACTCCTTCAAAGCAGACAAATACTCAAATATTTATTTGCTGTCTTCAGACCCATTTCACAAGCCCATTATTCATTGAAACAGTGCTCGTAAGAATGCTTGTTCCCAACCATTGGCCCATGTAAACATTGCAATGATTAGCTGGCTCATGTGTTGACTGCATCTTTTATGTGGTATAAAAAAAGTAAAAGTTTGTTTTTAGGCCCGTGTAAACAGTGGATGTGTTGGTAACAATATGCAAATTGTATGGGTCCACATATATTCTTTACTATTTCCATCGATCTATGTGAAATAGTAGAGTACTGATCAACGTGTTATACAACCAGTCAGCAGTCATCAAGGGCAGAACACCTATGTGTAAAAATATCAAAACTTACAAAAGGATTTATTGTCTGTATTATGAGCATAACATTTGAACACAGTTTGGCTAAATTGATCCCTAAACTACCGTAATCTAGCCCAATTTTGGCATATCAAACCAGCCCATGGCCAATTATGACACTATCAGTGCTTGCATCTGGTGCCAAAACCTTTCCTGTTATTTGTCAGAAATTATTTTTGATATCCAGCAGATGAAGTCTAAAGTCAGTTAGCAAGTCAGTGCAGATCATAATACAATAAAATATAAATTTAGCATTTTGCTGACTCTCTTTGTAAAAAAAATATATATGGCTTTATATTGTCTTCTCTACTAAAAATTGATCTCTGTTAAATTTGGGAAGTCTTGTTTTAAATTTTAGGGGAGATCCTGTATTCCAGTGTAGCACAGATTGTTTCTTCGTATCTTATGATCATAAAATAATTTTCATTTTCAAGAATCCATATTTAAAAGTTATATTTTTACATATATAAACTGTATAATAAACATGTATTCCTATTCTTGTAAGTGCAGCCTTCCTTACATATTGCACAGTTCTCTTATCAACAAAATCTCTGCTGTAAGAGGCTAATGTGACTAAATTTTTCCAAAAGCCTTCTTCAATTCTAAAAAAGCTTTTCCAATTGCTAAGTTTTCTAACTGGAGGAGGTGGATGGCCAGGTCTGGTTATATGCTTCTCCATCATCGGCCATTTTCAGAACAGGAGAGCTGTTCAGTCTGTGTGGATAGCTTCACTAACAAAATTAGGAGAAGAACCTGTTATACCTACTTATTAATAATTGTCACAAAATCATGTTCCCTAAACATTTATTAAGATAAAGAGGGCAACCTCTTTTAATGTCTAAATGACTAGGAAACAATTAATCTAAGTCAAATTATTTGACTTCATATGCATAATTTCTGGTAGAAAGTAGCGTGGTTATTTTGATAAAATGTAACTTCAAACCTTCATAAGCCAGAAAACTGAATGTCATAGACATGATTAAATGTAGAATATATATTGAATTTAGAAAACAATGTTAGATATGAATTACAACTGAAATACATACCTGAAGAAATATCAATGCGATTTTTCCTGGTCTTTGTTATGTTTATATGAACGAAAACTTTGCCTTCTGTTAGGTTTATCTCAACACTTCCAACTTCATCTGAAAAAGTGGTGAAAAGAAGTAGACCATTTGGATTCCAAGTGCGGAAGTGAAAACTGAGGGACAGCACATCTTCTGCTTCTCGTCCATTGACTTCCAAGTAGCTTGTAGCATTAAAGAAGACTGGAACTGCGTGTGATTCAACACAGGTAAAACTTAAATGATCCTGGAGGTAAAAAAAAAGTAGTTACACATAATATTTGCATACTTTAAAATATTGCAATAGTATGAAATGTATGATACATAAAAGATGAGAAAACAACCCTCTGAAAATAATCCGAATATGTGTATAATTACACTATAATGATTATGTTTTTTTGTTGTTTTAATTGCTTCTCCTTTACTTTTTTGTCATTTCAAGGGAATTTGTCACCTTGAAAACTTATATTATTTGATGTAGGATTCATTTACAGGTAAATATTGTTACAATTCTTACTCCACTTTACTAAAGATGGAGATAGCGAAAGAAAATTAACTTATTTCCTCCTATGATCCACTGGGTTTCAGACACAGAAGAGTGAACAGGGCAGGTAGTTATGGCAGGCTGCAGTGCTCACTATATTTTGAGGGGCAGCTGAAAGAACTGCCTCACACTTTGATTGACAGCTGGATCTGTACTGAATCTGCGCAGAGCGAGCTGTCAGTCAAAGTGTTGGGGACTGCTTACAGCGGCCACTCACAGAAATAATATTGAGTGGTGCTGGGAATGATCACCGTAACCAATACGTGCCTACCTTTTTGACTGAAAGTTGGTGGCTCTTTGGAGAAGATAAGTTCATCTTATCCCGTAGCTGCAGTTTCAGTAAGACAAACAGACAGCATTGTAACTCTATTACTTGCATATATACTCCTCTATCTGCAGGTAAGTAGTGTTCCCAAAGGTGACAGGTCCCCTTTAAAAAATACATAATTGACTATTTTTCACAATGATCAAGAATGTAATTGCTGATCTGTTGTGATTTTCAATCAGTTCTCTGACTTGAAAGATGGACTATAAATTTGTCTTCAAATTCTAACACCATATTATTTTCGGGTCTAATATTCTTTTTTGATGTGTCTCTTTGTGTTTTAAGAGCTGTATTGTTAATTTTGACAAACAGATCTTAATCTCCTACAAACACATTTTCATCTTGTTGCTACTTTGCTATCTACTGAGTCCATACGCAGAAAATAATTTAGGAACCATTCAGTCAAATAATGCCAAAGGGGCACAACATTTAATTGGGATGTGACTTAACTGGTCGGACACTAATTCTACTAAAATGTAATGTCCAAAGTGGGCAAAGCCTACTAAATTCTGACTGTCAGTAGACACCTCCTGGAGGAAGCTTTTGGGCTTGCCATATACTATTTGACTTTGAGATTTAAAGTATACACAGAGTTTCAGCTGCTGTAAGTAACCACTATGTTTTAAAAGGAAGGGTGGAAGAGCTATAAATATTCCTGGATGAGGCTCAGTTGTGCATGTGATGGAGTCAAAAAATGTAGTCTTCCAGGGAGACCAGAAGAATACAAAAAATTAGGAAAATTTGACATCTCCAAGAATAAGATAAAATAACATGTTCTTTCTTCAAAACATGTGTAAAAGGTAAAGATTGCATGCTGCCTAATTCCCCAGGCACAAGTTCATATGCGTTTCTAGAGCTACTAAACGGCACTCTTAGGGCCCTTTCACATCAGCGTTTTTCGTGATTCGCGGCAGATGCGGTGAAAAAACCGCATCTGCCGCGTTTGCCGCATAACCGTTCCACTTGCGGCGCGGTTGCGGTTTTTTCTATGCAAAGTATAGGCGTACTTGCGGCAGATGCGGCAAGTGCGGTTTTGCACTTGCGGCAGATGCGGCCGCGAAAAAACCCGCAGTAAGCCGCGTTTTTTTTCGCGGCCGCACCTGCCGCAAGTGCAAAACCGCACTTGCCGCACCTGCCGCAAGTACGCCTATACTTTGCATAGAAAAAAACGCAACCGCGCCGCAAGTGGAACGGTTAGGGCCCTTTCACATCAGCGTTTTTTTAAATTTGCGGCAGATGCGGTGAAAAAACCGCATCTGCCGCAACTGCCGCATAACGGTTCCACTTGCGGCACGGTTGCGGTTTTTTTCCATAGGAAGTATAGGGGGACTTGCGGCAGATGCGGCAAGTGCGGTATTGCACTTGCGGCAGGTGCGGCAGAGAAAAAAACCGCAGTAAGCCGCGGTTTTTTTCTCTGCCGCACCTGCCGCAAGTGCAATACCGCACTTGCCGCATCTGCCGCAAGTCCCCCTATACTTCCTATGGAAAAAACCGCAACCGTGCCGCAAGTGGAACCGTTATGCGGCAGTTGCGGCAGATGCGGTTTTTTCACCGCATCTGCCGCAAATTTAAAAAAACGCTGATGTGAAAGGGCCCTTATGCGGCAAACGCGGCAGATGCGGTTTTTTCACCGCATCTGCCGCGAATTACGAAAAACGCTGATGTGAAAGCACCCTTAGTTCTATTACAAAGAACACCATTTAGCTGTGCGAGAAACGCGTAAGGTCTTGTGTCCGGGATATCAAGCAACTTGTAATTGTTTCCCTTTTAATGATGTTTTGAATAAAGAAGATTTTATTTGATCTTATTCTTGGAGGTGCTGAATTTCCCTCATTTTATGTTATAAAAACTCAACTTGCTTACAAATTTTATACTTTTTGCATAGAAACAAAGACTTAACAATGAAAGACCTTTTATTATATCAACTGAAAGTACCATTATAGACATATTGATAAAGACAGTGACTCTTTATTGATACACAAATAAAGTGGCTGTACCTGCACAGGTCTGTAGTAGTATCCTAATCTTGTTGAAAACATATATATTTAACTTTACCTGCTACTTAAGTCAGAGGATGACTCATCAGAACTTATTCCTGTTTTAGTCATATTTATGTAAAAAAAATAAAATGTAAAGAAAAAATAATTTGGAATAATTTGATAACTTTAACCTGCACATATGACACATGGGGAAAAAGTATTTGATCCCTTGCTGATTTTGTAAGTTTGCCCACTGACAAAGACATTAACAGTCTATAATTTTAATGGTAGGTAAATTTTAACAGTGAGAGATAGGATATCAAAAATAAAATACTGAAAATCACATTGTCTAAATTATATAAATGTGTTTGCATTTTGCAGAGAGAAATAAGTATTTGATCCTCTACCAACCATTAGGAGTTCTGGCTCCTACAGACCAGTAAGACGCTCCTAATCAACACTTTACCTGCATTAAAGACAGCTGTCTTAATTTGTCACCTGTTTAAAAACTCCTGTCCACCCTCTCAATTAATCAGGCTCTAACCTCTACAACATGGGAAAGACCAAAGAGTTTTCAAAGAATGTCAGGGAAAAGATCCTAAACCTGCACAAGGCTGGACTGGGCTACAAAGCCATAAGTAAGACGATGGGGGAGAAAGAGACAACTCATGGAGCAACAGCAAGAAAATGGAAGAAATACAAAATGAGTGTCAAGCCACATTGATCTGGGGCTCCATGCAAATTCTCACCTCATGGGGTATCCAGAATCATGAGGGAGGTGAGAGATCAGTCTAAAACTACACAGGGTGAGCTTGTTAATGATCTCAAGGCAGCTGGAACCACTGTCACTAAGAAAATCAGTGGTAACACATTACGCTGTAATGGATTAAAATCCTGCAGTGCCTGCAATGTCCCACTGCTCAAGAAGTCACATGTACAGGCCCGTCTGAAATTTGCCAATGAACACCTTGGTGATTCTGAGAGTGAGTAAGGGAAGGTGCTGTGGTCTGATAAGACAAAAATTGAGCCTATTGACATCAACTCAACTCGCCATGTTTGGAGGAAGAGAAATGCTGCCTATGACCCAAAGAACACTGTCCCCACAGTCAAGCATGGAGGTGGAAACATTATGTTTTGGGGGTGTTTCTCTGCTAAGGGCACAGTCTACATCACCTCATCAATGAGACAAAGGATGGAGTCGTGTAATGTAAAATCATGAAAGACAACATCCTTCCCTCCACCAATACAATAAAAATGGGTCGGGACTGGGTCTTCCAGCATGACAATGACCCAAAAGTACAGCCAAGGCAACAAAGGAGTGCCTCAAAAAGAAGCATGTTAAGGTCATGCAGTGGCCTAACCTCTCCAGATCTTAATCCCATAGAAAACTTGTGCAAGAAACTGAAGCTCAAAGATGCCAAAGGACAGCCTCAAAATCTTAATGATTTAGAGATGATCTGCAAAGAGGAGTAGACCAAATGTTCTCCTGACATGTGCACAAATCTCATCATCCACTACAAGAAACATCTGACTGCTGTGCTTGCCAACAAGGGTTTTGCCACCAAGAATTATGTCTTGTTTGCCAAAGGGATGAAATACTTATTTCTCTCTGCAAAATGCAAATACATTTATACAATTTACACAATGTGATTTTCGGGATTTTGTTTTTGTATTCTATCTCTCATTGTTAACCTTAACCTACCCTTAAAATTATAAACTGTGCATGTCTTTGTCAGTGGGCAAACTTACAAAATCAGCAAGGGATCAAATACTTATTTCCCCAACAGTAAGTATCCTACAAATGTAAATCAAACATGTTCTAAACACTTTGTTCTCATTAATTTGAAAACAGTATTAAATTTCTTTCAAGGAAAACTTTTTAAAAGTAAACGTTACAGTAGCTGATTGCAAAAAATAAGTGTTCTCACTATTATATTCTTTATATAGTTCACATAGTTTAATCTATTTTAAAATAGTACAGCAGTAGTAAAGTAAGGGCCCTTTCACATCAGCGTTTTTCGTAATTCGCGGCAGATGCGGTGAAAAAACCGCATCTGCCGCGTTTGCCGCATAACCGTTCCACTTGCGGCACGGTTGCGGTTTTTTCCATAGGAAGTATAGGGGGACTTGCGGCAGATGCGGCAAGTGCGGTATTGCACTTGCGGCAGGTGCGGCAGAGAAAAAAACCGCGGCTGACCGCGGTTTTTTTCGCTGCCGCACCTGCCGCAAGTGCAATACCGCACTTGCCGCATCTGCCGCAAGTCCCCCTATACTTCCTATGGAAAAAACCGCAACCGTGCCGCAAGTGGAACGGTTATGCGGCAAACGCGGCAGATGCGTTTTTTTCACCGCATCTGCCGCGAATTACGAAAAACGCTGATGTGAAAGCACCCTAAATGCAGTTGCACAATGATTTTGAAAGGATTATTTCTAAAATCATAAAGGGGTCTCAGTTTTCTATACATGAAGAATTAATCATCTGTGGCAATACAACCAATATCTAATCTGTATTGATTTGCAGTTTTGTCTCCCTAAAAATGTCTCTTCCAGAGTTCTTTTTTTCTTCCGTTCTAGTGGATTTGTCCTCAAGTATTTATAATGCTGTTGATCAAACATGGGCAGATCCACTTTATGACCCTGTATAATAAAACAGTCCTCAGACAACTTCACAGCATCCTCATTGATAGCTGATATAATATTGCTTGCTCAACTCTGCTTTGCCAGCACAGAGTAACCATGATCATGCTCTAATGATTCTACTAATGCCGGCTGCAAAGACAACTAATAAATCTGTGTAATTCATGAAAAAAAGATGCACCTAATGACCCTGGCTAATAAAGAAGCCCCATAAAATCTCGCAGCATAATTTTTCCTCAGACAGTTTTGGCAAAGTTGTGTTTGGTGGTGCTATGCATGTGGAAGAGAAGATGAATAATGTGAAGATGTGAACCACCAATGAAATTTGTAGTATAAATATTGCTCAAATAATGAGTCTAAGGGCCCTTTCACATCAGCGTTTTTCGTAATTCGCGGCAGATGCGGTGAAAAAACCGCATCTGCCGCGTTTGCCGCATAACGGTTCCACTTGCGGCACGGTTGCGGTTTTTTCCATAGGAAGTATAGGGGGACTTGCGGCAGATGCGGCAAGTGCGGTATTGCACTTGCGGCAGGTGCGGCAGAGAAAAAAACCGCGGCTTACTGCGGTTTTTTTCGCTGCCGCACCTGCCGCAAGTGCAATACCGCACTTGCCGCATCTGCCGCAAGTCCCCCTATACTTCCTATGGAAAAAACCGCAACCGTGCCGCAAGTGGAACCGTTATGCGGCAAACGCGGCAGATGCGGTTTTTTCACCGCATCTGCCGCGAATTACGAAAAGCGCTGATGTGAAAGCACCCTTAGTAACAGAATTTAAAACGATCAATTATATCTCATTTCTACAAATAAAAATTGCCTTCTTTTTCTGTTTACTAAAGGAAACTGACAAATGAAAAGTTAACGGACAATCTTCAGATGATGTTAGTATACCAACCAATAAGTTTAATTACTCTTCATGTTGAGTATTTAATGTGGATATCTGTTTTTCAAAAAAAATAAAGCTTTATAATATTTTTATTAAATTATGTTTGCACTAAAAGCAATAACCTAGTAAAATAACTAGTTTACTACACCACTTCTCCATTTCATTATTTTCTCCTTTTCTTTCCTCACTGTATTCTCCCTTTCCTTCCATGTAACTCTTTTTTTGGTCCTTAGTAGGGATAGGGGAACCATTTGGTTTTTGAAGGGTTCATGACCAGGGTCACCCTGTTAAATCAAGCAAACAGTTAATTAACATAATATACCTACTGGTATTCCCCCTTTCTGCTGTGTCACGGCGCTGCGTCACTTCCCGCCACCCCTTATCTTCTGGGCATATGTGATTAGCTCTTGGAGCCAATCGCGTGAATATTCCCAGAAGGTAATAGGAGGCCCGGAAGTGACGCAGCGTCGCGGCACAGCTGGAAGATAGAACGGCGGACCCAGTAGGTATAATTAGTATGATTATTAACTTTTTGCTTGCTTTAACAGGGCAACTCCAGTCACAATCCCTTCAAAAACTGAATGGTTCGCCCATGCCTATTCCTTAGCTCTGTTTGTATTATCTCTTGATTTTCTTTTAGATCTACCTATTTCTACCATTAAGCACAACAGACATGAGAGAAGGATGGGAGCTGCTGCACTGAGAAGAAGAAGTGTACTTCTTGGAAATGTAGTTTTTAGCTCTGTGATGTGGGATGCACATAAAGAGAAGAAGGAGATGAAAAAAGAAGATAACAACTAAAGGCATACAAAATAAAGACTATATTGGCTCTTCTATGTTATACTAAAGATTAACATGCAGATACTGGGCTTTGTAAAAAAAAAAATATTGCCTTTGTGGGAATAATGTTTTAATGGTCAAGAAAACTGTTGAAGAAGTCATCATATTTACATGCTCAGTGCAAAGGAGGCCAAAGGAGACCAACATACCACGTTATAGGAATTCATCTTCTTTCTTCTTGCAAGGTCAGTGATATTTAGTGAATTGTACTTAATGCTTTCCATACAACCCTTGAAATTTCTTCTGCTACTTGAGCTTGGCTTTCCAGATAAAGGCATACCTCCAAATGTTAGCTGAAAAAATATATTAGTTTATTGTAAATATTTTATTATTATGAACACAAATAGGCATTGAAATCTCCCTGAGATGCAAAAAAGATTTTATGACTGCATAACTCTCTGGCAGTATAATTGTACAGTTACTTTAGAGATCTCAAGGTTTCCACATGAAAAAAACCTTTGACATCTTGCCACAAAAAATATGTTTTGATACTTTTTTTTACTTTGCTAACTACTATTTTATACCAGTTAAAGTCAGAACAAAGTCTTTACCGAGAGATTCAATTCACATGGAAAGTTTAAACATGTACGTTTTTGCAATCAGAAAATATAGCATGTTTTTAATAAAATATACTTAAAGACATTGTCCAGTTGGAAACACTCATTTTAAATACCGTGTAAGGAACTCTGTGTAAATAGAAGGAGTCCTTTGTACATCATCCTTATATCTTGATAACTAAATAAATATAACATACTCCTGAAAGAAGAATTTGTCTGAAATGTGTATCGGGGTGGAGGGACCCGGACTCTGGCACATTTCCCTTGCAGTATTATTTACAAGGTATTGTTAAGCTCCAATTTCTTACTTTTACCTTTCTTTCTTGACTGACATTACACTGTTTCACATGCAGTGAGGAGGTGTGTACCTTCCCTAGTAGTTTAGGACTATATATGGGTACTATTATTGTATGGATATTGGCATGTTTATGTATTATGCACAAGCACCTTAAGTTGTTTATTTCATTCTATACTCAATACTGCCTTTATTAAGTATTTATTATTACATTCTTTCATTGGGGATTAGAACAATTTATTGATACTTCAATGTAAGGAAGTGGTTATTCATTTACTATGCTCTGCACTTCAACCTATTGAACTCTTTACTAAACTGTTATATTAATACCATTGTTTTATTTATATATATTTTAACTATTCGTAGCAAACCTTCAACTGAATTAGTTTTGTGCCCATTGTGCTTGAAGTTGAAATCAAATAATTAAATCTACAGTTCAATTTTTAAATTTAATTAAAGAAAAATTAAATTTAATCATTTATATTGTCGTAGAGATCTTCCTTTTAGTGATAATACCATATCATTAACTTCTTAATGTAGTTACTATATTTTTCAGACTATAAGATGCACCATACCATAAGACACACCCAGATTTTAGAGCACCCCTGATCCTGGATATGGCACCCCTATCCTGATCCTGGATATAGCTTCCATACTGGTATATCATCCTCCAGTCTGGATATAGCACCCCCATCATGGATATAGGTCCCATACCGGTATATCATCCCCCAGCCTGGATATGGCACCCACCATCCTCGATATGGCACCGCCTATCCTCGATATGGCACATATCAAGGATGATGGGTGAGTACACATAGTGTAATGTAATATGCACTGCTTCCCTTCCCACCTCTCAGCACTGAGAGGTGATGGACAGGAGCATGCAGTGAATATTACAGTAGGCTAAAGAGGAAGGGACATGTGATTACGGGCCACAACTGCAGCCTGCACCAGACGCCTACAAAGCCGCTGCTCCCCCATCACAGCCTGCACAGCACACAGTCCATATATTCGGATTATAAGACATACACCCCACTTTCCCCCAATGTTTTTGGGGAAAAAAGAGCGTCTTATAGTCCAAAAAATGCGGTAGTAATTTATTCAAAGTGATATGAAGTATAGTAGTGGGACATTTATATGATTAATCTTTAGATTTTGGTTAGACTAGAGAGTGTTACAAAGAAAATATCTTGTACTGGGGATACTGCCCTATATAATGTTTAGCTTCCCTGGTGGTTATACAATAGGGAAATGCAACACTTATTGTCAGTTTTCCCAGCAGTTTACAACTATCTGTCAGGACTCCCCATAAACTTCGGAAACAATAATTTTTATAAAACATTTTAGCTAAAATAGTATGGGATCATCTATTCTTTATTAGAAGAACCTTATTTGTAATATAATATAAATAATTATAATATAAATATAAACCCTTAAAAAGTATAGAGAAAAATATTAGGGGAGAGTGATAAAAAACACAAACAAAATATAAGTATGGTGTTTAAAACAAACAAAAAATCTAATTCATACCTCAAAATCCAGGTCCAATTTTACAAATTCTCCATTAGTTTTAAAATGCTGTACATGGCTGTCAAGTGTAAGGTTTATATGTTTTTTGTGGCGATCTATTATAACCGAGTGCCAATGATGGTCATCTAGAAGGCTTCCTGTTGTTACCGTGGTGTGTCCATAAATGTTTCCATATTGGTTACTTCCTGACATAGGATTAAAAAAGATTTTGTTAATGACTACAAACGAAAACTGTACACCATGTATGAGATATCGTAGCGGTCTTAACATGATAAAATAATATTAAAGCATACTGTATTACCTTCCCACATTGAAACGACTTCTAATTTTGTTATAGGTTTAAAATGCAGTTATTAACATTTTATATATATATATGTATATTATATATATATATATATATATATATATATATATATACTAGCTGTACTACCGGCTACGCCCAGGTTAATAAATAACTGATGTTAGCTATAACAAAGTAGAATTTGAATATGTCATATTAATGACCTGTAGGAAAATAGAAGCTGAGCTGTGATTGGTTGCTATAGGCAGCCTGATAAATCCCCAGCCAACAGTAAACCCTCCCCCCGGCCGGGCAGTGTACACATCACACATACACATAATAGACAGCTCCAGCTCATGTGACTGACATTTGCCTTAATTTTTTAATTTTTCTACAAAGTAGTAATTTTAGGAGGTAATATTTATAGTTTTGACAAATATTCTAGAATTACTTATTTTAGTTTAAAAATTTACTTTTATTGGTACAAAAGTTAAAAATGCATAACTCCAACATATAACCAGACAATAACATACATGTGCACATTATTATAGAACATACAGATTTGGGTTACCGGTAGACTAAAAAGGTCAAGATTCTATATCCTATCCAAGGGTAAGGGGTGATTAACATCACATGTATATAATAACACCACTTTTCAGATTGGTTTGCCCTTAATGATATTATACCAATTTAAAGATAGAGGACAGGTTCATACATTTAAACACATCCCATTTCATAATCTAATATAAAAAACAGGTTTATTAGAATCGTCCTTTTTATGAAAACCTTTAGTCCTCTCTATAATTCTCTATATGGCAAAGGTGTTGCACATTGGCTGTTTTTAATCACATGTTTATTTTTGGAAATTAAAGATAGCACACATATGAGGCGAGTAGTGCAAGGCGCTTTGTGCACATCTGTGTCTGTCTGTGTGGTGTGTGTGTCCCTGAGGTGTGTGTGTGTCCCTGTGGGGTGAGCGCATGTGTCCCTATAGGGTGTGCATGTGTGTGTCCCTGTGGGGGGGTCTGTGTGGTGTGTGTGTCTCTGTGTTGTGTATGTCTCTTTGTGGTGTGTGTCCCTGTGGGATGAGTGCATATGTCCCTTTAGAGTGTGTATGTGTGTGTGTCCCTGTGGGGGGGTCTTTGTGGTGTGTGTATGTCTCTGTGTTGTGTGTGTCTCTTTGTGGTGTGTGTGTCCCTGTGGGGTGAGTGCATGTGTCCCTATAGGGTGTGTATGTCTGCGTGTCCCTGTTGGGGGTCTCTGTGTTGTGTGTGTCTCTTTGTGGTGTGTGTGTGTGTCCCTGTGGGGTGAGTGCATGTGTCCCTATAGGGTGTGTATCGGGTGTGTTCAGGTGCGTGGTGAGTATCCAATTTTGGGGCTGCACCTTAGCGACTATACACTTGCTGTTGTGTGCGTGTGGTGTGTATACATGTCCCCGTGTGTGGTGAATATCCCATGTTGGGGCCCCACCTTAGTGACTATATGCTGGTACATGCTGTTAGTCTTTGGCGCTGTCATTAAGCCCCTCTCATTCGCAACTGTCAACTGGTAACTGTCACTTTTTCCCCATTATGTAGATAGGGGCAAAATTGTTTGGTGAACTGGAATGCGCAGGGTTAAAATTTTGCCTCACAACATAGCCTATGATGCTCTCGGGGTCCAGACGTGTGACTGTGCAAAATTTTGTTACTGTAGTTGCGACGGTGTAGATACATACATACACACATTCAGCTTTATATATTAGATATACCAACTTGAAAACATATACAGTGCTGTGAAAAAGTGTTTGCCTCCTTCCTAATTTCTTATTCTTTTGAATGTTTGTCATACTTAGGGTGCTTTCACATCAGCGTTTTTTGCCGATCGCGGCAGATGCGGTGAAAAAAACGCAACTGCCGCGATTACCGTATAACCGCTGCACTTGCGGCACAGTTGCGGCAAGCCCTATACAATGTCTATGCGGGCTTGCGGCACTTGCGGCAGGTGCGGCCACAAAAAAAACGCCGAAACCGCACTTGCCGCACCTGCCGCACACTTACCGCAAGCCCCATAGACATTGCATGGGGCTTGCCGCAACTGTGCCTCAAGTGCAGCGGTTATGCGGTAATCGCGGCAGTTGTGGTTTTTTCACCGCATCTGCCGCGATCGGCAAAAAACGCTGATGTGAAAGGGGCCTTAAATGGTTCAGATCACCAAAAAAATTTAAACATTAGATAAAATAATACTAGCAAGCACAAAATAATACAAGCAAGCACAAAAAGCAGTTGATAATGAAAGTCCTTTTCATTAGGACAAAAAGAAATCCAAACCCACAGGGCTCTGTGTGTAAAAGTGATTGCTCCTCAAACCTAATAACTGGTTGGGTCACCTTCAGCAGCAACAACTGCAATCAAGTATTTGCAATAACTGGCAATAAGTCTTTTACAATGCTCTGGAGAAATTTTGTCCCACTCATCTTTGCAGAATTGTTGTACCTCATCGACATTGGAGGGTTTCCGAGCATGAACCACCTATTTAAGGTCATGCCACAGCATCTCAATCTGTTAAGGTCATAACTTTGACTTGGCAAACTTCATGGTTCTATTTCTCACATCAAGTCTTCAAGGTCCTGAATCAGTAAAAAAGCCCCAGACTTTCACAGCACCACCACCATATTTTCTTGTTGGTATGATATTCCCTTTCTAAAATGCTGTGTTTCTTCGACACCAGATGTAATGGGACATGCACCTTCCAAAAAGTCCAACTTTTGTCTTGTCCGTCCGCAAAATATTCTCCCAAATGTCTTGGAGATCATCAAAATGTTTTCTGGCAAAACTGAGATGAGCTTTTTTTTTTTTGTCCAGAAATTGCAATTTTTGCCCAGTCTCTCTTAATATGGTGGAGTTATGAACACTGACCTTAACTGAGGCAAGTTATGCCTGCAGTTGTTTGGATATTGTTGTGGGGTCTTTTGTGACATCTTGCATGAGTCTTCACTGCACTTTTTGTGTAATATTTGTTGTCCGGCCACTGCAGAGAAGGTTCACAACTGTTCCATGTTTTGCTTTTTGTGGATAATAGTCCAAGATCCAAAAGAAAATCAAGAGATTTGATTTGTCCCAATAAAATGTTCTTCTTTATTTCTTCATTAAAGGACTACACCATCTTAGGAAGGTTGATCTACTGACACGTTTCATCCAACATGTGGACTTTGTCCAACATGTTACGACTAAATCCACATGTTGGACAAAATGCGTCAACAGATCTTCCTCCTGATTAGGGTGTAGTCTTTTAATGACAAAATAAAGAAGAAAATGTTATAGGGACAAACCATATCTTGGTTAGGATCAGGTATTGTGAGATGTATAGCCCAGGGGCTAGAGGAGCAATGGACCTTGTCATCCCTGAGATTTCCATTTATAGGGTATTTTCTGAATTTTAATATTATCATTAATAGGGGCATCACTAATTGTGCTTTTGGAGGTATAACATGTTTCAGCTACAGTACATATTAGGCTTGTAGTCATTAACCAGGTATGCCCTCATATATCTCATCCCTGGCTGCACCTCACCCCTGGTCGCATCTCACCCCTGCTGGACCTCACCCCTGATTGCATCTCATCCCTGGTTGCATCCCACCCCTGCTGGACCTCATCCCTGGCAGTATCTCATACACACCTCACCCTTGGCTGCATCTCACCCCTGGCCGCATCTCATCTCTAGCAGCACCCCATCCCTGGCTGCATCCCACCCCCTCTGCATCTCATCTTGATGTGCTGCATCATTAGCTACTGCTTACAATGTTTCCTTTTCTTTTCACCTTTGCTCCCATACTACTTCTTTTCATACTAACCGCTCTAATCCCTCCATCCAGTAAAAAAAAGTAGTGCTCTCTCTCTCCATCCTACCCTGTCATCTCACCTCCCCCTCCAAGCTATTCCTTCACATGCAGTCCCTTGTATCCAAACACGCACACCCACCACATGCCCTCTCCTGCTCTCTCCTCCTAACCCTCTTGCTGCTTCTCTTACTTAATGGTGATATATCCCTGAATCCTTGTCCCCCCTGTCAAATCTCCACAGTCACCTCTCACCCACATCCACTCCCCAGTACAATCTCTCGAAAACTCCATAACCTTACACCCATTCCCCCAGCACCTGCTTCCTCCAGTCCCTCTACCCGGAGAACTATGGAATGCTCACGTAGTATGCAACAAACTCCCTTTCATCCATGACCTCTTCATCACCAACAAACACTCATTCCTTGGTATCACTGAAACCTGGCTTACCCCCTCTGTCACAGCCTCCCCTGCTGCACTCTCCTACGGCGGACTCATCCTTTCCCACACACCCCGCCCCAACAACAAGCATGGTGGAGGAGTCGACCTGCTCCTGTCGCAGTGCGGGGCTTGAAGCATGCAGAGCGGCGCGGGTGTACTGACGTCACCCGCTGCCGGAAATGACGCAATTCGCATCTATAGAGCCCCATTACAGCCTTTACAGCGCCGAGGAGAGGAGGGAGGCGCTGATTGCAATATTCATTGCAGATCACGCTTATTGAGGCATGCTGTTAGGACAAAGATGGCCTGCCTGGGTGACTAATGCATATAGCCACCGCTCATTATCATCCATAATGAGTAAGTACGGTAATATAAAGATTTTTTACAGTTTTACTGGGAGCTTTTCTGAGCAAAAAGGAGAGTGGGATTATTGATAATATGCTCCAGGGACATGTTTGGATAGCTTAATAGGCATATTGGGGTTGACAGGTTCCCTTTAAAACAGAAAATCGATAAAATCAGGGAAAGATTTCACCCATTGTCCCCCCGGCCGTCTCTCACAATCGCCTAGCCCCCCTCGCCCAAAATGAAGCTTTTCCACCATAACAGAGGATCAACTCTCCTTCCTTCCGTCACGATCACACCTCACCACCTGTGCCCTCGAACCACTCCCCTCCCAATTCATCCCGAACCTCACCACAGTCCTCATCCCTGCCATAACTCACCTCTTCAACCTATCACTCACTACCATGTCTTCCCCTCATCCTTCAAACATGCCTTAATCACACCTATCCTCAAAAAACCCTCCCTTGATCCTGCATCTGTTTCTAACTATCGCCCCATATCTCTTCTCCCCTTTACCTCAAAACTACTTGAACAACATGTCCATTCTGAACTGTCCTCCCACCTCTCCTCCTGCTCCCACTTTGACTGCCCACAATCTTGCTTCAGTTCCCATCACTCCACTGAAACAGCACTAATCAAAGTCAGCTCCGACCTACTGTCTACCAAGAGCAAGTGACACTACTCCGTCCTCCTCCTCGACTGATCTGCTGCCTATCTCCTACACCGTTGTCCATTCCCTCCTACTTTAGATTCTGGAATCTCTTGGCATCACTGACCTAGCCCTCTCCTGGATATCCTCATATCTAACGGACTGGATCTTCACAGTCACCCACTCCAATACCTCCTCTTTGCCCTACCCTCTGTCTGTCGGTGTCCCCCAAGGCTCTGTTCTGGGACCCCTGCTCTTCTCCATCTACATACTCTGCCTAGGACAACTCATCGAGTCCCACAGCCTTCAGTATAATCTCTACGCTGATGGCACCCAGATCTATCTATCTGGGCCTGACATCAACTCCCTACTATCCAAGATTCCACACTGCCTTTCCGCCATCTCCTCCTTCTTCTCTGCTCACTTTTTCAAACTGAACATGGACAAAACTGAGTTGATCATCTTCCCCCCAAGGCGCTCTCTCCCTCTACCAAACATACCCATTAATGTCAATGACTGCTCACTCTCCCAGGTCCCCCATGTCAAGTGTCTCAGGGTAATCCTTGACTCCTCCCTCTCCTTCAAGCCTCAGTTCCAAGCCCTTGATACTTCCTGCCGACTCCAGCTCAAAAACATTTCCACTCTTTCCTTGACCATGACATGGCCAAAACACTTGTTGATGCTCTCATCATTTCCCACCTTGATTACTGCAACCTCCTGCTGACTGGCCTAACCTGCTACCTCCCTTGTACCTCTCCAATCTATCCTAAACTCTGCTGCCAAACTCATCCACCTGTCCTCCCGCTACTTCCCAGTCTCTTACCTCTGCCAAGCCCGTCTTTGGCTCCTAACTTCCCAGAGATCCCGCTTCAAAACCCTAACCATGACATGCAAAGCCATCCACAACCTGTCCCCTTCATACATCTCTGACATGGTCTCCCTACACTCTCTACACTCATGCAACCTACGTTTTTCCCAGGAGCTCCTTCTCTATTCCCCTCTTATTTCTTCCTCTCGCAACCACATACAAAATTTCCCCCGTGCAACCGCTATCCTCCAGGACTCTGTCCCCCAACACATCAGGCATTCGCCTACCCTGGGAACCTTCAAAAGGAACCTAAAGACTCACCTTTTCTGACAAGCCTACAACCTGCAATGATACCCTGTCCACCGCACCGTCTCATGTTCAGCACTACCCCCTCCTACTGTATCCCCACTAGCCCCTCATACAATGTGAGCCCTTGCAGACAGGGGACCTCCTTTCCTGTTTGTTTGAACTACCCATGTATGTTGAACTTGTCCTCGTCTGCCCTTGCATCATTTAAAGCACCATGGTATCTAATAGCACTATATAAATAATAATAATAATAATAATAAATATACCTTACAATAACTGATCCTGACCCAGATCTGAGCCTTATGTGAATGTATTCCCTATTAACCAGCTTCTTTGAATACCATCATTGCTAAGCATAATTACAGGCACGGTTAAGGGTCGCAACTCTGAGAATATTCACGTTTGGTATTATTGTATATGTGTTAGGTTAAGCAGTGGGTAATGTTGATACTTGGCCTGCTATATAACCTGGTGATAAGCTCATGATTGCAGATTTTTTTAGCTAGACCTTGCATGCACTAAGCTAATTCTTGCTTGTGGTAGTATTGTAATTTCACTTTAGGCCGATTGTTGAGTCTATAATTATTAACCCTGTACCCCTTTTTTCACACCTCACAATAGTTAACCTGGTTGATAATTTTTGCATTAATACATTTCCAGGTAGTTAGTGCATTAATTAGCAGTATTGATGTTTTTAAATCATCAGCACAGCTAAAGCTGGTATCTCTGGGGATACATATATAGTATAGTAGTGTAAAAATAAATAAATCATTAAAAAAAATCATGTAGCGCTCTGCGGTATTTTTGATTCTCAGCACAGATAAAGCAGACGGCTATGAGCGGCAATCCCCATCTGCCTGGCTTTACCTTGGCTGCCAATCAAAATACAGGAAAGCCCATTAATTTTTTAGTTGTATAAAAAAAAAAAAAAAAAAGGAAAGTATGGTCTGCTACCGTATTTTGATTGGTAAGGTAAACCAGGCAGCTGGGGCTGGGATTCTCAGCGTGGTAAGGCCCAACCTTTCTGCTAAAAACCGCAGGCCGCAGATGGCACATTCATCATAGAGTTATTTTCAGTTACTTTACTCAGCTCTTTCAGCGGCCCTGGTGGGGGGTGGCATGTTGGGTAATAAAGGGGTTAGTACCAGCTTTGTATTCTTAGCTGGTACTAAGCCCGAAATTCATGGTGTCACACCAAATTAGACATGGCCACCATTAATTTCTAGCAAACAGTAAAAAAAAACACAACACAGAAATGTATTTTTATTAGAAATAAAACAAAAAACACATTTAAAGACTCCATCCGATGTAGTCCACAGGGACAGCTCTGTCATATCGCTCTGTATAGACAAGCGTCTGTACTGAATGAGAAGCTGGCTGAGACTGACAGTGATAGTCAGAGTTCAATCCAGTTCATAGCAGAGTCATGAACTCAGGTGAACCCTGACATCACCGCAAACACGGCCATAAAAAGCCAAAGACTGCCGAGTGATGAGCAGTGCAGTGAATACCGCCGGAAGTTAATGAGCAGCCCTGGAAACAGAAGCGGCCGGGAGACAGCAGGATGGGAGGACGCGTTGCAGGACTGGTAAGTATAATCATAACGTTTATTAATAATGTGCTTTATTTAGAGCCCTTGTACCCGAACTGTAACACGGTTTTCCCAGGGAAACCCGTGTTTGGGACTTTGTGCATGAACACTATATGTTCGGTATAGGTCCAGAACTTTCGTGTTCTGGTTCACCCACCACTAGTGTTTAGCACAAACCTTATCTGAGATCTACACGTACAATAAAACCTCACTACAAGTACAGAAGTATATCAAAAGTAGTAATAGAAAGCACTTAGACAATTTAACATATTACAAGAAAAATTATGTTCATTTACAGAAATCAGTTACTACCGCAGCCAATCAGTATCTTACTCTTTGATACCTTTACTTGCTTCTGTACTTTAAGAAAGACTGAGCAGAGGACTGATTCTGGATTACTATGCATGCTACTACCATTGCTTTATGTATTCTCCTTTGGTATGTCACTTTCTGCTTTGCTCCTTTCAGCAAAAATTTGTATTTGAATGAAGAAAAGTGTAGAGTGAATTATCACTTGTCAATACGACCTATTAAGATTTTTTTACATTTCAACAGTAGAATTACCAAGATCTAATTTCTTTACTGCACAGAAAAAAATAGTTGCCTTAGTTGTGTAACAGATGTCAGGGATATGATTTGTCACCTGTCTATTCATTATAAAAATAGATTGTTGGAGAATGAAATGAAAAATTTAGGTTGACATGTAGAATAGAAATGAACCTTTAGCCAAATGCCAGCTCATTATTATTGTATTTTTGAATTTAAGTAAGAACACTTTCTATGCCGACAGTGGAAATTACTCCACTATCACAGTTAACAATGGCAGTGGACCATTAAAATACTAGGTAATTAATTTAGCCACTTAATTCTAAATGTTGTATATGTCCATCAGGATCAGATCATTTTGTGATGGATATATTTGTCATGCTGATTGCATGGTACAGTTTTGTATTAAGGTTCGCTCACATCTGCGTTTTTTTCATCGGTGGGATTCTCTGTGAGAAAAGTAGCCGAGGGTCATGTGTTGCCATCCATATGGCATCCATATGACATGCATATGACATGCGTATGACATGCAAGTGTGCGTTTTTTCTTGATGAGCATTCGCATGTCATACCTATAGCATGCTTATGACATGCGCTTGCTATGTGTTTTTAACATTGTCTTTAACAATAAGTCTGTCAATTTAAAACTAGTTGCCACATTTACAAAAAAAAAAATGTTGTCTAAAGAGATATGGCTATATCAAATGGCCATATAATGTCCCACCATCCTTAAACATTGCAACTTTGCACTCTTTAGTGCCTTTTATGTGGCACTAAAAGGTGTTTAGCCTTCTATTTTGGGCATAAATAAATAATTAATTATAAAAATGATGTGGGGTATCCCCTATTTTTGATCATTGCTTAAGGTAAAGTCAATGGTTGGAGCCTGCTGACCTCAGCTGGCAGCTTTTCCTTGGCTGGTAATCCAAAACAAAGGTCACCCAAGCTATTATAACTAGATACAAAAATAATTTGAAAAAAAGCAATGTGGGGTCCCCCCATTTTCGAAAACCAACCAAGGTAAAGCCAACAGCTGGGGTCTGATATTCTCAGGGTGGGAAGGGCCATCTTTTATGGACCCTCATCAATTGACCTAGAATAACAATCATAGAATTTGTGCAGCCTCCATGCATGGCACACGGTCTGGAACAGGGCCTGGCAAAGCATTTGAAGATTAAATATTCATTAGTAACAGGGAGATGAGTGATATGGGTCGGCATTGTACTCACAGAGCCCTGCTAAATTCAGCAAACAGAGAAGAAAGAGATCCTCAAGAAGAGTCTCCACATTTCCAAAAATTAGGGCGTGATACCACCAAAGGGGCATCAATTGACCCAGAATAAAAATTGCAGAATGGCAAGATGAATACAGGACACTGAAAAGTACAATATCACCAATTCTGCCCACTCTGCTACTGGGGAGGAAAAGCTGTGGGAGATTCATGACTTGTTCATCTTCAAAGTTAGATCAACACTTTCAGGGAACAGCTGGGTGAGCTCATCCATAGGACACCACCAACAGCACTGCAGACACATTCTGAGACAACCTCTAGTCCAAGGTATGACTGGTGAGCTCAGGCCATTCCTTCATTTCTGAAGCCCAAAATGCAAAAGGATTAAAATTATTGATTTGTCAATAACTACCTTTCCTTGGGGGGAAACTGATTGATTTGGAAATAACTGGTTTCACACCTAACACACCATTTTTAGGGGAAACTGAGTGAGGTTACAATTACTGATTTGAGGCCTTACACAGCCTTTTCAGGGGAAACTAAAACATTTTTCAATCCCTTGCGGTATGCAAAAACGTGGGCTTGGAAATGTACATAGATTTAGGAATCACGTTTGTTCTCAGCAAAAAATGCCTAAGTCTGCATGGACACTCTCGCGCTCCTATTCTAGCTAAAAATAGATTGAGTAGCTAGCTATCTATTGGTGTAACATGGATAGATTGAGTAGCTAGCTATCTATTGGTGTAACATGGATAGATTGAGTAGCTAGCTATCTATTGGTGTAACATGGTCAGATTGAGTAGCTAGCTGTCTATTGGTGTAACATAGATAGGGCAGCAGAACTTCCCCTAGAAGTAACACTCTGAAAATGGCAACAATAGAAAATGGCTGCTTCTTATATCCCTAGCAAAATATGACTTTGGCAGCCAATGACACAAGCCCTTGTGTCTTTAACTTGTGGATATTTTATGCGCCCTGATTGGCTGATGATCCAAAACATCCACACAGAAAGTTGCAGGAAAAAAAATGGAGTCTGACACTACTCTCTGTCTCTGACCTTTCTCCACCCACTCCACTCATCAAACACATCCTACACATTATCCCATACTGTCAGAAGGTAAGAGAAAAGCATCACAACCCAGTAATGCTTTTTTTTATCCAATAATTAACAAAAAAAGCTGCGTTTGGCAATTTTTTATTTTTCTTTTTTTAAAAAAGATCTTGGTTTGTCAATTGCGATCCGAATCTACAATGTTTGTGCCAAATTTGAGATTGACGAACATGTTCGGGGAAGGTTTGCTCATCTCTAATGAAGACCACTAATTCCCAATGTTTCAGTGTTTAGGAGTGATGCAGCTAGTTTCTTCCCACCTGCTCAGTATCAACTGCTAATTAAGAGTTAGAGCCTGCCATGGTTAAAACTGGTGACAAAGCATGATGCAACTCACAATGTCTGGAGATAGTGTTATTCCCTATGTACACACATATGGCAGCCTATTCTGAAGAGTTATATGAAACCATAGTCATCATTTACTACTGTAACTACTAAATATATAAAGTAAATTTTATACCTAAGTTTAATTGTAAAACCAGCTTTGATTTCTTTAGTTCCAATGTGATATAATCTCCTTGCTGTCCTTCACCATGGAAAAGAACTCCTTCACTTGACGAGCTTTTGAACTTAAGTGAGATGACGTCTTTTTCAGTTGCCATCTTCCGGTCCTTGAACTGATAGGATAACACGGTATTGCCATCAAAATTGATTACATCAGCCCCTATGAAAATTAAAAGAAAATATATTTGTTTAGCAAATTATCGATTTATATATTATGTGTTATATGTTAATACCACACAAGATAAATCCCATTAAAGAATAAATAGTACAGATAATTTAACATATAAGATTTCAGTATAATAATAGCTCAGGTGAATAAAAAAAACTGCAATCTGCCAACAAGAACTGAACTTTTTTTAGAGACAAACACAATCTTAGAGCAAAGGTGCCCAGACACATTCGGTCCAGCCTGTCTTTGTGTCTCACTAATCTAGGTGAGACTTTGAGTAGTAGAGCATGTGTTGAGGGGTATTAAATAGAAATCAAACAAGTAATTTACTTGTCATATATTTTGCCTTACAATGTCTTATATTTGTGAACTATTTTCAATATACACAGATACTACTGAGGTGTCATTATGATAGTATAATACTAGACTCAGGGTACTTTCACATCAGCGGTTTTCGGCGTTCGCTGCAGATGCGGTGAAAAAAACGCATTTGCCGCGATTACCACATAAGGGCCCTTTCACATCAGCGTTTTTTGAAAATTGCGGCAGATGCGGTGAAAAAACCGCATCTGCCGCGATTACCGCATACCGGCTGCACTTGCGGCGCGGTTGCGGTTTTTGCCATGCAAAGTATAGGCGTACTTGCGGCAGGTGCGGCAAGTGCGGTTTTGCACTTGCGGCAGGTGCGGCCGCGAAAAAAAACGCGGCTGACCGCGGTTTTTTTCGCGGCCGCACCTGCCGCAATTGCAAAACCGCACTTGCCGCACCTGCCGCAAGTACGCCTACACTTTGCATGGCAAAAACCACAACCGCGCCGCAAGTGCAGCCGGTATGCGGTAATCGCGGCAGATGCGGTTTTTTCACCGCATCTGCCGCGATTTTCAAAAAATGCTGATGTGAAAGGGCCCTAACCGCTACACTTGCGGCACAGTTGCGGCAAGCCCCATACAATGTCTATGCGGGCTTGCGGCAGGTGCGGCAAGTGCAATATCGGCACTTGCGACAGGTGCGGCTGCAAAAAAAACGCGGTTGACCGCGTTTTTTTCGCGGCCGCACCTGCCGCAAGTGCCAAAACTGCACTTGCCGCACCTGCCGCACACTTACCGCAAGCCCCATAGACATTGCATGGGGCTTGCGCAACTGTGCCGCAAGTGCAGCGGCTATGCGTTAATCGCGGCAGATGCGTTTTTTTCACTGCATCTGCCGCGAACGGCAAAAACCGCTGATGTGAAAGCAGCCTTAAGATGTAATTCTACAGACAGGCTATAGAGGGCAGAGAGGAGAGCTGTAAGACCCAGAAAATGTTGACACCTAAGAAATGGTGACTAGTTAACCAAACACAACTCTCAAGATAATTTACTATGATGGCCAATTCCTGCCCAGTACAAATAACAGACCTGGAACAGAACCTGCTGCTTTATCTAATAAAATAATGAGCAGATAGAAACATTCATCAGCGTGTTGAATTCATAATTTAGGCAGAAAAACTCTAAGAGCATATTCCAGCTCTATATAAAGAAGTATGAAAGAAGCTGATACAGTTGGAGAACTTGCAAAATGAGAACTTCTGTCTTCTCTTTAGTCCATTAAATTCCATAAAAGTGCTGACGCACATCTTTCTATATATCCAGACAGACTAAGCAGATACTGATTTGCCTTACTGCAATGGCAGCATCTTTTTCTATCCCTGTCATGGGTAATTTAATACATTTACTTTTGAAACTTGGCCATACTGTAGTTAGGTAGCCAAGCTGTGTTTACTGCTGACTTGGTTTAATTTATTTAAAAAAATATGTAAAACTAAACAATTTGTTTGTGACTGTAGCTGTATAAAACTCATCATGCATAAGAATTGTGGCCTTTACGGTGTTATGTGGGTTATACCAAGCATCGGTAACTGGATGCTACAAGGTTGGTAATTAATTCCCGATAATGATATAGCTGATTCTTGAAGGGGAAATTCTCACTCAATTAAACATGCCCAACTAGCAGGAATTTGGCTGCATAATTACATCCATTTATGTTTTTCTCTGAAATGCCCTTTTGTCAAAACTGTGGTCACATGGCCCAGATGAGGATCAGACCGGCACTGAAAACAGCAGAAGACAGCAACCAGTATTTTACTACACATATGGAAAAATCATAACTGATATCTAACCTATTGATAAATTAAAAAAATACACCAGAGTGGTACTATCATTGATCTTTTTGTATTTGAACCAATAGAATTCATTTCAAGAGTGTCTGTTTTCATAAGTTAATTCTTAATAAAAGCTATATCATTGTATATTCTATTGGTACTGTTGTTCTATTGGCATCAAACTCTTGGTCACACCATGGTTGCACCAAAGCCTCCTCATTTAAGTTATTTCCTCAGGAATTGAATTAGAAACATGTAGAGTCGAATGACTGACCAGTTAAATATTATCACATAGAGCAGACTATCACATTTTGAGTTCTTAGGTTAGGTTTAGACACAGCAAATTTGCACAATGTTCTGTGCCTGAAAAATAAATTTTGTATATCTAAATGTTGTTTTTTTTTACATTTAAAAATAGCATATGCACAAGCCCCATTCATATCATTGGGACCATGAGCTTATCAGCAACAAATATGCCATATGCAAAGTTACTCTAATATAAAAATAGGATGGCACATACATATTTACTTTGAATATAAGTAGAATGATTCCCACCAATTTACACATAATTCAACAGTCAGTGTCCTTGGTTGTGATCATAATCAAGACTCTCTATTAGTATTTCTTGGAGAAGACTGGGGCACCCAAAAGAAACATAGTGGTAACATATAATATCCATGTAGCTCATGCTTAGGGTGTAAACCACTGAGCCACCTTCTTATTTTGCATTGAACTCAATAGTAAATCTAGATGTAGTAAACGCCTAAACCCCTCCTAGAGATGGTTGCAGGCTGTAGCTCTAACTGATGATAAAGGACGCAATTTACATGGATATATAATAAGAGTATCTTTAACAGAAATATTAATCATTATAGAATTTTTTTTTTTTTAAATTAATTTGTTTAAAGGTTTGTAACATACTTTTCAATCACTTACTGCAATATCACGTACATGTACATGATTGTGGGGGTGATCGGGGACGACCACATGTGCAAAGGGCTCTAAAATTGAGCTTTTCTAAAATTGTGGGAGCTACTGGCTATATCACATTGCTGACAAGTGTCTCTGGCCACTGCTGTAAATATTTTTAATGCTGCTGTCAATATCTGAAATGGCATTTAAACGGTATACGCACCGATTTAAATATCATACCTAACTCAAAGTTTTATCAATAATGCAGTCATTTCCTCAAACAAAAAACAAGCCCTCACACAATCAATGGAAAAATGAATAAATATTATAATTCTTTAAAGGGAACCAACCACCTCAGATGACGTGTATAAGCTGTTAATACATGTCCCTGGACCCTATGTACACCATTGCAGCTATGTTTTTGCTAAGAATATTGATAACAGCAAACCGAAATAAACAGTTTATAAACTTACATGATTTAGTACTTGAGGGCGTCTCCCTCGGGCTTTAGTACGAGAGGGCTGTGTCTCCAGCAGCTTGAGTGGCTTTCCTCCCCCTCCCTCTCTGTTTGCAGGACGTCACTGAGAAGACGTGCACGGACGGGAGCTGCCTTGGGTGCCCGCCCACACCAAGATAATATCACGCCCTTCAGTGACGTCCTGCAAACAGAGAGGGAGGGGGAGGAAAGCCACTCAGGCTGCATAACACACAGCCCTCTCGTACTAAAGCCCGAGGGAGACGCCCTCAAGTACTAAATCATGTAAGTTTATAAACTGTTTATTTCGGTTTGCTGTTATCAATATTCTTAGCAAAAACATAGCTGCAATGGTGTACATAGGGTCCAGGGACATGTATTAACAGCTTATACACGTCATCTGAGGTGGTTGGTTCCCTTTAAGCGTACCCGTAGTTTAAATTTTTATGTAATAGTAATGTATAGCAAGTGATTATAATCAACTTTCAAATATACTTTATTAATGAAATGTGGAAGGAAACCATTAAAAAAACTTCCACAAGATGTCCTCAGCCGACTTCAGGGGGCGTGGCCTACACTGCATTCAACAAACAGCTGATAAGACTCTCAAATTACCTCATGCCAGCACAATGCTGAAGTCGGACAGCTCTTGCGAGATCTTATCTGACTCCTCCATTCGTATGGCCTCCGCCCAGATCTGTGATAACATGGAGCAGAGCCATGTGATTATTGTTGCTGGCATGAGGTAACTTGAGAGTCTTATCAGCTTTATTGTGGACGTAGTGTATGCCACGCCCCTGGACACGGATTTACCTGACAACAAGTATATGCCAGGTTTAGAATTAGCCTGCTGAGGACATCTTCTGGAAGTTTTTTTTTAAGATCTACTTCCAGATTTCATTAATAAAGTATATTTGAAAGTTGATTATAATCACTCGCTCTAAATTACTATTAACAAAAATTAAATGATGGTTACGCTTTAAAATATGATGACATAAAACCAAAAAGATATAATTTATTTTATTTTTTTCAAATTTCAGTTTTTTTTCTCCACTTAAATAAAACAAAATATGCAAGTTATGGTTTCACTGTAATCATAAAGACCAGGATCATCATGATTAAGAATAGTTTTTACCACAGAATGTAGATCATAAAAAGAAAAGCAAAAAAAAAAAAATTCCATTTTTTTCCCACAATCTTACTGTACTTGGAATATTTTTACTGTGTTTCAGTATTTTATATGGTAAAGTGAATTAAGCTAATAAAAGTTACAACTTGTTCCACAAAGAAGTAAGGCTAGGGTCACACTTAAAAATCAAATTGCGTTCACCGCATCCAGATCCAGATGCGGTGAACGCAATTGGCTTCTGACATCCAGCAATCCGGGAACCGGATGTGTAATCCTGAGCAATCCGGTTACCGGATAGTTTGCTCATCCCTACTGCCGCAGGGATGAGCAAAGTGTTCTGTCTTTGTGTAACCTTTTAATTTGATTAATAAATGTTTCTATAATGTCTCTAGGGGGTGCCCACTCCCCCTAGAGACCTTCCACCCACTCAGGTGGGCATATAATGGTGGAATCAGATATGTACAGCAGCTGACTCCTGACAGCTGCTGTACAGTTTTATGAATGAAAGCACCAGGCTCCTCTGAGAGCGGAGCGCATACTATAGCTAGTCATAATCAATAACAAAAAGCAAATTAGATATTTGTACATTGTATAAAATAATCAAAGTGAATACATAAACATAAGAAAACAATATATATACAGTCTAATATGGTCATCTTATTCAGCAGATTCCAAACTGGAAAGTAAGAACAAACTATAAATAGATAAATCTGGAGGTCCCTCCAAAAACAGGGATGCCCATAGATCTTACTGTATAAGGCTTCAGGACCTCGGACAGCGCACATATCATAGCAATAGCTATAGTATGCGCGCTGATCTGAGAGGAGCCCGGCGCTTTCATTCATAAAACTTTACAGCAGCTGACAGGAGTCAGCTGCTGTACATAACTGATTCAAGCATTATATGCCCACCTGAGTGGGTGGAAGGTCTCTAGGGGGAGTGGGCACCCCCTAGAGACATTATAGAAACATTTATTAATAAAAGTATAAGTTTAAACAGACACAGAACACTTTGCTTATCCTGGCGGCAGCCGGGATAAGCAAAGTATATGCGGTAACCGGATTGCTTAGGATTACACATCCTGAGCAATCCAGTTCCCGCATTGCAGATAACAGAACCGTTCCGAAAACTGCAGCCTGCATGATTTTTCATGCAGGCTGCAGAGCTGGAGACGGAAACCGGATTGCTTGTGAAGCAATCTGGTTTTTATCATAGGCTCCTATGAGGAGCGTTTCCTGATCCGGTTTTGAGCTTTTTAAAATCTCAAAACCGGATCAGGTTTAAAAAAAAAAAAAAAAAATGGATGTGTGACCCTAGCCTAAGCCATAATATGTTTATTTTGAAGGTAAAGTAAAAAATATGGACCTTGGAAGTAAAGGTGGAAAAAAAGAAAGTGGAAAAATGAAGATAGGCTGCTAAGACATGCGGTTAAAGAAGACATAGCTAACTCCTTTCCCTTTGACTTCCTCTGTCTCTTGCTTTATCTAGCATGAATATTCTTACAGACGTGTAATGGATTGTACCTAATAAAGTGACTGTGACACTTGTTGCTACAAATGGCCAAGCCGGGAGGCAGGGTAGGGAAGTGTTATGTGGTCACATACTAAGTAAGTACATTGTGAACTAAGGGAAAAGACAAAGGAGTATTTATGTCATGGACCAGGGTAAGGATAACAGGTGGATTGTAGATCAAGGCAAAGCTGCAAGACAAATGGATGGTAAGAGCAGGTCCAAGGTCTGGCAGCAAATAGTTGAAAACACAGCACAGATAAACAAAGCCAACATGCACCAATAAGAAAATGCTGTGACTGGCAGTGATCTAGTACTGTCTGCTCAGCTAAGTATCTGGGCAATGACTCACAACAAAGGACACCTGAAGAAGCCCAGTACTTCCCAGTGTCAGATTGGACGGCTGAGCTGTCCATAAATATAATAGCTCAACACACACTTGCACTAGATTAGATGACTGAGCTGTCACTCAGCAAACCGACAGCTCAGCACAGCCCTAATTGCATAGTGCAGTAAACTGTCACTCACTGCATCCATGACTCATTGAGTGAAGGAATCCTGAGAGTATATATATATATATATATATATATATATATATATATATATATATATATACACTGAGTAAGGTTTTCCAATGGAGTAGGTCTGCTTGTGTTTGCTCCTCAGCGTGCTATCATTTCTCATCTATTCTGTAAGGTTATCTTTGATGTATCACTGACCAGTTCATTCATCCTTCTCATTTGATTCATTTCACTTTCTAACCTATTAATCTGTCCTTGTCTGCTTTCTCTAGTCTTCTCTCATAGATCTTCCTGAACTGGATAAGAAGGTCTGAACACCGCTGAATGAACAATATGTTGGATGTAGCCAAAAATGTAAATATAAAATATATGCACAGTGTTTATAAAATGCATTTCGGAAACTTTCTAAATGTTGGTGAATTGGCAAAATTATGGTTAATATTTTTTCTTGCTGATTAAAAGTTGATAGGCTAAAAAAAATGATTGATAATAATTAAGAAAGGTATTATTCCTCATATATTACCTGATGCTTCAGCAAACCATGTACTGCTTACAATAATACACTGTGTGCAGAAGAAAAAATAATAAGAATAGTACCTCTGGAGAATATTCTGCCAGCTGGCAGTGAGGAGACTTAAAGCTGGAATGCTCCTCTGGGGAATAGTACTGTAATTTGTCAATTTATCCAAGCAACCAGTTATTTTTTTTATATATAATATAATAAAACCCTAAGGGTACCTTTACACACGGCTACATTTGTAGCTTGTCACCAGGTAACTTACTGGTTGCAGTGAAATCATGGATTCATGGTTCTATCTTGTTGCTGTGTACAAATGGAATCATGTATCCATGATTTCACTGCAACCAGTAAGTTACCTGTTGACAAGCTACAAATGTAGCCGTGTGTAAAGGTACCCTAAGGCTACTTCCGTCAAGATATAACGGTATGGTACGTCACATCCTGGCTGAAGTAGCCTCTACACCCACTGTGGGTGTTCTAATATGGCCACCCGCACACATACACACACACACACCTCCATGCACTGTCCGCTATACTTACCACTAGCCCTGCGTCTTCCCCGCCGCCGCCTGGATCCTCAGTCCTTCATTCCGCTGACATGTCGCCGCAACCGGAGGACTGGATCCAATATGGCGTCCGGAAAGTCTTGCGAGAGTTCCCGGATGCCATTCTGGAAGAAACATGTCGCCCGGATGGAGGAGTAGAGCCAAGATGCTGTGGATGGCGGAGCGAAGATGCGGCGGCGGGGAAGACGATGACCTGGTGGTAAGTATGGCAGGCAGAGTGCCTCCGTCCTCTGCTGACCACTCTGCCCACCGCACTGCGCTGACCACTCTGCGCGCTGCACTGCGCTGACCACTCTGCCCGCCGCACTGCGCTGCCCACTCTGCCCACCCCACTGCGCTGACCACTCTGCCCACCGCACTGCGCTGACCACTCTGCCCACCGCACTCACTGCTAACCACTGAGCCACTGTACAGTGCTAATCGAGGCTCCACGGACTACATTTGCATATTCAAATTTCCATCTGATTGGCTGAGAGAGTGAAAGGTCCTTTTACATGAATAGATGTCCATCGGCCGGTCCCAATACAGCCGTCGGTTAAGGTGAGTATACTATTTTTTTATTTTTTTAACCACTTTTTCTCTCTATTACAGGACTTTTGCAGTGTATCTATTGATACACTGCAAAAGTACTCGGAATCGCTATACTCGCAACGATTAGCGAGTACCGAGACCTACTCGTTGCGGGTATAGCGATTCCGAATAGTACGGTACTCGCCCATCCCTAGTCATATCCTTAACTCGTAACTGAGTGGGATATTGACTAAAAGGGCCACTTAATATGGTGGTTATGGTGGTCTCTGCAAGGATTCCACCCCATGGCTAGGTCCTTCCCTGGAGGGATATCTGGCTAGTCCCGTGTTTGAGACTCTTAATCGAGGCTCCACAAAATCCATTTGCATATTCAAATTTCCAGGGGGCAATGCATCATGGATTTCACTGTGTTTGAGCGGTTTAGCCGGCTGCCCGCAGTGTTTTCCTTGACTTGTCTCCCTGAGATCAGTGAGTGCTTTGTGATGTCAAACTAAGGAGACGGCACTTTTACCAGCCAAGGTAAGGTTATCCATGTGAGGTGGAGGCTGTGCAGAAATTGTCTCTGTCACATGACGTTGAAACTCACCTGGACAATGAACAGGACCTCTTCCTCCAGAACAATGTAAAGAGGTCCTGGCACAGTATTTTCCTGTGGAACAGCAGAAGGCACATTACAACTCTGCCTTGACAGATACCAATAAGTACAGCAAGCTGAAGGCAAACATTCTGATATATTTGGGCATAATATGGTCTGTTGGGGTGAAACCAAAAGGACAAGTCTCTCCAGTCCCAGATGTTTGACCTGTTACTCCCAGTCTCATAATGCCTGTAACCTGAGACCTGTCTTTAGGCACAAATGGTGGAAGAGTGGTATGGACAGAATTATACATTCACTACCTAAATCGGTAAAAAAATGTGCTACCCAAGGAGAACCCCAGAATGCAGATGACCTACTGAGGCTGGTGGAAAGATACTTGACTGTGGAGAACTCCCTTAGCAGTCAAGAGAACCTGAGTTCACCTTTCAGGAATAACCAAAAGAAGGGGTCCTAGATCACTTTTGAGGGGTGCAAAAGGATCCATGATGGGTCAGAACTGGGTTCAAGGAGTACATCTCATAACATTTTCTGTTGGAGGTCTCATGCCATGGGGCATGTATTAGCCAATTTTGTATTGACAGCAGAGACAATAGATTGCAAAATAGACCAATGTTGCTTCTACTTCATGTACCCTGCCTGCAGCACTGTTCCTCATTCCAGCAAGGGGCCTCAGGAATGCTGGGTAACTGTGAATGATGTCCTAATGACAGGACTTCTGGACTCAGTGTCACGCTGGGAGTGGGGAAGCCACCCCGCGTAGGATAACGACGGGGGGGGGATCAGGAGTCCCTAATGCTAAGGGCACAAGAAGGAGACGGTGACCCCTAGACTTCCTAGAGCTGACCCTGTCTGCCCTAACGTCCCTATACAGTCTCCTCAACTGTCGCCGACCACGAACCTCGTCCCTCTCTGATCCTAGATCTATCTTATCTAAGGATCAGATGGAGAGGTTCACTAGACCCCTCCACTATCAACTAAAGATAAACACCAGGGAAGACAGACATTTGGGAAAAGGAAACACTTATCTGACAGCAGAACACAGCCACCTCCACAATCTCAGCTTCTGCTGGAGCAAGGATAAAGTGTGCACAAGGAACTATCACCTGCACCGAGGAAGGGTAATGAACCTCCTTATAAAGGTGGAAGGAGTCTGCTGGGTCCTAGTGACCTACACATTGGTGGATAAAACCAGACCGAGCGCAAGACCTCCACAGCCGTCTCCCCATAATAGAGAGATCTCATCACACCTTCTTTCCATCAACACAGAAGGTAAATGCTCCTGAAAGAGACGGACCATCCTCCACCATTATGGCTGGTGGGCCAAACGCTGGGATCGTCTGCGCGTGGCCTCCACCCTGTCATCCGTGCCACCCGTGACAGTACCCCCCCTCCTACGAGTGGCCCCCGGACACTCAGGACCAGGCTTATCCGGATGGGAACGGTGAAAAGCGCGGACCAGCCTTGCGGCGGACACCTCCGACGCCGGCACCCACATCCGCTCCTCAGGACCGTACCCCCTCCAGTGCACCAAATACTGAAGAGAACGGCGCAACATGCGAGAATCAACCACCCTCGAGATCTCGAATTCCAGATTCCCCGCCACACAGATGGGCTCAGGAGGCAAAGGAGATGGGTTAGACGACGGCACATACGGCTTGAGAAGCGACCTGTGAAACACATCGTGAATCTTAAGAGCAGGAGGCAACGCAAGACGAAACGCCACGGGATTGATAACGGCGGTTATCCTATAGGGGCCAATAAACCTGGGCCCCAACTTCCAAGAGGGCACCTTCAACTTCACATTCTTGGTAGACAACCACACGTAGTCATTCACACATAGGTCCGGACCTGGCGCACGCTTCCTGTCAGCCATACGTTTGTACCTGTCACCTAAGAGCTTCAAGCTACGCTGCACACCCCGCCAAACCGAGGAGAGGGACGAGGTAAAACGGTCCTCCTCCGGAACTCCGGAAGGGCTCGTACCGCTAAAAGTACCAAACTGAGGATGAAACCCATATGCACCGAAGAACGGTGACTTGCCAGTGGACTCCTGAAGACGATTATTAAGGGCGAATTCGGCCAAGGGCAAATAATTTGCCCAAGTCTCCTGATGGTCAGAGACAAAACACCTCAGGTAAGTCTCCAAATTCTGATTCACACGTTATGTTTGACCATTAGACTGAGGATGAAAAGCAGAAGAAAAGGACAACGTTATCCCCAAACGTGTACAAAAAGCCTTCCAAAATTTGGAGACGAACTGAGTACCGCGATCAGAAACCACATCGGAGGGAACCCCATGAAGCTTCACAATCTCACTTACGAACACCTGTGCCAGAGTCCGAGCATTAGGAAGTGCGGGCAGTGCCACAAAGCGAACCATCTTACTGAATCTATCTACTACTACCAGTACCACCGTCTTGCCCGCAGACGCCGGAAGATCGGTGATAAAATCCATTGACAAATGTGTCCACGGCCTCTCAGGAATAGACAATGGCACGAGAGACCCAGACGGACGGGTATGCGGAACCTTAGCACGTGCACACACACCACAGGCGGATACGAATTCCGCTACGTCCTTCCTCAACCCCGGCCACCAAAAGCGACGAGACAAGAGATCGAAAGTGGCCCTACCGCCCGGATGCCCCGCCAGTACAGAGTCGTGATGCTCTGACAGCACCCTGAGGCGCAAAGAGAACGGCACAAAAAGCCTCCCAGAAGGGCAGGAGGCAGGGGCGCCCCCCTGAACCTTCAACACCTCCCCCTCTAGATCAGGGCAAAGAGCAGAAACAACCACCCCCTCCTGCAAGATGGGGACGGGACTCTCATGAGTACTACCACCCGGAAAACTACGCGATAATGCATCCGCCTTCACATTCTGAACCCCCGGACGGTAGGTGACGGTGAAATTAAATCTCGTGAAAAACAAAGACCACCTGGCCTGCCGGGGATTGAGACGCCTGGCGGACTCAAGGTAAGACAGGTTCTTATGGTCGGTAATAACCGTGACGGGATGGACAGCCCCCTCCAGCCAGTGCCGCCATTCCTCAAAAGCCAACTTAATAGCCAACAGCTCCCTATTACCCACATCATAATCCCTCTCGGCCGAAGACAACTTCTTGGAGAAGAACGCACAGGGCACCCATCTCCCAGGCGAAGGGCCCTGCGACAACACAGCCCCCACCCCCACCTCAGACGCATCCACTTCCACAATGAAGGGCTGAGAAAGATCGGGCTGACAAAGAACAGGCGCGGAAGCAAAACAACGCTTCAGGGAGGAAAAAGCCTGGCGAGCAGAATCAGACCACTCAGAAAAATCCGTCCCCTTCCTAGTCATGTCCGTAAGAGGCGTCACCAGTACCGAATAGTTCTTAATAAATTTACGGTAAAAATTGGTAAACCCCAAAAAACGTTGCAATGCCCGTAGATTGTCCGGCTGTTCCCAATCTAGCACCGCCCGGACCTTTTCCGGATCCATCCGGAAACCCAACGGCGACAAGAGGTACCCCAAAAAACGAACCTCCTGAACAGCGAAAACACATTTCTCGAGTTTAGCATACAGTTTGTTGCCCGTAAGACCTGCAACACCTGTTTGACATGGGACTGATGCGTCTCCATATCGGGAGAATAGATCAAGATATCGTCCAAGTAAACAACTACAAATCTACCCACCAAATGATGGAAAATATCATTGACAAAATGTTGGAAAACCGCCGGGGCGTTAGTGAGCCCGAACGGCATTACGAGACTTTCAAAATGGCCGTCCGGGGTATTAAACGCAGTTTTCCATTCATCCCCTCTCTGACCCTAATCAGGTTGTAGGCCCCCCTCAAATCCAACTTGGAGAACCATTTGGCACCCACAACCTGACTAAATAAATCATCAGGGATCACGGACAGTAATCCGATTCAATTCCCGAAAATCCAAACAAGGACGGAGGCCCCATCTTTTTTTTTCACAAAAAAGAAACCAGCCGCAACCGGCGACGTGGAGGGCCTAATGTGTCCCGTCTCCAGACTTTCAGAAATGAAATCCTTCATTGCTTGTCTTTCGGGACCAGATATAGTAAACATCCTAGCTTTGGGCAGTTTAGCTCCGGGAACGAGGTTGATAGGGCAATCATATGCCCGATGAGGGGGCAAGTCTCGGCACCCCTTCTCTGAGAACACATCCTCATACTCCGATAGGAATGGGGGCAGAGATTCAGCAGATACCACCGAAAGGGATGTAGCCAAACAATTCTCCGAACAAAAATCACTCCATTCCACAATGTCCCTGGACTGCCAATCCACTACGGGATTATGTTTAATCAACCATGGCAAGCCCAGGACAATGGGAGCGGGGAGACCGTCTAAGACATAGCAAGATAACGTCTCCTGATGTTGGGATCCAACCGTTAACTTAATGTTATGTACGATATGTGTGAGACTACCCTGAGCAAGAGGGGCTGAGTCGATGGCATAGATACGGATGGGGCGAGACAATAAACAGCGGTTAAGCCCATGAGCGTGTACAAAACGAGCATCCACCATGCAGATCCCCGCACCACTATCCACAAACACAGAAATGCCTTCCGTTTTGCTCTCTAGCGCCACCTCTGCACTCAGGAGAAAATGGGAAGTACAAACGGAGGATACACACACTTCCCGCTCGACCACCTCCACACCCCCCATAGTCACATGAGGTCCCGGCACCCTAGTCTGTTTAGGAGCGTAGGGACAGGCCCCGATAAAATGGTCTCCTTTCCCACAGAAAAAACAGACCCCCTTCCCCCTGCCCCGGGAGGCACCGGAGGAGAGCCTCGAGGCCGCCGCTCCTCCAAGCTGCATAGGTTCCTCCCCCTTGGGAGAAATGACTCGCCCTCCGAGTGACCACCCGGCAACAAGGAACCATCATGAGAAGGGCTCCCAGTTGCAGGAGGTCTACCCCTCCGCTCCTGGAGGCGTCTATCCATGCGAATAGCCAACGACATAGCTGCCTCCAGGGACGGGGGGGTCTCATACACTGCCAGGGCATCCTTCAGTCTTTCTGAAAGACCCTGGCAAAAATGACTCCTGAGAGCCGGATCGTTCCACTTTGTGTCCATAGCCCACCTGCGGAATTCAGAACAATATGATTCCGCCGACCGAGTCCCCTGGTGGAGATGGCGCAATTTGGATTCAGCCAAAGAGACACGGTCAGGGTCATCATATATGAGGCCTAAGGCGTCAAAAAATCCATCCACAGACTGGAGACAAGTAGAGTCCTGTGGCAGAGAGAAAGCCCAGGATTGGGGATCCCCCTGCAGCAATGATATAATAATTCCTACCCGCTGCTGCTCATCACCAGTGGAATACGGCTTAAGCCTAAAGTATAATTTACAGGCCTCTTTGAACACAGTAAATTTGTCTCTGCCTCCTGAAAACCTGTCAGGGAGGGCAACCTTAGGTTCCGGTCTGGCCGGACCCACTGCTTGATTCCCCAAGACACCATGTTGCGGTTGTGGTCCCTGCAGAGCCGACCGAAGGTCCGCAACCTCCAAAGACAAGGTCTGCAGCTGCTGGGCTAAAGCAGACACAGGATCCATAAGGAAAGGAAGGAAAATCAAATCCTCCCCTTCCTTCACTTACAGTTATGGCAGGTGATAATGTCACGCTGGGAGTGGGGAAGCCACCCCGCGTAGGATAACGACGGGGGGGGGATCAGGAGTCCCTAATGCTAAGGGCACAAGAAGGAGACGGTGACCCCTAGACTTCCTAGAGCTGACCCTGTCTGCCCTAACGTCCCTATACAGTCTCCTCAACTGTCGCCGACCACGAACCTCGTCCCTCTCTGATCCTAGATCTATCTTATCTAAGGATCAAATGGAGAGGTTCACTAGACCCCTCCACTATCAACTAAAGATAAACACCAGGGAAGACAGACATTTGGGAAAAGGAAACACTTATCTGACAGCAGAACACAGCCACCTCCACAATCTCAGCTTCTGCTGGAGCAAGGATAAAGTGTGCACAAGGAACTATCACCTGCACCGAGGAAGGGTAATGAACCTCCTTATAAAGGTGGAAGGAGTCTGCTGGGTCCTAGTGACCTACACATTGGTGGATAAAACCAGACCGAGCGCAAGACCTCCACAGCCGTCTCCCCATAATAGAGAGATCTCATCACACCTTCTTTCCATCAACACAGAAGGTAAATGCTCCTGAAAGAGACGGACCATCCTCCACCATTATGGCTGGTGGGCCAAACGCTGGGATCGTCTGCGCGTGGCCTCCACCCTGTCATCCGTGCCACCCGTGACACTCAGGGAGTTTGGTGACCCTAGTAGGGGCAACATTTTCACATAGCTAGTCTTTGAGAAGGTGATGTACATCAGGTGTATTGATGAAGTTGCCAAAACACAGATGGAGTCAACATTTGCACAGACTTTGGATGTTTTACGCATAAAATAAGAGTGGTCCAAAACTTTTGATATATGATAATTGTCAGTTGTGATTTTCCTGTTTTGGGATTGGTGGGGATAAATGGTATCGCTTGGTATCTTGTCTGACAAACAGGTTACAGTGATAAAAACTATGTTGCATACTGCCAAATTGCTATTGTCTGCACGGTTTGGCAATAAGGATGTGAAAGCATTCCCCTAAAGTCAATATCCCTGAGTGGTAGGTGTCCAGGCAAACTGTAGAACCATCTAACTCAGGGACTTAATTTTAAAAGGCGTACAAGATAAAGTAAGGGGATTAAGTGCTGTTGCCTCTGAGCCTGAACTGTTAAGCAAGCTCTGAATCTGGCCAGCCATAATGTTCTGTTATGTTGAGAGAGCAAAGTGAAGGGCAGGGAAAAGAGTGCCTCATCAAGACTCAAGTAAGACATCTTAATTATGAGAATTGTATACTTATGGTTCCCACAGTGGGGAGTATGGTCCTTACCAAGTGGCTTGGACCCACTAAAGCAATAGTAGAAGATGCCCAGTCCCTGGCTTTGGGTAGAGGGGGGAATGTAGGCAAGTAACAGGCAGAATTCAGTATGGATCGTGTGTATCTCTGAAGTGGCAAGCCTCTGGCAATACAACACCTGAGGCCTCATCCACCCAAGCATGTGAATTTGATAAAATCTCGCATTGTATTCAGACCAAGGTTAGTCAATGAGGCAGACAGATTGTTTTTACGTAATGTCAATTTGGCATAAGAAAAAATCGCAGCATGCTATGGGTGCCTCCGCAAATCAAGTCATGTACACCCATATAAGTCTATGGTTGCATGTAGAACATTGAACTGCACTTGAATGTCACCCAAGTGCAGTACGATATACTCAGATGCAGGCAATAAAGAAAATGGAGAAAATAATCTCTCCATTTCCTACTCAACTGTGCCCCGATTCTTGCATGTGAGAGAATTGCAGCACAGTAGAATGACACTTGGCTCACGCTTGCAGCAGAGTCTGAACAGGGTGTTATTAGCATATCACATTGGATGCTGTACACTCGTGTGACCACAGCCTGATAAGCAGGGTCCAGCACTGATATGTGCTAAGATGGTTAAAAGGACCACTGTGGGCTTAGGTTTTTGTGCAAGGTGGTGGGTCCTTGTGTGAGTTGCTCAGACCCTACTGGAGCCTGACAGATGGAATTTAACATTGCATGACTAAGGGCCCTTTCACATCTGCGTTTTTCGTAATTCGCGGCAGATGCGGTGAAAAAACCGCATCTGCCGCGTTTGCCGCATAACGGTTCCACTTGCGGCACGGTTGCGGTTTTTTCCATAGGAAGTATAGGGGGACTTGCGGCAGATGCGGCAAGTGCGGTATTGCACTTGCGGCAGGTGCGGCAGCGAAAAAAACCGCAGTTTGTCAAAATGTATGGGAGTAAACGTAAATCCTTCTGGGAAAGCATTTTGTGGACAGATGAGACCAAGATAGAGCTTTTTGATAAAGTACATCATTCTATTGTTTACTGACATCATTCTATTGTTTACTGAAAAAGTAACGAGGCCTACAAACAAAATAACACAACACCTACAGTCAAATATGTGGGAGGTTCAAAGATGTTTTGGGGTTATTTTTCTATCTCTGGCATTGGGTGCCTTGACTGTGAACAAGGTATCATGAAATCTGAAGATTACCAAAGTATTTTGGGTTACAATGAAGTAACCCGTTTCAAAAATCAGGGTTTGCATCCTAGGTTATAGGTCTTCCAAAAGAACAATAACCTCAAGAATATATCAAGAAGCACCCAAAAAAAGATGGAAAAAAGTGCTGAAGAGTTCTGAAGTGGTAAGAAATGGGTCTGGATCTAATACCAATTGAACACTTGTGAAGAAGTCTTAAATTGCTCTTGTGAGAAGGCAATGTCTTCAAATATGAGACACCTGGAGCAGTTTAAAATAGACATGTGTGTCCAAAATTTCAATTTAGAGGTGTAAGGCCGGCTTCACACTGCGTGTGTGATCCGATCCGTAGCTGTCCGCTTGTAGCAGACAGCCGCGGACCGGATCAGCACACAGGACTGGGGGGCTATTATGCCCTCCGATCCTGTGTGCAGCCGCACGCAGTTCCCACTGCTGATAGGTGAGGACCGCAGGTTTTTTTGGGCCGCCTAATCTTTTGCTTCTAGCAACTAAGATTTTATAATTAGGTCCAATTTTTTGTGTTGTGTTTGTAAAATGAATGTTTTCAAAACAGGAAATCACGTCATTGTCATTTTTAATTGAATATTCTTCCATCCAGAGAGCTTTCATACACCAATTTTCGAAAAGGAAAATTGCTAATGTGGCAAGTAATGGGCTAAAACATTGGGGACATGGAAATATAACATTTTACTGGTAAAGATGTATTTTTTTTTATTAGCTGCAAATATCTCAGTTATGCAAGGATCAAATGGTGAAATTGGACCCCAAAAGTTATTATACAATATCTCCAAAACATGTTGATATCTCATATAACGTCAGAAACCACTGCTTGGCCACACATCAGGGCTGAACAGGAAGAAGTGCTATTTGACATTCGGATCACAGATTTTGCTAGAATAGTTTAAGGGCGATATTTGTGGAGCCACTGAGTTGCCAAAACAGCAAAAAAACAAAAAAAAAGTTACCCCATTGTAAAAATTGCAACTGATAAAGAATTAATCCACAAGTGCAGTGACTATTTTGTAACATTCATGTCGTGACTTTTTTCTGGACAATTGCAACTATATCAGCCTAGTTCCCATATATGGTGAGAAGCTTTTGCCCCTGGAGACACACATCCCATAAATTGTTAACTGGGTTCTTCCCAAAACAATAATGCCATACATAGGGCCACTTATAGCAATTTATTCCCAGTGGGGTTTAGGAGGTGGGAGTTGTTTGGATTTGATAGCGCAGATTTCACTGGATTATGTAGAGTGGTGGGAGCTGTTGATATTCCAGAGACTTTGCTCTACCAGCAATGTGGGAATTCTCTGACATTTCTAGTGACAGATGATGGAAACATTTACAAAGTGCAATATAAAACCTACAAATGTGGCCACAAAATTAATAAAATGGGGCGTTTTTTTGATATATTTAAATAAAATAACAGTAAAAAGAAATGCAGAATCTTGGACAAAGTGCTTCAGTGTCCGCGCTGCTGCTCCGAGACCAATGAAACACAGACAAGGGAATGTCTGGATCAGATACAGCCTCTATTGTCCTACGCGTTTCGGAGCCTCCTCCCGAGCTCCTTTCCGAGGAAGGAGCTCGGGAGGAGGCTCCGAAACGCGTAGGAAAATAAAGGCTGTATCTGATCCAGACATTCTCTTGTCTGTGTTTCATTGGTCTTGGAGCAGCAGCGCGGACACTGAAGCACTTTGTCCAAGATTCTGCATCACGATCACGGTCACCGTTTAAAGTGCGGTCCCTGCAGCAGCTGCCTGTACGCTATTCTACCAGTTGTGGGTTTCACAACTGACAAAGGTGAGCAATTCCACATCGCTAAGTGAAAGTGTCATCTAAGATAAGACCCTATACGCGCATTTTTTTTTTCACAGTAAAAAGAAATGACAGTAATTAATAACACTGGGGAACAATTTGAAAAAATTTTTCTGTTGAGTTAGGTTTTTGAGCTGATTTTTTATACTAAAATTGGCATGCTGATTCCAAAAATGTAGTCAGTTTTTTTCTAGCACGTCAAGTTTTTCCTCCACAACTTATCTGCCAGAGATGCACAATTGCATTGATATCTGTAATAAGACTTGTTATCTGATTACAATATATATATATATATATATATATATCCTTTGTAAAAAACATGATAGTGTTAAAAAACATATTTGTCATGCCTATTTCTTATATATTTCATTTTTTGTTCATATTTGTACTATTTAAAAAAAACAACACTTTTTAGGTACAGTTTACATATTTTTGAGAAGACAAAAATCCTATAGTTCAAAAACTTGACGTGATAGAGAAAAACTGAGATCATTTCTGGATTCAGCATCCAAAAATTAATTAAGAACAGTTGTCTGACCTAACTCCTAAAAAATTGTGTTCCCCAGTGTAATCTGTACTAGAGGCATAAACAAGGAGAAGTGGGTATAAGATGCAACAACTATTCAAAGCCAGTCGGGACAGATGCCTGTCGGAGTTAGCTCTCATTTACAGCTGTCACTCATGGGATTTTTGGCTATGGAGAGACAGGCTCTATTTACTTATTCCCAATTGCCATTTTAAAACAGTGATGAGGGAATAAGTAGCCTTAATGACTGATGTTTATATGCATTTCGGCACTCATTAAGGAGTTAATATAGAGCAGCCATGCCTGGCGCTGACAGCAGAAAGAATACACAATCTAGTCTTGTTAACTAGGTGGAAAGAAAAGTTTCAAAGGTAAAACATGGCAATCATATTGTCTCCTTGTGTTGATTGCCCATTTGAGTGGACACAGAGGTGACTGGCTCTAACACAAATGTTACATATACTTTGAGAAAACAAAGTGAAGCTACTCTTAAATTAACATGAGCTTTTTATTATATTTAGCTCTGTCAAAAGTTTAATATTGCAAACATTGGGGGAATAGGGCATGGCATGTTAGAACTCTTCAGATCCAAAAGTTTTGTTCTATTCTGAAGATTAGGCAAAAGTGTTCCCTTCACTCGTTGAGCATTAAACATTATTATATGTGGGATATTATTACATTACTTGAATCTAAGTTGCATTTATTTTAAAATGTATTTCTATGAAAAATGACATAACAAATGTGGCCATATGGGTAGGACAGAAATAATGACTGTGATACATAGACGCAGCCTAAACCAAATATTGAAGGTCATCAGTACTTATATACCTCTCTACTTACTATTTGAATGCTGCAATAATTATTGATTGAACCATTTAAAGAGAGAGATTGAGCTGGGAGCTCCTTTATTGCACCAAAGAGAAATTCAAGTGACATAATCAAGCTTGAAGCTTTATGTAGGTTGGCCACCATGGGTTTATTTAAGAAATCAATTAGCTTAAAAATATAATGTTTTGTATAGCTAAAAAAATTAACTTTACCAATGTATACTATTAAAAACATCAAATTTAAATGTAGTTAAAAATAACATTGAAAAACATCTACATTTTTAAAATTAACTTGACAAAGTCCCAATTCATTAAACCATACAAATTTTGAATTTTCACAATCATAACAACTTAAAAATAAACAGATATCATCATTCATGTTGTTTGATGTACTTTCCTTTAAAAGTAATATTTCAGCATTTTTTGCCCAAACAAAAATAAATATGAACTAAACTCTGATGAACTGTATTTGTATCAAAAATGGCACATATATAAAGTACAGCTCTTCTGGCAAAGCAATGGCTCCTATAGTTAGTGTGAACAAAATACAAAATAGTTATGGACTTTGTTATTCAAAAAGTAAAAATAAGAACAATTGTTCTTGCCCTCGAGGATAAAAGTAGCCTAGAACATATGGAGAAAGGTTTAACGCCTCAATCACAGAAAGTAATAAGAATAGAACATATTAGTCTAAACAATGCTGACATTTTTTAATGGCAGTAAAACACTAAATAACAGTATTCTTATATGTATATATATAATTTTGTATCATACTGCTGGAACTCACATTAAGTTGAAATAAGAGTGCAAAAAGACTGAAAGTAAAGGGTAATTGATTTGAAAATAATCCCTGCAATGAATCGAGACACTGAAAAGCCTTTGGCAAGGAAATTGAAAAACGCAAAGTAGAACAAAATAAAAGCTGAAAAAGAAATCCATGCATTTTATTAGGTGACTGATTTTTATCATACTGGGCTCACTTTAGTCTTATACCAGAGAATATGTATTTATATTGTCAATGTCACCTATCACATTTAACATTCAGTATTAACACATTGCCTATTGCAAATGCCCAATATGACACATTTCAATATTCTATTTTTTATTTTTCACTTGTTTAATATTATCATACTTCAATCCGATATCTTGAATCTAACTAGAAATTTTAAATGCAGGATCTCTCTATAAAGTACAATGGAACCTTGGATTACGAGCGTAATTGGCTCCGGGAATGTGCTTGTAATCCAAATCATTTGTTTATCAAAGAAATGAGAAATAATTGAAATGCAGATGATTTCTTCCACAACCCAAAAATATCTACTGAATTCATATAAAATTACTACAGTTTTCCAATTAATTGCAGTTTTATGGTATATGCAGTATACATATGTGCAAGAAGTTAATCAGTTACAGTATCTAAAGTTGGTTTATTTGTGGCATCATACAGGTACAGTATCAAGTATAGAGGCTCCATGTTCAGAGTGCGGTGAACACACAATGGCTACAACCCAGAAGTGAGGAAAAGACTGCCATTGATGGCTTATGTGCTAGAAGTGGTGAGTATTACTAGTACTGTGATGTATCTGCGCATGAAGGGAGGTACCCCTGCAGAGCAGTGGGGAGGGCTCACATTTTGCTCTTATTCCTAATCTTGCTCTCATACAAAGTTACAATTTATTAAAAATGTTAACTTGTCTTGCAAAACGCTCTCAAACCAAGTTACTTGTAATCCAAGGTTCCACTGTACTTTAAAACAAATCCAAATGAATTAATTAGCCCTGGTTAATGGTAGTACAAATACACTATACATCTGTATAATATCCATTTGCTGATGAATTTTCAAGGCAATGAGTAAATTAATTTCCCTCTGGGTACTGGTAAATTAATTACTGGATTAATGCTTGGTTAATCAGAATAGGTCTGGCTTCAGAAACTTCTACGAATTAGCTGCAATTGTTGGGAAAAACTCTCCTTCATTATACTCTACAATGGCTATCAGTGTTGACTTGTTTTGCCATACAAGTTGATGCTGATTGTCCAGGTCTGAATTAAGAACTAATCACTACAGACCTTCAAATTTGTCTAAAAGTGGGTGGTCCAAACTTGGAATAGCTTAGAAAGAAAATAGTAAGAAGAAAACTGAAAGTATTATAACATGACTAAATGTATGAATAATTGGCTACAAATCACAGTATGCTATAATCGGAATGAACAATCATGTATGGAAGAAAACTTAAAAACTAAAACATGTAGCAGGTTCTCACGTGGAAATACAAAGCATTTTCATTCTTTGTAATGAACAAATTGAAACCACTTTTAAGTTCGCAGATAAATTCCAATTCGTGGTGAGGAGGAAAAATATTGCTACATTATACCCAAAGCTTGTATTATGTGTAGGTGATGTTTTAGAGTACGAGTGGTGCACATAACTTCTTTTTCAGTTGGGTGCACTCTATAACTCACCTACAAAATTCCTTAATAAATTAAAAAAAAGAAGCTATAGTACAGTATATCACAAAAGTGAATACCCCTTCACATTTTTGTAAATATTTTATCACCATATTTTTTGGATTACAAAATGCACTTTTGTTCCCCCAAATTTTAGGGGAAAGTTGGGAGGTGTGTTTTATTATTTGAATCCCCTAGGGGAAGAAGCGGCTTTGGAGTAGTGTTTGGGAGCTAGGTAGGACTTGATCAGGCTGCAGAGGCAGCCTGTGGTCATGGGCTCATTAGCCTCATGTAATATGCACTGCATCCCGCTGTCCATCACCTAAGTGCTGAAGCCATACTGAAAGGTGGGCAGGAGAAGCGATGCATATTATATGAGCCTGCACTCACCCCCATCTCGGATATGCCCCTGTCACTCTATATAGCCCCCCTGCTGGCTAACATGCTAAAATAATAGACGTTTTTTAACTCAACCTCCGTTGCCTCATGTTTTCAGCTCAGTGGTGTCTCTTACTGTGTCTGTGCCTGGCATCAGATTATGTGACTGGCACAGCACATTGATGCCATCCCTGTGCACCCCGGTCATATGATCCGATACCTGGGACAAATGCAGTAAGAGACACTACTTAGCTGGAAGCACGGAGTGATGGAAGGTGGGTTAAATTGTTTATCATTTTAGCATGTGAAATAGCAGAGCAGCTATATAGAGTGAGAGGGGGATAGGGGACATAACCAGTACATGGGGGCTATGTGCCAGCACACGGTGGCTATGTGCCAGCACAAGGGGGCTATGTGATAGCACACTGTGGCTATGTGCCAGCACACGGTGGCTATATGCTAGAACATGGGGCTATGTGCCAGCACATGATGGCTATGTGATAGCACAAGGAGGCTATGTGCCAACAGAATCGAGGCAATGTACCAGCATAATGGGGCTATGTGCTAGCACAAGGGGGCCATGTACCAGGATGGGGGTTATATATGGTTTGTAAGATAGACAATGGCATTATAAGATGGACCCCATTTGACATTAAAACATTTTTTTTTCTCTTTTCCTTCACCTAATTTGGGGTGCGTCTTAAGGTACCATCACACGCGGCAATATTGCTTGCAATTTCACTGGCAATTTGCTGGTTGCTGTGAAAATACGGACACATTGTTCTATTTTGTTGCCGTGTACAAGTGGAACAATGTGTCCATGATTTCACAGCAACCAGCAAATTGCCAGTGAAATTGCAAGCAATATTGCCGCGTGTGACGGAACCTTTATACTCCTGTGCATCTTATAAAGTGAAAAATATGGTATATGCTTTCATAGGACAACACTGAGGATATGACATGTTGATACAATGTAAGTAGTCAGTGTGCAGCTTGTATAACAGTGGAAATTTGGTGTGCCTTCTAAATAACTTAACACACAGGGTGACCAGAAAAATGCCCACAGGAAAATTTCTCACATGGAAAATTGCCCACACGGAATATTGCCCACATGGAATATTGCCACATGGTAAATTGCCCACATGGAAAGTTACCCACATGGAAAATTGCCCAGACAGAGAATTGGCAATTGCAACATCACAAAGTTTCATATCTATGATATTTGAGGTGCAAGGTGAGGATGTTCACATGATAGGTGAAAAATGTCCACAGAAAATTGCCTAAAGACTTGAATGTCCACAGGAAAACAGTATTGAGTTATAGGTGAGATGCCCTGCATGACAGAGAATAGTATAAAATTATAGTTTAAATGCTCTGCAGGACAGGGAATAGTATACAGGTATACATGAAATGCTATGCAGGGCAGGAAACTAATATAGAATTATAGGTGAGATGTTTTCCAGGGCAGGAGAATGTCGGTGAAAATTGCCCACACAGAAAATTGCCCACAAGTTTATTATGAACAGTTAATTAAAGACCTGCAGTCCCATGCAACTCCACAGAGAATCCAGTGATACTTTTGTGAGTACTGTGATGACCACCTGCTGTGAGGCTGAGCTGCTGGCAAGGCAGAACCCCCGAGAAACCCTGAGACCCTTTACCCCTATACAGGGATCTGGAATTACAGAAAAGCCCAGGAGGTAGTTGCCTAAGTTGAGCAGCGGACCAGAGCAGGAAGGTCGCCAGGAAGGGAATAAAAACCAGGATCTGAAAATGTAGTCAGGAGTCTGAGTCTAAACCGGGAGGGCAGCAAATGTACCAAATTGTCAGGCTGAAGCAGGGTCCAAAAGTCCAGGCAAAGGTCAGAGTCAAAACTGGGAGGGCATGTAAGGTACCAAATCACCAGGGTGAAGCAGGGTCCAAAAATTCAGGCAAAGGTCAGAGTCAAAACTAGGCACACACTAGATCGCTACAGAAACCAAGACTATATCTGGTGGCCTGCAAGACAGGCTCCAAAGTATTTGAAGGGTGCAGTTACCTCCCATAGGCTGGAGCTCACAGCCTGATGATCTCATCCAGACCGCCCCTAGAACCTGGCCAAACAGCGATGCACGATTGGCACCAACCATCCCACTTATGACAGAAGAACAAAGGCTGCGCCTTCCAGATGCCTCTACAGGACCCTCTCTTCTACAACTAACGTCACCCACAGGAGAAACATGGCGGCGCCCAGTGACAGAGGCAGACGTCAAAGGAGCAGGTCCATATGAGGACATGGCCCTTCTATCATCGGCACGATCAGCCGACGCAATCCGGCGCCTTCCAGCGGGCGAGGCAGGAACACCTGCCACCAAGTCCAACAGCAACGTGACAAGTACAGATAGCAGTGATAGCTCCTCTGGGTCACACTGCTGCTGGTTCTGCATGTGCTGCTGTTTTGTGCTGGTGGGAGAGGTGAAGCTGAATCAGTGAGAGATGAGAGCAAACTGGATCTACCTATTGCTGATAATGACAGACTGCTACAAACCAGAGATATTTATAATTTTTGCACTAGGTCAACTGTAAATCACAAGTTGAGCATATATCATGTGAACATCCTCACCTTGCACCTCAAATATCATAAATCTGAAACTTTATGCTATAAGCTAAGAGAGAAAGCACACATAGGGTCTTATCTGTTTATACACGTAATCACATTCAATTACTAACCTTGTGTTGTTGTGAGAGTCACAACAACTTTCAGGCAATAGCCCGGTTTGCAGCACTCCGCCCAAGATGAACTGAGATTTGCCAAAGGAGAAGGGGTGGATTCACATGCGCTGCCATCAAAGAATACTTCCGACAAGTCACAGTAGTAGAAGCAGCAGTACTTTTATTCCATCTAATGTGTTTTGTGGGTCTGCAGCCCACTTCCTCAGAGATCCAAAGGTTTACAGACAACTGTTAGGACCAAGACGCTAATGGCCTTCAAGAATGTCATCACGCCCCTTACATCACTGGAAAAAAGGAGTTTCCGACTTTCTGACTCGCAGTCTCGAGTATCTGGAGATATAATTTTTCTTCAAAGATAAAGATGCCAGGATGCTCATGGCGTTCACGAAATCATCACGTCCCTCACATCACTAAAAAAAGGAGTTTCCTACTTTTTATACATTTATGTGATCACCCACAAATAAATGTAGAATTGTAGCTTAACCACTCTTATCCCAACAGATAGCACACAAAGGAATGATCTTAACAAACAATTCATGGTACAAAGCATCAGTTATGAAAACCAATTACAGTTACGATCCAAATAGATATAGATGAACTAAATAAATGTGTCTCAAAAATGAACAAGTGGTGCCTCTCTGAATAGAACTCACTAATTCAGAGTTTTCTCATATATTGCGAGATGTATTGATCAAATGTCTTAGTCCTCATATCCACCTTGGTATAATTCACTCAGGAGGATCCTATTACAGCACAGGAGTGGCGACCCCGGCAGTGAACCATAGGTATTCCAATCTACAGTGCATCCCCCTGGAGCCTTACCTATAATCGTCAAGGCTGCACCAATTGTTAGACTTCCTCAGCTCAATAAACCGCGTTTTATTTCCGCAAGTGCCAAAACCGCACTTGCCGCACCTGCTGCAAGCCCGCATATACATTGTATGGGGCTTGCCGCAACTGTGCCGCAAGTGCAGCGGTTATGCGGTAATCGCGGCAGAAGCGTTTTTTTCACCGCATCTGCCGTGATTTAAAAAAAAATGCTAGTGTGAAAGTACTCTTACATTAAAATAAAGTAAATCATTATTGTGGTTTCTCATACTGCAGGATGAGAAGCAGTGGTGGCTCAAAGGAGTATATATATACTTTCCAATGCACAACCACTTATACCTCAGTCTGTTTCATCTGAAATGCTCCTTTCAAACAGCACAGGAGTGGTGACCTGGGCAGTGAACCAGCGGGACTGTGTCGAGCCCACTGGGACGAGGGTACTCGGTACCGGACCGGGTCTTTACTGGGGAAGTCACGGGTGGTCCTGGTCCGGACCGTGTCCTGGGCCCTGGCAAATAAAGGGGGATATTTACAGGGGTTGTCAGTCGTGACGCCACCCACTTGATGCGGCCAGTGATGGGGGCCGCCGCTGCTGCAGAACCTCCGGTGATGATGGGATAGCAGCTTAGGTGGTATAGTTCCAGTGGGTAGAACTGTGTTCCCCGGGGCAGTAAGGGTTAAGTCTATTGTGGATTGTGTAGCACACTTACTTTGCAGACGCTGCAGGGATCTCTCCTCAGCGTTGGTGCTGACAGGCTGTGCTGTGCTGTGGCTCTGCAGGTGGAGGTCTTTCTGTATTCCTGTATGGAGGGAATAGCTTTCATGCAGAGACACAAGGGAAACAGTTCCAGGGTTTTCCAAAGCTTTACTCTCAGTTCTTTCAGTTATTTAACAGCACAGTCACAGTTCTTACACAGTTCGAGTTCACGGGCACATTCTCCCTCTCCGGGTTCCCTTTGCTCCCTGCAGCCAGGCCTTTCTCTCTGTGACCCCTCACACAATCTGCAATGTCCTTCCCGGGCTGTTACATTCTCCTTACTTCGTGTTGTGCGACACTGGACAGTATGGCGGTGACTCGGGCTTCTGTGAGTCCTAATTTGTCACTGAGCTGCCTGTCCTCTGGGTAGGGATCTCAATCTGAAACTCAGACCCCCCGTCATGTTGTTTGGGGATGCCGGGTAAACTACGGTCCCCTCTAGAGCCGACACTCTACTTCAGCCCAGCCTCCAGCAGTCCTCAAGCCTGAGGCTCTACCAGGCTCCTTTCTCTCTGTTCCTCTCGGTACCATAGGAGGGCTACTCCGCCTGCAGTCAGTAGCTTCAGCTGCGTTCCTAGGGCCCGGGTTACACCGTCCCTTCTCAGTCCTCTCACACTCCTGGTGGTATCAGCTTCAGATGGGCTTGCTCTCTCCTCTGGCTCGCACTGGCTCAGTACAGATTCTGCGCTCCTAGGCCTTACTCTCACAGGACGTGTGAGCTTCAGTCTTTGCTTCTCAGCCTACCTCGGCCTACTTCTGGTCTTTACTGTTCAGCTCACTGTGGCCTACTGAACACATTCACTCCTCCCCCTTCCAATATACTGTCAAGTCACCTGACTTCTGGTGTGCCCAACCCACTCCTCTGAATCCACCACCCCTCAATCTCATAGAGTATCTAATCTCAGGGCTGGATGTTACCTCCTCTTACACATGGGTATGTGGGCTGTGAGGGTGTTGTTGTGCAACAAGTGTCCTACCTGCCTGGCTGCAGTTCCCTTTTGTGGCCTCCTGGACGCAGGGGCGCCACAACTGCAGTCTATAGTGCATCCCCCTGGAACATTACCCATAATCATCAACCTGCACTATTATTCAAAATCTTCCAGCTCTGTGATTACAGAGCTGCAGGTTTTATATTTGAATAAAGAGATCATTATTATAACTTTCTCATAACTCAGAATAGATACAGTGGTAACTCAAATTTAAATTCAGAGGCACCACCGCCTCTTCTGTATCAATTGTGGTTTTATTTAAACAAATCTTGTGCCTCATTTAGACCCTGTGGGGATAATGTCCTCAATTTATGGATGCAATATATCTCCTTCCTTGAGAATACCTGATCACTATTGGAGACCGATTCAGGAATGTGTTACCAAAAATGAGATTTCCTTAGAGAGAAACTTCGCACAATGATGGGAAACACCGTGAGTCTGTAATCCTTCCCTGACATTATGTCTATGTGAGGACATACGATTTTGTAATTTCTGCGAGGTTTCACCCACATGTTGTTTTCCACAAATACAGTTTAGTAGGTATATAACATACATTGATCGAAGGTGGCTATAAAAAGATTGGCATACGTAGGTGTCACCTTCAAGCCCATCGCAGTCCCGAGTATCTGATGATACTCAAAAATAAAGAAATGATTGTATAGTATGAATGATCACCATTTTAAAGAAATCCAAAAGTATTTTATTTTTAAAAGTATGGAATTCATACTATACAATAATGTCTTTATCTTTGAAGAAAAATTATATCTCCAGATACTCGAGACTGCGAGTCAGAAAGTCGGAAACTCCTTTTTTCCAGTGATGTAAGGGGCGTGATGACATTCTTGAAGGCCATTAGCGTCTTGGTCCTATTTATACCCTGTGTAACAGTTGTCTGTAAACCTTTGAATCTCTGAGGAAATGGGCTGCAGACCCATGAAACGAGTTAGATGGTATAAAGGTACTGCTGCTTCTACTACTGTGACTTGTTGGAGGTATTCTTTGACGGCAGCGCATGTGGATCCACCCCTTCTCCTTTGGCAAATCTCAAATCTGAAATTTTGTGATGCTGCAATTGGCAATTTGCCTGTGGGCATTTTTCCTGTGGGCTATTTTCCTGAAGGCATTTTTCCTGTTGGCAATTTTCCTGTGGGCATTTTTCCTGTGGGCATTTTTCCTTTGGGCATTTTCAGGGAACCAACACATGCATTAATGTTTAAATGTTGATAACAAAAGTAAGTGCACCCCAAATTGAAAATGGCCAAATTGTACCTAATTAGCCATTTTCTCTCCTTGGTGTCATGTGAATCATTAGGGTTGCAATGTTTCAGTTGTGAAAGGGGAGAAGGTATTAAATTTGGTGTTATCGCCCACACACTCTCGCTTATTGGTTTCTGAAATTTGAACATGGCGCCTCATGACAATGAATTTTTTGAGGATCTGAAAAAAAGGTTGCTCTACATAAAGATTTAACTGACCTGCCACATAATGGTCAAGACCATGCAGTGGTTTATCAAGACAGGTTCCACTGAGAATAGGCCTTATCATGATTGACCAAAGAAGCTGAGTGCATGTGCTCAATGTCATATCCAGAGTTTATCTCTTCAAAATAGGTAGTGCTCAGACCATGCACTACATCAAATTGGTCTACTAGGCTGTCGTCCCAGAAGATAACATCTTCTAAACATAATGCACAAGAAATCCTGAAGTTTTCCAAAGACAAGCAGACTAAGGATGTGGATTACTGGAACTATTTCCTGTGGTCTGATGAGACCAACATAAACTTATTTGGCGTCAAATGTGTGCACCCGCAAATACTCTTTCAAGATGACCACTGCCTTGCTAAAGAAAAGAAACTGAGGGTAAAGGTGCTGGACTGGCCAAGCATGTTTCTATATCTAAACCCTATTGAGCATCTGTGGGGTATTCAGAAATAAAATATGGAGGAGCACAGGGTCTCTAACATCCACCACCATGCCGATGTCATGAAGGAGAAAAAGAGGATTCCAGTGGCTCCTGTGAAACTCAATTGAACTCTATACCCTAAAGAGTTAAAGAAATATTTAAAAATAATGGAGGTCAAACACAATTTTGACATTGTGGGCACAATTTGGTCATTTTCACCTAGAAGTGTACTTACCGTATATACTCGTGTATAAGCCGAGTTTTTCAGCACAAAAAATGTGCTGAAAAGTCCCCCCTCGGCTTATACACGAGTATATACGGTAGCCCCAGCTGTATACAGCCCCCCCCATGGTATCCAGGGCCCCCCTTGCTGCACACCTGTAAAGTAAGATGTCAGTGTACTTATCACTGCCGCCGCCGCTCCGCTGCACCGCGCTGCTATGGGTCTTCATGCTTCCTTCTCCGGCGCACAGGAAATTACATCATTGTTCGAGCGCCGGAGAAGGAAGCATGAAGACCCGGAGCAGCGCGGTGACCGAGCAGCGGAGCGGCGGCGGCGATAAGTATACTGACATCTTAATTTACAGGTGTGTAGCAAGGGGGGCCCTGGATACCATGGGGGGGCTATATACAGCTGGGGCTGATGTATACAGCTGGGGCCCCTGTATACTACTGATAGGGGGGGAGGTCTGTATACCTCTGGGGCTGCTGCTGTGTATACCCCCTGGGGCTGCTGCTGTATATACCCCCTGGGGCTGCTGCTGTATATACCCCCTGGGGCTGCTGCTGTATACACCCCTGGGGCTGCTGCTGTATATACCCCTGGGGCTGCTGCTGTATATACCACTGGGGCTGCTGTATACTACTACTGGGGCTGCTGTATACTACCACTGGGGCTTCTGTATACTACTACTGGGGCTGCTGTATACTACTACTGGGGCTGCTGTATACTACCACTGGGGCTTCTGTATACTACTACTGGGCTGCTGCTGTATATACCACTGAGGCTGCTGTATACTACTACTGGGGCTGCTGTATACTACCTCTGGGGCTTCTGTATTCTACCACTGGGGCTGCTGTATATACCTCTGGGGCTGCTGTATATACCTCTGGGGCTGCTGTATACTACCACTGGGGCTGCTGCTGTATATACCACTGGGGAGGCTGCTGTAACACTGCTGGGGCCTGTATGTACCACTGGGGAGGCTGCTGTATACCACACTGCTGGGGGCTGTATACTACCACTGGGGAGGCCTGTATACCACTGCGGGGGCCTGTATACCACACTGCTGGGGGCTGTATACCTGTGCTGGGGTCCACCCTCGGCTTATACACGAGTCAATAGGTTTTCCCAGATTTAGGGGGCAAAAGTAGGGGGGTCGGCTTATACACGGGTCGGCTTATACACGAGTATATACGGTACTTTTGTTGCCAGTGGTTTTGACATTAATGGCTGTGTGTTGAGTTATTCAGAGAGAACACCAAGTTTACACTGCTATATAAGCTATACCCTGACTACTTTAAATTGCATTAAAATGGCATATCATTACTGTTGTCCAATGAAAAGATATAAAATATTTACAAAAGTGAGAGGGGTGTATTCACTTTTTTGATATACTGTATCAACTACAATGTAAAAATAACTTGCTGTGCCTCAGTTTAGTCTACTTAACTTTTGACAACCACTTCAGGTTTCTGTAGGCGTGAACAAGTATCTGGCTGGCGAGCGCAGCCGCAATGACTTCATTGCTTCTGCGCGGTCACATGACGCCGGGTAGAAGCAGGAAGGAGACGAGGACGCGCTGTAACAGCGAGGAGGGTAAGTATGAAAGCTATTCTTTTACAAGTATACGGCAGCAACCGGGGGCCTGTATACCACTGGTGGGCCTGTATACCACTAGGGGGGCCTGTATACCACTGGGGGGGCCTGTATACCACTAGGGGTGCCTGTATACAACTAGGGGGGCCTGTATACCACTAGAGGGGCCTGTATACCACTGGGGGGCCTATATACCACTGGTGGGGCTGTATATACAACTGGGGGGAGCCTGAATATACCACTGGGGGCCTGTATATATCACTGATGGGGGCCTGTATATATCACTGGGAGGCCTGTATATATCACTGATGAGGGCCTGTATATATCACTGGGGGGCCTGTATATAACACTAATGGGGGCCTGTATATAGCACTGGGGGGGCCTGTATATGCCACTAATGGGGGCCTGTATATACCACTGGGGGAGCCTGTATATACCACTGAGGGGGCTGTAACCTCTGATGGGGGGCCTGTATATACCACTGATGGCCGTCCTGTATTTACCACTGATGGGGGCTGTAACCTCTGATGGGGAAGAACTGTATACCAGTGATGGAGGTCCTATATACCAGTGATGGGGGATTATATACCAGTAATGGGGGGCCTTTTATCATGATGAGAGGGTCTGTATACCATGATGAGAGTCTGCTTCATTTTCCCCCCTAGGCTTATACTCGAGTCAATAAGTTTCCCTAGTTTTGGAGGGTAAAATTAGGGGTCTCGGCTTATACTCGGGTCGGCTTATACTCGAGTATATACGGTACTCACCTGTCCGACGCCTGCATAGGGACCGGCAGATAAGACATCCGATCGCTGGACAAAGATCTGTCACTACCAGCCAATCAGGTGGCCGGTAGCGATCTGGTCAATCAGATGGCGCTACATCACAACTACATCATCGCTAGCGGCCACCTGATTGGCCAGTTTGCAAGGTCCTGACAGTACATCTAGGACGTTGCAAATTGGCCAATCAGGTGGCCGCTAGCGATCACGTGGTTCTGACATGGCGCCATCTGATTGGCCAGATTGCTACCAGCCATCTGATTGGCTGGTAGTTACAGGTCCTTGTCCAGCGATTGGATGTCTACTCTGCCGGTCCCGATGCAACCGCACTTGCCACACCTGCCACACACCGCAAGCCCCATAGACAATGCATGGGGCTTGCCGCAAGTGTGCCGCAAGTGCAGCCGTTAGGCGGAAAATGCGGCAGATGCTTTTTTTGACTGGATCTGCCTCATTTTTTCAAATATGCCAGTGTGAAAGTACCCTAATCTAAGCCTTCCACCAGAATAAGGGTAAAGTAATCTTTTTGTCTAGTTCCTGCAGCAACCCAACTTCGTTCCCTGGTTGTCTCTATAATAACCGGTTTCTTCCAAATAGATTTTCTCTCCTATTATACCTATTTTTCCCAGGCAGTTCTTGAAGGTCAAATAGATCCTCCATCTGTTAATATTCAGTCCTTCCTTGCCAGATCCTTTATGAGATTTGATCTCCTATTGTATAAATTTCTACTCTGGCATCTCATTCCAATACTCACCACTCTTGCCCGTGTATTCTTTTGTCCACTGATGTTTTCTGCAGCACGTAGCGCTCATTTACTCTGGGAGCTAAGACAAACACCACAGATGTTTTTATCCTGTCTAATGTCTTTGATCTTCTTAGGGCCCTTTCACATCAGCGGTAATTTGAAATCACGGCAGATGCGGTGAAAAACCGCATCTGCCGCGATTGCCGCATAACCGCTGCACTTGCGGCGCGGTTGCGGTAATCGCCATAGTAAGTATAGGGGGACTTGCGGCAGGTGCGGCAAGTGCGGTTTTGCACTTGCGGCAGGTGCGGCCGCAAAAAAAAATGCGGTCAGCCGCGGGTTTTTTTCGCAGCCGCACCTGCCGCAAGTGCAAAACCGCACTTGCCGCACCTGCCGCAAGTCCCCCTATACTTACTATGGCGATTACCGCAACCGCGCCGCAAGTGCAGCAGTTATGCGGCGGCTATGCGGCAATCGCGGCAGATGCGGTTTTTTCACCGCATCTGCCGCGATTTCAAATTACCGCTGATGTGAAAGGGCCCTTATTCCAAACATTCAAGCATGGGGGTGGTGTAGACGGTAAACCACACCATACTGAGAAAGTACATATGACAGCTCCCGGTTTGATTCCTTTCTCTTCTAGTGCTGAACAATTTATTCTCTATCTGTATATTTAATATTTTAATTAAAATGATCAGCATAGTTTTTATCTTTAAATCCTATTCATATTATGCAATTTTTCTATTAAAATAAGTTTTTAATGTTTAGCGCTTGTATGACAAGTATCACCACACACGTCTTTGAAAAGTGATTTTTGTATTTTATTAATTTGTTTGATCTGTATATGTACACAGCATGTTGATATAAAAAAATTCTTAATAATATTTTACTATAATATTGCATTTTAATGATTCATGTACCTTAATGATCTATTAATGCTGACGTCAATCTGTTTACTACCAATGATGACGTGATTCTGTTTACTAACAATGATGACGTGGATCTGTTTACTATTATTGATGACATTTTTACATCATTTCCAGCCACTCTAAAATGGCGACAGTCTATATTATCTGTAAGCTTTTCCCTGAGGAAGTGTGAAGTGCCACATGAAACGTGTTGGAATAAAGGCTCTATTCTGTTACTGCAGATTGACATTTCTCTTGATTGGCGGTGTGATTTTTTTCCATCCATCTCCACAGCATTGTTGATATCTTCTGATCCACGGGTGGTTCGCTGCAGCCTAAGGCGTGTGTAGTGGTTGTGTCTCACACAACCCCACAAGTTGAGCATACTTGCCAATACATCAATATTCTTGTGTTTATCAGTTAAGGCCCTATGTGCACTGTTTTTTTCCTCTAGTTTTTTTCCTCTAGTATAAAGAATAAAGTTACATTAAAACCAAGCACACCATTGTTTTTCTTATGATATTCTCAATAATTTTGATGTGTCACATGACCCTCTTCACATTGAAAAAAATAAAGTTGGGTGCAAAATGGCCGACTTCAAAATGGCCACCATATCTGGAAATGACCACCTATCTGGAAAAATTTTCCCCCTCCAGTATACTAATGTCCCACAAACAGGAAGTTGATATCACCAACCATTCCCATTTTATTTAGGTGCATCCATGTAAATGGCCCACCCTGTATAAAAGGACATGTGAAAAAGCTGACAATTTAAAGGGTTTTATCCAAAATTGTAGGTTATTCCCCATCCAAGGAATAGCAATTATCTTCATAGTAGTTGATATCTCTGGGTCTGACCATTGGGACCCCCACCAATCATGAGGGGCACTGAAGAGGGTCATCTTAATGAAGTTAAATATGAGGTTAATGATTTGAATATATTCGACTTGGGGTCCCAGCAGTTAGGCCCAAAGATATTGAGAGATTGCCGCTTCCAAACTTGGTCCACCCCTTAAACAAAAGCATATCATGCATGATACTTCCATTGTAATTGCATCCTATGTACATAATTACTTTAAAACTCAAAAACATTATTAACAGATTCATTAGACGTGTATCACGAACATGCTTTAATTACTAATTTCTCTGTTTGCCCAATACTAATTATCTGTTTATACAATTTACATACGGCAAAATTTTGTATTGCATAATCAAACCTCATATTCAATAATATGAGTAAACAAAAAGCTTATTACAACTAATCCATCATGATAATGAAAAAGAAACAAGGTAAACAGAGAGGAAAATATATTAAATTTACAACTTATGAGAAATCTGCTAATTTACTATTTATGAAAGTCATTTGTCAGTACGGCCAATGCATACAAGATAAAATAGCAATGACACTGTTATATAGCTATGCATATGTGCAATACGCATAAGATCCCTATTTGTGAATAAAAATGTTTCTGTAAAATTTGTATCTGCTTAGTATTCAAAGTGGAATCTTCCTTCCGCCAGTTAGACCGATAAAAATTGAAAGGTACATCATCAGTCTAAAAGATTTAATATGCAAATTGTCACTTTAGTGAGAAAGTAGACAAACTCTAATGCCACCTAAGGGCTCCTTCACATCAGCGGTAATTTGAAATCGCGGCAGATGCGGTGAAAAAAAACGCATCTGCCGCGATTGCCGCATAGCCGCCGCATAAGGGCCCTTTCACATCAGCGTTTTTTGAAATTTGCGGCAGATGCGGTGAAAAAACCGCATCTGCCGTAATTACCGCATACCGGCTGCACTTGCGGTGCGGTTGCGGTAAACGCCATGCAAAGTATAGGCGTACTTGCGGCAGGTGCGGCAAAAATCCTGTCACCTGGCTACAGACTTTGCTGTGCTCAGTCAGCTTCCTAAATCAGGCATTATTGCTTTCACGGTGGGTGCCCGCAGAAAGTGGTGCTGGATTGGAGTAAGTATCCCTGGAAGTCCTGAGGCATGAATATTCTAATCCTTGGTGAGCCAGCGGAGGGTGAGACTCTGTTGCATTTTATATTGTGTGCTTTGTTTGGTTGTGTGTTATATACTGTTAATGGTTTGGGATCCAATAAAGCCTTCATATTGTGGTTCCCTCACCCTGTGTTGTCTTAGTGTTCCGCCCACAGTTAAGGAGATTGGGCGTTCAGTTGGGATGAGCCCTGTTCCTTGCTGTCTTTCTAAAGGCGGCCGGGCCAGCGGACGAGAGCACCCACTGACGTCGCATCTCCACAACTCTCTGTACACAAATCTGGGTATCAGTAAAAAGGACTATTTTCATAAAATCTGTTTTGGTTTTCAGATTGTAGGGACAAGACAGCATGGCAGCACGCAAAGTGCAGCAGAATGTAAACTGGAGATCTCAGAAACTGAAGGATCCCATAAAAAAAAAACATTTTTCTGCAGCATGCCAGGTCATGGAAGATGAGTCCTTCACCCATGATTACTGCCTTTGGCCATGTTACACTGGCACCTCAACTATCTCTCTTTCCCCTTACCAGTCTAATCTTTGAATTATTCACAGACTACTACAATCTTCTTGTGTTCTGCAGTTGTACATCACATAACAGTCTGGAGTATTTGTCTAATGCTTAAAAGCTTTCTCCTGTTATGTCTAATGCTAAGCTGTGAGATCTGATGTCTTCTCAACATTCTAAATCACTTTACAATAGCTGTTACATTCCCTGCCTCAGCTTTTTGTACAGGTAGTGATAATCAATTCTAATTGGCTGGGCTAAAGCATGTTATGTTGGCTGAGGGTAGAGGCAAGGATCATAGAGGGAATAATAATGAGTAAAATAATAGTAAGTAAAAGACCATAGAGGGAATAATAGGGTCCATGGGATGTGATAGCTATAAGACGCTATGGGGAAGGCTTTGTGGTCATGCCTGAGGACATGTCATCCTTCTGTGCCTGATGTAATCTTCTGCAATGTAAAAAAAAAATCAATAACCATCGATTCACAAATTATTTGAATTCACTGGGGCCAGTGAGTTTCATCAAATTTGACTAGAAATTAATTTGCATTAAGTCAATTTAATAATCTCTATTAGGTATATATTTTGGCTTATAGCTCGTACTAGTCTATGAGCTAAGCTTGTTAGGTTGAGCAAACTAACAATTTTTAGAAGCACATGTGTGTTAATGGAGGATCACCTTTGGTGGCGGAGACTTCCCCAAAACTGGTACAAAATGAAAAATCATCAACTGAATTCTGCTTCAGGATGAGGAAAAATTACAGGCGGATGAACAAAATAAGGTTTATTTCTTTTATTTTATCAAAAAGTAACACATTTACCCTATATTTGGGCTTATCAACTATTCTGAAGAAGGCTTCAATAGTCCAAAATGCATTACTGTATGAATTAAGAAAGGGAATAAACAGTATACTCTTCATTTATCCAATTTTCACTGATTGATATTAACAACTCTGTTTATTGTATTTTGTCTTCTTCCAATTTTGAGGATCATTACTGACAAGAAGTTAATAAAAATTATAGCTTAAGCATTTGATATCTTGATTCTCCTCAACCTTTTACTGTATGTGATGGGACCAAACACACCCCAATTACCACTTCAAGTTTAGCTAGATAACATTTATTTAAGATTGACATGTTCCTTCTCCCTGATGGTCTGCATCAATTATTTTGTCATCAGTGATACATAAAGCGGAAAGTTGTGCTACTTATACTAATTTCACCCACCTAAAGGTTAAGTTCCCACGAGTTTCTGATTTGTTTTAATTTCTGAATTCTGCATATTTTAAGTGCACAAAAAAGGCAGAATCTTACAGTTTGAGAAAAGTGGATAGGATTTATAGAAATCTAATGCTGACTGTGCTTTTTTATGCAGCATGTACTGACTATCGGTGTCTGTTTGAAATTAACAACATACCCATCTCTCTTGTAAGTCTGCAGACTTTTATGTGAGGTTTTACCCACAGCATTGCATTAGATGCTGATTATCCGCAAGTAAAACATGTGTTTTTGGTGCATTTCTGCTGCCTTTACACTGCATAATTTGTGATCCGTGTCTATTCAGGCAACGTTTTTCTCTGTGCTCAAGATTAGCGCAGTCCAGGCAGCTTTGTGTGTGGCCAGTAACAATGGTATACATTGGGTAACTAAGGGCAGCGTTCGCCCGAAGTTCCAAGCTCTGAAGCTGAGCTCTGCTGTAACGGAATCCGGCTGACGCAAGTGAAGGGCTCAGTGTGACCATAGCCTTAAAGAGATAAATGAGGTCATGAATAAAATCTTACCTCACTTACTTCTCAGACCTGTGTTTTGCCTCTACACGATATGCACAATTATTAGATCATTTGAATTTTTGACCAAAAAAAACCCACTCTTCTTTTCTGTTGACAATCAACTTTTTTGGACAGCACCAACCACAGCCCCCCAGACAAAGTTTAGGGAAGTGATTGTTGTCCTTCGCCGTGTAAGGGCCCTTTCACATAAGCGTTTTTTTGAAATCGCGGCAGATGCGGTGAAAAAACCGCATCTGCCGCGATTACCGCATACCGGCTGCACTTGCGGCGCGGTTGCGGTTTTTTCCATACAAAGTATAGGCATACTTGCGGCAGATGCGGCAAGTGCGGTTTTGCACTTGCGGCAGGTGCGGCCGCGAAAAAAACCGCGGTCAGCCGCGGTTTTTTTTGCTGCCGCACCTGCCGCAAGTGCAAAACCGCACTTGCCGCATCTGCCGCAAGTCCCCCTATACTTCCTATGGGAAAAACCGCAACCGTGCCGCAAGTGGAACGGTTATGCGGCAAACGCGGCAGATGCGGTTTTTTCACCGCATCTGCCGCGAATTACGAAAAACGCTGATGTGAAAGGGCCCTAATAAAGATTTCACAAATAAGTATTAGATTTAGGTCAGGTGAGAAGAGGCCGTGTCATTACTCTTTCATCTTTAAGGTTAGCTAATCAGTAGGTACTTTGATGTATATAATAAAGCATTATCCTGCATAAACAACATTGAAAACAAAAATGGGAGGTGGATCAGCACCTCCTTAAACTAAAGATGAATCTTTATTATGATGAAAAATCCATTAAAATTAGCTCTTCATACATGAAGAACATGCCATATCTCGGAAGCATTTTTGGTTGTAATCCATTATTTGTAGAGTATAAAACATGTTACTACTACTTGTTTATGTAGGAATACACACCCTCCACCACATGAAAACAATAAACATGAATTAAAGACACTCCTCTGGCATATCAACGTATCACTATAACCAATGTTTAAAGGTTCCACATTAGGGCTGGGGCGGGGAACCATTTTTCTGCCGATGGCCATTTGGAAATTTCTACAATCCTTCGGGGGCCATACAAATTATCAACTTAAAAGTTACCAACTATATTTGGTTAAACAATCATCTCACCCCTACTGCGGTGGCTGGAGCTGCTTCTCTTTGGCGTGGGTGATATTGGTCATGTTGCTTCTCAACTGCTTTCCAGGTTTGCAAGAGCCCTAGACATCACAGGAGAGGCTGGGAGTATATACCTCACTGGGGTGGCTGAGGCTGGGGCATAGAGATCACTGGAGAGCAGAATTTAATGGGCATTCTATCGGCAAAACGCGTCTGCCAGCCTGAGCACTGCGGTCCCCAGGAATCTGCCAGGGGCAGCAAAAAAATCATTGAGGGCCTGAGGTTCCCCAACCCTGTATTATGGTATATGCTCACGATCCAGAGGCACTGAATCTTGGACACATCTCTGGATCTGCAAGAACCCGCGGGTACATGCAGGGAGACCGCAGCCACCATGTACTCACCATCTGCAGTGGGTGCAGGGTAGCTTCTCCCTGCGTGCAGCCAATGGCGGCAGCTTCTAACTCTGCAGAATGAAATTAACACGATGCGGAAGACTGGAAACCTGTACCGCAGCTGAAAACACGCTGCAGTCGGGTGAAGCATTGTAAGCATGGGATTTCTACAATGCCACGATGCTGCTACTGTACAATGCAGTGTTTTGGATGCAGCGGCAATATAAATCACAAAAAACTGACATCATTTGAGAAGATAAGACATCAATGCACATTACGGTTATTATTAATGAAAGATGGAAACTATTATTACATATAATGACTATACTACAAAAAAAGCAACTAGATCCTAATTTATCAATAAACATACATTGCATCTCTTCTGTAATTTTAAGCCATGCGGTTGCTGAGAATTTAACTGCATGATCTAAGGCTGCTTTCACATCAGCGGTTATTTTAAATTGCGGCAGATGCGGTGAAAAAAACGCATCTGCCGCAATTACCGCATAACCGCTGCACTTGCGGCACAGTTGCGGCAAGCCCCATAGAATGTCTATGCGGGCTTGCGGCAGGTGCGGCCGCAAAAAAACCGCGGCTGACCGCGTTTTTTTTTTCGCGGCCGCACCTGCCGCAAGTGACGAAACCGCACTTGCCGCACCTGCCGCACACTTACCGCAAGCCCCATAGACATTGCGTGGGGCTTGATGCAAGTGTGCCGCAAGTGCAGCGGTTATGCGTAATCGCGACAGATGCGTTTTTTTCACCGCATCTGCTGCGATTTCAAAAAAACGCTGATGTGAAAGTACCCTTAAACAGTTAATTCAGATACAGATTAGATATTAGAAAAACTTTTTGACAGAGAGGTTGTTCAATGACTAGAACAGGCTGCCACGAGGGGTGATGAGTTCTCCTTCAGTTGAAGTCTTCAAACAGAGACTGGCCAGACATCTGTCTGGGATGATATAGGGAATCTAGCATGAGCAGGGAGTTGGACCAGATAATCCATGAGGTCCCTTCAAACTCTGTCATTCTTTGATTCTATGATTCTTCTACCATTTACCTACATTGGCTGTAAGTACACTTTCTCAATACGATAAAAGACAAAAGTGTCAACTGATCCACCATGAACTTCAATGAAGTGCTTTGCTGCTCCAGAACAGCAGCTGTTACCAAAGTTAATATTTTGAACATGAGCCTGACATTGCCTGGACGTAAAGCACATATATGATTGTAATGCTCAAATATGGTAATATCACCCATATACGGCTATATCACCCATATATAGCAATGTATGTGTATATGAATCATAGCTCTGTCCCTCCCTGTCTTTGACCTTGTACCTCTGGGCACCTCAGGGAGATAGCACTCCTGGAATATGACAGCATTAGAAAATATAGGGTTCCTGGTCGTTTCACATTATATTATTCTAACACTTTATTTTCAACCCTGCTGATTATTTGCAGCAAAGCTTTAGATGGTTCTGGGATTATGCTCCCCAAATATTAACAGTGCTTCATCTTATTTTAAGACTTTTAATAATTTTTTATTAGAGATGAGCGAGTACTAAAATGCTCGGGTGCTCGAAGCTCGGGCTGAGCATCCCAAGATACTCGTGTACTCGCACCGAGCCCAATGTTATCCTATGGGAGACCCGAGTATTTTTCTGGCATGATCCCCGGCAGCATGGATAAACCCTAAAAATATCACAAAAGTATCAGAACAGTGCTCAAATGACATGGGAACAGCATGGGGAAGACCCCTGTAAGCATTTCAGACTCCAAGGTCACTGCTGTGAACAATGTTGTCAAACTATTACGCCACTTTTACGGACTGTCAAGGAAACATTACAAAATGAAACCAAAATGGATTTTCCTGGAGAAAATATTAAGGGCTAATACCCACTTGTGAGACAGAGTTGGTGTATGTTAGTTTTTTGGATTACATGAAAGATTTTTTTTTTAAATTGTGTGGCACCCCGATGCCCCTGGGAAGTACATGAAGGCCTCTTTAAATAATGTGCCCATTTTAAGGAAGTGGGTCTTTTGTAGTATTGCCCTTTGGCAGGGCAGCCAAATATTGGGAGGCACCCCAATGACCCTAGAAAGAGATGTGCTTGAGGGCCTCTTTAAATATTGTGCCGATTTTAAGGAAGTGGGTCTTTTGTAGTATTGCCCTTTGGCAGGGCAGCCAAAAATTGGGAGGCACCCCAATGACCCTGGAAAGAGACGTGCATGAGGGCCTCTTTAAATATTGTGCCCATTTTAAGGAGGTTTGTCTTTTGTAGTATTGCCCTTTGGCAGGGCAGCCAAAAATTGTGTGGCACTCTGATGCCTCTGGATAGAGATGTGCATGAGGGCCTCTTTAAATAATGTGCCCATTTTAAGGAAGTGGGTCTTTTGTAGTATTGCTCTTTGGCAGGGCAGCCAAAAATTGGGAGGCACCCCAATGCCCCTGGAGAGAAACATGGAGGAGAGACTCTAAATATTGTTCCCATTACAAAGGAGCGGGTCTCCTGTACTTGTAATGCCCATTCTGTAAGCATGGACTAAAACATTTACCCCTGGGGGGTATACATGAAACTACTGCCTAACTTTTGAATGGTTAGGTGCATCATCATCATAAATATGATGTAAGTAAACTATGTTTTCCTGGCATCATGAACCACAGTCGCACTGATCATATGATGGTGGCGGATGAGGAGAAGGAGGAGCAGTACAGCAAGTAGTCAAAGTCATGAAGTGTGTACCCATGTGTGGGTGTGCGGAGGTGCATGGCAATTTACCAGAGCAAAATTTAAATTACGCTATCATTTGGTGGTGGTGTGGTGAAGTCAGGCCCAATCCAACCCTTGTTCATCTTGATCAGAGTCAGCCTGTCAGCATTTTCAGTTGACAGGCAGGTGCGTTTGTCAGTAATGATTCCACCTGCGGCACTAAAAACACACCCTGACAAAACACTAGCGGCAGGGCAGGCCAGGACTTCCAAGGCGTAGAGAGCCAATTCCTGCCACGTGTCCAGCTTGGATACCCAATAATTATAAGGCAAAGAGGAATCTAGGAGCACTTTTGTACAATCGGCAAGGTACTCCCTCAGCATCTTCGCAAACTTTGCAGTCCTTGTGACACTACCCCGCACCTCAGGGTCTGTGCTACAGGAGGTGCTGAGAAAACTGTTCCAGAACTTTGAGAGTGTTCCCCTACCTTTGCTGGGTTGGACTTGTGCCTCTCTCGGCCGGACGCCTTGGTTGTCCACCGAATCGTGACCTCTGCCGCTAGTGTTTTCAGAAGAGAATTTTTGGACTAATTCCGCGACTATGGCCTTCTGGTTCTGCAGCATTTTTGTAGACCTCTCCGCCTCGGGAATAAGAGAAATAAAGTTCTCCTTGTAGCGTGGGTGTAAAAGCGTCAACAACCAGTAATGAGTGTCCACAAAGATGTTGATGACATGAGGGTCACGAGACAGGCAGCCTCACCATCCTCCTACTCCTCCTCTCCCCTGTCCTCTGGCCATCCACGCTGAACCGACGGTATGACGGTTGTGCATGTATTACCGTCAATTCCGCATGAAAGTAGCTCTATTTCTTCATCCTCCTCGTCATAGTCCTCCAATGCACGTTGGAATGAGATGAGGCTGGGCTGTGTGTATTCACCCAGTACGGTTTCTTGCTCCAACTCATCGTGCTCTGCCTGCAATGTATCGTCTTTGATTTTGAGCAGAGAGCGTTTTAGAAGACAGAGAAGCGGGATGGTGATGCTAATGATAACGTCATCATCGCTCACCATCTTGGTGGAGTCCTCAAAGTTTTGGACAACGGTACATATGTGGGACATCCATATCCACTCCTGAGGTCTTATGTGTGGAGTTTGAACCGTATACCGACGGCCTAGTTGATGCCGGTACTCAACAACTGCCCTCTTCTGCTCACAAATCCTGACCAACATGTGCAGTGTGGAATTCCAACGTGTGGGGACATCACACACCAGTCTGAGAGCCGGAAGCTGCAAATGTTGCTGAAAGCCGGCAAGGGCGGCAGAAGCAGTAGATGACTTTCTAAAATGGGCACACAGGTGGCGTACTTTGACGAGCAGATCCGACAGCTCCAGGTAGGTTTTAAGAAACCACTGAACCACGAGGTTGAGCACATGGGCCATGCATGGAACATGTGTCAGCTCGCCTCAGAGCCGCCACAAGGTTCTGGCCATTGTCACACACGACCATGCCTGGCTGTAGGTTCAGCGGTGTGAACCAGTGATCAGCCTGCTGTTTCAGAGCTGTCCACAACTCTTCAGCATTGTGGGGTTTGTCACCTACGCATATTAGCTTCCGCATAGCCTGTTGCCGCTTAGCCGAGGCAGTGCTGCAGTGCTTCCAGCTTGGGACTGGTGTCGAGGGTGAAGTGGAGGAGGAGGGGACTGAGGAGCATGACGTTCTGGAGCTGTACACTGTGGGTGAAACCCTGACTGAGTTAGGGCCTGCAATCCTTGGTGTCGGAAGGACGTGTTCCATCCCAAGCTCAGACTGGGTTCTGGCTTCCAGAATATTAACCCAGTGTGCCGTCAGCACGATGTACCGGCCCTACCCACAAGCACTTGTCCATGTGTCCGTGGTTAGGTGGACTTTGCCTGAAACTGCTATGTTAAGGGCATGTCTGATTTTTTGTGACACATGCTTATGAAATGCGGGGACAGCACACCGGGAGAAATAGTGGCGGCTAGGGACCGAGCAACATGGGACAGCCGCCGTCATCAGGTCGCGGAATGCTTCCGTCTCCACTAGCCTAAAAGGCAACATTTCCAGCGCAAGCAGTAGCAAAATATGTGCATTTAGAACTGTGGCATGTGGGGCATTGGCAGCGTATTTGCACCTGCGTTCCAAAGATTGGTGTATGGATAACTGAACGCTGCACTGGAACAAGGACGTGGTGACATGGTGCTATTTCTGCTTGTGCAACTACAGGTGAAGGACAGGAGGCATCTTCGCATGAAATATGGACAGGGGATTGTCTTGCACGCACAACAGTGGAAGACGCAGCGGTGTGACCCGCAGACACTGCTCCTGGACTCTGGTGTACATGCCACAAAGTTGGGTGCTTTGTTGACATGTGTCTGATCATGCTGGTGGTGGTCAGACTGCTAGCTTTGCTACCCCTGCTGATGCTGGCATGGCAGGTGTTGCAAATGGACTTTTTGGAATTATCTGCAGATACCTTAAAATACAGCCAGACTCGGGAAGACCTAACAGTTGTACTGTCAACTTAAGTCGTGTTGTTGTTCCGGGGAATGGTTGCCTGCCTTCTGCCTGCGGCCACCACCCTGCTTCTTCCGGCCTGTTGTGACGCTATGCCTAACTCCCCCTGTGCACTGCTTTCCTCGCTCTGCATGTCCTCCTGCCAGGTTGGGTCAGTTACTGGATCATCCACCACGTCGTCTTCCACTTCCGCGCCCTGGTCCTCCTCCTGACTTTCTGGCAATTGTGTCTCATCATCGTCCACCTCTTGTTTAGACACGTTCCCACCATTGCCTTCGTGAGATAGTGGCTGCTCAAATATTTGTACATATGATCTCCTCATGACCCACTTCAACTGGAGCTGGCGAGAGGCCAGAATCTAACAATGGATAAGTGAACAGCTCTACAGAGTGTCCAAGTGTGGGATCAGTTATGTCTGGGTCCGGGCACTCGGCATGGTGGGAGGAAGGAGGATCAGGGTGTGGAATGTACGGTCCAGTGTCACGGCTACTGACACTTGACAGTGTGGAAGACAGGGTATTTGTGGTGGTGCCAAACTGACTGGAAGCATTATCCGCTATCCAATTAATAACCTGTTGACACTGGTCTTGGTTTGATAGTGGTGTACTGCTGTGGTCGCCTAGAAATTGGGAAAGGAAGGTTGAGCGAGATGATGTGGGCGTTTGTCGTGGCGCAATTCAAGCTTGCACACGACCTCAGCCTCTGCCTGCACCACCATCACGTCCAGTTCCTTGTCCCGTGCCACCAGCCTTGCACATTTTCAATGTTGTGCTGCCTGTATATAGCTAAAGGAAGGCATCCAAAAGATGGTTTTTCGCTGCACACTGAGATTACAGATTAGAGCAGTTTAATCCCGGCAGTTTGAACGGTCAGGCACAAACGCTGATGCGTATACAGTGTTTTGGCGTATACTACTTGGAGCTACAAGCCACTCCTGCCGTACTAAGATGGTAAATGAATGCAGACAAGAGTTGGTTTTTAGCTGCACACTGAGATTACAGATTAGAGCGGTTTATTCCCGGCAGCTGGAACGGTCAGACACAAACGCTGACGAGTATACAGTGTTTTGGCATATACTAATTGGAGCTAACCCCTTACTGCCTATAGAAAGCTAAATTAATCCTTAAAAAGACTGTTTTGGAGATTTCCAGCCTGTACACCAGCCCCAGATGAGATGCATCCTGGTGTACTAGCACAAGACGTTTGCTATATACCCTGCCTCCCTGCCTGCCTGCCTTTATACAGCTCTATTAGTCCTCAGAAGGACTGTTGTGGTATTAGATTAGCAGCCCTGCACCTACACTAGCTGAAAGGCCACAAATCTGTACTTGAATCAGCAGCACCTCTCCCTACACTGCCTGTCTATGGAGCACAGTGACGAGCACAGCGCGGTCAAGTCTTAAAAAGACTTGATCACGCTGTGCGGCCAGCCAATCACTGTAATGCCACAACCAACTTGGCTGTGGCCTTACAGTGTCTGTCAGCCAATCCCTGCATGTGGGCTGGCTCTGTAAAGAGCACCAACATGCAGGGAGGTGGACCCCGAGCATAGCAAGAGTATCGTGGGAATACTCGGTACTCGCCGAGTACCCCGAGTACCGAGATATTTGTGCGAGTACCGAGTAGTCACAAGCATACTCGCTCATCCCTATTTTTTATCTCTTTTTCAGTCAATTTTCGCTGAGGAAGACAAGCTGCTTAATAATTCTGAATACCTTTATAAAGGGTTTAAATATCCTTAGTCCTCATCCCTCTTTACCCAAATATACCGTACATCACCTAATATTCTTTATCCAATACGCATTCAAGTTTATATTGCTTCGAGGTGGAAATCTGCATAAAATAATATTAAGGTCAAAATATTCAGTTGCCTAATAATTCTACACACAGTGTATGTTGAACGCTGCGTAATTGTAATTATAAATGTTCCCAATTCCAGAATGGTATTTGTGATTTAGACTTTTTTCTTTTAATTACCTAATTATTTCACACAAAAAAAAACTGTTTTACTTAGCAAAATGAGGGTTGTCATAACCTTTTGAATTATTCATCAATCTGCAGACCTAATTCATGTAAACACTAACTAACTTCATCTTTGACATGAAGGTCCTTTCCTCCCTCCCGGAAGCTCCAAGGTCACAATATGGTAGGTCCACAAGTGTAGATATTTGACAGATTAGTACTGAACATTTGCAGAGAATAAGATATATTCAGATGTCATCCTATGTCAAATCTTATGCCTGGAAATAAAAGGTAGTAAAATATATTAATAAGATGGTTAATAGAAAATTGCTACTAATTTATATATTTAAATAAGGCTTTTTGAGCAGCTGCTCTCTTAATACGATGAACTTGCCTGGCAGAAACCTTCCTCATTCTACCTTTATTTGCACGACCGCGTCTGTGCTCAGAATCAGCCACAAATCTCTTCACAGTACGATGATCACGCTTAAGTTTTCATGAAATATCTAATGTTTTCATCCCTTGGTCAAGGCAGTGCACTATTTGTTGCTTTTTGGCTGCAGAGAGATCCTTTTTCTGTCCCATGTTACTTGAAAACTGTGGCCTGAGTAATATTGTGGAACACCCAGTTTTCCTTTTATTGGGCTCATCTGCCAAACTAATTATCACAGGTATCTGAGATTGATTTCAGTGATCCAAAGAACTCTGATACACAATCCCATCAATGGGTTTCATTGAAAAAAAAAAAAACCCTATGACACTTAAAACCAATTCGCATAATAATTTGGAACACAGAATATACTTTGCAAAGGACATTTTCACACCTTCAGGAATCTTAAAGGGGTCTACGAGTTGTTTCCCAATGATTCTGGCCCAAAACATGACTCCACCTCCTTGCTGACGTCGCAGCCTTGGCCATCCACCAACAATCCTCTACTCCATCTATCTGGACCATCCAGGGTTGCTTGACACTCATCAGCAAACAAGACTGTTTGAAAATTAGTCTTTATGTACGTCTGGGCCCGCTGCAACCGTTTCTGCTTGTAAGCACTGTTTAGAGGTGGCCGAATAGTAGGTTTATGCACCACAGCAAGCCTTTGAAGGATCCTTCATCTTGAGGCTCGAGGGACTCCAGAGGCACCAGCAGCTTCAAATATCTGTTTGTTGGTTTGTAAGGCCTTTTTAGCAGCAGCTCTCTTAATCTGATGAACTTGCCTGGCAGACACCTTCCTCATTCTGCACGAACATGTATGTGCTCAGAGTCAGCCACAAATCTCTTCACAGACAATTATCACATTTAAGTATTCGTGCAATATATGATGTTTTCATCTTTTGTCCAAGCCAGTGCACTATTTGTTGCTTTTCAGTAGCAGAGAGATACTTTTTCTTTCCCATGTTGCCTGAAAACTGTGGCCTGCTTAATATTGTGGAACATCCAGTTTTCCTTTTATTGGGCTGACCTGCCAAACTAATTATCACAGGTATCTGAGATTGATTTCAGTGATCCAAAGAACCCTGAGACACAATACCATCAATGGGTTTCATTGCAAAAAAAAACCCTATGACACTTAAAACCAATTTGCATAATAATTTGGAACATAGTTTAGAAGATAGCATTAAAAGCACTGTTTCCAATGTTGCAGATGACATCAAGCTGTACAGTCAGTAGTGCAGTCAATGAAAGATGCTCATAACTGACAAGAAAGCTTGGACAAACTGAGTGATTCAGCATTCATGTGTCAGATGAGGTTCATGTAGAAAAATGTAAAGTTATGCACCCGGGCACTAAAAATATGTGGAAATAATTTGTTTAAGGGTAATAAAACTAGGAGAGTCACATGCAGAGAAAGATTTAGGTGTACATCTAGATCGCATACTAAATTACAGCATGTCAATCAGCTGCTTCTGAAGCCTAAAACACATAGTTATGTGATAAAAGAGGTGTGAACTTTCAAAATAGAGATGTAATGCTACTGTTTTTTGAAGCATTAGCATGACCCTATGTGTAACATACTGTTCAGGGTTGATAACCAAATAAAAGAAAGGATTCTCTGGAGTTAGAAAATGTACAAAGAGGAGCCAATAAACTGATAAAGGGCATTGAGGACCTTAGTTATGGCATGATATTCAAATAATGAAAGGCAAGTTATTTTGAGGAAAGACTACTAAGCGGGAGCAAATATTAACTTTTACACAATTACATAAATGGCTCATACCAAAAGTGAGGTCAAAAGATGTTTCATGTAAAAACTCCTCAATGGGTAAACAGGTACTTCCTTTCATCTAGGGAAATTCCATTAATTTAAGTACCCGTATATACTCGTGTATAAGCCGACCCGTGTATAAGCCGACCCCCCTACTTTTGCCCCCAAAACCTGGGAAAACCTATTGACTCTTGTATAAGCCGATGGTGGACCCCAGCATAGGTATACAGCCCCCAGCAGTGTGGTATACAACAGCCTCCCCAGTGGTATATACAGCAGCAGCCCCAGTGGTATATACAGCAGCAGCCCCAGTGGTATATACAGCAGCAGCCCCAGTGGTATACACAGCAGCAGCCCCAGTGGTATACAGGCGCCCCCCCATCAGTATACAGGGCCCCCCCTTGCTGCTGCAAACCTGTAAAGTAATAGATCATTATACTTATCCCTGTCACCGCCGCCGCTGCTCTGCACCGCGCTCCTCCGGGTCTTCATGCTTCTTCCGGCTTCCTCCTCCGGTGGGCGCAGGCAATGACGTCATTGTCTGTGCGCCGGAGGAGGAAGCCGGAAGAAGCATGAAAACCCGGAGGAGCGTTGGGCAGAGCGGCGGATAAGTATAATGATCTATTACTTTACAGGTTTGCGGCAGCAAGGGGGGCCCTGTATACCGATGGGGGGGGGGGGCGGGCGGCCTGTGTACACCTTATGACTCGCGTATAAGCCGAGGGGGGGACTTTTCAGCCCAATTTTTGGGCTGAAAAACTCGGCTTATACGCGAGTATATACGGTATATGTTTTAAGTTTATTCTGAATGATGCAGCAGATTGACAACTAGTATCAGGAGGGAAAAATTTGCTCTTTTAGGGCAGACCCTTGGTTGAACTTAATAGACGTGCTTTTTGACTGTATTAACTATGTAAATTTTATAATCTGCCTGTAAACTGCCTAATATTGCTTTAGAATGTGATATCATTATCTTCTGGTATGCATCAGTTGTCTATATTATTAGTATCATTGACAGATGAAGTGAATCATGTTGATTATCTCATTACCTTGAAACCCATCAAGAGGTAAAATAGTGGGATTACACATCTATGAATATTTAGGGATAATTTATCAGGCGTTTCCTGGAAATCTGTTTTGTTATGTAAAAAAAAATGTAAAAAGTATTTCTAATCTATTATATAATTGCGAATGGGTTTTTTGCCCCTTCTGAGTCCACTCGCAATGCGAGTCAGCGTGGTCATGTGGATACGCCCGAAGCATTGGCCGCACAGCGGCCATTGCGAGCAGTTCTAAGGCGACTCGCTATGCCTGCGCAGCGTGTATGGCGAGTCGCCTTAGCAGCGCGAAGCTTTGGCCTCGAAGCGGCCATTGCGAGTCAGAGACTCGCCCTTCTAGAATCCCGATGCATGTGCATCGGGCACCCAGCTAGTCTTGGCATAATTAGCTATATAAAAAGCTATATAAAAAATCACAGAGGAAAATAATTTCTATACTGAACAAAAATATAAACACAACATTTTTATTTCCTCCCATTTTTCATGAGCTGGAGTCAAAGATCTAAAGGGTATGTCACACGCGTCAATATCGCCTGCACGATCACGGCTGCACGTGACGTTGCAGCGATATTGACGCATGTGACATACTGAATCAACCAGCGATAAATCGCTGGTTGATGATCGCCAGGTTTTAGAATCTGCCCTAAAACCTGGCGATGGTCGCCCGGTGGACACGCAGCATCGCTGCATGTGACACCGGGAGTAGCGATATTCCAGCTCCCAGCGCCTCTCACAAGTGCTGGGAGCTGGTATCCAAGGTAAACTGTGGGTATCTAGGCAGCGCGCGCTGCCTAGATACCCGATGTGTACCTTAGTTACCAGCCTCCTCCGCTCACCGGCTGGTATCTAAGGTACACAGCGGGTAACTAGGGTCCCTAGTTACCCGCTGTGTACCTTAGATACCAGCCGGTGAGCGGAGGAGGCTGGTAACTAAGATACACATCGGGTATCTAGGCAGCGCGCACTGCCCAGATACCCGCAGTTTACCTTGGAGACCAGCCTGCTCCCGCTGCCAGCCTGCTGGCAGCGGGAGCAAGACATCGTGGAAACGATATTTAAATTGTTTCCACAATGTCTCTGGTCCATTGATCGCTGGTGAGTCTGCCTGTGTGACAGCTCACCAGCGATCAGCCGTCAATGTCGTCAGCGATCATCTCACTGACGACATTGACGCGTGTGACTCCCCCTTAAGACTTTTTCTATGTATCAAAAGGCCCTTTATCTCTTTGTTCACAAAGTTCTCTAAATCTGTGTTAGTGAGCAATTCTCCTTTGTCAAGATAATCCATGCACCTCACAGGTGTGGCATATCAAGATGCTGGTCAGACAGCATGATCATTGCACAGGTGTGCCTTTGGCTGGCCACTTTAAAATATGTAGTTCTATCACACAGTACAATGCCACAGATGTTGTAATTTTTGAGGGAGCGTGCCATTGGCATTCTGACTGCAGGTATGTTAACCATATCTGTTGCCCGTGAATGTAATATTCATTTCTCTACCGCAATGTATCTCCAAAGGATTTTCAGATACTTTGGCAGTACATTACACACCGGCCTCACAACTGCAGATTACATGTAACCCACAACAGCCAAGGACCTCCAAATCCAGCATCTTCACATCCAAGATTTTATGAGAACAGCCACCTGGACAGCTGCTACATCAAGCGACTCGCATAACCAATGAATTTTTGCACAAACTGTCAGAAACCATCTCAGGGAAGCTCATCTGTCAGCTCATCAGAGTCTCCACCCCACTGCAGTTCATCATCGTAAGCAACTTGAGTAAGCAAAGGCTCACATTCAGTGGCATCTAGCACCTTGGAGAGGTGTTCTTTTCACGTAAGGATCCCGGTTTTCCCTGTACAGGTCAGGCAGCAGACTGGCAAATGGTGATCACAACAGATACTGACTGGTTTTCTGAACCTAAAATATTTAAAACTGCACATTTTAAAGTGTCTTTTTATTGTGGCTTGCCTAAAACACACCTGTGCAATAATCATGTGGATCTACAGGTGCATCTCACCTGTATGAATCATTAGAATCAAGCTTACCAGGTCATTACAAATCAAACTTCAGGATGCGGTTGTCTGCATTGATGTTATTAGCCAATGTTTATAGAAGATTTTTCCTCTGGCCTACAACCTTTAAATTGTACAAGATAATGTAAGATCCACTCCCTAGAAATAAATCTATAATGACCTCAGACTAGATAAGCTCATGGATTTATCTACCTTTGCAATATAAATCTGAAGGTACCGTCACACAGGGACATATCGCCGGCGATATTGCCGGGGATCGCGGGAGCGCGCATCCCTGACAACATCGCCGGTGAGATGTCACACTGAGCAACTTACCGGCGATGTCGCCGGCTAGTTGCCGCGGCTATCGCTCGCTGAGTTGCCCAGCAACCCAGCGAGCGATAACCCGCAATGTTGTAGATAGGCGGAATCGCCCGTAACATTGCGGGTTGCCGCGTTACACAGGGCGATCAGGCAGAATCGCCTGAGCAACATCGCCAGGTTTCCCAACATTGTTGGGAAACCTGGCGATGTGACTCAGGCGATTCATCGCCTGATTATCGCCCTGTCACACGCGGCAATTCGCCGGCGATGTCGCCGCAACCTGGCCACGCCCCTCGGTTGCCGGCAACATCGCCGGCGATATCTCCCCGTGTGACGATACCTTAAAAGGCTAAAAAGAAACCAACATGAGGGTGATACTATGATGACAGAAGGACAAGTAAAATGTGAAAGACTCTTGATATTGATTTTTAATGGCAATCTCCTTTTAAAGTAGATGTTCCACTTATTCATATAGATGAGCTGAAATATATGAAATATTGCTTCAGTGCTTTATTAGTATATTCAGTCTAACCATTGTTCTCATTTGTTTGATGAATAACTTACTTAAGATTTGGGAGTTATGTAACTTAAACAGAGGAAGGGAGTGGTACTATCTGCTGAATATGTCAACCACTACAAAAATAGCAGTCTTTTCTACCTCTGTAAATAAGACCATAGCGATGTGGACCTTTAGCCCCTTCCCGACCAATGACATACATGTACGTCATGGGTGGGGTGCCCACCTTTGATGTGAGCTCCGGCGCGAAGCTCACATCATTCACCTTACATATCAGCTGATGACATCTCAGCTGATCTGCAATCCGATTGGTGCTATTAACCTTTTGGATCCTGCTGTCATTCACTGACAGCAAGATTCAAAAGTGCCACCGCAGGGATTGCGCCATTCCCCATAGAAATCAGAGTTTCAGCGATAAGATTGCAAGATTTCTATTCAGGACCTGATAGTCTGGGGTTCTGGTATACCCCGGAAGCTATCAAGATTTGTTGCCTGTCAGTGTCACTCTTGGAAGGTAAGGGAATCAGGTAACAGGTAGGTGAAATGGGCAAGAGGGGTCAGGAGAGCCTAATCTGACCTTGATGCTGTGGTCCCTGGCTCGCCCTGATCTCGGAGGTAGCTCTGATGGTGAGGAGTTCTGAGCCGCCACCCTGTACCCTAAAACTCCTGACTCCTGATTAGCCCTAGGCTGAGGGTCCCTACCTCCACCCACAGGTCAGTGATCACAGCTTCTCCCAAGGAAAGACTTAGTCCATCAGCAAGCATCAGCACAGCACCAAGACCTAGAGCAAATAGCTATCAGCACCACCTGACAGAGGAGAGGGAGGGCTATTTAAAGCCAGGGGGAGGGGATTCCAGGTGAGTCACACATTAACCCCTCAACCAGCAGTTGAATATAATAGTGAATGCAGGTCTAGAGCACAACACAGGAGGCAAAGACCTTGACAACTATAAACCATGCAGCTCTTAAAGACAGACAACATACACAGCAGCATCCAGCAATGTCAGCGCCAACTAAGCGCGTGACAGTCAGTGGTTGGCAAGGGCTGCTATCCACTAAAAGTGAAAGTATGTGCCATGAGCTGCAGCTCATCGGAACATGGCACAAGCAATCAGCCACTGCAGCACTGTGACGTCATATGGGGCTTTGAAAAATAATACAAAAAAAGTTTTTAAAAATTTGAAAAAACAAACACAAAAGTTAAAATTACCCCCCTTTCTCCCCATATAAAATAAAAGTATTAAGAACTTAAAAAGTACTCATATTTGGCATCTCCACATTCAGAAATGCCCGATCTATCAAGATATAAAATTAATTATTCAGAGCTATAAATTGCGTAACAGAAAAAAAGGTCCAAATGCCAAAATTACATTTTTTTTGGTCGCTGCAACATTGTAATAAAATGTAATAACGGGTTATCAAAACAACATATATACCCAAAAATGGTATAATTAGAAATGTCAGCTCAAGATGGAAAAAATAATCCATCACACAGCCCCAGATCCCAAAAAATGAGGATGCTACAGGTTGTAGAATATGGTGAAAAAAGTGCAATTTGTTTTTCAAACTTCTGAATTTTTTCCCACCACTTAGATAAGAGTAAAAGTAACATGTTTGGTATCTACAAACTTGCATCAACCCGAGGCATTACACCATCACTTCAGTTTTACCATATAGTGAACATGGTGAACAAAAACCCAAAAAATAAATGCATAATTTCAGTTTTTTTTGCAATTTCACAATAATAAATGATTGCATCTGAAAGTACAACTCGTTTCACAAAAAAAGAAGTCATCATATGTCCATATTAACAGAAAAATAAAAATGTTATGGCTCTCCGAAGCAGAGGAGCAAAAAACAAAAACCGAAAATGAAAAATTGCCAGGTGGTGAAGGGGGTCTGGATAGGTAAGGAGAAGTCCAGCAAGTAAGGTTTGGAGCACTTTGGCTTTAGCATATATTTCACATGCAATCCCATATCCCTTTAAATGGTTGGCTACTAAAAATTCCTGGTCAGATTATTTTGTTAATCCCAAGATGACCTGTCCGTAGTGAATAATGGAATTCCAAAGAACTAGCAGCCAAAACTGAGGATAGACTGGCAGGAGTATTGCCAGTGGCTGAATTTTGAGATCTGTGGAACTCTTCAACATATCACGGTAAACTAAGGATATAACTTTACCACAGCTAGAAAAGAAACTGTTAAGTCTCCTAGCCTGAGATGGACATTTTTTTGTTTGAGAGCACTGAGTTTACCATTTTAACATTTTTATTACCTGATAACAAATGTCATTAAAAATCAAATATAAAACATAATAAAGCCCAAACAACTTGGGTTCAGTGTGTTGGCTTAATAAAAATTAATAATATATTTGTGGTCAGTGATAACAGTCATTGGGCAGCTTTTAAAAAAAGCTGGGTCTTTCTGCAAAGGGTGGAAGCAGGAGTGGATCATGGGAGGAAGGAATGGACTGAAACAGTCGGTGACCCTGATGAAGAAAGCCGCTAAGCCGTTGAAGCATGTTGGATACCGCTGGTTACTAACTTCACTGACGGCCCCCGCAGCTGACTGATCGTTCATCGTTTGTACCGTCACATGCAACAATGTCGTTTAAACATCGTTCAAGCATCACAGAACATGTGACTTTTGAACGATATCGGCAACGATATTGTTATGTGTGACGGTACCTCAAGAATAACTTATAACTGGCAACTATAGGTTCAGTAAAAAATTGGTTGAGACCCCGCTTAAAATGACAGCAAAGAGCTAATTATATTATTTATTCAGTACCTTGTAGCAAAACAAAGACTCTTTGTTGGGGCAGAACCACAAGTTCCAGCCAGAAATGTGTAAAATAGGACAGCCGCTGCACACTAATGCCATTGGCAGTGCAAGAACGGCAAAGGCAGAGGTACTAGGAGGTAAGACTAAGTATTTACACAAAATTCAGGCACACACAAATATATGCAAACATGTTACGTTTATACAATGATTTTATAACTCGCATCTAAGTATATGGCTGTGGTCACACATGCCAGCCGTTTTTGCTCTTGATCTGTTTTTGGGAAATTTTTTCCCTTTTTTTTTCTAAGTCCAAAAAACGGTCTATTAACGGATGGTGCAATTTTTGGGTCATTCCCAGGGTCCAACAAATGTTGCAAGCAAAACAGACCTTTTTTTGGTAACATGTGGCCCTATGGGAAATGGATCCGTTAACGCAGAGGTCCCCAACTCCAGTCCTCAAGGCCCACCAACGGTCCAGGTTTTCATTATCTCCTTAGAAATTTGACAGTTGGTAATTCAAACTCCTGCACAGGTGGTGATTCCAATTGTCAAATGCCAAGGAAATCCTGAAAACATGCACTGTTGGTGGGCCTTGAGGCCTGGAGTTGGGGACCTCTGCGTTAACGGATGGCACATATAGGCACCATCCGTTAACGGATCCGTTTTTATTAGCATTTTTTTGGCCAAAAAATGTCTAAGGGCCCTTTCACATCAGCGTTTTTTGTAATTCGCGGCAGATGCGGTGAAAAAACCGCATCTGCCGCGTTTGCCGCATAACCGTTCCACTTGCGGCGCGGTTGCGGTTTTTCCCATACAAAGTATAGGGGGACTTGCGGCAGATGCGGCAAGTGCGGTTTTGCACTTGCGGCAGGTGCGGCAGCGAAAAAAACCGCGGCTGACCGCAGTTTTTTTCGCTGCCGCACCTGCCGCAAGTGCAAAACCGCACTTGCCGCATCTGCCGCAAGTCCCCCTATACTTTGTATGGGAAAAACCGCAACCGCGCCGCAAGTGGAACGGTTATGCGGCAAACGCGGCAGATGCGGTTTTTTCACCGCATCTGCCGCGAATTACGAAAAACGCTGATGTGAAAGGGCCCTAAGGCACCATTCACACACTGCTTTTTTTGCTGAGTATTTTTAAGCACACGCTCATCACAAACCAGGAGTGGGTGATTAAACAAGTGGAGCACTTGTTTCTATTAGACCTCTCCTCTTAGTGTGCCACTCCCGGTTTTGATTGTTCCACTCCTGGCTTTTTTTTGAGCTTGTGCATAAAAAAACGCAGCAAAAAAAGCAGTGTGTGAATGGGGCCTAAGTCCAAAAAATGCAGAGCAGCACAGAAGGCTCAAAAAGCACCCAAAAAAAAAACATATTTGATAAACTATGAAAAACGGATTGGCATGTGTGACCACAGCCTATTGGTCCCGTTAAGAGCTAGTTTCTAACATTATGTATATTTTATTTTTATTTCGTTATTTCTTTTGGATTGGCCACTTTACTACCTGTAGTGCAGGTTTAACATTCATTTATTATTGGTATCTCCTGCTGGGAAAAGAGACCTATATTCTCTCATGCCAAGGGTATTAAGTGTACTAAAAGGCAATTTTGTTGCATGTCATTATTTGCTGACTATGAGGACACTTTACTTATATTGAGAAAGCAGATCCAACATGGATAGATGAGATAAGCATTTTGCTTCAATGGTAGTGACAGTTTTCTTTACTGACTTCAACAGAAAATACATTATTTCTAATTGAAAATCCTAAAGCTCTGCTATATCAGGGCAAAGAGAATGCAATGTTTTTTTTTATTTTGCTTTATTTCAAGTGTATGCTACAACATATTATGACCAACCAACTATATGCTTGTTATATTTTAACTGCTCATGGAAAAGGCCTGAACAGACATTAACCCCTTCAGGACTGGACCTTTTTTTTTTTTTTTTGTGCTTTTGTTTAATCCTCCTCATCTTCCAAGAGCCATAACATTTTTTTCCTATTGACATAACTACTTAGGCTCCAGTTTTATGAGTGATGAGTGGCAGTTTGTTATGACAGTATTAATTTGGTAAAAATATGAACTGAAAATAGAAAAAAACTGAAAATGGAATGTAATGTTGAAAAAATTACAACAATGCCTTTTGTTTTTTTTTTGTTTTATATTAATGTTACTCATTGTGTGGTAAAAATATTTAGGCATCATTTATTATCCAGGTCAGTGTGATTATGGTGATACCATTTTTTTTTGGAAATGCAAGCTTCTATGTAATTGTTTAGACTATACTGCCACGTATACACTTATTGTCAGGTGTAGATACGTCACTTCTGGAACCTCTTTCTGATCTCTAACCATCAACAACTGGTCTATTAATATCTGACCTGTATAGGACTAAAATTTGGGTAAAGTGATCAGATCGTCGGGAATGATCACTTTACCCAAAATTTGGAGCACTGCCAATATTAGATGCCAAATATATACGTGATGGAGACTGGACAGACAGACAGAAGCAGCACTGCCCTCAAGATATAGAATATATATATATATATATTTATGAGATAGACTATTTATAATATGAGGCTGTTGTATGGGTACTGTATAGGACTAAGATGTACATCTTGTTGTGGTATTCCTGAAGGAGGAGTTATGCCCCAAAATGCGTAGAAATAAAACCACTGTTTGAATTCTAAAACGTCTGATTCAATTGGATCATTTGGTCGCGATCCTGGATGACAACACATAGGAGGAGTGCTGCAAACCATTGAAAAAGCTTGACATCTTTAGCTGTCACAAGTGATTTAGATGATTGTGATGTCCAATAATCCCAAAAGGTGAGTTGATTCAGTTTTTTTACCCCTGCCTGACAGATGGACACTATTGTGCACCCATTTCTTTCCAATTCTGCATCCCTATTGCCAGTCAAAGCACCGATTCTGAAAAATCAAAAACTCTTACAGAGGGATGCAACACACTTGAAATTGTTAACATATTGGAGCATAATTACAGAATCATGAAACGTTTTATTGCAAATACTCAACAGTGTCACAAAAATGTTTCGAGTATAGAAGAAAAGACAAACATTAATTGATCAAGATTTGAGAATCAAGAATGAATTAATCAGTAGTCCATTATCCTCCTGTGTTGTCATATTCCAGAGCTGGAACCCACCTATAGAATGCCCAGAAGAAAAAGTTGCCCAGTGTTGAGACATATGGGAAAGGCAAAGAAGACACAGAAGGGAAAACTTCAAGACTAGGCCATGAAACATCTGAAGACAGATCTTTCATAGATGTTATGGACCAATGAGAAGAAAGTAACTCTGACAGACCAGTAGATTGGCCAATGACTGAATCAGTAACAAGTAAATGTCCATAATAATAAGTTCAAAATGAGTGGCGCTCCAGCCAGTAGCACTTGACCACAAACAATGTCTCCGTGTCAATCCTCGTGTAGCCTCATTGTGTGACTTTACAACATTCAATGAGGAGGCAGGTTGGGCCAAATCCTCCATTGAATACCATTTAAATGCAAAATAACACCAGTTTGCACTAAATAATAATGGTATTGGTCAGGGGCAGAGTGCTGTGGTCAGGGGCAGAGTGCAGTGGTCAGGGGCCCGATGCAATAGCATCAGGAGCGCGGTGAAATCAATTGTGTGTATACAGGCGGGTCAGTGGGTAGCAGAGTATACAGGGGGTTCTGTGGGTAGCAGAGTATAGAGGCAGCTCAGTGGGTAGCAGGGTATAGAGGCGGCTCTGTGGATAGCAGAGTATGATGTGGCGGGTGTCTGGAGGGGTTAGGAGAGGTGGCGCTGGAGGGGTGAGGAGAGGTGCGGCTGGAGGAGTGAGGAGAGGTGGTGCTGGAGGGGTGAGGAGAGGTGCGGTTGGAGGGGTGAGGAGAGGTGGCGCTGGAGGGGTGAGGAGAGGTGGCGCTGGAGGGGTGAGGAGAGGTGCGGTTGGAGGGGTGAGGAGAGGTGAGGAGAGGTGTCGCTGGAGGGGTGAGGAGAGGTGGCGCTAGAGGAGTGAGGAGAGGTCCGGCTGGAGGGGTGAGGAGAGAGGAGGCTGGAGCGGCGACATCACCGCTCAGTACACCTGTCTTCCTCTAGGTTGCACACCTCTCTCCCTTCTTTCAGGCTGCACACCAGCTGGCTCCGTATCCTCAGGGCTACTTGGCCTACTGCTGGCGGTCCGGCACAGGGCTTACCCCCGGAGGCTCGGGCCAGTCTTGGAGCGGAGGGCGATCCGTGCGGCCGCCATTTCGCTGAGAGCTATCAACAGCTCCGGGCACCGGAAGTGAGGGGGAGGAGCTTTCACCTGTGAAACCGGCGGGAGCGAGTGCGAGGCACTCGGGAGACGACCGGCATTAGCCGGTCATCTCCCTAAGTGGTGTGTGGCGGGCGGGAGACGACTGGCTAACGCCGCTCATTTCATGGCCGTGATGTGTGTGTGTTTTGGGCAGTGTAGGGGCGGGCGTAAGCGTGGCGGGGCTGCCTGAGTCCCGGTCTGCTTAGGGGCGCCATGTTGGTCCACCCTGGGCGTGTGTAGCGCTGTGGTGACGTCACTTTGGCCATGACAAAGTGACGGAAGTGGTGGGCAAAGTGACGTAAGTGAGCCTTCGGGTTTTATATATATTAGATATACATATAGCAGCGCTATGGTATATGGTGGTACATTAAATGACATGTATAGCAATGCTATGGTATATGGGGGTACATTAGAGGACATGTATAGCAGCACTGTGGTATATGGCGGTACATTACAGTACATGTATATCAGCACTATAGTATATGGCGGTACATTACATATATAGCAGCGCTATAGTATATGGCGGTACATTCCAGTACATGTATAGCAGCACTATAGTATATGGCGGTACATTACAGTACATGTATAGCAGCACGATGGTATATGGCGGTACATTACAGTACATGTATAGCAGCACTATGGTATATGGCGATACTCCGCTCCCCGCTTCTCCATAATAAAAGTAAAACAAATCCTGAGTGAGGATACTCCCCTGTCCACCGGCTCGCTCCACCTCCATCTTCTAGGTCCTACAGGCGTTTAGGACCTGTGGTTGCCTGGGAAGCCGATCAGCTGATCGGTCACATGAGCGCTAACTGCCGGGGGGCAGGATGGAGTAGGGGGTCAGGATGGTGCCGGGGGGGGGGGAGTGGCGGGATTGTGTCGGGGGGCAGGATGGCAGGTGTGCAGGATGGAGCCGGGGGGCGGGGCAGGATGGAGGCGGAGGGGGGGGCAGGATGGAGGGAGCGGGCAGGATGGAGGCGGAGAAGGATGGTGGCAGGGGGGGTAGGGTTGGATAGTGGGGAGCGGGGCAGGATGGAGTGAGCGGGGCAGGATAGAGCCGGAGGAGCAGGATGGTGGCGGGGGGGCAGGATGGAGTGAGCAGGGCAGGATGGAGCGAGCGAGGAAGGATGGATCCGGAGGAGCAGGATGGGGGGGGGCAGGATGGAGCGAGCACACTTGCACACACATGCATCATGTACATAGCACACCTGGACGCACATGCATCATGCACACAGCATACCTTCAAGCACATGTATCATGCACACAGCAGACAGCTCTTTAAGTTGGCGCTCATGTATCATGCACACAGCAGACGTGCACACACATGTATCATACACACCTGCACACACATGCATCATGCACACCGCACACACGCATCATGCACACAGCACACATACATCATGCACACAGCATACCTGCACACACATGCATCATGCAGACAGCACACACATGCATCATGCACACAGGTCTTTAACGTGGCGCTCATGTATCATGCAGACAGCACACCTACACACACGTGTCATGCACACCTGCACATACATGCATCATGCACACAGCACCCCTGCACACATATGCATCATGCACACAGCAGACCTGCACACACATGTATCATGCACACAGCACACACATGTATAATGCACACAGCACACACATGCATCATGGCCACCTGCACACACAGGTATCATGCACACAGCACACACATGCATCATGCACACAGCACACATATGCATCATGCACACAGCACACACATGCACCATGTGTGATGCATGTGTGTGCAGGTGTGCTGTGTGCATGATACATGTGTGTGCTGTATGCATGATGCATGTGTGTGGTGTGTGCATGATAGATGTGTGTGCTGTGTGCATGATGCATGTGTGTGCTGTGTGCATGATGCATATGTGTGCATGATACATGTGTGTGCTGTGTGCATGATGCATGTGTGTGCTGTGTGCATGATACATGTGTGTGCTGTATGCATGATGCATGTGTGTGCTGTGTGCATGATGCATGTGTGTGCTGTGTGCATGATACCTGTGTGTGCAGGTGGCCATGATGCACGTGTGTGCAGGTGTGCTGTGTGCATTATACATGTGTGTGCAGGGGTACTGTGTGCATGATGCATGTATGTGCAGGTGTGCATGACACGTGTGTGCAGGTGTGCTGTGAGCATGATACATGAGCGCCACGTTAAAGACCTGTGTGCATAATGCATGTGTGTGCTGTCTGCATGATGCATGTGTGTGCAGGTGTGCATGATGCATAGGTGTGGTGTGTGTATGATGTATGTGTGCTGTGTGCATGATACATGTGTGTGCTGTGTGCATGATGCGTGTGTGACGTGTGCATGATGCATGTGTGTGCAGGTGTGCATGATACATGTGTGAGTACGTCTGCTGTGTGCATGATACATGAGCGCCAACTTAAAGAGCTGTCTGGTGTGTGCATGATACATGTGTGTGGTGTATGCATGATGCATGTGTGTGGTGTGTGCATGATACATGTGTGTGCTGTATGCATGATGTATGTGTGTGCTGTGTGCATGATACATGTGTGTGCTGTATGCATGATGCATGTGTGTGCATGATACATGTGTGTGCTGTATGCATGTGAGTGCTGTGTGCATGATACATGTGTGTGCTGTATGCATGTGCATGATACATGTGTGTGGTGTGTGCTGTGTGCATGATACATGTGTGTGCTGTATGCATGATGCATGTGTGTACTGTGTGCATGATGCATGTGTGTGCTGTGTGCATCATGGATGTGTGTGCTGTGTGCATGATACATGTGTGTGCTGTATGCATGTGTGTGCTGTGTGCATGGTACATGTGTGTGGTGTGTGCATGATGCATGTGTGTGCATGATACATGTGTGTGCTGTGTGCATGATACATGTGTGTGCTGTATGCATGATGCATGTGTGTGCTGTGTGCATGATACATGTGTGTGCTGTGTGCATGATACATGTGTGTGCAGGTTTGCTGTGTGCATAATGCATGTGTGTGGAGGGGTGCTGTGTGCATGATGTATGTATGTGCAGGTGTGCATGACACGTGTGTGCAGGTGTGCTGTCTGTATGATACATGAACGCCACGTTAAAGACCTGTGTGCATGATGCATGTGTGTGCTGTCTGCATGATGTATGTGTGTGCAGGTGTGCTGTGTGCATGATGCATAGGTGTGCTGTGTGCATGATGTATGTGTGCTGTGTGCATGATACATGTGTGTGCTGTGTGCATGATGCGTGTGTGCCGTGTGCATGATGCGTGTGTGCCGTGTGCATGATGCATGTGTGCATGATACATGTGTGTGGATGTCTGCTGTGTGCATGATACATGAGCGCCAACTTAAAGAGCTGTCTGCTGTGTGCATGATACATGTGTGTGCTGTATGCATGATGCATGTGTGTGGTGTGTGCATGATACATGTGTGTGCTGTATGCATGATGTATGTGTGTGCTGTGTGCATGATACATGTGTGTGCTGTATGCATGATGCATGTGTGTGGTGTGTGCATGTGTGTGCTGTATGCATGATGCATGTGTGTGCATGATACATGTGTGTGCTGTATGCATGATGCATGTGTGTGCTGTGTACATGATACAGCAGACACATGTATCATGCACACAGCACACACAGGCATCATGCACACAGCACACACAGGCATCATGCATACAGCACACACATGTATCATGCACACAGCACACACATGCATCATGCACACAGCACACACATGTATCATGCACACACATGCATCATGCACACACATGCATCATGCACACAGCACACACTTGTATCATGCACACAGCACACACATGCATCCTGCACACAGTACACACATGCATCATGCATACAGCACACACATGTATCATGCACACATCACACACATGCATCATGCACACAGCACACACATTCATCATGCACACACATGCATCATGCACACAGCACACACATGCATCATGCACACAGCACACACATACATCATGCACACAGCACACACATGCATCATGGACACAGCACACACATGCATCATGGACACAGCACACACATGTATCATGGACACATCACACACATGCATCATGCAGACAGCACACACATGCATCATGCACACAGCACACACATGCATCATGCACACAGCACACACATACACCATGCACACAGGACACACATACATCATGCACACAGCACACACATACACCATGCACACAGGACACACATACATCATGCACACAGGACACACATACATGATGCACACAGCTCTTAAACTTGCCGCTCCCGGTGCAGCGCGGCAGGCAGGAAGCGGCGGCTCCTTCTGCACAGCCGCTCCCGCTGGCATGGACGGATGGATGGTGCGGCCCTGGGCAGCGGGAGCAAGGGGGGCCCCGCGAGAAGCAGAGAGGGCAGGAGGACCGGGGGGAGCGCGGGCAGGACACAGGAGGACCGGGGGGGAGCGCGGGCAGGACACAGGAGGACCGGGGGGGAGCGCGGGCAGGACACAGGAGGACCGGGGGGGAGCGCGGGCAGGACACAGGAGGACCGGGGGGAGCGCGGGCAGGACACAGGAGGACCGGGGGGAGCGCGGGCAGGACACAGGAGGACCGGGGGGAGCGCGGGCAGGACACAGGAGGACCCGGGTGGGGGGGCTGGGAGAGAGAGAGTGTCCCGGACATTGCAAGTGAAGCAGACTCGCAAAGCCATTGAGTGAGGCTTTGCGAGTAGCTGGAGGCTATTCTGTGCAAACTCGCAAAGCCATTGAGTGAGGCTTTGGGAGGCAGGCACGTCTTTGACGATGGAAGTAGAGCCGAATATGACGGAAGTGAGCTACGGCAATTATATATTAGATTGTACTTATACAGTCATCATTGCACTAATATCATGTAAACATTTGGAGCAAGCAGATATGTGAGGAAAAACTAAACATTTGGATATGCCCACATGTTACATTTGCCTCTATATATATATATATAGAGAGAGAGAGCTCAGTGGGTATGTATCAAATGGTATGAGATCAGGTCAGTTCATAGTACAAAAAATACCTATTAGAGACCCAGTGTGATGGGGTTCATATGAGATGTTCTGTTGTTGCAAAAGTCATTAGTAATAAGTTTAATATGAGCGGCACTTTGGTCGGTAGCGCTCGCCCACAAAAAATATCTCCGTGTGAATCCTTGCTTCAAATGTTTGGATAATTTTAGTTCAGTGGTTACTGTTTAAGGAAAAAAAGAGAATTTTGTTTACATACCGTAAATTCTTTTTTCTTGAATCATCAATGGGAGACCCAGACAATGGGGTTTAGGGCACTGCCCTCCGGAGGCCACACTAGGTACTACAAGTTTGTAGACACCGCCCCCTCCGCTTATAAACCCCTACCGCAGGGAATATCCTCAGTTTGGTCCATAAGCTGCGAGGAGACAACATAAACCACACCCGAAACATCGGGAAAGAAACCGTGCACAGACGGTCCAACAACCCGGATAAACTGTCCCAACTGGGAACAGGCAAATGCAAAACATCCAACGGAACAACTGGGTGGGTGCTGGGTCTCCCATTGATGATTCAAGAAAAAAGAATTTACGGTACGTAAACAAAATTCTCTTTTTTCTGATCATCATAATGGGAGACCCAGACAATGGGGATGTCCTAAAGCAAACCCCAGGGTGGGAAGAGTTCCTCAAAAGACGTTGAAATATACGGTCCCCCTCAAAGGTGGGCAACCGCCGCCTGGAGGACCCGCCTGCCCAAACTTGCATCCGCAGAGGCATGGGCATGCACCATATAGTGCTTAGAGAAAGTGTGCAGGCTGGACCAAGTGGCCGCCTGACACACCTGCAGCGCTGAAGCGCGATGTCGCAAAGCCCAGGAAGCACCGACGGCTCTGGTCGAGTGCGCCTTCACTAAATGTGGTAAATCCTCCGTGATACAGGCTTCCTAGCCCGATTCATAGTGGCAACCACAGTAGGGGAGAACCCCCTGGATGTTAGAAGCCAGGCCTCAAGAGCCATGCAGTCAATCTGAGGGCCCTGGAATTGAGGTGGAAGAAGGGGCCTTGCGCGAGAAGATCTGCGCGTTCTGGAAGAGCCCACCGGTTCCCGCCTGACAGTTGCCACAGATCCGGATACCAGGACCTCCTGGGCCAATCCGGTGCCACTAGAATGGCTACGCTGCACTCCGTCCTGATCTTCCACAGAACCTTGGGAATCAATGCTAGCGGTGGGAACACATATGGTAGATGGAAGTCGGACCAACTCAGGATCAGGGCGTCTGCCCCCAGAGACTGAGGATCCCATGATCTCGCCATGTACTGTGGCACCTGATGATTCAGCCGCGAGGCCATCAGATCCACGTCCGGAGTGCCCCATCTGCCGCAGATGTCCCGGAAGACGTCCGGATGAAGAGACCACTCTCCGGCGTCCATCCCCTGCCAGCTCAAGTAGTCGGCCTCCCAGTTCTCGACCCCTGGGATGTGAACTGCGGAGATCAGGCAGCCGTTGTCCTCCACCCAGGATAGAATGCGGTGGACTTCGGCGAGGGCCTGAGCACTTCTGGTCCCTCCCTGATGATTTATATAGGCGACGGCCGTCGCATTGTCGGACTGAACCCGGATGGGCTGTCCTGACAGTAACTTCTGAAACGCCAGGAGCGCCAGATAGACCGCCTGATCTGCAACGCCGACTCCGACTGAGTCCAGAGGCCTTGAGCCCTGTGGTGTAAGAACACCGCTCCCCAGCCCTTCAGACTGGCGTCGGTGGTCACCACTAACCATGACGGTTTGAGGAAAGACCGGCCCCGTGACAAGTGACGTGGCTGGAGCCACCACTGCAGGGAATCCCTGGTCGGTCGTGAAAGGGCCATCAGCCGATTCAGCGAGATCGTCCTCTTGTCCCATCTGCGGAGAATTTCCAGCTGGAGAGGACGGAGGCGAAACTGCGCGAAAGGCACCGCCTCTATCGCTGCCACCATGCGGCCCACCAGCTTCATCAACACCCGTATGGATGAATGTGGTGACAGGAGGACATCTTGGACTCCCGATTGGATGGCCAGCTGTTTGGCTCGTGGCAGGGACACCAGAGCAGAGTCCGTGTGGAAGTCCATGCCCAGATATGTCAGTGACTGGGTCGGAACCAGGGTCGATTTCTGGACATTGAGAAGCCACCCAAACTGTTCCAGAGACTTCATGGTCACCTCCAGGCTCTTCCGGCAAAGATGTTCTGATGGCGCCCTGACCAGCAGGTCGTCTAGATAGGGTATGACGGCATGTCCCTGCACATGTAGGAGAGCCATCATAGAGGCCATCACTTTCGTGAACACCCGCGGAGCCGAGGCCAACCCGAAGGGCAGCGCCACGAACTGGTAGTGTTCGTCCCCCACTGCAAATCTCAACCAGCGCTGATGAGCCGGTGCAATGGGCACGTGAAGGTAAGCGTCTCGTATATCTATGGACGCTAGGAAGTCTCCCTGCGACACAGCCGCGATCACGGAGCGCAGGGATTCCATGCGGAACTTCCGAACCAACACGTGACGGTTGAACAACTTGAGGTCCAGAACCGGGCGAAAAGAGCCGTCCTTCTTCGGGACGATAAAGAAGTTGGAGTAAAAACCCCGGAACCTCTCTCCCGTAGGCACTGGGACCACTACTCCGTCTCTGCGGAGACCTTCCAACACCAGATAAAAAGCCTGAGCCTTGTCTGGAGATGGAACAGACCGATGGAATCAGTGTGCCGGCCGCGACGTCAGCTCTATCCTGTAGCCGCTCGAGACTACGTCTCGGACCCACCGGTCTTGGACGTGGAGTAACCATCTGTCCCGAAATCGGGACAGGCGGCCCCCCACCTGTGGGACGGCAGGACTGGAGAGCGAGTCATGCGGAAGTGGTTTTGGGGGTGGCAGCCGTTGCCCCCGTTGACTTCTTCTGGCGACCCTTGGGGCGCCACTGAGTAGAGGGCTTGCCTCCTCTGTCCGCGCGAGCGGAAGAAGCTGATGACTGCGAGCTGGAACAAAAGGACCACTGCTTGGGGTTCCTTTTGACGGTATACCGTGGCTTAGGCTTATTCTGTGGGATCTTAGACTCCGCAGAATCCTTTATCAGCTTGTCCAGCTCGGTACCAAAGAGTCTGTCACCAGAAAATGGAAGATTCTGCAGAATCTTCTTTGACGTGGCATCTGAGTCCCATAGACGCAGCCACAACAACCTGCGGATCGCTATAGCATTGGCCAAAGCCACAGCGGAGCGAGTGGCAGTTTCTAGGGTCGCCGTCCTGGCGTAATCTGCATAGGCCCTTGCCCTATCAGTAAGCGCTAGGACCTCAGAATTGGACCCCGCCAGGTCAGTGATACCATCCAAGCAGGTGGTGATCGCCTGCAGAGTCCAGACCGTGGCAAAATTAGGGGCAAATGAAGACCCCACAGCCTCATAGGAAGACTTGGCGAGTTGTTCGACCTGTCTATCCGTTGCGTCCTTCAATGAGGAGCTATCAGAGGCAGAGAAAAGGGAGCGTGCAGCAATCCTGGTCATGGAAGCGTCCACCTTCGGGGACTGCGACCACTCCTGAAGCACCTCCTGGGGGAAGGGGAAGCGAGTGTCCCTAGATTTGCGGACATAACGCCGCCCAGGGTGAACCCTGGGTGCTCTAACCACCCTTCCAAAGTTAGTGTGGTCCATAAAGGAGCCACATGGGCGAGCCTCCGGCTGCAGCCATTGATAAACCTCCTTCGGATGGAGTTCCACCTCCTCAGGTGGTGCCACGAGACGAAGAGTCTCGTTTATGGAGGATACCAAATCCTCCACCCCATCAGGTGGTTCTGACATAGACTCAAGTATTGAACCCCCATCATCCTCGTCACCGTCAGAGTGACGCTCCTCCTCAGAGAGGTTCTGGATCTCGGGTGATTCATCCCGACGAGCCCGCTTAAGGGGTCTCGCGGTAGCAAAGGGTGACACCCGGGGGTAACTTGAGGGAGCAGCTGGACTTCCCAGTCTCCTAGTCAGTGCCTCCAGGGATTGCGACATGGAGGACAGCTTGGACAACACAGATTCATTAATCTTGTTCTGTGTTTCCCATTGCCCTGGGATCACCTGAACCTCAGGGTACAGCACCGGAGCTGCAGACTCTGCAGTATCAGTCCGGGCCTCTGGGCGTCCGCAGTTATTGCAGGACCCCCCAACCAGCGTCCCGTTGCATGTAGCACAGGTAGTGGTAGAGTTGTCTGCCTTAGCAGTACTCTTCTTTGCTGGGGACATGCCGACAGCAGAGGAGAAAAATAAGCCAAGTAGGAAACCGGAACACCGGCGGCTTACCGACCGCTTCAATGCGGTGGAGGGGAGCGATGTGTGTGTGGCCTCCGCGAGGGTAATGACCGGACTCTCCTGGGAGCGCAGTAGTGCACTCATTCAGACCCAGTAGGGAAGTGAGGAGAAAATGGCCGCCGCCAGACAAGTCGTGGGCGGCGCCACAAACACGCGGGAAGCACACACACACACCCACATCACATGGGCTGCTCCCCATCTCTCCAAGAAGCCAGCTCAGTAATCTGGTGCTGGAGCCCGCAGCGCGGGAGATATAGTATTAACACTATACCCAGGGCTTCAGACAAACTCTGTAGCCCGCAGCCGCAGCCCCTGTGACACACAGGGCGGTCAGCTATGGTGACCCCAGCACAGGGCACACCGCCAGAACCACGGACCCGAGGGTTGCGCGCGGTCTGAGTGTCAAAAACACAATAGTGTCAGACACTACCCCCAGGCACACCGGAGACACACAGGGTACCTCAGTGCCGGTCCGGTCTGTAAGCACCATATAATGGGAGGCCTCGGACGGGGGTTCAGCACCAGTCCGGTCTGTAAGCACCGTTTAGGGAGGCCTCGGACTGGGCTGGCTCCAGTCCGGTCTGTAAGCACCGTTTAGGGAGGCCTCGGACGGAGCGGAGCTGTGCAAGGCTCCTATCTCCCACTTCCCAGAGCCCCCCCCAAGGAGGGATGTGAAGGAGCGCGGCAGCGTACCGGGAGGACACAACGTGTCCAGGCTCAGAGCCCTCCGGTACCTCAACCTGTGTGTTCCCCAAGGGTGAACAGGGAGACTGCCGGAGGTCCCCGACCGGGACCTACCTTGTCTTCAGACGCCATCACGTAAGCTGTGAGAATGCTGTGACGTGCAAGCAAAGCGTGTGATACCTCCGAGCACACTAAGTTTAAAACTGAGGATATTCCCTGCGGTAGGGGTTTATAAGCGGAGGGGGCGGTGTCTACAAACTTGTAGTACCTAGTGTGGCCTCCGGAGGGCAGTGCCCTAAACCCCATTGTCTGGGTCTCCCATTATGATGATCAGAAAAGTATTTATATCTTAACTAGATTTCTGATTTTCTAATGTGTCTGTTTTAATTAGCACAAACTGATGTTATTTTTTAGAAATAAACTTTCTTTATGCAGAGGTACTACTAAAAATCTTCATCCTTTAGCAAAATCATGTATTTAGTGCAGGACAATGTTCTATCACCTGCATCAACATACACCACTGGTTGGCTAACTAGTAAAGACCTAATGGCGGGTTTACACGTTGCGATATCGGCGTCCAATTTCAATGAAAAGTCACGTGGTTCGATCGTTGGACCCGATATAGTTCCTGCGTTGTATGGTGTGAACGTCCAATACGATGCAGGAACGATGCAGGAACGAGTGCATAATAATTCTGCTTAATAATAGTTGTGAAACAATTATGCAGACATAAATATTCTACTAAGAGAGACAAGACCTCAGTTTTACTGTCTGAAATATTCCAGGTTTCAAGTTTTTTAGATAAGGCTAGGGTCACACATGCGGCAGGTTTTTTAAATCGTGATCCGGTTTTGAGCTTTCAAAAAGCTCAAAACCGGATCAGGAACCGCTCCCCATAGGAGCCCATTATGGTAACCGGATTGCACTACATGCAATCCGGTTACCTGCTCCGGATCTGCAGGCTGCAGTTTTCAGAGCGGTTCTGTGACCCGCAATACGGTAACCGTATTGCTCACGATGTGTAATCCTGAGCAATGCGGTTACCGTGTACTTTGCTCATCCCTGCTGCCACAGGGATGGGCAAAGTGTTAAATGTGTATTAACACATTAAATATGAATAGTAAGCTGGCTATAGTCGGCTTCATAGAAATGTATGAATGAAGCCGCGGCTCCCCTGACAGTAGATCAGATACTGTACGTAATGTACGTATAGTATCTGCCGCTGTCCGAAGTCCTGTAACCATTAATATTAGGTCTATGGGGGTGCGCTGCCCATAGACCTAATGTTAATGCTTACAGGACCAAGGACAGCGGCTGATACTATTTGTACATTACGTACAGTCTCTGCTGTACTGTCAGGGGAGCCGCGGCTTCATTCATACATTTATACCAAGCCGACAATAGCCGGCTTACTGTAAATGCCTTATTAAGCCCTAACATGAGTGGGCACCCCCTAGAGACATGCTGCCCACAGCTAATATTCATATTTAATGTGTTAATACACATTTAACACATTGCTTATCCCTGTGGCAGCAGTGATGAGCAAAGTATACGGTAACCGCATTGCTCAGGATTACACATCCTGAGCAATCCGGTTACCGCATTGCGGTTCACAGCACACATTTTGGAAACAAAATGTGTGTGAAGGCAATTGCGTTCACCGCATCTGGATCTGGATGCGGTGAACGCAATTGCCTGCCCAAATGTGACCCCAGCCTAAGTTGTCCTGGCATTTTATCCTAATAAATAATCATCAAAAATGCAAATTACCTAATAATTTTGAACACACTTATAAGACATCTGAAAATTGATACATTCAAATACAATAAATATTATGCTACCCAGCTTTAGAATGTTATTGTTCAAAAATGTATTGCACCAATTACAGTGCCCATACCAAAAGTTTCTCTTTAGGTTTAATCTACTTAGCCAATCGTTACTTCACCCACCAAACTTACTTTTCAGTAGGGCATTGGTAACATTACATATGCACCTAAAAATGACAATTTGATTCTGGCATGCAAGATTTTTTAAAATCCGATCCTTCCCTATCGTATACATGATTAGAGCTGCTTGTGCATTCTTTGCGGGGATAGTTGCATGCGAATTTTCCGAACGGTGTGCAACATAAAAATGAGCTATAGATTATTAGTGTAAAGCATTTTGAACAGAGAATTGTGCAATTAGCAGAAAAAGAGATCCGTTTATTCTGGTCAATTAATTCCTTGCAATGCAAGTAAGAGAGTCCCAAGAGGACTGAGAATATATAAGGAGCCGTTCCAGTATAATGAAAATGTCGCTTTTCTTAGTGAATGAAAAAAATTATACTTTGTACATTGTCTTAATTTTACGCGCCTGATTAAGAGCAAAAATGAGAAATAACATGAGAGTTTGACAGTGGAATTGTACAGTATAGCGCAAATATAGAATTGCACACAAGATATACAAAGATTCAACTTCAGCATTTTGTGATAAAACTAGCCAAAAATGTAATGCTGATTATAGTAAACATTACAGAACAAAAGATTAAAGAATTCATTCTGAAAAAACAGTATTGTAATAATGCACAGATGTCAATAAAAAGAAGGAAAGAAAAAAAAGAGAGACAAGCACATATAGGGTGATACACTATATGGAAGAAAAGGTTAGGGGGAGGTGAGGGGGTTCTCACCTGTTAGTGTATATCATAAACCCATTATATGCCCACAGAGAATACATCTGCTGCAGTCACACCCACAGATAGAAGAAAAACCTTCTTCTGGAAATATATTGAGGAATAAATGGAGATGGATGTTTCGGTTGACCACACAGCTGCTGGAAAGGTAGACATTCCATGTTGTAGTAGTATTGGATAGTAGCTTTATTATGCTTTTCAACTTTGTAGAAAACTCTTTTTTAGAGTTTTGTGCGACCTTCAAATGCATAATAAATGTACTATCCAATACTTCAAAATAGGGAAGGGACGACATGCAAGGATTGGGCTATCACTAATATGACAAATTTTATTAAATCAAGAAACCACACAAAAAAAACTATTAAAAAGGTGTATATCCCAAATATCAGCGTCCCTACTGGTTGTTACCACAGCTACATAAACAAGAGATCATAATTCTTGTCAGAAGATAAAACAAACCAGCATGTGGTCACTAAAAAACTGCTAGGAAGATCTAATTGGCAAACCTAACATGGATGCAATCAATAGAGAGCAATTGCAGTTACAGTATATAGATTGCAGATAAATATATGCTCACTCTAGGGTAAGAACTAGTGTGATGGCATCAATACACTCTAGGGTGTATGAGTAAGGCCATGTTCACACATCTCCTCTGCTAGTATTTAGCAGGTCTCAGTGAAGTATTCAGCTTTATTCAGTGAAGCAAAGATGCATGAGCACCGCCGCTTCCTAGTGACGCAGCCCCTGGTTACCTGATGTTGATAGTGGTAACCAGGTCACACACAAGGCTGCCTAGTGTCCGCTTTCCCAGAGCGTCCGGCTCCCAGCATCAGGACCACTATGCTACGCACTTTGCGTTAGCATTTTACAGTACAGCGTCCTCAGGATTTATGATGTAACAGCGACCTCAGCAGCGATCTCACTACATTTGACACTTAGCAGCAATCTGGCCCCCACTGTGAGATCACTGATCGTTACAAACTGTTCTGGACCATTTTTTGGTCGTTGCGCTCCCACTGGGCATGTTGCATCGCTGTGCTTGACAGGGACAACGACCAACGATCTCAATACTACATCTGAGAGTGACAGGTTTCCAACAACCGCCGTATTGTTGCTGCGTCGCTGGTGAGATCTGACTGTTTGAGATCTTATCAGCGGCCACATAGAGATGCACCAGCAATCCCTACCAGGTCGTATCGTTGTCGGGATCACTGGAGCATCACCAAGTGTGACGGTAACCTAAGATATATAGAAATGAAGACATGAAGGCCACAGACAGTTGTAGATCAAGGCTTACAGAGATTAGATGTACCCAAGAGTTTAGTATCCCATATAGTTTATTTTTTGAATTTTTTGATTTATAAAGTCAAATTTAGCGCACAATTATTGCATAGATTCACATCACCCCATACTCAAAGACGTGTGCTAATGGTGCATCCATGCCAAAATAGTGCCATAAAAGTAATTGCCCCCAATTTGAAATATTTGAGCTACTCGCCAAGCTATATACTTACATTAACATGAGACCAATACACGTGGAATTACTACTTTTCTAGCAGCATCACGGTCAATCAGAAACGTCCTTCTCCATTTATTCCTCAATAGAAAGGAGAAACAGAGTATCTACACATAAGTCTCCCAATTAAGGTGCAACAGGTTTTTACATACATTAGTTGTAACAGGTGCAGTAAGTCAATGTCTCTTTGAAAGTTTTAATATTACAGAGCATTATACTCTCCCTTTAGGAAATAGGTAGAGAGGAAAGGGGCAAGAAGAAAAGGGAAAACATCTCAAAACAGAACACAAGTCTGATTGAAATGCTAGATGATAAGAGTACCGCAATTATGACAAATATGATTAATCTTACCAATGTGATTAATTTGGACAGAATGATTAATCTGACCAATGCGACATTACCTTGACCAAGGGCTGCTTGGGTCTACTTTCTAAATATCTAAATTATTGGCTACCAGAAAGATTTGATTATGTGAACTATGAAATATATTCAAAGCTATCTATAAGGTGAAGTTGTTAAACCCCTTTACACCCGAACCATTTTCCAGTTTTCAGTTTTTGGTTTTTCCCTCCTCTCTTTCCAAGAGCCATAACTTAACTTTATTTTTTTTGTCTATATGTCATATATGAAGGTTTGGTTTTTGCGGGACGAGTTGTACTTTCAGAAGAAGTCATTTATTTTAACATATGGTGTAGAGAAAATAAGAAACAAATTCCAAGCGTGGTGAAATTGCAAAAAAATTGCAATCACAGATTTGTTTTTTGGATTTTTTTATTCACAAAGTTCACTATATGGTAAAACTGACCTGTCAGTATGATGCCTCGGTTGGTACAAGTTTGTAGATACCAAACATGTATACTTTTACTGTTATATAAGAGATGAAAAAAATTCAGAAGCTTGAAAAAAAAAAAAAAAGAATTGCACTTTTGTTGCCATGTTCTGCGTCTCATTTTTCATGATATGTGATGGCTTATTGTTTTGCATTTTTAGCTGACATTTCTAATGATACAATTTTTGGGTGGATACATTGTTTGATCACCCGTTATTGAATTTTGTTGCAATCTTGCAGGGACCAAAAAAACATAATTTTGGCTTTTGGACTTTTTTCCATTATGCAGTCTCTGTGAGTTTCCTGTAACCTGTGAATAAACCCATGTTCATCTTGAAGATGGAGTCTGGTGTTCCTGCTGAGTGTCTACTATGCTGTGCTCATGCCACTATGCGGTGCTAGCCCTGTCCAGCTCTGGACCACTCCTGCGGTGCATGTGTTTCTCAGCTTCGGTCATTTCTGGATGTGCTTGCTCTGTTCTGTTATGCTCGCAATACTTAGCTTGTGTCCGGTCCTGTAGCACCCATGTCATGCAGCTCTGGTCTGATCTTGCAGTGTTTGCACCAGACTGCTTGAGCTCCTTTCCAGGTCGTGTCTGGAGCCTGATGACTGCTACCTGGTACTTGGAGCTCATGTCTGATGTCCAGAGCCTCATGACCACTGACTGGTGCCTGGAGCTCATGCCTGGTGTCCAAGATGGCCCTGAGGTCTCACCTAGTGTCTGAGATGGCCCTGAGGTCTCACTGGTGTCCAAGATGGCCCTAATGTCCCGCATGGTGTCTGAGATGGCCTTGAGGTCCGACTGGTGTCCGAGATGGCCCTGAGGTCCCGCCTGGTGTCTGAGATGGCCCTGAGGTCCCACCTGATGTCCGAGATGGCCCTGAGGTCCCACCTGGTGTTTGAAATGGCCATGAGGTCCCACCTAGTGTCCAAGATAGCCCTGAGGTCTTGCCTGTTGTCTAAGATGGCCATGAGGTCCTGTCTGGTGTCCAAAATGGCCCAGAGGTCCCACCTGTGTTCCAAGATGGCCCTGAGGTCCCACCTGGTGTTTGAAATGGCCCTGAGGTCCCGCCTGGTGTCTTAGATGGCTATGAGGTTCCACCTGGTGTCCGAGATGGCCCTGAGGTCCCGCCTGGTGTCCGAGATGGCCCTGAAGTCTCGCATGGTGTTCGAGATGGCCCTGAGGTCCCACCTGGTGTCCGAGATGGCCCTAATGTCCCGCCTGGTGTCCAAGATGGCCCTAAGGTCCAAACTGGTGTCCGAGATGGCCCTGAGGTCCACTGTGTCTGAGATGGCCCTGAGGCCGCCTGGTGTCCGAGATGGCCATGAGGTTCCACCTGATGTCCAAGATGGCCCTGAGGTCCCGCCTAGTGTCCGAGATGGCCCTGAAGTCTGGCATGGCATTCGAGATGGCCCTGAGGTCCCACCTGGTGTCCGAGATGGCTCTGAGGTCCCGCCTGGTGTCTGAGATGGCCCTGAGGTCCTGCCTGGTGTCCAAGATTGCGCTAAGGTTCCGTATGGTGGCTGACATGGCCCTGAGGTCACGACTGGTGTCCTGAGATCCTGCGGTGTTTGCACCAGACCGCTTGAGGTCTTTTTCAGGCCGTGTCCTTGATGTCTTTCCTGGAGTTCTTGATGTCTTGCCTGGAGTCCTTGATGTGTCCTGCCTTGAGTCGAGTCCGATGTTCCGTGTTCTGTCTGGTGTCCTCGATGTCCTGCCTGGTGTCCTTGATATTCAGTGTTCCCGATGTATCCTGCCTTGAGTCGTGTCTGATGTTCCAAGTCCTGATATCTTGCCTGACTCTAGATGTGAAATTCTTGGTCCTGGTGGTCCAGTCCGTATTCTCAGAGTTGGTCCCGCTCTTGTTTCTGGACGGGCTCCTCCTCCGTGTTTCTAGGGCATCTCGATTCTTGTGTTTTCGTGACGGCTCTGCCTGAGGTTCCTGGATCTTACCAGCTGATATCCTGGATCTGTGCTGTCTGTGTTCTGCCTGTGTCCCGATGTCTGGCCTATTCCCTTGGTCCATCCTGTGATAACATCTGTCCGAGGACGGTGTCTGATGTTCTCCTGCTTTGTCGGTGCTACGCCTGAGGCCTGAGAGAGAGGTTCCCCTGATATGCCCTTGCCAGACGACCCTGGATAGCATCAATCCATGAGGACCTCCTACCATGCCATCGCCTGATGTCTGTGATGTTTCCTTTGCTTGATATGCGGAATCGGGAGCCTGGCTTCATGCCTTGCCTTGTTACCTTGTACTGTGCTTTTGCTTACTAAACTTTCATCTCTATACCTGAAGTGTGTGGTGTCCTGCATGTTACCACCTTGCCCATATGCTCAGCTGCCACAGACCCCAGTCACTGCCTTTCCCTAGTCTGGGCAGGCCGAAGTTCCTCCTGTGGTCCAGTGGGTCCTCATACCTATTCCACCCTGGGACACATGATCTACATTGCCATGGCCTGGAGGCGTGGGAGCGTAAGCGAGCCACATCTGGTAACACCACATATGTCACTTGAAGGAAGGATCACCAAGATATGACTTGCCTACTTTGGACACATCATACTGTGATATGATGGCCAGCCATTGTCTGAATGGAAGCATTATACATGGCCAGTATGTTTCACACAGGCAGAAGTCTGCTGCGATGTTTTTATGAATGTCTCGCCAGTACTTGGAAGCCACAGTCTGCTTCACAGCATTGCAAGAGTTAAGCTTGCAACTTGCTGGAGATGTGGGTGTGTCTTAGGATGTTTAATGGAGTCTGTGTTTGACATGTGAGAGAGACTGATGCATGCAGAGCCTTCAGGGTGCTGGGCTGTGAGCAGAAGTCAGACGTCCCTTCTGAAGAAGCAGTCTCTCAGAGACCCTGAGTGGACTGCCTACAGGCTGTGTGTGAGGTAAACCGACTATATGTTTTTGTACAGTCGAAGGAAGGCTCATGTTTAATTTGCTCCTACTTATTCTACTCCTACTTAATTTGCTGGACTTATTCTATAGAAGAGACTGTTGCTATGTTTATGGTCTAGTGTACCCCAACCTTCTCTGTGATATATATCACAATACGAAGAGAAAAATCACTAGAGAAGGACATTATGGTAGAAAGAATAGAAAATACAAGTACTATCTAGGCTTTGGCAACATAGATCTTCCTACAGAGCGTTTATCCATCAAGTCGACAAGGCTCGATATCGAGCTGAAGGCCGATAAATAATAATAATGAGATCAACAATATGAATATGAAGTTCCCATCAAAGCTTAGCAACTCACTGATATATATCCTCAATATTATAATTGTAGCCCAGAATGATCTTATATTAATGTTAAAGGCATATGGAAAAACAAAGGAAAAAATGTACTGCTATATTATAATAGCTTTCATCCCAAAACAATAAGTCTGTGTGCCCACTATGAGTTGTTAGGCAAGGGTTGCACTTGGGAGGCTGTTTTTTGGAGACCTGCGTTAATGGTTGCAGTTTTTTCTGTTGCCAATTTTATGTAATTTTAACACTAGCATTAACGCATGCGTTAACTCATGGTACATATATGTACCATGCGTTAATGCATACGTTTCCCGTAGGCTCTCATGTTAAAAAAACACATGCGTTTCTTCAAACGCCCCCAAAAACTTTGCCTACCACGTTTTTTGGTTGCTTTAGCAAAAACGCATAGCGTCAAAAGTGTTGCATTTTGACCATGTGTTTTTTGCATGGAAGCCTATGGAAGCGTTAACGCTACCATTTTTCACAATTGGAATTGGAAAAATGGTAGCTTTTAGCGCATCCAAGGCTCAAGTGTGACCCTACTTAGATGTGGAAAATACACAGGAAATTCCACTATGAAAAAGCATCAAAATCAAATTTAAGCTGTGCATAAGCATATTAATAAAGTTGATTAATAGCCAAGCAGCATTAAGTACCTAAAACAAATCAGCTTTACTTAAGATATGACATGCCAACAAGAGACATAAAATGCATCAGAAATGCAAAAATAATCTGCAAAAAACCACACGCAAAAATACATCTACAAAAACACAAGTTACCTAATTTATATAATAGGAGCAGAAATGCTGCAGAAAACCTGGAACATTAAAAACTCATTGTAGGAACATGGCTAAAGAAGGTGATTTTCCTATAGGTAGTTTGTCTTTCTACGGTCGGAGACACAGTGTACGAGATGCATGTGGGATACTTGCATGAGTCTTGTATGACTCATCTGGCATGGCTGCCAGCTCTCTGGATTGGAGTGCGTCAGCTGTGTGTTTCTATGGAGGTGACACGCTCGTCTCCAGTGAAACGGTGACTGTTCGGGTTGAGTCATGAGAGACTCATGTGAGTATCTTGCCTATCTGTCCTAAGCAAGATAGATAGTAATTAAATCTCTTTTCTTGAACAGGCAGAAAAACTAAATGTTTGATTGTATTGCCTGAATTAAAGAATAAGGAATCTAGGCCTGAATACAACGGTAAAGAAAAAGGTAATCAGCATTTTGCTTACTTGCTTATGTACAATATTTATTGCACCAGATACAAGATCAAGTCTGAAGAATTGCTATATGATAGAGAAGATTCTGATTTTTCAAGATGTGGCAAATAGAAAGCCTATTGTAACTTTCTGATGTATGTGTAGTTCAAAAGGTAACCTAGTAAAAAGTTAATTAGTGGCCAAAGTAAGGATTTCCTAAGCAGATTGAACCTGAAGTAGAATTTTTGTTGTGGGCACTGTTATTGGTATAACCAAGTTTTGAAGTAGGAAATACCATTAATGGGTTGTACAATCCAGACTGTATGTGATTCATTTTATTGTAGGAAAACTTATATAGTTCACATCACTTTTTGCAATTGTGGATATTTTTTACAATAGCAAAAATATTTGATTTGTTGGGACTGTCACACCAGCCTTGGTTAATCAAAAAACCACCCCAGGGATGCCAGAAGGTAAAAGATTCACAAGCCTCCTGACCACTGACCTGGGTGTTGGACTGAAGTCCCTCAAATCAATCCGCTCATCTCTAGTCCTTTGCCTTTTCCTTCATGATGCCTGAATTAGAGATCTAAAGTGCTATGGAGTGACAAAAGACAGTGTCAGAAAAAATTAAATAATGCCAAGGGATGAGCAGCTAATATGACAAAGCCAATGCAACTGAATAAGGACTCTGGTATTGTAAAGTTTTGATAATTTAAAAGCTATAACATCAGATAATCAAAGATAAAACCAGACATACAAAAATACGGAAGTGATGAGTGCAGAAGAAGATTGGATTTAGTGCATCTAAAAAATAGTAGTAACTTTTTTTAAAGAGAGCCAACAGTAGTCTGACAAAATGAATTCCATTAATGTATAACATGGACTCTGTTATTATATAACATAGGATGATTTCTTATGTAAGCCAGACAGTATTGTATTTTGTTTGTTACATTGTGATAAATATCTCATTGTTCATACAAGTCTTGTAGATGCCTGGTAATGTTCACCATGTGTAATGTAATTATCTCACCTCTTTGTCATAGAAGGCCAAAGAATTTAATCCTCCTAAAAGTCCTTTGTATTACTATGTGCATTGCTGATTCTATGTAAACTACTTAAGCCATAATTGTTTGTTGTTATGGATGGCAGATTGGATGGGCTTTGCTTTGGCCCCTCTCTGTCTATATCATTTAAATGAACATTGTCCAGGCAGCTTGAAATTAAGCCAATAAGAACACAGTCTTATTCCACCAATTCAAAAGTAGAAAATGAGCAGCACCACTAATGATAGAAGAATATCAACGGGGTGCTCACCATGCCAACAAAAACGGTATGTAAGGGGAGAAAAGATATTGGCATATGCAAGGAGCACACCACAATATGATTGAATGTAAAAGAACAACAAAGTTTTATTAAACAACTGTGAGACACACAATATAAAATCACTTAAAATAAACATACAATAGACATGGGGCCCAACATTCCTCAAGACAGAATTCTTCCTTGACGGTCAACCCGCTTCAGATCGTATGCATGACTCCTTCCTCATTGATCTGTTAGACTTCACACTCACCCACAATTATTTTGTGTTCGATAGAACCTTCTATAGACAGATCTCCGGTGTGGCGATGGGTGCTAAATGTGCGCCTTCCTTCGCCAATCTATTCCTCGGTTGGTGGGAAACTACGGTGGTATTCCAGATGGAGGTCTTTAAGAGCAGGGTGAGTGGGTGGTACAGATTTATTGATGATGTCATCTTCTTTTGGAAAGGCACTGAAACCGAAGCCTTGGATTTCCTCTCATCCTTGAACCAGATTGATCTGAACATCTTCTTGACATTCTCTATCTCTGCTAAAAGAGCTATCTTTCTGGATCTCGAGGTGATTAACAAAGAGGGAATCCTATCCACTACTCTGTATCGCAAACCCACTGCTACTAATGGCCTGTTGAATTTCTCTAGCTTCCATCCTTATCATTTGTGAAAGGGGATACCAACAGGACAATTCCTGCGGACCAGACGCAACTGTACTACGGACAAGGACTTCAAGTTCCATGCAAAAGCACTAACCACCAGGCTTCAAAATCGTGAATATCCTAAAAAGGTGATTTCCAATGCCTATCAACGTGCTAATCAGCATGACCAGACATCACTCCTGAGACGAAACCCACGAGAACCAGATGGGAGAATTCGGATGATTACAGATTACCACAACCAGTGGTCGGAGGTGGGTGACTGCCTTCGAAAACATTGGGGGATTCTTTCTATAGACCCCAAAATAAATCCTATAATTGAAGATCACCCACTTCTAACTGCACGAAGAGCTCCCAATCTATGTGACCATCTCACTTCTAGCCATTACTCGAGACCCATTAGATCCACCACGGGGGGAACTAGATTAAAGGGTTCCTTTCCTTGCGGCTCGTGTAACATTTGTCAATACATGGTGCCCGTATATGATCAATTTATCAATCCGCATGACTCAAGCATTTATCCATTGAGACAATACATCAATTGTAAAAGCACTAATGTGATCTATGCTCTCATTTGCCCGTGCAATAGGGTATATGTCGGTGAAACCACCATGGAACTCCGGAAAAGAACACAGAAGTATTTATCGACCATCAACTGTGCATCTACGGATAGGGAAAAGGGTAAGACCTTGACTTCTGTTGCCTCACATTTTTAACCACCCACCGCGGCAACCCTCGAGGACTCAGAATGATAGGTCTGGATCGGGTATATGTAAATATACGAGGAGGTGATGTCACCAAAAAACTACTCTGTCTTGAAACTAGGTGGATCTATCATCTTAATTCGATGTCTCCCACAGGTCTAAATGAAGACTTTTCATTTACGGGCTTTCTTGGATAAACACCTGACCATCTGGATCAAGCTTTGGAGACAATTGGACAGAGATTGAATATTGGTCCACGACTCTGGAAACAGTCCTTTGTTTATAATTCTTCTGGAACATGATCAACTTAAAAATTAGACATCTCTTTGATCCCCTCAAAGACTTTTTCTTCCCCATGATGGCTTTATTTCATCCACATAACCCTGTGTGTGCTTTTAAAATACTTATGGCAGAGTGGCACTTTGTGTATAATGGTTCTCAATATTTATATGTGGAAGTAATAATATCCGATTTCTTTTATGTGACACAGTTTCACATCTGGTTACCGTTGCTAGTTTAGGGCCCTTTCACATATGCGTTTATTTGAAATCGCGGCAGATGCGGTGAAAAAACCGCATCTGCCGCGATTGCCGCATAACCGCTGTACTTGCGGCGCGGTTGCGGTAATCCCTATAGAAAGTATAGGGGGACTTGCGGCAGGTGCGGCAAGTGCGGTTTTGCACTTGCGGCAGGTGCGGCCGCGAAAAAAAACGCGGCTGACCGCGGTTTTTTTCGCGGCCGCACCTGCCGCAAGTGCAAAACCGCACTTGCCGCACCTGCCCCAAGTCCCCCTATACTTTCTATAGGGATTACCGCAACCGCGCCGCAAGTGCAGCGGTTATGCGGCAATCGCGGCAGATGCGGTTTTTTCACCGCATCTGCCGCGATTTCAAATAAACGCAGATGTGAAAGGGCCCTTACTTGGATATATTTATCGCTTATTCTTTTGCCTATTCTACTACTTTTTGTCCCTGGATCTCGATTTGTGGATTTAGGAGGATTTATTTGATCTGTTCGACCTTGTATAATTGAGTATTAATAAATGGAAATTTGGATATTTACCTGACCATTCAAGAGTATATTATGGAATATACATCCAGTACTCTTGGGATTGGTGGCATCGGACAGGGGCACTGCCTCATAGTCCGGAGCCACTTACACATAGGTACGCGCACCTTCTATCCTTATACTAAAAAATGGGTATTATTTGCATATAGAAGAATTATCCTGAGCAAATATACCCAGGGACATATTTGGGGGATTCACAGGGTGGCACTCTGACATTCGTAGTCTCCACACAGTAGTACAGAAGTTATAACAAGGAGGAGGAAGACAAAGGAGCAGCACTGTATGCTCTAGGAAACAATGGAGGGATATGATTGTAAGGGCAATTCTTATGGCAGATGTGATCACTTCTGAAGAAGCAAAAGTGGCACAATATTTCTATCACTCAAAAGGGGTAGTCCAAGATTAGAAATACATGGCTGCTTTCATCTAAAACAATGTCACATCAGTTTCAATAGTTTATTTGGTATTAACCCCTTCACAACCTTGCTTTTTCCCCATTTGCATTGTTGTTTTTTCCTCCCCTTTTTCAAAGAGCCATAACTTTTTATTTTTCCATCAATATAGCTGTATAACAGCTTGTTTTTTGAGGATTGAGTGTACTTTTAAATTATTTTAAATCATTAATTTTACCATGTAGTGCACTAGTAAATGAAAAAAAATCCAAATGTGTTAAAATTGCAAATTCAATAATATATATTTTTTCACCATTTTCACTAATGGAAAAACTGACATGGCAGTAGAATTCCTTAGGTGAGTACAAGTTTGTAGATACCAAATATGTATAGTTTATCATTATTTAATTGATTAATAAAATTTAGATTTTTTTTTTAAAAGGCGTATTTGTTGCCATTTTCTGCAAACCGTAACATTCTCATTTTTTATTATCTAGGGCTGTGTAATAGCCTATTTTTTCCACATTGATCTGAAGTTTTTAGAAATATGATGTTTTGGTAGATGTGATGTATTGATTGTCTCTTATTGCAATTTATTGCAAGGTTGCGACGGTAAAAAAAATGCAATTTTTGCATTTTGACTTTTGTTTCCATTACACAATTTTCCGATTGGATTAATTTATTTTATGTTTTGATAGATCGGACATTTCCAAAGCAGCGATACCAAATACGTATATTGATTTTTTTTATTTATTGCTTTAGTTTAAGGGGTTTTGTATTTAAAAACTTATTTTTTTACAATTTACCAATTTCCACTTACAAATTCCAGCTCAGCCAACATTCACAGGATATCATCATGACAGACACAGGGGTAATCAGCCAACCATTGGCTGTCATGTTAACCCATTGGCACCCTAAGATCACATCATTGGGCTGCTGATGGGATGGGGAATGATATGATCCCTGCTGGCACAAGTTAATTGTGACTGTCAGAGATTGACAGCAGGAATCGATTAGTTTACAGTGGCCAGTTGATCTCTGCTCTGCTGGTTGGTGTTAAAGGCACATCTTGGCTGATTAAATCAGCCAACATTTGCAGGGAAAGATACAGACTCAGTGTGTGAGTTCAATGACAGAGAGGTGACCTTGGATGTACCAGTAAGTCCAAATCATCAAAGACCTAATCTGCAATACTAAACACAGCTAATAGACAGATATAGAGCTGTTTTGAGGAAAAAAGCTGCAATTTCTTTATCCTGGTGGTATGCACATATCTATTTCAACACAAGTAAAGGAACAGGAAAGCCTTTCTGAATGTAGCTGCACCTACACCCTGATGTTTGCTATACAGACTAGTATTCTAAGTTGCAACGCCCCTAAAGGTACCGTCACATGCGGCAATTTTGCTAGCAATTTTACTGGCTATTTGCTGGTTGCAGTGAAATCATTGACACATTGTTCCATTGTACACAGCAACAAAATAGAACAATGTCTCCATGATTTCACTGCAACCAGCAAATTGCCAATGAAATTGCTAGCAAAATTGCCGTGTGTGATGGTACCTTTAATGTTACTGCACAACTAGAATCAAACAACTTGGCTTGACTAAAAGACCGTAAAGATGTCTGAGAAACCAGAATAAGAGGCTGCTACACATCACTAACAAAGGCAGGAAAAGGGTGCAAATATAGACAAGAATCCAATGTGAGAAAGCATAAAACACCTGTACAGGTGGAAACAACAGAAACAATAAATATAAAGCAAGGGTAACAGCAAACATAAGAAAAGCACACGTAGAATAAATTAGAAAGCACAACAATAATAAAAATTGGTCTCTGTCTAGCAGGCAAATCCCTTGCAGTGGGGCTGGTCTGCCTTAGCAGAATACACTTAATAATAAATAGGCAGCAGAGAATGGCTTAAGTGGGGTAGTATAAACAGCCCCACCCAGAATGTGATAGGTTTGAGACAATGAGCAATGGAAAACAGGTAATAATGGCAGATAATAGGAGGAGAAGCAAAGATAAAAGTTATCAGAGAGGGTAAGAACCTACTCTGACAGTTCAGAGCAGTGGTTCTGAGTGGGGCGAGCAGGAAAGGGGTTACTCAGATACCGGGACAGTGGCTTCGGTGAGGATCACGGTTGATGGGGCCCCGGTTCCATGTCCTGGGCACTCAATGACTGATGGGGGTGATGATTGGGGGATTATCCTTGACATCACCTGTAAGTGTTGAACAATTAAGATGATTCCGGTTTCATGCTAAATGTAAATAGTTAATTGTGTGATTCCCCTGATAAACCTGTAAAAAGACTCACATGGAGTTGAATGTGAACTTTTGGTCCTGGAGCCTCATTGAACTCGAAATCAGAGACTCAATACCTGGCCTCCGTTGGGCCGATGTGGACTAGAATAACTGTGTTTGGTTTGAAACGCTTTAAGCATGGTGCCTCCTGCACGGGAGGAAAAGTGGAAAATCGTATTGTTGTTGTTTTTGTTATGTTCATGTTTAGGCAAATCTGGTTAATGAAAGAAAATTAAAAATTAAGCTCATACCCGATCTGGTTGTACACTTAGATACTCGCGGACGAGTGTATCAAACCAAGGGGGAATGTGGCGCCCCTCTGGCAGGATGCCACAGGGAGGTACTTCACCCTAAAAAGAAGGTGTAATATCTCCGTAGTCACAGATCGAGGGGGGAAGCTGTCCAAAAACCCACCACAGACACCCTAGCACAGGGGACTGTATTTCAGTAGGTCCCAGGGGGGTGGACGTTAGGAGAGCGGGAGATGTGAGTGACAGTAGGAGACAGTGAGTCAGAAGGTTATAGAAAGAATGAACATACAGATGCAGGGGACCCTGCTGTCCTTAGGAGAGGGCACCTTTAAGGAGCAGAGGTGACCAAGACAATAAGGGGACACTCCAGGTCTGGTCAGAGCCATCTGGAGTGCACAGGTCACACCGGTAAACTGGAGTCGAGGCAGTTTGATTAGATTAGTGCATTGTGGGCCTTTATAAGGGAGCCACGACACCCACCAAGGAGCCTAACCTCTGTCCCAAAGCTAGGTCCAAGACGCCAAGAGGTAACAGTGACTTAAGGCAACAGACCTGGGGACTAGTAAACAGACTTCAGCGTGGGAGGGCAGAGAGCCATTGTGAGCAGAGACCAAGAAAGTTAATTGAGAGACACCTCTGATGGACTCTGTTGTGAATCCTAAAATCTGTGGCTATAATCCCCGGTGAGCCAGACTGTATCGGGTACCTTATCCATCTGGTATCAGTAAAGGAACTGTTTACTAGGAGCGCCTTCCTCTTTTATTTTTTTACATATATCACTGTCTATTACAGTCACTCACGTCTCCCGCTCTCCTAAGCTCCACCACCATGGGACCTACTTAAATACAGTCCTCTGTTCTAGCGTGTCTGTGGGTGGGTTTTGTGGACAGACTCTGTAGTTTCCCCCCTCCACCTGTGACTACGGAGATACTACACCTTATTTTTGGGGTGCAGTACCTCCCTGTGGCATCTCGCCAAAGGGGCGCCACAGTTCAGTTGTTGGCTAGAAGCAGAGGTATTTCAAGGAGTAATATTTACAGTATAGGAGAAAAAAAGAGCCGGGGTTTATCCGCGCTAGACCACAGGGAAAACCGAGGATGCAAGCAAACCTTTATTTACACTCAAGCCGTCTCTCTAATTTTTTGAAGGAGTAATATTGACAATCATGAGAAATGTATGCACAAAATAACCCATATTTACATAATGTTTCTTTTTGTGAACAACTTTTGTTTTCTAAAGCCCTTCAATACCCCACTGAGAGCTTTTAAATATATAGTAATATAAAATAATGTATATTTATTGCTGGACCCTATTACAGTTCTGCATGCTTTAATTTTAAGTTAATCTAGTAACATAAAATACCTTTACATTTATTCTCTGACTAATAAAATGGGAAAAAAATCTCGTCCACAAAAAATTCATTCCTCTTAAATGGCAAAGCAGTAAAGTCTACCTAACATAATATACCAAGAACTAGTAAGTTATAAATTTGAAGAATAAACTATAGAGCACCAACGGTGTTAGCCATAAATTATATTTTTTAGTTACTGCAAACATTAACATACAAATTCAAAGAAATATTGCACCTGACAGTAGATACGAACAGCTTGACCCACTTAGTTTGCCCTTTTCTTACCTGATTTATGCTACTGGAAATATAATAGTCTTTCAGCTTTTATATTCAGATTACCCTTATTATACTAAATGCTCTCTGTTTGGTGACTATTGTATGAAACCATCAGGATTTCCGTAAATTAGTACCTTTTGCCTTCTGTCAGCTATAGAGCATGACCTTTTGTACTTTTTTGAAATATTACAAACTGAAAAGTACAAAAACTACTGGAGTGAAGCATAACATCATAGCCTTTCCCCTTTATTAATGCATATTGAGGTCATTTGGTAGGTTACTTACAAGAGAAATGTAAAAGAAACGTGCATAGGTAATCATAGATAGGTTTTAAAAAAAAATTGTTTAGTTAAGATAATCTAATGAGTTTAAGATAAAAGGCATAAATTAAACAAGTGGCAGGAAAATTGTCAAATAGCGATAAAGTGGTGGTAGCTTTAAGCAATGGCACAATTTGTGTAGACCAGCAGTTAGCTGTCTAAGGGCCCTTTCACATCAGCGTTTTTCGTAATTCGCGGCAGATGCGGTGAAAAAACCGCATCTGCCGCGTTTGCCGCATAACGGTTCCACTTGCGGCACGGTTGCGGTTTTTTCCATAGGAAGTATAGGGGGACTTGCGGCAGATGCGGCAAGTGCGGTTTTGCACTTGCGGCAGGTGCGGCAGCGAAAAAAACCGCGGCTGACAGCGGTTTGTTTCGCTGCCGCACCTGCCGCAAGTGCAAAACCGCACTTGCCGCATCTGCCGCAAGTCCCCCTATACTTCCTATGGAAAAAACCGCAACCGTGCCGCAAGTGGAACCGTTATGCGGCAAACGCGGCAGATGCGGTTTTTTCACCGCATCTGCCGCGAATTACGAAAAACGCTGATGTGAAAGCACCCTAAGGCTGCTTTCACATCTGCTGTAGGTGAAATTCTCTGCAGATCCGGCAGATGTCGCCGCATCTGCCGTACCTGCAGAGAAACGGCTGACTTGCAGCACTCATCAGGCAAGCCCCATTCGGCAAGCGTTTCCTGTGCGCTCTGCAAAAGTGCATATCCTGGAGATCTTTGTGGAGCCGGAGGCTTTCGGTAAGCATCCGATTGCAATAGAGATCAATAGACAGGCAGCGCATAGCGTTACCTACTGGTAACGCTATGCACTGAGGCAGAACATTTCTAAGTTTCTAATGGATCCACCAGGCTAGGGGCAGACGCAGGTCTGACCTAGCCTAATGATAGGGTTACTTGGCTACATGTGTTGCATTACACAAGCAGCAGTGTTGCATTGAGACATCAAATTTGCCAATTTCTTTTAAACTATAACATGTGACTTTTTGGAACTGTAATACAGAGTCAAAATTAAATATGAATGTATTGGATTTTTTGTTGCGGGTTGCACATCAAATATGACATACTTGCCTTAGACTTCAATGTAATTCACATTTGCTGAAACTTATATGCAACTTGTCTGTCTGTGATTAGACATTTTAATAGCAAAATCTCAGCATTAAAATTATTGCACAAGAGCAACTCCTAGCTAAACTGCACACATAGGTTTGGTTCTGCAGATTTTCTATTGTGATACACAATATATGGTGACATGCAATAATAGCCTAAAGGAAAAGCCTTACTGAGACAAAAGACTGGCTCCTCAAACCACTTGTGATTAACAGCTAGAGTGAGTCCCTGTGCCAAGTTATTAGTAAGGTTATCCTTAACAGAACCCCATTAGGATGAAATTAAAAAGTGTAAACAGTACATTCAAAATAAATAAAATTGCCCCAATTCATCACAGTTTTTTAACAGAAATCTGCTGTAAAATGCTTTGATGAGTCAGAAAATGCTTGTGACTTTTCCAGAATCTTTTCACCAAACTCAGCAAAAAACATAGCTGAGGGGGGGCAGAGGCAGAATGGGTACAGGACAGTTGTGAGACACTAATTTCTGATGAGCCTGGGTTTACTGTACACCAGAAATTTTATTCCAGTCTCTGACTTGAGTAAGATTTGAGGCAAGATACACTTTTCACTCTTTTGACTCTAACATGCCCCCTCCTCAAGACTTGTGTTGTTCAATACCAAAATTTTGATGAATTGGGGCCAATATCTCATATTAGTTCCCATTACACAAATAATAAGATAAAGTTACGACATAACTTAGAAAAAAAATAATTTTACCAAATGCTCACTCTCCTTTTTTCTAAAAACATACATTTCACGGATCTGATTACACATCTGTATGAAGTGGTTAGGAAAGATAAATACTGGTTGAATGAACTTTTTTGTCATTTACTATCACTTACCATGGTATGTATATATATATATATATATATATATATATATATTATATATATATCTCAGTGTCCCTGCTTGGCACCAGTTCACATTGTGTCTGTGAGTGCTGTGCAGTTTTTTCTGTTTTGTATCATATGTAGCTACTGGCTCCATGTCTGCAATTTGCACCCTCATCACCTACAGGTGGTCTAGGGTTGAGATGGTGTCCGCCCACTTAGTAGTGGGATAGGGAGGAAAAGGAGGACAGGGATGTCAACGTTAGGACTTATCAGACCTGGGGTCACTTTGTCGCAGTTGATGAGCAAACAGACATTGGCCAATGTATGTACTAAGAACTTCAGAAATAAAAAAATAAGAATTTTTGAGTTTTTTGAAAAAAAAAGTAAGTTTTTTAATTTTTTTTCTCAAATATATATAGCTTGTTAGCACATGTACATCATTGGTAGTAGCTGAGTGCTGCAGATAATTTTTTCTAGTTGTTTAACGCAGTGTCCCTGCTTGACACCTGTTCACATTGTGTCTGTGAGTGCTGTGCAGTTTTTTCTGTTTTGTATCATATGGAGTTACTGGCTCCATGTCTGCAGTTTGCACCCTCATCACCTACAGGTGGCCTAGGGTTGAGATGGTGTCCGCCCACTTAGTAGTGGAATATGGAGGAAAAGGAGGACAGGGATGTCAATGTTAGGACTCATCAGACTCATCAGAAATACAGACAAATACCAATCCATCATACAATACGATCTGATTAGGACAAAATTAATTCTGTTACAAGGAAATAATCTCAAACATACATGTCTTTAAAGAGATTCTCCATTACTTTAAAATGTATGTCTTATTCTTAGAATAGGTCATCGATGTCTGGTCAGCTGGCATATGATACACAGCATCTTCCTTGATCAACTGTTCATGGAGCTGGCAGCAACAGCAGATGGCAAGTTCTGGAGGTGCTTCATCTTCTGATAGTGGCCACAGCCACTACAGATGTGTACATCTGCCCACTATTGAATTGAATAGGCGGCGGATGTGTAGTACCTGGCCAGGATCACATTCGGAAGACAGAGCAGCTCATAAACGAGCATTTCTGTCCACCTGCCACCTGGCACCGAGAACAGCTGATCAGCAGGGTTGCTGGGTGTCAGATGCTGGCCAATTATACAATGACCTATCCTAACTCAGAAGCTGGGTGCAAAGAACTTCCCCAAGTAGAGAGGAAGTAGCGCTGGAGCGTCATGCAGGTGAATCAGTCACTCTCAGTCTTTCAATGAAGGTGAGCAGCTGCTTGCATAATGCACTCTAATGGTGCTGCATAGGGAGTCTGTCATATAGATAGGTGAGATACCCACATAGTGTCTGAACTGCAGCCTATTAGTGGTGTCAGTGGGCTAGTTAAATATGTATTACTATATGCTTCATGTCTGAAAGTGCTCTATTAGTGATGCCTAGTGTGGCAGACAAGTTAATACTATATGAGTGTATCCCACATGACAGAGTCACCAGTTTAACATCTAAACTCAGAGAGCTCCACTACATCCTGCAAACTGTATAAAATGTGCATAAAAATGTGAGGTATTAGTTGGTATTTTGGCCAAAACACGGAAGCTTGCAACTAGTGATGGGCGAATCCTAAATTACTCGGAATCGCTTGACTCTAGCGAGTCCGAGCCCAGGACTCGCTACTCGTTGCGAGTCTAGCGAGTCCAATGTTAATGAATGGGGAAACCAGTAATAGCGAGTAGTGTGCGATTTACAAATCACAGATGTGTCTCGGAAGCTTCAGCCTGAAGCAATCCTAGTTTTGTCATTGATTTGCATTGGACTCGTTTACTTTTCAAGTAATCGCTGGGAAACTCGCACAGATAAGAGTCCTGTCTGCTCTGTGTGCTGGCTGCCGCAGCTCCAGGGTCTGCCTGATGTAGCAGAGCTGAGATTGTTCTCAGTCTGCTCATTCCCTGTGCATAGACATCTATATCTATGCACAGGGGATGTAGCAGAGAGGACATCGCGTTTTGGACTGCGTCGGACGGAAGAGGATTTTTTTAATTAAAGATGGAGTCCCTAATGGCTTTTTTTTTATTTCTAATAAAAAATTTTCTCTGCTATGTTTTTTTTAAAACAATGTAATAGAAATTCATGGCGGTCATGTCTAATATTGGCGTGACCGCCATAAATTTCGGGCTTAGGGCCAGCTGATAATACAAAGCTGGCCCTAACCTCTTTATTACCCAGCGTTCCACCGCCACCAGGGCCGCTGGAAGAGCGGGGTTCAGCGCCAGAGGATGGCGCTTCAATGAATGCGCCATCTTCGAGGGCGGCTGCGGGCTGCAATTTGCAGCGGGGGGTGCCCAGAAAGCTTGGGCATCCCTGCGCTGCGGATTCCAGCCCCCAGCTGCTTAGCTGTACCTGGCTAGATATAGAAATTGCGCGGAGCCCCACGCATTTTTTTTTTATTATTTCATGAAATTCATGAAATAATTAAAAAAAAGGGCTCCCCTATATTCTTGTGTCCGGCCAGGTACAAATAGGCACCTGGGGGTTGGGGGCAGCCCGTCGCTGCCTGACGGATCCGGCTGGTTCCAGAAATACGGCGAAGCCCACGCAAAATATTTTTCTGACAAATCCATAAAACAATGTAAATAAAAGGGACTGCATCTTTATTAACCCCTGGACCATGGGCGAGGGTTAATAAAGATGCAGTCCCTTTTTTAGGATTGTTTTATTGATTTTTCAGAAAAAAAATTACATGGGCTTCGCCGTATTTCTAGAACCAGCCGGATCCAGCAGGCAGCGACGGGCTGCCCCCAACCCCCAGGTGCCTATTTGTACCTGGCCAGACACAAGAATATAGGGGAGCCCTTTTTTTTAATTATTTCATGAATTTCATGAAATAATAAAAAAAAAATGCGTGGGGCTCCGCGCAATTTCTATGTCTAGCCAGGTACAGCTAAGCAGCTGGGGGCTGGAATCCGCAGCGCAGGGATGCCCAAGCTTTCTGGGCACCCCCCCGCTGCAAATTGCAGCCCGCAGCCGCCCCAGAAGATGGCGCATTCATTGAAGTGCCATCTTCTGGCGCTGAACCCCGCTCTTCCAGCGGCCCTGGTGGCGGTGGCACGCTGGGTAATAAAGGGGTTAATACCAGCTTTGTTATACAAGCTGGTATTAAGCCCGAGATTCTTAATGTCAGGCCACGTTTGACCCAGCCACTAAGAATCTCCAATAAAGGGTTAAAAAAAACAACACAGAGAAAATTTTTTATTTGAAATTAAAAAAAAGCCATTAGGGACTCCATCTTTAATTAAAAAAATCCTCTTCTGTCCGACGCAGTCCAAAACGCCATGTCCTCTCTGCTACATCCCCTGTGCATAGATATAGATGTCTATGCACAGGGAATGAGCAGACTGAGAACAATCTCAGCACTGCTACATCATCTCTGTGAGCAGGTGGGCTCTAGGACCCTGGAGCTGCGGCAGCCTGTACAGAGAAGACAGCTGGACTCGGCTCGCAATGTAACAGCAGTTACTTTGCGAGTTTCCCTGCTATCACTGGCACAGTAGCCGAGTCTAATGCAAGACAATGGCAATCCTAGTTTTGTCAGCGTTTGCCATTGATTTGCATTGGACTCGTGTGAGTAAACGCTGGGAAACTCGTAGAGTACCGAGTCCTGCGAGTCCCTTACTACTCGCCGAGTAACGAGTCCTAGCGAGTAGATTCGCCCATCCCTACTTGCAACCCATATTTCAAGTGTCCTCACATTTACGAGTCCCTAATCTCAATTTGCTATACCATAGAAAAAAGTTTCTTTCTCTTTTTGTCATAAAAATTCAAACATGACTTACGAATGGCCAATCTAATTCTATAATGCACAAGCTGGGTGCAAAGAACTTCACCAAGTAAAGATGGGGGCAGTGCTGGTGCAGCATGCAGATGGACCAGCCACTCACAGCCTTTTAATGGAGGGTGCAACTGCTTGCATAACACACTCTAATGATGCTGCATAGAGAGTCTGTCATATAGATAGAGGATATACACACATAGTGTCTGAACCATGTCTTAACTAGCCCACCACATTGGGTGTCACTAATAAACCAATGTTCAGACATGGTGCATATAGATGCGCAGTCTTAACTAGCCCGCCACAACTAGCACTACTAATAAACTGCTGTTCAGACACTACTTTGCGTTTGATTGAACTGAGTCCTCACACTTACGATATAAAAAATTATAAAAATGTAGGCTTTGCTAAGTCCAAAGAAAGAGTGGTATAGTAGATTAGCGACACATCAGATCTAAGTTCAAGTTGCCGCGGTTGATGGGCAAACATATATTGGCCAATATGTGTGCCAAGAACCTTACTTTATAAAGATAATTATGGCTAGAAGAAAGGCTCATTAGCCTGAAACGTTGCACTATGCACCTGAAGGCCGAATAAAGGCAGTGTGGATACTATTTGGAGTCCTGCTTTCCCTTTTTTTGGCTATTTGAAGTAAGCGGATGGGAGATACGCTTGGAGAGATGTGCACCCAGTCTTCTTAGCCGTGCTGCTCTTTTTTCTACTATCTATCTATCTATCTATCTATCTATCTAGAAACAAATAGAGCAGCACTGCCCAGTGGGTGCAAATCAGCTCAGCTGTCTTCCCAGCACTTGTATATACTTGAAAAAATGCTGCAGAACTCCATCATTAGATGTATCTTATGCCTTTATTACGGCCAGAGGTACCATAGGTCCCTATGGTACCTGTGGCTGTAATAAAGGCATAAGATACATCTAATGACGGAGTGCTGCAGCATTTTTTCAAGTATCTATTTATCTATCTAACAAGAGAAAAAATCAGGCAAAAAATCTTTTTGGAGAACAAAAGGACTTTTTAATGAGCCCTTAGTGGCACGACGTTTCGGTGTGGACCACCTTTGTCAAATACAGCGGGTGAAATAAGTATTGAAAACATCACCAATTTTCTAAGTAAATATATTTCTAAAGGTGCTGTTAACATGAAATTCTCACCAGATATCATTACCAACCCATCCAATCCATACAGACAATGAAATCAAGCCATTGATGTCCATAAATTAAGTTGTGTACTAATTAGAAATAAGAAGTAAAAATAGCGGCTAAGCAGGTATTCAGGAACAAGCAGACATTAACATGGGTAGAAATGTTTACTTTACTTATGGTCAGTCTCCTCACAGCATGTTTCGGCAGTAATCTCCGCCCTAATCAGGTGATTCATCAGGAGATTATTGGTGAAACATGTTGTGAGGAGACTGACCACAAGTAAAGCAAACATTTCTACCCAGGCTAATGACTGCTTTTTCCTGAGCACCTGCGTAGCTGCTATTTTTACTTCTTCTCTCCCTATTTGTCCTCTGGGCGAGCAGCCTGGTGCAGTACAGGTCTGGCAGACCAACAACTTAATCGGGAGGACCTTAACACTGGGAAAGATGTAGGGCCTTCAGTGACATCAGCTTCATGTGATTCCTCATGTGACCGGACCATCCTCCGAACCCGGAAGTGGGAATGTCGACTGGTGCATGACAAGCACTGTGGGCTCTCTAGCCGTGGTTATGCCGGACGCATAACCACATCAGGTTAGTGCGAATCCAATTGTGCATACTCCACTTGCCAACTGGGTATCATCCCAGGAGCACCCCTCCTTCTCATTATTTTGTCTAATAATGAGAAATGACACAGGAAAAAAGTATTAAACACAGGCAAAAAGAAAGGTAACAAAAAACATAGAAAGCCATGACACCAGTTGAAATCTATCAGCAATTAGAAAGCAATCCTGCCACTTAATGAAAAAAAATCAGCCAGTGCAACTGATGGCCTATAAAAAGGTGTCTCATTACCACACAAGAAATATCTCATTATTGGTAAAACCAGTGAGCTTCTCAAGACCTTAGTAACCTTATTTTTACAAATCATTTGCTGCAGAATTCCTAAACTACTGAAGGTTCCAGTGAGCACTGTTTGAGCCGCAATCTGGAGGAGGAAAAAACATCATTTCACTATAACATAACCACTACCAGGTGCTCTCAGCATGATATCAGACAGAAGAATTAAAAAGATTACCAGAAGAGTAGTCAAAAAACAAAGAACCACCTCTACAGAGCTACAGAAAGACAGATACAATTTTTAAAATTAAAACAATATGTCATGCACTCAACCACCATGGCCTGTATGCAAGATCACAACGCAAGACTCCATTGCTGAACAAAACGCATGTTCAAGCATGTTTAACGCCTTCACCCCGGACAATTTTCCATTTTTTGTTTTTCCCTCCCTTTCTTCCAAGCCATAACTATTTTATGTTTATGCAATGTAGATGTATGAGGGCTTGTTTTTTGCAGGATAAGTTGAACTTTTGAAAGAAATCATCTATTTTGCCATATGTTGTGCAGGAAAACAGGAAAAAATTCCAAATGCAGTGAAATTGCAAAAAAAGTGCAATTATACATTTGTTGCTAGGGAATTTCTATTCATAATTTTCACTATATGGTAAAACTAACGTATTGGTATGATGTCTCAAGTTGTTACAAGTTTGTAGATTTAAAACATGTATATGTGGCGCCCCACTGGTCGGGCGCTACGGAGGAATACTGCACCCATAAAAGAGTATTTCAGTGACTAGGAAATTGGGATGCTGCACAAAGGACCCTCAAGCAACACATCCACACATGTAGGGGACCATGAGGGGACCCGCTTCATGAAGGACCAAGTCCCATGGGAGGAGTGACAGGGTAGAAAAGTGTGTAGGTGGGAGGAGAGTGAGACCAGTCTGAGGAGAGCTCCATTGGGGAATGAGGAGTGCGGGTTGACAGAGAGACCGTCAAGAAGGAAGGAGATCCTAAGGGCACCTGGTAGTGCGGTGCACCTGAATCCGGAGCTGGTACGATTACCGACCGGAGGGATATGTCCCGGAACAGAGGACCGGCTCTGAGCACAGTGCCGCGATCAGTGCAAAACCGCTGATGTGAAAGGACCCTAATTGATTGATTATATATTTTAATAGATCTGGAATTTCTGAATGCGGCGATACCAAATATGTGTATTTTTAAAAAGGGGCAAAACAAGGGTGATTTAAACTTTTTGGTTTTTTCTTTTTTATATTTTTAAAAATTTCATTTTATTTTGTCTTCACTTTACACTGCCCACCAAGGAGCCTCTGTGCTGCACAGTCCAATCACTTCTTCTCTGAACAGAGATGCTTCAGTATGTCTCTGCATAGCAGAAATCATTACTTTCTGTGGATGTTGGCCCTCACCAGGCATTCACAGGTAGTGATCATAGACAGCATCCGGGGTTATCACAGGGCCCCGGGCTGTCAAGGTGACCATCAGAGGTCCCATGATTGCATCACCGGACCTCCGAAACAGGTGTGATCCCTGCCACAGTGCTTTGGATTGTGCTGTCAGTGATTGACAGCATGATCCAAAGGGTTAACAGCATTGATCTGATTGCTGATCCAATAGGTGCTGTTAGCTACACATGTCAGCTGATTAGCTCAGCTGGGATGTGTGGGGGATGATTCAAGCTCAGCATGTGAGCTCACATCAGGGGGAGAGACATTGCCAAGGGCTTATATATCAGCATTTTGTCATAAAGGGGTTAAAGTTTGCTTTGTACAAGCCTGTGAAATACTGGGAGAATATAGTCTGGTCAGATGAGACTAAAATTGATCTCTTTGGATGTCATAATGCAAGCAATGTTTGGAGACCTTTAATATCATACCAACAGTGAAGTTTGGAAGTGGGAACATCATGGTGTGGGACTGTCATTTAGCATACGGCACTGGCAAACTTCATATGATTTAAGGAAGAATGAATGGACAAATGTACTGAGACATTCTTGAAAAATTCCTGCTGCCATGTATCAGGATGAGGAAAATGAAACGAGGGTAGATAATTCAGCAAGACAATGATCCCAAACACACAGCCAAAGAAACGCTATTGGTTTCAAAGGTCCAGGAAATCACTGACCTGATTTCAATAGAAAATTTATGAGAGAATCTAAATTTCAGTGTTCATAAAAGGAGACCAACAAGTGTGGAAGAAAGAGCCAACATAACACCTGAGCAATATATGTGAATAGTTAGTCCATGCTTCATCCAGTCTTGAATCTGTCATCACCAACAAAGGCTTGTATACAAAGTTTTTAAATACATTTCAGTAAGTATGTTCAATATTTTTTCTCTGCGTCATTGCTCATGATAACACATCACTAAACTTACGGACATGTATATTTTAATTTCTTTGCCTGTGTGGATTGGATAAGTTGTTACCGACATCTGGTGAGAAATGTATGACAATAGCACCTTCACAAATATATTTATTTAGTGAATTGGTAATGCGTTCAATTCCTATTGCACCCACTGTATGCATCTCTCCCTCTTTCTCTCTAGATATGTATGTGTTATACTGTATATCGGACGCACATATTACCGTATATACTCGCGTATAAGCCGAGTTTTTTAGCCCAAAAATTGGGCTGAAAAGTCCCCCCCTCGGCTTATACGTGAGTCAATACGGCCCCCTAAAAAGTTTGGCGCCCCCACCTCACTTTCTGGGCCCCCCCGCATGCAGCGCTGCGCATATACATTACCTGTCTAGCAGCTGTCACCCTCCGATGGCGGATCGCGGCTCCCGGCTCCCGGCTCCATCTTCCTCGCTGTCTTCCTGATTGTCAGGTGACCTGCCGGCGTCGCGATGACGTCATCGCGCTGCGCCCCGGTCACACAGCAGGAAGACAGCGAGGAAGATGGAGCCCGGAGCCGGGAGCCGCGATCCGCCATCGGAGGGTGACAGCTGCTAGACAGGTAATGTATATGCGCAGCGCTGCATGCGGGGGGGCCCAGAAAGTGAGGTGGGGGCTCCAAATCATGAGGGGGGCCCTGTATACTACCACTGGGGCTATATACTACCACTGGGGCTCTATACTACCACTGGGGCTGTATACTACCACTGGGGCTGTATGTATACTACCACTGGGGCTATATACTACCACTGGGGCTGTATACTACCACTGGGGCTGTATACTACCACTGGGGCTGTATACTACCACTGGGGCTGTATGTATACTACCACTGGGGCTATATACTACCACTGGGGCTATATACTACCACTGGGGCTGAATATACCACTGGGGCTGCTGTATACTACCACTGGGGCTGTATACTACCACTGGGGCTGTATATACTACTGGGGCTGCGTGTATACTACCACTGGGGCTGTATATACCACTGGGGCTGCTGTATACTACCACTGGGGCTGAATATACCACTGGGGCTGCTGTATACTACCACTGGGGCTGTATACTACCACTGGGGCTGTATACTACCACTGGGGCTGTATGTATACTACCACTGGGGCTATATACTACCACTGGGGCTGAATATACCACTGGGGCTGCTGTATACTACCACTGGGGCTGTATACTACCACTGGGGCTGTATACTACCACTGGGGCTGTATGTATACTACCACTGGGGCTATATACTACCACTGGGGCTGAATATACCACTGGGGCTGCTGTATACTACCACTGGGGCTGTATACTACCACTGGGGCTGTATATACTACTGGGGCTGCGTGTATACTACCACTGGGGCTGTATATACCACTGGGGCTGCTGTATACTACCACTGGGGCTGAATATACCACTGGGGCTGCTGTATACTACCACTGGGACTGTATACTACCACTGGGGCTGTATATACTACTGGGGCTGCGTGTATACTACCACTGGGGCTGTATATACCACTGGGGCTGCTGTATACTACCACTGGGGCTGAATATACCACTGGGGCTGCTGTATACTACCACTGGGGCTGCTGTATACTACCACTGGGGCTGTATATACTACTGGGGCTGCGTGTATACTACCACTGGGGCTGTATATACCACTAGGGCTGCTGTATACTACCACTGGGGCTGAATATACCACTGGGGCTGCTGTATACTACCACTGGGACTGTATACTACCACTGGGGCTGTATATACTACTGAGGCTGCGTGTATACTACCACTGGGGCTGTATATACTACTGGGGCTGCGTGTATACTACCACTGGGGCTGCTGCTGTATATACCACTGGGGCTGCTGCTGTAACACTGCTGGGGCCTGTATATACCACTGGGGAGGCTGCTGTATACCACACTGCTGGGGGCTGTATACCTGTGCTGGGGTCCACACTCGGCTTATACACGAGTCAATAAATTTTCCCAGGTTTTGGGGGCAAAAGTAGGGGGGTCGGCTTATACACGGGTCGGCTTATACACGAGTATATACGGTATGTAGTGCACACAAAAAAAAACACATCTAAAAAAGAACTTGCATGCCTTCGATATCCATGCACCATTTGCCTCTCTACTGGGTACATTTTGCTTCCAGGCTTGTTTGGCTCTAGAACAGCATTCTGTTCAGTTCAGTAACCTGAGTAAACATGAATATGCAATTGCACTAAATTGGTAAATCACAGTAAATACTTTCTGCATTCAGTCATCATCATACTTTGAAGCTGATCACCTAAATGTTTTGCATGAATGGGAGTCAAGGTTAAATTACTTGTCTACCAAACACATAGGCAGCTATATAAGCCAATAAACTGTAATAATAATAGCTAGACTTATGTTGGTGTATTTATTGCCACCATTCCTTTTTAAACTACCTAAATATGTTATACACTGGGAATTATTCTGCTAACACAGCATGCGGCATTTGCATTTTACATGCTTCTTTGTTTGCATTGACATTGGTTTGTAGTCATAAACGATATTGAAACTTATCTTAAATCAGCCTTCCATGATCTTGCATTTATATGTTTTTATAACTTGTGAATATAAAAGCTTTGCTGACAGGATTTCATTCCTGGACTCGAATTTTGTCAAAAGCATTTATTTCTCATTACATTTGATTAATTGACCATGTCACAAGCATGGGATTGCAACATTTCCCCCAAGCTTTTAAGAAAAAAAAAAACCAAGATAAAATTCAAAGTCATGATCACCACACAATGTGATAACCATTACATATCTTATGTATGCATTACTTCAGAAATCACCTTCCCTATGTGCCAAATAGATTTATCTCTCTTAGGTGAATTTTGATTTAGGTAGATGCTTTAAATTGTAAACGTAATTTCATTGAAAAAAAAAACATAATACTGCACTGGTTATGAAGCATCTAAGATAATGCTTTTTGCACCATATGACTTATTTTCCCACATTTTTCTATTCTCTTCTAAATACTGCATTTCATGGCTGTGTGGGCATAGCCAGCATGCCCCAGTGTCTGCCAGAATTCTGTGTGTATTTCCACAGCTTCTGAGAGCAGGCTGATAGAGAGCAGTGTGATGTGCCAGCAGAGGAGGGGTTAACAGAGATCATGACTGAGCCATATGCCAGATCAGAAAAGCTTGTGCCAAGGAAAGTGGAATTTGCACTGATCCTGACATTCTGACATTGCTGAGCTAATCTGATACATTGTTTCCTCACCAGCTGCAGTCAGGAGCTCGCACACAGTGTAGGCCACACCCCCAACCTTATATGGTTATGTGGCCGTATTTAGTGTAAAGATGGATCTGACTGAGAATGAACCTATGTCTGCTTCACACACAGTGTAGTGGGGTGGGAACACCTTGCAGAAGATTTATGAATGTTTTTTCACCAGATTTACTCGTGTATAAGCCGACCCGTGTATTAGCCGACCCCCCTACTTTTGCCCCCAAAACCTGGGAAAACCTATTGACTCGTGTATAAGCCGAGGGTGGACCCCAGCACAGGTATACAGCCCCCAGCAGTGTGGTATATAGGCCCCCCCAGTGGTAGTATACAGCAGCCTCCCCAGTGGTATGCAAGCCCCAGCAGTATATACAGCAGCCCCAGTGGTATACAGCAGCCCTTAGGTAGTACACAGCAGCCCCAGAGGTATATACAGCAGCCCCAGGGGTATACACAGCAGCCCCAGGGGTGTACACAGCAGCCCCAGGGGTGTACACAGCAGCCCCAGGGCTATATATAGCAGCCCCAGGGGTATACACAGCTGCCCCAGGGGTGTACACAGCAGCCCCAGGGGTAATACACAGCAGCCCCAGGGGTATATACAGCAGCCCCAGGGGTATATACAGCAGCCCCAGGGGTAGTACACAGCAGCCCCAGGGGTAGTACACAGCAGCCCCAGGGGTATATACAGCAGCCCCAGGGGTAGTACACAGCAGCCCCAGGGGTAATACACAGCAGCCCCAGGGGTGTACACAGCAGCCCCAGGGGTGTACACAGCAGCCCCAGGGCTATATATAGCAGCCCCAGGGGTATACACAGCTGCCCCAGGGGTGTACACAGCAGCCCCAGGGGTAATACACAGCAGCCCCAGGGGTAGTACACAGCAGCCCCAGGGGTAGTACACAGCAGCCCCAGGGGTAGTACACAGCAGCCCAAGGGGTATATACAGCAGCCCCAGTGGTAGTACACAGCAGCCCCAGGGGTAGTACACAGCAGCCCCAGGGGTATATACAGCAGCCCCAGGGGTGTACACAGCAGCCCCAGGGGTGTACACAGCAGCCCCAGGGGTAGTACACAGCAGCCCCAGGGGTATATACAGCAGCCCCAGGGGTAGTACACAGCAGCCCCAGGCCCCCCTCACTGTTTGGCGCCCCCACCTCAGGATGGCCCCCCCCGCACGCAGCGCTGCGCTCATACATTACCAGCCTGTCAGCTGTCATCCTCCGGTGGCGGATCGCGGCTCCCGGCTCCGGCTTCCATCTTCATCTGTGTCTTCCTGCATTGTGACCGGGGCTCATCGCGATGACGTCATCGCGACGCCGGCCGGTCATGTGACATGCAGGAAGACACAGATGAAGATGGAAGCCGGAGCCGGGAGCCGCGATCCGCCACCGGAGGATGACAGCTGACAGGCTGGTAATGTATGAGTGCAGCGCTGCGTGCGGGGGGGGGGGCATCCTGGGGTGGGGGCGCCAAACAGTGAGGGGGTGCCGTATATACTCGCGTATAAGCCGAGGGGAGACTTTTCAGCCCAATTTTTGGGCTGAAAAACTCGGCTTATACGCGAGTATATACGGTATATTTGAAAGGTTATTAAAATCAATTGCTCTACATTATTATTAAATAAAAACTTAAACAGCAGTTACGCTTTAAGTACAGACTTTTTTTATCAGAAGCATGGATTTTCTAAAATCTATGACACAAAGTAATTTGATATATAACTTTTCTATAGCATCATAAACGAAAAAATGGATCATCCATATATCATATCATACAATTCAGTTTACTGCGATGCAATGTACTGTCTGATAGTCTAAAGTCATTTATGCCTGTCTCTTGCATGTTTGATCTGTTAGGAACTTGCAAACCCCCTTTTTATCTCAGTCTAGATAATACTAGTGATAACTCCGATATTCATACTAGGCAAGTAGTTACATAAACAAAAGAAAATAGGTAGGTCATTAACCCCTTCACCATCCAGCCAGTTCACCTTTACGACCAGCCAATTTTTTTCAATACTGACTAGCGTCACCTTGCCCAGTCAGATCTCATACTTTGCACTTTAGACAATACCCCCAAAACACTGAGACTGCATATTAAGTTTCTGGTTTGGCTTATATCCTTGGTCATATGACAAGGCTCGGTAAATAGTCAACATTGAGTTTTAGTATTGCTACTTCCAATAGGTGGCTATAGAGTTTAAGGCTTCTTTGAAGAGGATATTTGTATGTTTATAAGTTTAAAAAACCCTGGAACACTTCAACAGATCCCAGGGATTCTGAGAATATTTTTTCATGACATATTGCACTTCATGTTAGTAAAGTGTAATTATAGGAATTTTTTTTACTTTATTTGTGAAAATATCATACATTTTTTAGAATGCTTTTAAAATTTTGCAATTATCAAACTTTGAATGTTTATACCCTTAAACCAGAGGTATGTCACACAGATTAGTTAATAAATAAAATGTACCATGTCTTCTTTAAATTAGCACACTTTTAGAAACATTTTTTAAGAAGATAGAAGAGTTAAAAGTTAATCAGCAATTTCTCCTTTTTCCAACAAAATTTACAAAACCATTTTTTGGGGAACCACATAACATTTGAAGTGACCTTGAGATACCTATGTGGCAAAAAATGCTCAAAAGTGAAATTATGCATAAAACTGCACCCCTCAGACTACTCAAAGCAACATACAAAATGATTATAAACCCTTTTTTTGCTTCACAAAAGCTGCAGATAAACACCAGGGCACTAAGGCTTAGTGTTAACCTGGGCTAAGGGTAGAATCTTGCCCCTTTTCTCTGGCAGCACCTCAACCATCTTGGCTGGAAAGAGGATGTATTTTCTTTTTCACAAGAACGGCAGAAATAGTTGCACCCACGCATTTACTTTTGCAAAAACTGCACCAACTGACAACTACTCTCGACTGCCAATAAATCACTGGGTTGTGTTTTTTCAGCCAGAAAAGGCCTAAAATGAAGAAAGTAAGGAGACACTCCAAGATGCAGCAGGACTAAGTAGACACTACAAGATGTAGCAGGACAAGAGCTCTTAGTGAAGAGTCCCTATACGCAGGTTTATATTTCGTACAACTTGTGAAAAACTCTACTAGCTAAGAGGAGCAGTATTGATAGCCAGAGAAGGAATGGATCTTGCTAATGCAATATAGGACAGACAATGGGTCCGAGCAAAGCAAGAATCCACCATATTGTCTCCTCCTTCACAATCCACATAAACTAAATCTCATAGTTTGCACCAATCACCCCATCAGCAGATATGGTGAACTGTGACATTTATATGTAGGAATATAACAGATGACCAGGGGGAAGCGCCTTATTAGATGGTGTTACATGTTTGAGTATTAATGGATAAACCCCAATATAATTATCCTTAAGACCATGGTAGAAACATACGCCCTTCCTACAGCAAACCAGCAAGTGACCTAGTCTGAGGGGAGGCACCCCCCAACTGCATGTGTTGATTAAAATGAATTTGTGGAATCTACTCAGGGAGAAAACCATGGGGCAGGGTTTCTATAGATCACCCTGAAGCATCTATCCACCTTGAGGGCAAGAGTCATAGTGGACTCCAATGAATCCAAGGTAGCATATTGGGCCAGGGAGTCTTAAAGTCTAGCTTACATACCCTGAAAAAAATTACTCCTAAAATCAAGATCTTTCTACTGGGTGTCAGTGCCCCATGTCCAGAACTCTAAGCAGTACTCATTTGCCAGCCATGCCTCCTGCTAGAGCCTATGGAGTTTAGACTCAGAAAGAGAGGTTAAACCATGATCAACATACACTAGGGCCATGGCCACAAAAAATTTGTCCACAGACCATGATGACTGTAAGTCGATCAGTAGAGAGAAGGCCCAAGACTGAAATTCTCCCTGAAGCAGGAAGAGATCAAATCCCTCTTGCTGTACCTCACTCCCTGAGGAAAAATGGCGCAGCTTGAAATATAATTTACAAGCCTCTCTAAGAACTATGAATTTGTCCCTCCACCCAGAAAACCTGTAGGAGGGACCGGGTTTTTGTCGAGTTTGGGTATGAGCTGAAACCAGCAGACCCATAATTTGCTGCAGCTGCCGCACCACCTGCGATTGCAGATCCAACCTCCTGCATTAGGATCTGGATCAGGATGACAAAAGCCGCAACCTGAGCCATCAAGACTCAGAAAAATGTTATGGGCCCTGAATAATGTCACACATGGACTAGGAGATGTGCAGTGCATAGCACAACACAGGGATAACACCGGGATGTAAAGGGAAGGAAGACCCTGACAATAGAGAGTGGGGATGGGACACCTCCTAAAATTGACCTGTGTCTAGCCACATAGTGTCCTTAACATCCCTAAGTGGGTCCTTCCCCCTGCCACCATCATGTACATTGTGCCTGAACTGTCCTTCCACTTACCATGGCTAGTCCGAAGGCCTGTGAGTGCACTAGACTTCCCCCCTGCAGTAGCCCAAACAAGGGGAAGATAGGCAGATAGGTGAACCTAGACAATAAAGGATATCGAACAAACTTGACTGCTGCAGTCAAAGACTAGGACTGAAGATGCTACAGCTCCAACAATAGCACTCAGAAGCAGATGTCATGCAGCAACTAGAGACTTCCTTCGTCCACGGTGGTCAGACCGGAGGGACGCGAGCTACTCAGAGAGTCATGGCCCAACCCTGGAATATTTCCCACAAAGGGCTCCGTATAGGGTCATGAGCCACCCATAGACTTGAATGGGTGAGTCTCATCCGTTTTCAGAGTTAACTGAAGAATCTGTCAGTGAAAAAATTGTTCATCTCATTGACCTATTGAATAGTATGGGTGAGTGTCTATTCAATAAAAAATGGGATACCATACATTCGTGTTATACAGTCGGCTAAACGAGCTCTAAAAGAGTAATTAGCTTCTAGCACCCGTTTCTGACTTTCATATTTAAGCACTTACTTTCTATAAGGGCTCGGACACACTCATCAGAGTTTGACTGAGGAGACTCGGAAATGGCTGGAGCAGTGACCCTGAACGGCTTCTCCCTATCTGAACGGGGCTGTCAGCTGCTTGTGTTTTTGTGCAGCTCCACATTCCCCATCCAGAGAGGGAGAGGACATGCAGGGTCACTGCTCCAGCCCTTTCCGAGTCTCCTCAGTCAAACTCGGATGTAACTAGGAAAGTGTGTCCAAGCCCTTAGTCAAGTTTTTCTATTTGAAAGATTGGAAGCATCCAATCTAAGAACCAGCTCTTTTCATTGCTTGATGGCCTCAATTTTTCAAGTTAAAATGGCCGTCCTAAAACAAATTAATTTTATTACTTGAGAGAGAACTGTAGTACAGTAGAACTGTTTTTTTTCATCTATTTTACATTGTCACATTGATTCTTGCAGCAATTAAATTTTCATTTATTTGGATACTCCAAAGAACATTTTTATGATATATGTCTTTATTATACTCGGGTTTGTATCTCTGAGGTGTTTGGGATTTGCAAACCCAATGTTTCCTCATACTAGCTAATGAATAGTAATAAAGTGGCAGTGGTATATATTAAAATATGAATTATTTTCTGCATCTAGTAAGAATTCAGTGTGCTCGTATGCTCATGTCAATACACTAGCAGCACTTCAGACACTTCTGCGGCAGAATGTTATTATCTGGAAAGATAGTGCCGTCAGAAATTCTGAACAGATGACAGGCTATGTAGAATGGAAGACACACTTCTGACTTGAGATGGCATGGCTTCAAAAAGATTTTATATGCCCTGTAAATATTTCCAGGAAAGGCTTAAACTTCAATCACTAAATTTCTGAGACTATAAGACTATACTATATATAGTAGTAACCACTGCGTGTGGTTCTTAAAGGAAATCTGTCAACAGGCTTTGGCTACAAAATCTGATGGTTGAATAATTTGGGGCTAGATACCCTGATTCCAGTATTGTGTTACTTACTGGGCTGCTTGATCAAGTTTTTTTTTTAAATAAAATCACTATTTTTTCATCAGAGGTTTATTACTCGAGGATTACTTGTCCTGTTGCCCGGTAGTCCAACCACATCCCAATTACCAATTGGAAGCTTTCTGCATAGGCACAATATTTACTTATAGATCTGCAGCAGATAAAAAAGTTTCAAAGTTTTTAGCGCTTGCGTCAGCCTTAAGTGCGAACCTAGCTTAAAGTCAGCAGCATGTCAATTCTTCATGCAGAAATGCTGCAGATTTGACTACAAAAATGCTGAGTCTTAGGGCCCTTTCACATCAGCGTTTTTTTAAATTTGCGGCAGATGCGGTGAAAAAACCGCATCTGCCGCAACTGCCGCATAACGGTTCCACTTGCGGCACGGTTGCGGTTTTTTCCATAGGAAGTATAGGGGGACTTGCGGCAGATGCGGCAAGTGCGGTATTGCACTTGCGGCAGGTGCGGCAGAGAAAAAAACCGCAGTAAGCCGCGGTTTTTTTCTCTGCCGCACCTGCCGCAAGTGCAATACCGCACTTGCCGCATCTGCCGCAAGTCCCCCTATACTTCCTATGGAAAAAACCGCAACCGTGCCGCAAGTGGAACCGTTATGCGGCAGTTGCGGCAGATGCGGTTTTTTCACCGCATCTGCCGCAAATTTAAAAAAACGCTGATGTGAAAGGGCCCTTAGTGTACTTTCACATCAGCGTTTTTTTTAAATCGCGGCAGGTGCGGTGAAAAAACGCATCTGCCGCGATTACCGCATAACCGCTGCACTTGCGGCACAGTTGCGGCAAGCCCCATGCAATGTGTACGGAGCTTGCGGTAAGTATGCGGCAGGGGCAGCAAGTGCGATATCGGCACTTGCGGCAGGTGCGGCCGCGAAAATAAACACGGTCAGCCGCAGTTATTTTGCGGCCGCCCCTGCCGCAAGTGCCGATACCGCACTTGCCGCACCTGCCGCAAGCCCGCATAGACATTCTATGGGGCTTGCCGCAATGTGCCACAAGTGCAGCGGTTATGCGGTAATCGCGGCAGATGCGGTTTTTTCAACGCATCTGCTGCGATTTAAAAAAAACGCTGATGTGAAAGCAGCCTTAGAAAAGTCCATGGTAAAAAGCACTATATCCACAGCAGATAAAAATGCACCATGCGGACAACCATGTGTCTGGTGCGGATTTGTCTACAGGTGCAGATTTCATGCAGCAGAAAATATGCACCACTTTTCTCCCATATGAACATAACCTTAAAAGGTATATTGTAAAGTTAACCAAGAATATATAGCCTAAAGAGGAATATGCTGTTTGGAGGTACATGCAACTAATGAGTCTCTTTTTCCTGGCATCCCAAATATCCAACCCAATTCTCATAGTTATTTAACCTAACAAGTATCAGTAAGGGTGCTTTCTCACTAGCGTTTATTTGAAATCGCGGCAGATGCGGTGAAAAAACCGCATCTGCCGCGATTACCGCATACCGGCTGCACTTGCGGCACGGTTGCGGCGCGGATGTGGCAAGCCCCAGGTGCGGCAAGTGCGGTTTTGGCACTTGCCGCAGGCGTGGCCGCGAAAAAAAACGCGGTCAGCCGCATTTTTTTCGCGGCCGCACCTGCCAAAACCGCACTTGCAGCACCTGCTGCAAGCCCGCCTATACATTGTATGGGGCTTGCCGCAACCATGCCGCAAGTGCAGCCAGTATGCGGTAATCGATTTAAAAAAAACGCTGATGTGAAAGGGGCCTTAGGGCTGACCGCGGGTTTTTTCGCGGCCGCACCTGCCGCAAGTGCAAAACCGCACTTGCCGCACCTGCCGCAAGTATGCCTATACTTTGCATGGCGTTTACCGCAACCGCGCCGCAAGTGCAGCCGGTATGCGGTAATCGCGGCAGATGCGTTTTTTTCACCGCATCTGCCGCGAATTTCAAAAAACGCTGATGTGAAAGGGCCCTTAGACAGTTTTGGATTTCTAGAGCTGTTACCACAAAACATTCCATTTCCAATACTGATCTATTATATGATTTCCATGGGAAGAGTTTTCTACTGTACATTCAGAGGAATATTGATTTGCTGCTATCATTGAATATGCTGCTACAAAGGTAGAGAACAATATAAGTCCACTGGGGAACATATTTTATTAAACAGACACTAGGGAAAATGTATATGGGAACTGCTAGACTTGACTATACAGTATTTAGAATGGAAATTATCCTAGTAGCTTTGGAGCAGAAACTGGAGTCAATGCAATGAATTAAAAGTGATGTTGGTTAGCAACATGGTGCTGTGTGGCTTGTACTGTATTGCAGGCAAAATTGCTTGGACAGTTTTATGGTGTGTTTATTACTTATTGGACTTGTTTGGTCTTAACTGATAAAAAAGAGGAGAAAATGGCACTCCTATGAGGAAATGTCTCGCTTAACTCATATAACCTCAGATGACACAGGAAGCCTAAATGTAATGTATAAGTAAGGAAGAATACAGTCCTTTTATGAAAGTATAGTGAACTTTACTGTTGGAACAAGTGCAGCAAACATGCAGTAGGTCAAAGGTTTTTAGATCTTCTTTTGTTTTACACAGAGACACATACATATTGGTTTCATGTGGCAGCACATCACTGGTTAAAAACATTTCAGCATAAGGCATGACTGCATTGAATATTCCATTCTCTCTTTCCTTTACTTTAATCAGTCTAGTTCTGTACAGTACCTGTGTTCCAGCCTGGTAAGTTCAGTATTTCCTTATCTAGAGCCCGGATCTTACCTAAAAATCACCTCTTCAGCCCCACTTCACTTGTGCTGTCTCAGGGTTACTCATAACTAGGGATGGGCGAATCTACTCGCTAGGACTCGTTACTCGGCGAGTAGTAAGGGACTCGCAGGACTCTGTAGTCTGCGAGTTTCCCAGTGATTACTCGCACGAGTCCAATGCAAATCAATATCAATCCTAGTTTTGTCAGAAACGCTGACAAAACTAGGATTGTCATTGTCTAGCATTAGACTCGGCTACTGTGCCAGTGATAGCAGGGAAACTCGCAAATAACTGCTGTTACATTGCGAGCCGAGTCCAGCTGTCTTCTCTGTGCAGCTCCAGGGTCCAAGAGTCCGCCTGCTCACAGACATGATGTAGCAGTGCTGAGATTGTTCTCAGTCTGCTCATTCCCTGTGCATAGACATTTATCTATGCACAGGGATGTAGCAGAGAGGACATCGCGTTTTGGACTACGTTGGACGGAAGAGGATTTTTTTAATTAAAGATGGAGTCCCTAATGGCTTTTTTTTTTTGTTTCAAACTAGATGGGTGCCCGATGCACAATGCATCGGGATTCTAGCAGAGCGAGTCTCTGACTCGCAATGGCCGCTTCGCGGCCAATGCTTCGCGCTGCTAAGGCGACTCGCCATGCCCGCTGCGCGGGCATGGCGAGTCGCCTTAGAGCTGCTCGCAATGGCCGCTGCGCGGCCAATGCTTCGTTCGTATCCACATGACCACGCTGACTCGCAGCGAGAGCGGTCTCAAAAGGGGCAAAAAACCCATTCGTGATTATATAATAGATAACATTTTTTCTCTGTGTTGTGTTTTTTTAACCCTTTATTGGAGATTCTTAGTGGCTGGGTCAAACGTGGCCTGACATTAAGAATCTCGGGCTTAATACCAGCTTGTATAACAAAGCTGGTATTAACCCCTTTATTACCCAGCGTGCTACCGCCACCAGGGCCGCTGGAAGAGCGGGGTTCAGCGCCAGAGGATGGCGCTTCAATGAACGCGCCATCTTCTGGGGCGGCTGCGGGCTGCAATTTGCAGCGGGGGGTGCCCAGAAAGCTTGGGCATCCCTGCGCTGTGGATTCCAGCCCCCAGCTGCTTAGCTGTACCTGGCTAGACATAGAAATTGCGCGGAGCCCCACGCATTTTTTTTTTATTATTTCATGAATTTCAGAGTCTCAGTCAGAGTCTCAGAGTCAGAGTCTCACAGTCAGAGTCAGAGTCAGAATCTCAGAATTTCATGAAATAATTTAAAAAAAATTCGTGGGGCTCCGCGCAATTTCTATGTCTAGCCAGGTACAGCTAAGCAGCTGGGGGCTGGAATCCGCAGCGCAGGGATGCCCAAGCTTTCTGGGCACCCCCCGCTGCAAATTGCAGCCCGCAGCCGCCCCAGAAGATGGCGCGTTCATTGAAGCGCCATCCTCTGGCGCTGAACCCCGCTCTTCCAGCGGCCCTGGTAGCGGTGGCACGCTGGGTAATAAAGAGGTTAGGGCCAGCTTTGTATTATCAGCTGGCCCTAAGCCCGAAATTTATGGCGGTCACGCCAATATTAGACATGACCGCCATGAATTTCTATTAAATTGTTTTAAAAAAAACACAACACAAAGAAAATTTTTTATTATCCTCTTCCGTCCGACGCAGTCCAAAACGCGATGTCCTCTCTGCTACATCCCCTGTGCATAGATATAGATGTCTATGCACAGGGAATGAGCAGACTGAGAATAATCTCAGCTCTGCTACATCATCTCTGTGCACAGACATTCATGTCTGTACACAGGGAATGAGCAGACTGAGAACAATCTCAGCTCTGCTACATCATCTCTATGCACAGACATTCATGTCTGTACACAGGGAATGAGCAGACTGAGAACAATCTCAGCTCTGCTACATCAGGCAGCAGGCGGGCTCTAGGACCTTGGAGCTGGCAGCCAGCACACAGAGAAGACAGGACTCTTATCTGTGCGAGTTTCCCAGCGATTACAGTTGCAAAGTAAACGAGTCCAATGCAAATAAATGACAAAACTAGGATTGCTTCAGGCTGAAGCTTCCGAGACACATCTACGATTTGTAAATCTCACACTACTCGCTATTACTCGCTTCCCCATTCATTAACATTGGACTCGCTAGACTCGCAACGAGTAGCGAGTCCTGGGCTCGGACTCGCTAGAGTCAAGCGATTCCGAGTAATTTAGGATTCGCCCATCACTACTCATAACCCTCAGCTATATGCCATAGGTTCTCATCCATACCCACTGCAGCTGAGATCTCCTTCTGTCTATTCCACTTCCAAAGATCTGAAATATTTAGTACACTTGGGCTTGCTACCTGAGAAAATGTTTACCTTGCACACACCTTAGTATGTGGCCTAATCTGTCATTCTCCCAGTGACTTGCTTCAGTCTTTTCACTTCTTTACTCACTAATGAGTCCTTGAAGTAGCTTTCTTCTTAGGGTACTTTCACACTAGCATTTTTTTGAAATCACGGCAGATGCGGTGAAAAAAACACATCTGCCACGATTACCGCATACCGGCTGCACTTGCGGCACGGTTGCGGCACAGTTGCGGCAAGCCCCATATAATGTATATGCGGGCTTGCGGCAGGTGCGGCAAGTGCAGTTTTGGCACTTGCGGCAGGTGCGGCCACGAAAAAAAACGTGGTCAGCTGTGTTTTTTTCGCGGCCGCACCTGCCGCAGTGTCAAAACCGCACTTGCCGCAACTGCCGCAAGCCCGCATATACATTGTATGGGGCTTGCCGCAACTGTGCCGCAACCGTGCCGCAAGTGCAGCCGGTATGCGGTAATCGTGGCAGATGTGTTTTTTTCACCGCATCTGCCGTGATTTAAAAAAAATGCTGATGTGAAAGGAGCCTTACCCCAATATCTCCTCCCATCTGGAGGCTTTGCTAACTGCTAACTCTTCTGTGACTTGCATGTACACTATTATTTTCACTTTTCCCACACATTTATTACAAGTTTAACAATGGCAAAACATCACAATATGCAAAATGCAGCAATATAACAAATATAAGCTTTGTTAGTTGCTCTTCTCTTTCCACATTCATACAAAAATACAATTCTTGAGAAAAATTTGTATAGATATCTTAGGGCAAAAGTTTAAAAACTTTACATTAGAGTTGAGCATACATCTGAAAAGTTCTATGCTTGTAGGTCTTGTATGATTTCAAGTAAATGTTGTAGCTTAATTGAGGTCATTTGTAGGCAAACCTTCTTATGACTGTTGCCAATTAATGATGGGTGAACCCAAACTGTAAAGTTCAGGGTCCGTTCTGAACACGTATTGTTTGGGCACAGACCCCGAACATGGACTTCCCTAGGAAGTCTGAGTTTGAGCGTGGGTTCAGTTGGGGGGATGAGGGGCAACACCCTGAAACAGCTGTCTGTGGATGGATAACTGGCCTTGGTATTCCCTTGTCATATCTCTAAACTCGTAAAAGAGCTGAATATTGACTAAAAGGGCCACTTAATATGGTTGGGTCCTTCCCTGGAGGGATATCTGGCTAGTCCTGTGTTTGAGACTCCTAACCGAGGTTCCACAGACTCTATTTGCATATTCAGTTCGGTGGAGAGGGAGCTATAAAAAGAAGAGGATACATTGATTAAACAGCATCTTTATACTCACAGGCATCATGGAGTCCCACTGCTTGTACTTCTGGATACCCATTTACTTCCTGAATATTCACTGCAGAAGAGCAGAGCAGCCAATCACAGATGCTATGACAGAGAATGCGCATCTGTGATTGGCTGTTGGAGTAATCTCTAATCAGCCCATGCATTCTAGCAAAGCAGATGCTAGAATGTATGGGCTGGTTTCAGGTTACTCCAATAGTCAATCACAGAAGTCCATTCTCTATGACAGTGGCTGTAATTGACTGTTTTGCCCATCACCCATTGTCTGAAACTATAGTACTATAAAAAAAAAAAAATATTTAAAAAATGACATGGCACTTCACTATATTTTTGATTCTCATCGCAGATAAAGTGGAGAGCTACGGGCTGCCAACCCTAGTTGCCTGGCATTACCTTGGATGGCAATCAAAATACAAGGAAACTAATTATTATTTTTTTAATTACGCTAAAAATCTCAGCCAACAGCAGCCCCTGAAAATGTTGCATTCTTTCAAAGTGCCAATTTTGGACGCTTTACCTGGCTTTTCCAGTGGCCCTGGTGGACGTGGCATATTGGGTAATAAAGGGATTAATGCCACCTTTGTATAGGCAGCTGTCACTAAGCCCAGATTCAGAATGTCAAGCCAATATAAGACCTGCCCACTATGAATCTCTAGTAAACATAAAAAAAACACAGAGAAAAAATCTTTTAATTGAAATAAAAACAAAAGAAATCCCTGGATCTCATCTTTTTGAACCCCAAGAAACAAATCCCTTTGAAGATAATCCACTGGAATGTCCTGTGCACACCACTGAGAAAATTACTTCAGATGGGCTCGTGGTTACATCAGAGTCATGAGTCTCCTGTGTTCAGAGTTAACGCCAAGGAACACAAAGGCAGGAAATAAATACGATCCGCGCTGCTGTATAAAAGTGAAGATCGACCAAATTCTTGGTGGAAGTGGTGTTTATTTCAACGCATTTCAGGGCCGTCCCAACCTGTTCTTCAGGAATACACCATAATAAAGCATGGCTTTGTGTTCCTTGGCATTTACTTGACCATCCACGTGGAATGATGGATCCAGCAGCAGCTGTATAAGGCAATTATACCGTTTGTGGGTCACAAAACCGGATAAGGTGAGCAGTATTGCACTGAATATTGACAGTAATTAAATGAGATAAGACCCTATTGCGCCCTTGTCTTCCCCTATAGGTAATATATATGTTCAGAGTTGACACGTCAGCTTTGAACTCAGATCACGCCGATGAACTGCAACATGGCATTGGATCCCAGCCATAAAGTGAGGGCTTCTGTCATTCACTTATGGCTGTTTACCGAGTGCCATGATGCAGTTCATTGGGGACATCTGAGTTCACAGCTGACATGTGGATTATTGTCAGAGGATTATGATTTTTGGGTTAATGAAGATGAGAACCAGTGATGTCTTTATGTGTTTTATTTTAATTAAAAGATTTTTTCTTTATGTTGTGTTTTTTTAATGTTTACTAGGGATTCATAGTGGGCGAGTCTAACAGTGACTCGACATTATGAATCTGGGCTTAATGCCAGCTGCCAATACAAAGCTAGCATTAACCACTTTTTGACCCAGTGTGTCACCATCATGGGGGTTGCTGGAAGAGCTGGATAATGCACCTGAAAATGGCACTAGGAAAAAATGTGCCATTTTAAGAGTTGGCTGTGGGCTGCGATTTTCAGCAAGAGGTGCCAAGAATGCTTGTGCTTTACCACTTCCACTTACTAAGAATACCAGCCCCCAGCTGCCTGGGTTTTACATTGGCTGGCAATCAAAAATATGGTGAATCCCATACATTTTGTTAATTATTCATTGAAACAACTAAAAAAAATGGGCTTTCCTGTACTTAGATTTTCAGCCATGGTAAAGCAGGCAGTTGGAGGTTGCTGTCTGTAGCTGTCTGCTTTATCTGTGCTGAGATCAAAAATACAGCAAAGTGCTATGCCATTTTTTTTTAACTATTTATTTTTACAGTACTATGATATTAGTCTATGGGTAAGGGGTCTAACAGCCAATCACAGACACTGTCACAAAGAATGGGCATCTGTGATTGGATGTTAGAGTAACCTGAAAGCAGACCATACATTCTAGTATCTACCATGCTAGAATGTATTGGCTGATTCCAAATAACTCTGAACAGTCGATAACATAAACACATCCTCTGTGACATCATCTGTGATTGGCTGTTGTGCTTCTTAGCAGTGAATATCCAGGAAGTAAATGGGCGGCCCAGAAAACAAGCTGCGAAGTATGCTGTTTATGTTTAATCCATGTTTCCTTTCTTTTTGCAGCCTTCCCTCCCCCATCCTATAACTTTAAAGTCTGAGCTCAGGGTTTCCAACGCAAGTTTGAGTCATGTCCTGCCCCAAACACAAACTTTAAAACATTTTCAGTAGGGTCTGCCGAACTCGATCATTATCAGGTTCACCCATCACTATTGCCAATTTGTTTGTGTATGCACCTACTTAACAAATAAAATGTTATATGACAACTTTTAATACTCAGCCTTCCATTAAAAAATATGATATATATATATGATGACTTTCACATCACAATGTGGTAATTCACAGTAGTTCATTATAACAGTATTACATAGTAACATAGTTTTTAAGGTTGAAGGAAGACTTTAAGTCCATCTAGTTCAACCCATAGCCTAACATGTTGATCCAGAGGAAGGCAAAAAAAAACCCATGTGGCAACACTAAGCTCCACATTGGGGGAAAAAATTCCTTCCTGACTCCAGGTACGGCAATCAGACTAATTCCCTGGATCAACGCCCTATCAAAGAATCTAGTATGTATAACTGGTAATATTATAGTTTTCAAGAAAGGCATCCAGGCCCTTCTTAAATGTTAGTAGTGACTCACTCATTACAACATCATGTAGCAGAGAGTTCCATAGTCTCATTGCTCTTACAGTAAAGAATCCGCGTCTGTGATTATGATTAAACCTTCTTTTCTCCAGACATAGAGGATGCCCCCTAGTCCCAGTCTCAGGCCTAAGAGTAAAGAGATCATTAGAAAGGTCTCTGTACTGTCCCCTCATATATTTATACATTATTATAAGATCACCCCTAAGCTTCGTTTTTCCAAGATAAATAACCCCAAGCTTAATAACCTGTCTTGGTATTGCAGACCCCTTAGTCCTCTAATGACTTTTGTCGCTCTTCTCTGGACCCGCTCTAGTTCAGCTATGTCTTTCTTATACACCGGAGACCAGAATTGTACACAGTATTCTAAGTGTGGTCGCACTAGTGACTTGTATAGAGGTAAAATTATGTTCTCCTCATGAGCATCTATGCCTCTTTTAATGCATCCCAATATTTTATTTGCCTTTGCAGCAGCTGCCTGACACTGGCCACTAAATGTGAGTTTGTCATCTACCCATACACCCAGGTCTTTTTCAGTGACAGTTTTGCCCAGTGTTTTACAATTAAGCACATAATTATACCTTTTGTTTCCTCTGCCCAAGTGCATGACTTTACATTTATCTCCATTAAAGCGCATTTGCCATTTAGCAGCCCAAGCTTCTAGTTTACATAAATCCTCCTGTAATATAAAATTGTCCTCCTCTGTATTGATTACCCTGCAGAGTTTAGTGTCATCCGCAAATATTGAGATTCTACTCTGTATTGTATTGTTACTATTAGCAAGATTAATGTAAGGAAAAGTGAAAATATTTGAATGCAAATACATTGTGCAAGTGTAATTTTACTTTTAATAATGTTATGATTAATGAGTAAAAAAAAATTAAAAGAGAACTTCAAACCAGTAGCTTGTGAAAAGTAATGGACAGAATGGATTTCTCCTGGCTCTACCATCAATTCAGAAAAACAATTGTATGTCCCTCCTCCAATGTCTGCTAACACCATGGATGCATGCTATGAGAATGAAGGGCTTTATGGCTCCTTCCCCATCATTTAGAGAAGCAGCATTTGTGACTACTATGCTAAGCGGAATATTCCACAGCCATTTCAGTAAAATGGTCCCTAAAGTGTAACAATTACATATTATAACAAACTCTGTAGTTACCCACCCCCTAGGGTTTAGTATCGGCTTCAGCAGCTGATGTAGTCCTAGGTTTATGTCTAAAGTGGTAACATCACATCACTTGTCACTGCTTTAGCCAGTCACTGAACCTATTACAGAGATTGAAGGTAAACACAATGCTGAGCTCAGAGTCTGGATAGGGTGTTGGTGCACAGGTGATGCAATATCACCCCTCTATTGTATTTAAAACACCAGAACCACAGCAGTAACAGAAGCCTGGGCTGGATCCAAGTGGGGTAAGTAACTGAAGAGTTTATTTTTTGGACTTTACACTATTGGGACCACATTACTGAAAGTACACTGCCTCTTTAAGAATATAAGAACTAAGAATTAATGACCTGAAAGGAAATACTATTATCTGCATGTCACTTCCGTGTGTGAAATTGTATAATGTGCATCATATGCTGAGGTGTAATTGATGTAGTGCAGAACCTGTCAAATGCTGAATTCAGATGTCTGTGTATCATGGTCTGAGTAGAGACTACAAAGCAAGGACTGGCCATGGGTCTCCTTACCCAATCTTGAAAGCTTCATATATGCAACCTACTATACAACTGTCCCAGAGCGAGCAGGACTGTCCTGAATTTGGGGAGCTATCCCGCTGTCTCACTGGAGGTAGGATGTATTCCCAGAATACAGCTGGATACAGATACTGCTAAATATAACAGATGGAAAAAGGATCTATCAATTGTCCTATAGGTCATTGCAGAATATTCATGTCTCTGTATAAACTGACCAATGGAGAAGAGAGCCAATTGCCATGAAGCAGAAATGAGAAGGACACATGTAAGGTGTATACATATGTTAATGTATAGAGCTAAGTCCAGTTTTGGAGTGGCCCAGTGAGACATTAGACAAATGCCCCCGTTAGCTTCGGGCCCTCAATGGGTCCCCCAAGCAGAATGTAGAGGTGGCCCACCAATAACTAGTCCACAATAGTGAAAAATGGCTATCACCCATATGTCTTCAGCTGAGTCAGCACTTGGAGCATGACAGTGACTTCACTGGGCAATGTGTGGGGTGATCCTTTATATATTGGACCTGTGTGTGGGCTCATGCTGTATATAGTGTGGCTGCTTGAGGGCTCATACTGTTTTTAGGATATCTGTGTGGGTCTCATATTGTATATATAGTGGGACTATGTGGTGGTGCTTGTACTGTCTATAGGGGACTATTTGGGGGCTCATACTGTATATATGGGACTAAGTGAAAGCTATTATTCTCTATAGAAGTCTATGTTGTGGCTAATACTGTCTATAGGAAATTATGTGGGGGTCACACTGTACTGTATATGAAAGGCTATGTGGGGGCTTACACTGTCTATAGAAGATTATGTAGGGCCCTATGTAGTAGATAATATTGTCTATAGGGAACTATTTTGGGGATCATAATATAAAGGAGGCTATGTTTGGGCTCATAATTTTTATAGTGGGCCTGTGTGTGAGCTCATGCTGTATATAAGTGGGCTATGTGAAGCACATACTGTATATACGGGGCTTGTGTGGGCACTCATACTATATATATTGAGACAGTTTGTGAGCTCATACAGTAAATAGTAGACCTGTGTGAGGGCCCATACTGTATATAGTAGTCATGCGTGTGGACTAATGTTGTATTTAGTGGGGCTGTTTGAGGGCTCCTACTATATATATATATATACCGTATATATATATATATATATATAGTGCCAATGTGTGTGCTTACATAGTACATAGCGGGGTATGTGGTGGCTCCCACTGTTTATAAGTGAATATACTGTATTAGGAGATATATGGGGCTAATAATGTCTTTGGAGGCTTATGTGGGGGTTAACACTGTCTAAAGGGGCCTATTTGGGGGCTAACACAGTATATACGAGGCTATGTAGGGCTTAAACCTGCAAAACAGTTGTAGAGGTCATTGGCTGCAGAGTACCAGCTGTCCCTCTAAGTATGTAAGGGCCCTTTCACATCAGCGTTTTTTGAAATTCGCGGCAGATGCGGTGAAAAAACCGCATCTGCCGCGTTTGCCGCATAAGGGCCCTTTCAAATCAGCGTTTTTTGAAATTCGCGGCAGATGCGGTGAAAAAAACCACATCTGCCGCGTTTGCCGCATAACCAATACACTTGCGGCGCGGTTGCGGTTTTTTCCATAGAAAGTATAGGGGGACTTGCGGCAGGTGCGGCAAGTGCGGTTTTGTACTTGCGGCAGGTGCGGCAGCAAAAAAAACCGCGGTCAGTCGCGGTTTTTTTCGCGGACGCACCTGCTGCAAGTGCAAAACCGCACTTGCCGCACCTGCCGCAAGTCCCCCTATACTTTCTATGGGAAGAACCGCAACCGCGCCGCAAGTGTATCGGTTATGCGGCAAACGCGGCAGATGCGGTTTTTTTCACCGCATCTGCCGCGAATTTCAAAAAACGCTGATGTGAAAGGGCCCTAAGTCTGGTAGGCTACCTGACTGTTAACTTTTGTACTGTGTCTCACCGGGCATTTACTTTTATTTGCTTGGTTAGCCTAACTATGCCTTACTAGTGTTTCACTGCTCAAGTTATTGTATCTGTGTTAACCTGCCTTTGAAAATATTTTGTATATTCTAATGATTTGACCTTCCATTTATGTGTAGTGTGCTTGCAGGTACTATGTTCACTGCCACTCTCTTATGTATGTGTACTATCCTTACCGATATTACCAGTTTTCTCTTAATAAAAGAAATCACCTTTTGCACAGAAAAAACTCCTATTTTTCTTCTTTTGATTGTTGTAAGCCTTGTGGCGTGTGCTAGCCCCTGGGTCATTCTGGTCAACATTTTTGTTACCATTGCCTAGGTCGGACTAAATACTGTACTAATGGGTCCATACTTGTGTCTAATATACAATATCTGAAGAAATAATGTCTTGTAGCAGTTACCAAGATATTATGGCTAAATGTCAGTGAAAATTGACATCAACTGTACAAAAACTCCCAATTTGATCACTTGAAATACCAAACCTTTATTTAAAATACATATGTAATGATATACTTGATAAAACTTCTATACATACATACATACATACATACATACATACATAACATCATATGCAATGATATAGCCATAACATCATATGCAATGATATAGGTCAAGTGTAGCAGAATCTCAAAACCAGTTAGTTACAAAGGTCAATATTTGTTGGAACATTTCCTCCATCTCTTTGGCTTCATCGGAGACATACATTAGACTATTAACATAATGGGACACTATAATATGGGTGCAGTATGCATTAGATACTGATTAATATTTGTCAGGTATGCTTCTCATACCTTGCTCAGGGATTTTAGATATTTTTGTTTATATGCTCCTAAGGTAATAATAATAGTAATTGGATTGAGATCATTTTCACGCTGGTCAAATAATGACCATTAACACATGGCAGTTAAGAAAGCAACATGGGAATTTCAAAAGCCTCATCAAAGGGGCAGCAAATAATTTGTGTTTCACCAAAGGACATGCCAGTAGAGAATATATCAAAAGAAGACTCGATCATTATGCACATTACTGAAGAACATATCCAGCTTATTTGGTCACATCATTTCTTTCTCTACTGCAGAAGCTAGATGTGTCAATGTTCTTATTTTCATGGAAGCTGTACATCCTTGCTGAATTTAGCTTTCTGCATTAATTTGACAGCAACCACATATTTCTGTTTCTTGTTGTTCAGCAAACTCACTGCTTCTCTGTTATCTGAGAAATATTTAACATGTGGTTAGAGCTCCAGATATACTTGCATGGTAGTGATATGTTCTTACAGATTATTGGATGGGCTCTGTCTGTAGCTCATGCTATATTTTCAAAGAGTTTATCCTTGAATATATAATGTTCTTGCATGATATGCCGGGTAGGCAAACATTTTGACATACAGTAGGTCAGTATGTGACATATACCTATCACTAGTTTCTTGTTCTCCTTCTAGCATTATGACAGTATAGATCTCCACAATTTTTTTAAATAGTCTTGCATCCTGTTGACTTTGTGTCGTCAAAGCAGAGCACATGGAGGCCACTGATGATATACTATTGATTGACAGTTTACCAAGATTACATAAAAAAAGAAGACAAACTGTAGAATTAACAGCCAAGAGCCAAGAAAAGAAAACTCAACAGTCACACTTTATCCTTGTCACATTTATTGGGAAGAACAATTTTCCATTCTTGACCCTTAGTTTCTGAACATGTTTTTTTTATACACCTACATCAAGCATCAGCACACTGCGATTAATGAACACATGAACTTTACTACTGCAGCAAACATTACAAATGTAAGGTACTTCATTGACATCTTTTGATCAAAAAGTGCAAAATCCATCCAATCATATTATGGTGTCCCAAAATATGGATGGTCCTTAAACACTGTTGTCCTACCTCTCCATTTGTCAAACCAGACATCATTTGAACTTGGGGAGGCTAGGGTCGCACATAGCAATTCGTTTTTGGAAGTTTTTCCATGACCAATCCAGTTTTTTTTGGTGCTTTTTGAGCCTCCTGTGCCCTTGAACGTTTTTTGGACTTAGTCATTTTTTGCCAAAAAAATGCTAAAAAACGGATCAATTTTTCCATAGGCCCCATGTTAGAAAATTGGATCCGTTTTTAAACAGCACCCAAAAACGTTGGAAGCAACGTTTTTGGGTAAAAAACGTTCCTAGCATTGTTTTTAGGCGCAGAAAAAAACGGATAGGGTGTTTATTACATATAATACGTTTTTCCATCAGTTTGTGGACTTAGAAAAAAAATCTAAATCTGATGCCAAAAACGAACAAAGGGCTTATGTGTGACCCTAGCCAAAGATGGGTAAATAAACATGCCAAACCCTGTAAGGATTCTATGTATATATTTGCCAGAGAAATCTAAAGAAATCTTGTGAGCAATGGCCTTTTAGAAAAGAGCATGAATATTAAAATTGTATATATACCATATTTTTCGGACTATAAGATGCATTGGATCATAAGATGCATCCATGTTTTAGAGGAGGAAAATAAGGAAAAAAAATATGTAAGCAAAAAAAGAGGTCATGATGCACTGCGGAGAATCTGCTGCTGACACTGTTATGGGGTAATGTCCCCAAATTCTGTACTAATGTTCCCCTCTTTGTTCCTTTCCAGGTACATATGTCCCCCATCCTGGTTCATGGCCTCCATCCTGGTATGAAATCTACCATCATGGTACATGATCCTCCATCCTGTAATGATCCTGCGTCCAGGTATATGATCCCTCATCCTGGTAAAAGATCCCCCATCCAGGTACATGATCCCCCATCCTGGTACAATGGCCACAATCCTGGTAGGTGATCCCCCATCCTCAACCTGGTATATTTGGCCCCAGTCACTTAAGATAAATAAATATACTCCCCTCTCATCGCTCCCACCTGAAGCAGCGTCATCCTCCTGACTTCTCAAGCCGAATGCTGATCACTCTATGAGAGGCGTGCACAGTGATGACGTCACTGTCCTGCCCCTCGATCCACACATTGATTAGCATTTGGCTTAAGACTGGAGGACCGTGTTGCTGCGGGGAAACAAAGCTGAGTATAATCCTCCATGATATTCACTGCTTCCCATGACACTGATGATGTGTGGGATGCAGTGAATATTCAGACTGATGCTGGAGCTGCAGCAGAAGCGATAGGTGATCATGGTCCCAGTTATTTAAGTTAATTTAATATTCAACTTTTCTGGTACTCTCCCCACCCACTTCTCAATGCCAGCTTTAGTGCTGAGTGGCATGGGCTGGGAGTACATTGAATGTTACATTACCTTAAACAGCGGGCCCACATGATCACCAGCCGCATTTATTTTTAGACAATTAGATTTTGTTTCTCCATGTTTCAGCATGGTTAAATAAATTACCGTATTTTTCCTTTTATAAGACGTACTTTTTTTCCTCCAAGTTTTGGAGGAAAGTGGGGGTGCGTCTTATAAAAGGAATATAACAATCTAGCATCCTCAGTTGCTTGGGAGTGGGAGACAGCAGTGAAGTGGGGTCAGAAGTGACAGGGAATGGTCCCTGCTGAAGAATCCAGGTGGCAGGAGCACCACGTGTCCCTGGCTCATTAACTACTTACATATTCACTTCACTTCCTCCCAGGCCCCACCCACCTCTCTGCACTGAAGACAGCGCGGAGAGGTGAGAGCACGAGGAAGCAGGAGAAGCTGCTTAGCTGGCACACATAGTCTCTCCCCAGCTTCTTGCAGTGGCTGGGGAGATTGTGTGCTGGAGATAGTGAGAATGCAGGAGCCGGGGGGAGGGGGGCAGTTGCGGCAAGTGAATGAGCACTGAGCTTTGTGCTTTGTGCTGCCATGGAGACAGGGGTAGAGCAGATCGGCACCTTATCACAGGTACCTTATCACAGGTACCTTGTCACAGTGTCCTGGCCTCACTCCCTCTGCTCTCTGTAATGTGTCCTCCTGCTGAGCCCTGCCCTGTGCAGAAATCCAGGAAGGTCGGTCAGGTCTGCAGTTCAGGATTTTCAGTCTATTAGAGCAGGGCTGGAGCCTGCATAACACCAGTGTACAGCTCCTGTATCTACATCCTGCATCTACAGATCAAGCTCTGTAGTGGTGACTTGTAATTAGGAGACAGGGCTGGAGCATCATATTTCAGCAGTGTTCAGACCACCTCCCTGGCCCTCCCTCTTACAGTACATCACATCAGAACTTTATATGCAGACTGGCCACAAAGCAGGACACATTAAAGTGAGTGCACGTGGATGTGTAACATAACCACTAATAAAGTAAAGTTAACACAACAATACTGTGCTTAACTAGAACTCCAAGCATGCTATAGGATCTACAGTACATGCTGGGAGTTATAGTTCTTAAAGGGATTGCTACTACATGAACAAATCCCATCTCATTCACCTTGTTGGCCCTTGTAAAAGTAATAATGACCATACTAAGGCTGTGTGCTCATGGTCGGGAGAAGCTGCATGTTGGACGTGGCTCCTCCGGACCTGAGTGAAGCCACGGGTGGAGACAGGGAGACCGCAGCTGTCCTGTACACACCATGTGCAGCAGGTGCTGGCGGCTTCTTCCTGCAGTCACCCAATGGAAGCCGCTTCCGACTCCGCAGTATGAAATGAACATGCTGCGGAGGAGCCGGAAACCCGCACCGCAGCTGTCAGATCACTGCGGGCAGGTTAAGCATAGTGAGGATGGGATTTCTACGTATCCCATCCACTATGCTTGTACTGTACTACGCAGCTTTTTGGACACAGCAGCAAGACGCTGCGTCCAAAACGCTGCGTATACTGATCGTGTGCACGCACCCTTACCCCGATACTGCAGCAGTTCCAACATTGTCAGAAGTTGCATATTCATGTCCCATTGATATGAGACTCAGCCCTCCGACAAGTCAGTGCTTGCGTCTGTCTCCCCGCCATCAGACACTGGAGCAGAAGTCATTGGTGTTGCTCACATGCTGCACCTGCATCTGATGGAAACAGACACCAGCGCTGACTGGTCGCAGGGCCTGAGTGTCATATCAAAGTCATTTTTTGCTACAAATATTTTTTTCCCTGTTTTCCACCTCTAAAATCTGGGTGCGTCTTATAATCCGGTGCGTCTTATAAAGCGAAAAATACGGTATGTCAAAATTACAACATGTACTGCAAAAAGCCACCCTTGTAGGACCATCCGGGTGGAAGCAAAATACAAAAACGATGTAGCTCTGGAAGAAAGAGAGGGAAAATGAAATTGTAAAAAAATTGTTTGCAGAACAGGATAAACACAAATATTAAAAAAAACTTGAGTTTCAGTGGCTGGTTTACTAAATTATCACCAATACTTTCCTTCATAGGAAAACCATATTACTCATTTAAAAGACACTTTCTTGTTTATTTCATGCATTGTAAGAATTTCGCACTAAGCATTAATAATGACAACACATTTAATGGAGGATGTAGCGTCATTGATTTTTGTTACATGAGTTTTGTAGTGCTGGCTCCAGTGTTCTGTGATATTCCATGTTCAAAAATTGCTCTTCAAACAGAAGAAGCACATCAAAGAAACCACAAAATCAATAAAGCTGAATCTAACTCTTTGTACAGGGACATTTGGAAAGATGATTAATCCCTCAGATACTGGGCATTTTAACGTGCTGGAACTTAACCAGCAAATGCTAATTCAAAGGAAAATCAAATTTCTAAAAGCTACAAGCAGAGTTCACATAACTGGATTTGCATCATCCCTTATCGCCTACTTATCAATGGAATGAAAATTCTTCCATGTTCAGTTTACATTATACTTTGGTTATTTAATCTTCATGCCCGAGCTGCATGTTGCATACATCGGCTCCGAAAGCTCATGCATAAATTTGTTACTGCTCAAGGATTCTTCTACAATACTTCTCATTTCCTTTTCATAATAACTATGACCTTTGTAACCTATATCTCCCTTGACTCATTTCTCGTACTCTTCCATCAGTACTAATCTTTAAGATATAAGACCATTCGGGAACCAGTTATTACCAGCAAAACATTTGCCGCATTCTAGAACAAGCAAATTCTCCTAATTGCTTTTTTGCATAGCTAGCTTTAGAGAGGCTAATACTTACAAACCTAATTCTGAATACAATGTTGTGTTTAACTAGCTTACTTTTTACTACGGAGTAATTTTTCTTTTAAAGTGAATCAGTCATCAGGTTTTTGTTATGTAATCTGAAGACAGCATGCTGTAAGAGTTAACCCAAAGAATTAATCAATGCATCTCTTATCAGAAATTGAATACTAACAACTGAGCCAGAACACAATGTGAACAGGTCTGTAGAACCGTGTTCACACCACCAAGGATCTATATCACAAAAAAGACAGTATAAAAAATGTCTAAAATTACTCTGCTATATAAGTAAGGCTGGGGTCACAGTTGGCATGCGTTTTTGTAGTGCCTTTTAAAACTCATGCGTTTTTACATGCGTTTTTCATGTCATCATGAGTTTTTAAAGGTGTGTGATGGCTCCCTGCGTTTTTATAACATGGGCCCCTATGGAAAACGCATGCAAAAACGCATGTACAATTAGTACCATTTAGTGCCATTTAAAAACGCATGCGTTTTCCTTAGGAGCCCATGTTAAAAAAACGCATGCGTTTTCTAAAACGCATGCGTTTTTTTAACATGGGCTCCTATGGGAAACGCATGCGTTTTTGGATGGTACTAATTGTACATGTGTTTTTGCATGCGTTTCCCATAGGGCCCCATTGGAAATGCACCAAAAATGCATGGTACTGTCACACATGCGTTTTTGCTATTAGGGCATGCGTTTTTTTAATATGGGGGCCTATGGGTGCGTTTTTACATGCGTTTTTGAAAACGCAGGTCTCCAAAAACGCTTGTAAAAAATGCAACTGTGACCCTAGCCTAAAAGTAAAAAGCAAGTGCAAAACAGTGTCAATAACAGGGTACTTAGTTAATGTTTTTTTTTTAAATGTGCGGAAGCCGTTCTACCACGTCACAGTGATGCTTTATCAGAAAGATCCCTAAAACTAATGTATTTATAACCTGATCTCATGTGAACATACCTCAAAGAGGCAGGATGCAGCAGGGCCAGAGTCCAATATACAATATAGACGCAAGGCAGAATCAGCACTTTTGTGTCTGACTCAGTTAGGCTAGGGTCACAGTTGCATTTTTTACAAGCGTTTTTGGAGACCTGCGTTTTCAAAAACGCATGTAAAAAACGCACCCATAGGCCCCCATGTTAAAAAAGGCATGCCCTAATAGCAAAAACGCATGTGTGACAGTACCATGCGTTTTTGGTGCATTTCCAAAAACGCATGCGTTTTTTAATATGGGGCCCTATGGGAAACGCATTAAAAAACGCATGTACAATTAGTACCATCCAAAAACGCATGCGTTTCCCATAAGAGCCCATGTTAAAAAAACGCACGCGTTTTAGAAAACGCATGCGTTTTTTTTAACATGGGCTCGTATGGAAAACGCATGCGTTTTTGAATGGCACTAAATGGTATTAATTGTACATGCGTTTTTGCATGTGTTTTCCATAGGGGCCCATGTTATAAAAACGCACCAAAAAATAGTACATGCACTATTTTTTGGTGTGGATTTAAAAACGCAGCCAAAAACGCAGGGAGCCATCACACACCTTAAAAAACTCATGATGACATGAAAAACGCATGTAAAAACGCATGGGTTTTTAAAAGGCACTACAAAAACGCATGTCAACTGTGACCCCAGCCTTAGAAAGGGGTGGGGAACTTCCCATCTTGCAAAACAAGAAACTTAATGAATACCAACAACTGAGCCAGAATACAATGTGTACAGGTCTGTAGAACCATGTTCACACCACCAAGGATCTATATCACAAAAAATCCAATATAAAAAACGTCTAAAATTACTCTGCTATATAAGTAAAGGTAAAAAGCAAGTGCAAAACAGTGTCAATAACAGGGTACTTAGTTAATAAGTTTTTTGCAAAAAATGTATGGAAGCCGTTCTGATAAAGGGTCACCGTGATGTGGTAGAACGGCTTCCGTACATTAAAAAAAAAAATATGGTATATATTAACTAAGTACCCTGTTAGGGCCCTTTCACATCTGCGTTTTTCGTAATTCGCGGCAGATGCGGTGAAAAAAACCGCATCTGCCGCGTTTACCGCATAACCGTTCCACTTGCGGCACGGTTGCGGTTTTTTCTATACAATGTATAGGGGGACTTGCGGCAGATGCGGCAAGTGCGGTTTTGCACTTGCGGCAGGTGCGGCCGCGAAAAAAAACCGCGGCTTACTGCGGTTTTTTTCGCGGCCGCACCTGCCGCAAGTGCAAAACCGCACTTGCCGCATCTGCCGCAAGTCCCCCTATACATTGTATAGAAAAAACCGCAACCGTGCCGCAAGTGGAACGGTTAGGGCCCTTTCACATCAGCGTTTTTTTAAATTTGCGGCAGATGCGGTGAAAAAACCGCATCTGCCGCAACTGCCGCATAACGGTTCCACTTGCGGCACGGTTGCGGTTTTTTCCATAGGAAGTATAGGGGGACTTGCGGCAGATGCGGCAAGTGCGGTATTGCACTTGCGGCAGGTGCGGCAGAGAAAAAAACCGCGGCTTACTGCGGTTTTTTTCTCTGCCGCACCTGCCGCAAGTGCAATACCGCACTTGCCGCATCTGCCGCAAGTCCCCCTATACTTCCTATGGAAAAAACCGCAACCGTGCCGCAAGTGGAACCGTTATGCGGCAGTTGCGGCAGATGCGGTTTTTTCACCGCATCTGCCGCAAATTTAAAAAAACGCTGATGTGAAAGGGCCCTTATGCGGTAAACGCGGCAGATGCGGTTTTTTCACCGCATCTGCCGCGAATTACGAAAAACGCAGATGTGAAAGCACCCTTATTGACACTGTTTTGCACTTGCTTTTTACTTTTACTTATATAGCAGAGTCATTTTACATGTTTTTTATACTGTATCTTCTCACATAGTGTGGTATTGTTTTCATGTACTATTTGTTCTAGCAATAGTAGCTTATCATTGCTATGACTGTCTGGCACATGGGCATTTGACTGGTATGCCCCTGCTGTGATTTGCAGCTTCTTACTGTCTATAGACTTTGCATTTACAGAGCCTGGTTTGGGTGGAGGCAGGTCCTTGAGCTCTGCATTGCAAAATCAAAAAATTTTGATTGTTTCATAATCACTGCACCCAGTTAACTAAGTATTATCTTTGGATTTCCATTGTTGGATTCAGGGCCTCTTTGCCTACCTCATGGTGCTTTCAGATGAGTTAGCAAAAACTAGCTGACAGATTTCCCTTAAGACTGAAGTCTTCTATAAGTGGCTTCCATACATTTGAGCTGTGAAATTTGCAGGATGCTATGACCATGGTTCTTAATAGCTTTTGTGTCTGTTAATGTCTACTTTTGTGTGTTTTCTTCCTTTTTTGTTTGCATCAAATTCATTGATGTATTTGCACATTTTTTGAGCATTATTTAACATGTGCTTACCCATGGTTGTTTTGTTGTATTATATTTTTGTATTTTTTAGGCAGTCTAGAAATTCCAGATGTTTTTGTCAGATTCATCATTTCTGACTTTTTAAAAATTCCAAAACGTTGGTTAAAAACTGCACTCCTGCCCCTTCACTATGTATATTTTAGTACATCAGTATTTTGTCACAAAATTTACAACTTTTTATGCTAACTTGTGATTTTTAGTGTCAAAAGTTGCTAAGACAGTTCAAGACAAGAGCAAAGGCCATTTTGTTACATCATTCATGAATACTGTGCACTATTTTGGTGAACTCGGAGCCCAAATTATCAACTGGTAACAAGATAATAATGGAAAGTATTTTTTGGGGATACAAAATGATAGCATTGCAAAACCGGACATGTTTTATTTTCGCCAAGAATACCGCAGGTGGAGGGGGTTTCACAGTGTTCTAGTATTTTATTCACAGACTATTAAATTGGCCACTGGACCAGTCGCTTATGAATCGTTTTTGCTCAACTAAACATTTAACCGTTTGAGCTTTTGTGCCGTATCGTGTGGATGTCTGTCCTTTAATTTTTAACTCCATTTGTCTGAGGATTTGCGGTCCTGATGAGATTTGAAGTGGTGAAATTTTTATTTTTTTACTTGAAAATTTGATTCTTGACGAATCTTTTCTCTATAAATTGAATTTCACTTTTTTTTCTTTGGGGTTTGGAAGGACCCCAGGACATTTTAAATGTAACATATAGAAAAAATAAAAATAATACCACACAGCTCATCTTGCTGAACCCCCAGTATGCATCACAATGTCAGAATTGCATGTGCGGAGCCTTTCTGGCACTAGTCATAACCAGAAGTCACAGTCTAAAGGACACATCAAAAGGCCATTGCACATATTCATATGAGGGAAAAGGAAAAGGGAGTTGGCTGCTCACCTCTATCACATACACCCCTGGATCCCTGGGCTCCTGAAGGTGGCCGGTTTCCACCAAGTTTGGTCCCATTCACACAATGCTTTTTTTGTTGCGTATTTTTAAGCACAAGCTCATCACAAACCAGGAGTGAGTGATTAAACATATAAGTGGAGCACTTGTTTCTATTAGACCTTTCCTCTGAGTGTACCACTCCCGGTTTTGATTGTTCCACTCCTGGCTTTTTTTGAGCTTGTGCGTAAAAATACGCAGCAAAAAAAGCAGTGTGTGAAATGGGGCCTTAGTTCACAAATTCAGAAATTCAGGCCGCCACTTGTACATAGAAAGGATAACTTTTCTATGGACAAATGGCGGCCTGAATTTCTGAATTTGTGAACATTGCACACATTGTCACATCATTACATCATGACACATGTGAAGAGACATCCTAATTAATGCTGGAGGCCAGCCAGGTATCATTGTGACAAAGAAAATTCACCGAAAATCCATAATCTAGAGAATGTGGAATTTTTGTAATTTGTTCTAGTAGAATTTAATTCCACTCGAATAAATTGACAAATTTTTAAGAGAGACATATTTTGATAAATGTTCATTATAGTAGATGCGATATGAAGTAAAAAGGTATGATAAAATGAGCGCTAGGGACAGAAACAGGCACTGGGCTCTTATCGAATATTACCTTTCAAATTTATTGTGAACAGTAGAAGTTACAGGTCTCCTCGCCACAACATGTTTCGACACTAAAGGTGTCTTTCTCAAGTGGATCCACTTGAGAAAGACACCTTTAGTGTCGAAACATGTTGTGGCGAGGAGACCTGTAACTTCTACTGTTCACAATAAATTTGAAAGGTAATATTCGATAAGAGCCCAGTGCCTGTTTCTGTCCCTAGCGCTCATTTTATCATACCTTTTTACTTCATATCGTGCTCAAATCCTCCCTTTGGGGAGTGTGGTTTGAGAGCAGCTCTGGGACAGGATTTGGTCAACACAGAGGAGCTGCCCTTCCCTGGGCTCGTGATCTCTGGGAGAGACGTTGAAGTTCCATAAGGAAAGGCTTCTCTACACGTAGCAACGGATTTATGCCTGCGGTTAAATCTCACCTCAAATCATCAACCTAGTTGTGCAGGGGGCGCAACTAGAAAAGGTGAGTGACATATCAATATAACCCCTTGCTTCGGCTAATTTGCACAGTGTGGCGCAACAATTTCTTGGTTTTTCTTTTCCATTATAGTAAATGTTCATTTTTGTATATCTCTGTATGCCTATTATTTAACAAATATATTTACTAAAAGGGTGTTTCACTACTATTTTGATGATTTATCTTTAGGATGAATCAACAATGTCAGATCAGTGTGGGTCCTACACCCAGCACTCCCATTAGTCATATACGGTATTCTCAGCTCCAGTACAAGAAAGGGTGTTATAAACAGTGTAAGAGGAAAGGTTTTTTTAGAGGATAACTAATAGGTCACATTATAAATTTTTATATAGCTATACATATCATCTTTGTATGTGCATTTTCTTTCATAAGATCATATGAATAGATGTTAATCTGCAGTTCTCATGAGTGATCACTACATGTTTAATTGAGCTTTATTATTCAGTTCCATTCAATGATTAACACAGGTGCTAATAAAAGCTGTCTAAAATGCTGGCTGCCAGATGTTAGATCTGTCATTTTATTATTCATTTTGATCTGTGGGCTCAATCATTAGTATCTTAGTAATGAAACACTCCTTTAAAGTTGATGTCCTGGCTTTTTGTAGAATTTATGTGTGTATCTAGGCTGCACAATGCTAACAGTTTTGTAAATTACTCTATGTTAGCATTTTGCATGGTTACCTAGATATCAGCAGTCTGCATGTGAATGCAGAGCTGCTCACCCCCAACTAGAGGTTTGTTGGTTTGGAGTCTGGTCGTAATTTCACAAGTGGACGTTACAGCCATACTCAAGCAGGCCTGCCCCAGTCTCCAGCAGCTCGCCCTGTCTCCAGCAGGACCATCTCCATTGAGCTAAATAAATGCTGGTGGCACTGATCTGTAAGGAGGGACACTCCCCTTGTATTCACAGCAAGCTCTGTAAATATACAGAGAACAGCTGATTGAAACAGCTTATTGAAATGGGTGGGATCATGTTCACCATGCCTGCTTTGTCTCACTGATTTGATCATCTGTCCCTCACTGAGCCACAGCAGACCCCTGTGAAGAGCAGTCTCTCCTTTACAGGGGGGCAGCTAGGGATCAATGTGGGACAGATGATTGTATTAGTTATATAGAGCTATCTACCCTTCACACCACAGTGAGGGAGAGATGATCGTATCACTGATACAGCACGGGGATGGTGAAGATGAGCCTGCTCATTGTACTGAGCTGTTTCAAACAGCTGTTCTCTATATATTCACAGAGCTTGCTTTGAATACAAGAGGAATGTCCTTCCTTACAGCTCAATGCAATTAGCATTAACCTAGCTCGATGAAGTTGGTCCTGCTGGAGACGGAGCGGACCTGCTGAAGATTGGAGTGGGCCTGCTGAAGATTGGGGTGGGCCTGATGAAGTTTGGGTGTAATGTCTAGTTGTGATCTTAAAATCATACTCCAAAACAACAAACTTCTAGTCAGGGGTGAGCAGATCCTCCACACATAGAATACTGATATCTAGGTAACCTTGCAAAATGCTAAAATTATATAAATTATAAACTGTTAGCATTTTGCAGGTCAAATACAAAAATCCCAGACAATCCCTTTAATGTTTAATGTATATGCGTGCTATTTTACTAGGCATTCCCTTAGGTTTGCTTCATTTTGTAAAACTATAGCATAATATGATATACTACTCTTTTAATTTGATTCCGTGAAAGACTCATGCACATGTCAATATTATGAACACCATGTGGTGCCACTCATGAGTCTGTAAAGTACATTCAATTTATAGGGCTTTCATGTGCCATCATAGGGTGCGAGTATGAAGCAATGCTTTCTTCCATTGAAGCAGCTCCCTATGGGTAGTTTCACACAGAGGAATTTGTTGGAAAAATGACGGATTTCTTGGTAATTTTATTTGACTTTTTGGAATGTTTTATTGTTGCAAAAAATTATTGCTGCCAGATACTGGCTATCAGTCGATAGTAAAACCAATTAATCTACAAGCAATTAATTTTTTTTGTGGTTCTTCATAATTTTGGAACATATTTGGGACTTCAGAAATATTTCTCCTGAGGGCATAATAATCTGACTATGGAGACCCGCATGTCTTAAATAGTGCCTTCCATTTATCCCACCAGTCCCGTAATGAAAACACGGACAGGTCTAGATGGGTTTGAAACAGATCGGCCACAGATTATTAATTTTCATGAGCAGAGAAAGGGACTTACATTTCATAATGAGCTCATCGCCGAAGACCCTGTCTGCGAGGGAAAGGCAAGCAGCCAATGAGCGGTTAAAAACCCTTGCCCTTCTCCACATTTTCCGCTGTGACTTAATATTATTAGCAATGCTACTGATTCATTTACAATACGATTTCTATGACAATATAAAAAATGTTGAATATATAAGGGAGGGACAAATGCTTCCAGGGGTCATCCAGGGGGAAAGAGAAAGTCACTGACACTGGGCACCTGAATTTAACCCCAGTCAGATACACATTCCTTAATCAGTACCGTGCCTGTCAAACTTTTGATTTTTTATTTCATGTGTATATAGGTGTGTATTTCACAAATGGTAGAAAAAATAAGCTTGTTAAAAATGCATGAGCATAATTATATTCTTCTAATAGCCAAGTAAAACAGCTACAGACAATTTTTAGTAAAGGATGCCTAAGGCTGTGTGCTCATGATCAGTAAATGCTGCATCCAAAATGCTGCATTGTACAGTATCAGCATAGTGAATGGGATTTCTAGCGTTATTTCAGCTACAGTGTGGGTCTCCGGACCTCAGCATCTCCACAGCATGTTCATGTCATGCTGCGGAGTCAGAAGCGGTCACCATCAGGTGCACACAAGGAGATGCCACCCTGCACCCACCGCAGATGTGAATACAGGGTAGCTGCAGTCTCCCTGCGCTCATCAGTGGGTTCCTGCAGTGAGTCCAAGATGCAATGCCTCCTGATCATGAGCACATACCCTTTGGATTCTAACAATACCACCAGTTCAATCACAATACAGATACATACGTTAGCTCTAATAGACATAGTATAAATCTTTTTGATACTCTATATTTTCCTATTTGTATCATAATTATTGTTATAAAACCATGCACTTTTGTTGTAAAGTAAACTAAATCTGTTTGCATAACATAACATGTAGAAAAATCATTAACTTAAATTTAACATGGATTATATGTAAGGCCATCACACAACATAGTATCATAATTGTGAATCATTTACTTGCAATGTTCCTCATCCCATCTTGTGAGGCTTTCTCCTGAATTTAACTTTGTCACGTTTCATCAGCTATTGACATTAATGTATTGCTCACGCTTGCCATTAGGGTTAGGTACAGCCTTCATACAAGTGAAGGAAATTACCTTCTAAATTGAAACTAATATTTGTTGGGCGATGTCATTCTTTTGATCACAGTAGTGTTTAATAAGATTAATGGGCTCTAATGACCAACCTTGACAAGCCTTGCAATGTTCATTTTCTATGCTTGGCACAAATCCACCTGAGCATACATATAATGATCCTTATGCTCAGCAGAATAAATGGAAATAAATCAAACACACCCAGATTGCCTACTCCTCTCCTTTTACCTCCCTATGTTCAGAGCACATAACAACAGGAGAAATCTTATGCTATTATATTTGAAGAGATACTTTCTACAGATAATTAGAGTATTTAGTCAGCCCTTAAGCAGCCCATGAGTGATTTCCTAATTATTTTTTCATAAAAGACAATGCGAGGAGTTTAGATTTCATAATGATCTCTATTTTATCAAAGGTTTTTCTGAATTGCATCGAGTGGATGTATTTATATGGGAACAAAGCTTATCTTTCAGAAATCTCCCACTCACTTAAGGGGACATTCTTGCCAATGCAATGCTCCCTGGTAAAAAGGTAAGCAAATCAGATATCAGGTGACAGCCTTGGGACTTACAAAAGAAAAGGAAAAGATACTCATCCACAGTTTAAGGTTTATTCCTTCCCTCACCTCACTCTCTTCTTTTATGAGTAGACTAGCAGCTTTACCATGGCCCATCTGCCTGCTTCTGGTGTTTGTATCCTCTTTCTCTTTTAAGGTTCACACCATCACTATCCTAGACACAGGCATAGATTGATTTCCAATGGACTTCATTGAAATAGTGTCAGTAAAGATGCATGTGCAGATTGACCTTCCGGTGGTCTTCAGAAGAATGCTCTCAGTCCAGTCTGCCCATGTGATAACACTGACATAATTTTACCGAAGACTCACAGGAGATCAATCTGTGCCAGCACAACTTGCAGCAAGGACGGTGTAACCTTTAAATCAAGAAAAAGTTACAGACACCAGAGGCAGGCAGGAGGGGCCTGGACAGAATCACAGGCCCTACCCACAGGTACACCTACAGCCCCGGCTCAATGGACCGAAAGCTTATGAAATTCAAACCTCCAATATTGAATAAACAATAACCTAGAGGCAGTTTTTTCATGGAGGGTGTGACGAAATGGACCCTTTAATATATAATGTAGGAGGATTTCTTATTCATCCAGACATATCATATTGCATTTTGGTTTGTAAACTTGTAATGGTCAAAGAGAATTTCTTACAGTATTGTCATAGATTTCTGTGGTTAAAGTTTAGCTTGGTAATGTAATTATCTAACCTGTTTGTCATTGAAGGCCAGAGAACTTAATTATGCTAATCGTCCATTGTCTATTACCCTGTGAATGTGGATTGAGGCCCAGCCACTATTGTGTTAATGTCATGGTTTGCAGACTCAATGTCTAATATTACCCTTCCATTGTATCACTGCTAGTTGCTATATCAATCAGCATTTGGATTGCAATAGGACTAAACTATGTTAAATGAGGATTGGAGATCAGCCAATGAAAAGACTATTTTATTGCACCAATCATGACGTCCCCAATATCCTACAATGAGGGCTGAGGGTATATAAGGAGGACTCTTCACTTTGACCATTAGTTTTGGAGATTGAATATTGGAGACAGGCAGCGAATCTAGGGTCTTCGGATCCGATTAGCTAGCCATAACCCCAGGCCTAGGCATTTCGGTGCCGACCAAGGGGCTCAGAACACAGACTAAAGGAACCACAAGGACTTCAGTATCGGATTATCGGATTCGGCTGTGATAGACTGCTTAAGGACAAGAAAGCAACCCAGGTTGGGACGATAGTCACCTGGCTACAGACTTTGCAGTGCTGCATTTTTAAACCCTGGTGAGCCAGCGGAAGGGTGAGACTCTGTTGCCTGTTACATGTTGTGTTTTGCTTGGTTATGCGTTATATGCTGTTAACTGTTTGGGGATCCAATAAAGCCTTGTTATTGTGATTCCCTCACCCTGTGTTGTCTGAGTAGTGTTCCGCCCACGGTTAAGGAGCTCGGGCGTTCAGCTGGGGATGAGCCCTGGTCCACGCTGTCTTTGTAAAGGCGGCTGGGCCTGCGGACGAGAGCGCCCCCTGACCCCCGGGTCTCCACAGAGGGTATCTATTTATTTTCAGTATAATAGCACATTATGGATATACCATTACTTTAGCAGTCTAAATTGTGATGACAGGTTCTTTTTAACCTATTTACCTCTCATCTCATTCTTCTAATACCAGATCTCCTTTGTCAGGTCCTTCATTACTTGTATATTTAGAGGCATACATTGTGACAACCCTGGTTATCATTCTAAGAATCTGGTGCCAATTTACAGTATTATTCTCCTGATGTGCTCACCAATAACTGAAAGGGTGAAATGCAAAGAGATAAGAAATATCAGTAGCATTTTATTATTCCATATGACAATATATTACAATATATCAAAATTATTAATATATGATGATAATAAACAGCCAATACAGCTTCCACAGTTCTGTAAGGGTACTTTTACACTAGCGTTTTTTTTAAATCGCGGCAGATGCGGTGAAAAAAAGCATCTGCCGCAATTACCGCAAACCGGCTGCACTTGCGGCACAGTTGCGGCACTGTTGCGGCAAGCCCCATACAATGTATAGGCGGGCTTGCGGCAGGTGCGGCAAGTGCGGTTTTGGCACTTGCGGCAGGTGCGGCCGCGAAAAAAACGCGGCTGACCACGGCTGACCAAGTGCAGCCGGTATGCGGTAATCGCGACAGATGCGGTTTTTTCACCGCATCTGCCGCGATTTAAAAATACGCTGATGTGAAAGGGGCCTTAACTTTGTCACCAAGGATTTTCCAGAGGTTTTCTATTATGTTTCAATCAGGACCCTGGGATGGCCATTTCATTGTTTCAAAGTTTTCTGTTTCAAGGAATTGCTTTACCCAATTGCTGGCTGATTGAGTGATGAACGCAAGTAAGGAACCACGTGTTGTTGAAAAAGGTTCTGACACACATTTGCATTCACTCTGCTATGTAGCTGTATGAGAGGTCCAACCCCTGCAGCAGAAAATATTCCCCAAGCCATGACACTTCCTCCACCACCTTTCACTGACTTCTTGACACACTTTGGGTTCAGTCTTTCCTCAGTTTGTCAGCAAACATAATGTTTCCCATTAGATCCAAATAAATTAAACTTGCTTTCATCACTAAAATGAACAGTGGACCTCTTCTCCTTTGTCCATACAACATGCTCTTCACCAATGGTGAGTCTAACCTTTTGATTCTTTTTGCTAATAAGAGGTTTGATCAATGCAGAATTGGCTTTCAGTCAAAATACTCTTAAATTTTGTGACACTGTATGATGAGACAGATCTTTGACCTGTTCAGTGCTGAACTGGTGAGGTATTCCAGCTGCAGTGTTGAAACGAATACCCATGGAGATTCTCCCCATTATCCTGTCCTCTCTTGTATTTGTCTTTTGAGGGCGACCAGCCTTCTTGAGGGACTTGAAAGAGTTTGTAATGTTGTAAAGTTGCAATATTCTAGAAATCACAGACTTGGAATGACTAGCTTCTGTTGCTATGCTGATAGGGAGACCAACTTGGTCTTCCTCTGGACAAGCTGTTGCTGGAGGGTTTTAGTCAATTTGGATTGGCAAACCATTTTTGCAAAGTGAGAGCAAACTGGAAAGTTGAGCTGCCAGTTAAATAGGGTATGTCAGGTAATTAAGGAAATTAGCCCCAGGTGCCAGAGACCAATAACTTGAGGGTAAATAAAAGCATTCTCTAAGGCTGCTTTCACATCAGCGGTTTTCGCTGATCGCGGCAGTTGTGGTGAAAAAACCACAACTACCGCGATTACCGCATAACGGCTGCACTTGCGGCACACTTGCGGCAAGCCCCATACAATGTCTATGGGGCTTGCGGTAAGTGTGCGGCAGGTGCGGCAAGTGCGGTTTCGGCACTTGCGGCAGGTGCGGCAGCGAAAAAAATGCGTTTTTTTCGCGGCCGCACCTGCCGAAAGTGCCACAACCTCACTTGATGCACCTGCCGCACACTTATGCAAGCCCCATAGACATTGTATGGGGCTTGCCGCAAGTGTGCCGCAAGTGCAGCCGTTATGCGTTTTCTTCACCGCAAACTGCCGTGATCAGCGTTTTCGCTGATGTTAAAGGACCCTAATTTTGATTAGTATCATTTTTCATTTATCTCCTATACATTTTTACTCTATGCTTTTCAGTTTATGAAATAAGCTTAAAATGCTGCAAAATTAACAATGTTAGTATATTTTCACATAGAACAACACAATGACCTTAACATTAAGGAAATTGTGTGTCGTTCTCTAATTTTGATCACCAGTGTACATATGAATTTATTAAGCAATCAATGTCAAGGTGCAATCTTTGCTTTTATTATTACAATTTTGGGGGGTTAAATACACATATAATGTTTTTTAACGGCTGTTAGTTCCTTATAAAATAGACTTGTCATCTATTTACTTTCATGTTGTGGAAAAAATAAATTAACAAACCTCACTTATTCTTGTTTATTATTCTGTTTTCTTCAGATACAGTAACAAGGGTTTCCAGTAGGCAGAGTATATTTCCAACTTTCTTCCTTTTTTAAAAATACATTTTTTCATTAAATATTATTTACTTATTTTACACACTTATAGAGCACTATTAATTCAACAGTGCTTTACATACATTATCATTGTTGTCCCCATTGGAGCTCACAATCTAAATTCCCTATTAATATGTCTTTGGAGTGTGGGAGTAAATTGATGAACCCTAAGGGCCCTTTCACATCAGCGTTTTTTGAAATTTGCGGCAGATGCGGTGAAAAAAACGCATCTGCCGCAATTACCGCATACCGGCTGCACTTGCGGCGCGGTTGCGGTAAACGCCATGCAAAGTATAGGCGTACTTGCGGCAGGTGCGGCAAGTGTGGTTTTGCACTTGCGGCAGGTGCGGCAGCGGAAAAAACCGCGGTCGGCCTCGGGTTTTTTCGCTGCCGCACCTGCCGCAAGTGCAAAACCGCACTTGCCGCACCTGCCGCAAGTACGCCTATACTTTGCATGGCGTTTACCGCAACCGCGCCGCAAGTGCAGCCGGTATGCGGCAATTGCGGCAGATGCGTTTTTTTCACCGCATCTGCCGCAAATTTCAAAAAACGCTGATGTGAAAGGGCCCTTAGAAACCCACACAGACATGAGGAGAATATACAAACTCATTGCAGATGTTGTCCTTGGTGTGATTTGAACCAAGGATCCCAGAGCTGCAAGACTGCAGTGCTAACCACTGAGGATATTAATAATCATGCTTCAGGTTTTGGAACTAGCATTTTATCTGCAGTATCAGTGGGGACTCAGAACCCTGACCATCCATGATTTCAGGGCGTGATAAGAAAGGAATGGATAGGTACCAGGAAAAGAAGGAAAATTATAGGTACCCTTTAAACATTGTAAAATTGTATGGGCATTTTGTTAAACATGGTATATTTTTTAAATGTTAAATGGGATTTCTAAATTATTACAGATTATTAAATAATTATAAAGCTTATCATGAATGAAGATATTTCATAATTAATTTGCTGTTAAAATTTTGCTCTGCTGGTAAACTGCACATGGGATGTCACATGTCACTTCCAGCTCTATATTTTCATCTACAGTCCATTCAAATTACAGAGCACAGAGATTTACTGTCTGTCCTTTGAATGGCTAAGGCTGCTTTCACATTGCGATTTTCTTGGATCCTTAGCTGTATGTTGTAAAACGGACAGCCACGTATCCGATTTGACCCCATGTATCCCTATGGGCAACGGATTGGATTTGGCCTAATTGCCATCCGATTTGTGTTGGATCCGATTGTGTCCAATTTTTTGCTGTACCCTAAATCAATGAGTGCTCCAATTTTGAGCACAGCAGACCAAATCTGACCGAATCAGATCTGAGCCAATCCGTGGCCACTAACATGGGGGCCTATAGAGAACAGGTCCGAAAAAACAGCTGATCGTTTCTCGGGCCCGATTTTTGTGTACTGAGCATGCTTAGTACACTAAAACTGCTCTTTCCCATGTAATTTCACTTCTGCAATGTATATACATATATTGTGGAAATGAAATTAAGTAAAAGCAAGTGTTAAAAAATATATATGCTCACCTCTCCAGAATGTCCCCCAATGTTAACATCTATCTTCTGGCTTGAAGACCTAGCTAGGCGGGGCTAGCCGATCAACTGATCGGTCACATGACCGGTTACTGCAGTCATGTGACCAATCAGCTGATCTGGTAACCCCACCTCCCCAGGTCCTTCAACCCTCGGGAGCTAGATGGAGCGCGTTTGGGGACTCGCTTGAGAAACGAGCATATATATTTTTTATTTTTAACACCTGCTTTTACTTAAGTTCTCTCCCTCAATGTATATATATACATTGTGGGAGTGAAAGTGCCTGGCTTGCCTGCACCTTGCAGGCTCGGGCTTTCCGTATTCGTATCCATGAAAATCACAGACCCGGACACAGAAATGGTGTCTGGAGGTGGCCTCCAATGCAATCCTTTTCCTGTCTGCGGGGTCCGGAAAAAAGTAGGATCCCCACAGACAGGAAAAAATTGCAATGTGAAACCAGCCTAAGCCAGCAGTTCTGCAATGATCCAAGAGAGAAAATGTTCTCCTTGAGGAGAGTGGCATGTCAAATCTGGCAAGCAAGTAAATAAAATATGCAATTTTTCCCCTAAGAGAGATTGCTGTTTCCAATAGGTAACACTAGAGTTTGTCTTCTTCCACTCTGAAGAGTACATATTTTATTTCCCAGAGGAGCATTGCGGCTTTTAAGTCTCCTAATTACTGGTATGCTAGAGTTGGCATGTCACTTTCCACAAGGAGAAAAACGTACCCCTTAGACCCCACCTAGCATCTCATACACCTAGATCATAACTCATACATAGCAATCATGAGCGACAATACCTTGAAACACCGTGTATGCAAATTGAGATTCCAGTCTTGTTTCAATCCTCTTAAAGTTATCGTTAGACGTTTCAATGTCATTTAGATATTACCAACAATTTCGGTCGTTAAGACATCTTTTTGACATCGTTGGTGAGCTGTCACACGTCAAGATATCGTGCACGATGCACCAACGATGTAGTAAGCAGCTATCGCTTGCATAACCCAGCGAACGATCCTTGTTCACTTTTGTGAATAGGAGAAATCATTAATGACATGGTTATAGCGGTGCCACACACAGCGATGCAGCAGGTTGGCTGATCGTAGATCGTTTGATTTGAGAACATGTTCTCAAATCTGTGATGAACGATCCGATTTATCGTAGTTGTATCTTGGTGTTACACGCAACGACGTCCTAACGATGTTGATTCAACGACTCCAAACCTGTGACATTTGAGCGATAGCATTCACGATCTCATACCGTGTAACGAGGACTTAAGTCATATGACAAGACTCACTAAAGGGTTGATATTGAGTTTTAGGAATGTTACTCCCAATAGGTGGCACGAAAGTTTGTCTTCTTCCTCTCTGAAGAGACAATTTGCATATTTAAAGATGGTATCATGGGGAATAAAGTTTGTGATCTGCATCAAATTCACTGTAATTAGAGATGTGTGCTGCGAGGGAGGTAAAGCACAGACAATGCAGGCTCCACAAAGAACAAGGAATTTTATCAACTTGTGTCTTTGGTCAGAAGGGATAAACTGAGTTCTTCAGAATGCTATGCTACATTATCATACATGAATACATTACATGACTAATTGTTTCTCTATATTATGCTAAGCCTCTATAGGGACAGTAACAGTAGCTGTAACATTACTGACTGCAAGAGAGTCTCAGGACAGAGCAAAATAATTCAAGTGATAGGAATGTTAGGAAGAAGAAATTGTATGAGGAGCAATCTATACATTGATTGGGTCAATGAAATGACAGCCAATCTGTTAGTTATATACAGTTCCACCTCTTGGGTATTGTAATCTAAAGATAGCTGTCAGGAAGGTCAGGATGTGAATAATAACAGACCATAAGAGTGGCTTTGGGGTCTTAAGGAGCCAAATATGAAAAATACAGGTAGCAGGATGATACTGTATTAGGACTCATTACAGGGCATCTAGATCTTGCTTTTAAACAAACATTGTGCCTCAAAAATACCTTTTCAGACCAGGCACTTTGGTTATGACCATAAGCAAAGCAACTTAAAATACAAAAAAACATATATTAATGCTAACAACAAAGACTTAAACATAAAAGATTGGATAAATCTATAAAAAAACTAACTCAACTGCATAAGTACAGAATAGTTAATAGTCTAGACTTAACAATGTTAAAATGGATATTTGCAAAACCATATATTATGAGAACTGAGAAGATGAAAAGCTGAGATGGCAAAAATCACGTTAAATTATGTATACATTTAAGTCACTTACACTTGAAAAATTTCAAATATTATATTTACAAATGCCTCTGTCATTTAGAATTTCTGTAGAAATTGCACAGATTGAATAGATTAGTAGGGATAAACTAGCAATCCATTATTTAGCACAGTGAAAATAAAAATCTTAACATAGTAAATTAAAAAAAGAAATCTGTATTCTGTCAGAATATACAGAATATAAATTAATTAAACCACATTGTTTTAAATCTGAAAATGTAAAATCTTTTTTCTATTATTTGTAAAAATCTGAAATGGAACATATGTTATTATCCAATGAATTATAGAATTAATTTGTTAAAAATGAATTATTTTCCTAACTTCTTAGAATCATCTCAACTAATATCAGATGCAGCAGGTTCTTATTTGTCATCAGTTCTTTCCAGCTCTATGATAACTCTCTCTATCTAATTAACAACATGCTGATAGGTTGAGTTTCAACATGAGTTGTGTGAGTCTTCTAATTCAGTGTTGCTGGATCATTAACCAACTATCCTGCTCATATCCTAAGGTTGCAATGTAAACTGTTTATCTGCACTTTTGCACATTGCATTGTTTATAGTGGACAACATTCTACTAGAGATGAGTGAATATATTTGAGTGCAATTGAATTCTACTCAAATATTACAAAAATCCGTATTCTATTAATTGTGAATTTTTTGTAATTTGCTTGATATTTTTTTCTCTTTTATCTGTTTTCTACTCCTCCACATATTTAATGTGAAATCTTAAGTAATGTTAGACCCCTTTCACATCTGCGTTTCTGACCGGATCCAGCAGATCCGGACAGGAAACCGCATCTGCAAACTAACAGCCGCACTTGTGGCAAGCCCCATACATTATTTATAGGGCTTGCGGCCAGGGCCGTATCAATGATGAGGTAATGTGAGTGGCCTGACTCAGGGGGCGACACCTGCTGGTGAAGGACAGGGCGGCATCTTCAAGGGGTGCTCATGTTCTCCTGCACCTGCACGGCACGGGACAAAGTGAGAGCAAAGATCAGAGAGGAGCCTCCTGTGCTGGAAGATACCAAAGATAAGCAGCTCCAGGTCACAAGGTGAGAGATCTGGTGCATGGCAGCGAGTGAGGGAGGGGCTGGGACCAAGGGGCTGTGAGCAAATGAAGCTGCACATGTACAGCCAGCACAGAGGACTGTGAGGTATCTGTAGAATCTGTGAGTGAGCTGTGTGTCTGTCTGTGTGTGCAAGCAAAAAAACAAATATATTACAAGAAGTGAAATTGCTGCAACACTAAACATAATCGGAAGGGGGAAAAAAACTGCCCCTCCATTTTGCTGTAGCCTAGGTCCTGGGACACACCATCCCAGCTGATTTGAACTGCATTCACACACTTATAAATTCATCCAAGCAGTAGTATACAGCATAGAGTGTTAGCATAGGACCCGGTAAGATGAGAGCACTTTGTCGTAGTTACCGGGCTCTTCCACAGTGGCGCCAATGTGGAAGCTAAGTCTCTCTTTTCTTTTTTCTAGTACAGTATTTACTGTGATCCCATTTCATATATCCCCTTTTAGCTGTACATATAGCCCTGTGTTTCATTGTAGTCAGTAGCCATTAGCTTTTCCACATTCCTATTATGTTTAGTGTTTCAGCAATTTCACTTCTTGTAATATATTTGTTTTTTTGCTTGCACCTAACATTAGGTGTTGCCAGTCCTTTCACTTTATAATATTAGACATTTTTGGACTGTGCACCCTTCCCCCGCCCTGTAACTACAACTGCCCCTCCATTTTGCTGTAGCCTAGGTCCTGGGACACACCATCCCAGCTGATTTTAACTGCATTCACACACTTATAAATTAATCCAAGCAGTAGTATACAGCATAGAGTGTTAGCATAGGACCCGGTAAGATGAGAGCACTTTGTCGTAGTTACCGGGCTCTTCCACAGTGGCGCCAATGTTGAAGCTAAGTCTCTCTTTTCTTTTTTCTAGTACAGTATTTACTGTGATCCCACTTCATATATCCCCTTTTAGCAGTACATATAGCCCTGTGTTTCATTGTAGTCAGTAGCCATTAGCTTTTCCACATTCCTATTATGTTTAGTGTTGCAGCAATTTCACTTCTTGTCTGTGTGTGAGCTGTGTGTGTGTTGTGTATGTGAGTTGAATGTGAGTTGTGTGAGAGATGCATGTCTGTGTGTGAATTTTATGTGAGAGCTGTGTGTGAGTTGTATGAGTTGCGTATCTGTATGAGTTATGTCTCTGTGTGTGGCAGCTGTGTGTGTGAGTTGTGTCTGTGTGTGAGCTGTGAGTTGTGTGTGAGAGCTGTGTGTTACTTGTGTCTATGTGTATGTCTGTGTGTGTGTGAGTTGTATGTGTGTGTGAGTTACCTGTCTGTTAGAGAGTTGTCTGTGTGAGCTTTGTGTGAGTTGTGTCTGTGTGAGCTGTGTGTGAGTTGTCTGTGTGTGAACTGTATGCGTGTGAGCTGTGTCTGTGTGTGAGTTGCGTATCTGTGAGTTGCGTGTCTGTTTGTGGGAGTTGTGAGTGTGTGAGCTGTCTGTGAGCTGTGTGTGTGTGAGTTGAGTGTGTGCGAGCTATGTTTGTGTGTGATGTGTGCGTGAGTTGTGTCTGTGTGTGAACTGTGTGTGAGCTGCGTGTCTGTGTGTAAGCTGTGTTTGTGTTTGTGAACTGTTAGCTTTGTGTGTGAGTTGCGTGTCTGCGTGTGAGTTGCGTGTCTGCGTGTGAGTTGCGTGTCTGTCAGTTGCGTGTCTGTGGTAGTTGCGTGTCTGTGTGAGTTACATATCTGTGTGTGAGCTGTGTGTGAGTTGTGTGTCTGTGAGAGAACTGTGTGTGTTGTGTCTGTGTGAGTTGCGTGTCTGTGAGATACGTGTCTGTGTGAACTGTGTGTGAGCTGATGTCTGTGTGTCAGTTGTATGTGGGAGCTGTGTATGAGTTGTGTGTCTGTGTGTGAACTGTGTCTGAGTTATGTGTCTGTGTGAGCTTTGTGTGTCTGTGTGAGCTGCGTGTCTGTGTGAGTTACATGTCTGTGTGTGAGCTGCGTGTCTGTGTGTGATCTTTGTGTGTCTGTGTGTGTTACGTGTCTGTGTGAGTTGTGTGTCTGTGTGTTACCTTTGTGTCTGTTTGTGACTTTGTGTGTGTGTGTGTGTTTAGATGTCTTTTGAGTATAGTGAAGTGTGTGTATAATGTGTGTGCCTGTGTGAGTGTATGATGTGTATGTAATAAGCATATGTTGTCCAGTATATGTGTGCTGTATACATGTATATATAGTGTAATTTAACCCCTTCACTACCTTTTGAAGTACATATATGTCAGAGCTTGTATTCCTGCCTTTGACTCTGGCTCACATGCTCAGCACGCATCAGGTTGAAGGACTGATCTGCCTACAGGACCACGGCTCTGCCGCCATCACTGTGGGTCTGTATGGTTGAGCCAATCCTGCCATTGCCATTAATGACCCCTGTTCTGGATTCGTCTGTGTGGTTCTTGTATGTGGTGTGATGGCGCTGGCATACATGTGTTTGAACAACTTTTTTTTATTTCTCTATATTAAAATATCTATTATTGTCCTCATTTCATTTGACAGGGTAGATGTAAGTCTGTGCAAACTAGATTTATTTCTACCGATTGAAAAAAAACTTACTGGGGGGGGGGGCGCCGTTTTGCAGTTCGCATTGACGTGATCCAGCACTTGTGGCAGTTGCAGCCACGAAAAAAAACGCAGCTGACCGTGTTTTATTTTTCGCGGCCGCAACTGCCGGACTTGCCGCACTTGCCACAAGCCCCATAGAGAATGCCGGGGCTTGCTGCAAGTGTATCACAAGTGCGGCCATTAGGCAGCAGATGCGGCAGATGTGGTATTCTGTCTAGATCTGCCAGATGCGGACAGAAACGTAGATGTGAAAGAGGGCCTTATACTCATATCCCTATCCATACAAGAAGGCTCCTGTTTGTTTTGCTATTTAGAAATGCTAAATGTTTGAATTATTTAAGGTTTAAGATTTGAACTGTATTTATATTTTAACTGACTCTAGATTATCTCCCTTTTGTTATCTCTACATCCTCCCTTCCTTCATATGATAGCTCTGTAACAATATATAATGCTGTAAGACTTAATCTTCCTTATTCCTAACCCCCCTTAACTGAATAATTAATAAAAAATCATTGAAACAAAAAAAAAACAGTTTCCATTGATCACTAATATTCTACAATGTAAAGGGCCATCAAAGGGTTAAAATTAGCACCTACTAATTCTGAGGCAGGCTTTTTGACTTTGACAAGGCCGTGGATGGTTCAGCGGATGCTTGTCCCAAGGCATGGCACACATCTTGTAAAGTCAAGACCTCACCTGCGCTCGTGTAGAACACTCTTGAAATTCATCAGAGCCAGAAATCCTGGTTAAGAGAGTGCGAATATGCCCTGGAATTCAATGTTTGCAGCAGTAATGAGAAGATGCAGTGAGGCTAATGGAAGAAAATGGAGGGGCTGGACAGGTGAGCATGAGGTCAGTAAAATATTTTTTTTTACATATAATGTTTATTACGCTCTGTGGTCTGGAAAGACCCCAGAACTAAGGGCTATTAAGTATGAGGATAATAAATAACTTGCAAAACATATTTCTTGGAAAACAGGAGAAATAGAATTTTGCCTGAGTCACTCTTCTCTACTTATTTCTTTAATAACATTTAGTGGTATTAGAAAAATAATGCTGCATTCTTTCTACATGCTGATGAATGCACAGTGTTAAGGAATACGGTTGATGCTGTTTAAACAAATCTATTCTTACAGCACTGAGTGGTGGTTTCCAGTCCAACAAAGATAACATATACATTATGCTAACTGTCTTTGCTAGTTTCCTTTCCCATCAACACTTTCACCATGCTTACCTATGCCCTAAGAGTAACTGCTTCACTAATTCTTACCCTCTTACATTACCCCGCCACTGTCAACACAATATTTATCTCCCTATCCCTCTTTTTTCCCCACCTGAGCTCCTCCGCTGACCTGCTCTTCAATCTCATACCTCTCATACCACTCCTGCAGAAACACAAAGCAAGCCGGCCACTTTCATTCTTCCACCTCTTGCTCTCTCTTTGTTTCTCTTATCAGCAGGTGACATATCTCCCAACCCAGAACCTCCACAGCCAATATTACCCACTATTCCTCCCTCTTATCACCCCATACCTGCAACAAACAGCTGCAATCTTTTAAATATAAAACCCATTCTCCTGACCCCCTCTCCACCGCCCACTCTCTCTGGAGTGCTCTGGAATGCCCATTCCATCTGTAATAAAATCCACCTCACTCACAACCTCTTTATCTTTCGCAAACTCTCCTTCCTGAGCGTCACAGAAACATGGCTGACACCCTCCGACATGGCCTTCCCTACTGCGCTGTGCTATGGTGGACTTCATTTCTCTCACACACCTCGCACTGGTAACAAGCATGGTGGAGGAGCGGGTCTTCTCCTTTCTAGGAACTGCACCTTCAACCCAATTCCCCTCCTCTCTCCCTTATCCTCTCATCCTTCGAAGTGCACTCTGTTCATATTAACTTTCCCTCCAACCTCCAAGTGGCTTTCATTTATTGACCCCCGGGCCCAGCCACTGCCTTCTTTGACCAATTACCCATCTCGTTCTTCGCTTTCTCTCTATTGACATTCCCACCATCATCATGGGTGACTTCAACATCCCCAATGATCCAAACTAGTCAACAGCCTCCAAACTCCTGTTACTTGCTTCATCCTTTGGCCTCTCTCAATGGTCCACCACAGTCACACACACAGACTGACAGTAGACCACATCTTCACCCGCTTTAGCTCCCTAACTAACTCCACAACCTCCCCTCTACCCCTATCTGACCACCATCTACTTACCTTCTCATCCTTGTCCTCCTCACCTGCCACTCATGTCCACCAACTCGCACACCCTCGCAGAAACCTCACACATTTTGACACTCACATATTCTCTGACTCTATTCTACCACTATCCTCCATGTCCACACTCCACGACACAGATAATGCTACACTTTCTATAATTCTAAACCCACAGCAGTTGCCATGCTCGTTCACAGCAGAACATGTCGAATCAACAGATAACCCTGGCACACAGACACCACTAAAAAGTTGCATCGAGAGTCTAGAGTTGCTGAGCGGCGCTGGAAGAAAACATATTCACAAGAAGACTATATAGCATTCAAACAAGCACTTCTCAAATTCAAGTCAGCAATCATCAACACTAAAGAGAATGACTTCATTACCCTCATATCCTCTTTGTCCCACAACCCTAGGCAGTTATTCAACTCATTTAACTCCTTCCTCCATCCCCCACTGCCCCCCCACTTCTCGTATCTCTGCAGAAGTCTTTGCAACACACTTCAGCTGCAATATTGATCAGATTAGATAAGTCTTTGCTGTCCAACCACCACAACCTCTATGTATACCAGACCACTACCCTCCTCCACTAACCCTCCTCACCTCCATCACTTAAGGAGAACTTGCGCACCTCCTCTTCAAATCGCACCTTAACACTTGTGCATCGGACCCCATCCCTTCCTACTTCCTCCCCAACCCCACCTCCTCGCTTATCCCAGCCTTAACCTACCTCTTCAACCTATCACTAACTTATGGTACCTTTCCTTCTGCTTTCAAACACGCAACAATTACACCTGTCTTGAAGATGCCATCCCTCGACCCGACTTCCACATTCAGCTACCGCCCCATATCGCTGCTCCTGTTCGCCTCCAAACTTCTTGAAAAGCATGTCCACACTGTACTTTCCTCCCACCTCTCATCCAACTCTCTCTTTGACAAAATTCAATCTGGCTTCCACCCCCACCACTCCACAGAAACCACCTTAACCAAAATTACTCATAACGTACTTACCTCCAAAGCTAACAGACACTTCTCCATCCTCCTCCTTCTTGACCTGTCCTCTGTATTTGACACAGTCAACCGCTGCCTCCTATTACAGATCCTCTCTTCCATTGGTATCATTGACCTTGCCCTCTCCTGGATCTCCTCCTACCTTTCCAACCGCATATTTAGTGTCTCCCATTCCCACACTACATCCTCAACCCATCCCCTCTCTGTTGGGGTTCCTCAAGGCTCTGTCCTGGGACCCCATCTTTTCTCCATCCATACCCTTGGCCTAGGACAACTCATAAAGTCCCATAGATTCCAGTACCACCTGTACGCTGATGACACTCAGATCTACATCTCTTGCCCAGACGTCACCTCTATGCTGTCCAGAATCCCAGAGTGTCTATCAGCCATATCCTCCTTCTTCTCCTCTCGCTTCCTTAAACTAAATGTAGACGAAACTGAACTCATCATCTTTCCCCATCTCGTGCACCTTCCTTGCTTGATCTATCATAATAAATGATATCACACTTGACTCTGCCTTATCCTTCAAACCACAGATCCAAGCTCTTGCCACCTCCTGCCGCTTCCAACTCAAAAATATTTCCAGAATCCATACCATCCTCAACTTTCAATCTACTAAAATACTAGTGCATGCCCTCATCATCTTCCGTCTTGACTACTGTAACCTCCTCCTCTGTGGCCTCACTGCTAACACTCTTGCACCTCTCCAATCTGTCCTTAACTCTGCTGCCCAACTAATCCACCTCTCTCCTCAGTGCTCCTCCACTTCTCCCCTCTGCAAATACCTCCACTGGCTCCCAATTCCCCAGCGTATCCAATTCAAGCTACTAACACTGACACACAAAGCAATCTACAATCTGTCTCCCCCATATATCTCTGAACTAATCTCCTGATATCATTCAGCTCGTAATCTTCAATCCTCCCAAGACCTCCTTCTTTCCTCCACACTTGTATGTTCCTCATCTCACCGCCTGCAAGACTTCGCCCACGCATCCTCCATCCTCTGGAATTCTGCACCTCAAAAGGTCCAACTATCCTCTACACTCAGAACTTTCAAGAGTAACCTGAAAACCCATCTCTTCTGAATAGCCTAAAGCCTGCAATGACCACAGTGCCACCTCAACACCACTGAACCCGACGCTCCACCACCGCCAGAGCAGACCCAACCTACTGTCTTCCTCCCCATTGCCCTGTAGAATGTAAGCCCGCAAGGGCAGGGTCCTCTCTTCCCTCTGTACCAGTCTGTCACAGTTTGTTCATTGTATTAACTTGTTTGTATGTAACCTTTTCTGATGTACAGAACCATGGAATCAGTGGTGCTCTATAAATAATTATTATTAATAATAATAATAATAATAATAATAATAATAATATACTGTGGCACCCCAAGGGTTAAAGTGCCACAGAAACATCAACACAGGTTTACTCCCCACACAACACTACACTAGAAAGTTGGAGGAGCTTAGATGGCACCTGCACTAGTGGGAGGAGCTAAAGTTGTTTACCTTAGAGTGACAGTGACAGTTAGTGAGTTTAGTTTAGTTTGCAGTGGAGTTGAGAGCAGGAGCAGAGTCAGTGAGTTTAGTTTAGTGCCTGAGACAGTCAAGACAGTAAATACTGGGATAGTGAAGGTCCACCATCTTCACTGTAACACTGTAACAGCAAAGCAACACGGAGGGGTCAGTGACACAGAGGACTCAAGTTGCCCAGCAGATTGGTACCCGTGGGAAGAGACAGGGCCAGCAGTTCAGTTGAATAATAATATATTCACGTTTCAGGAAGATGTATACGGACAGTTGAGGGGCTGCGCGCTAGGCACAAGATTCGCCCCCAGTTACGCTGGGCTCTATATGGGGGCTTTTGAGTCTCGGCTCATCGTGCAGTCCCCTTTAGGTAGAAAACATATACACCTATATAAACGTTATATTGACGATTTAGTAATAGTGTGGACAGGCACATTAGATGAGGCTAATATATTCTTGGAGTTTATTAATAACAATAGCTGGGGCCTGAAATTCACTATGAATCATTCTACTACATCAGTACAATTTTTAGACCTTAATATAAATATTGATAGTGAAGGACGACTGAGCACGTCCACATTTTTCAAAGATGTGGATGTGAACAGTTACCTGCGTTTTGATAGCAGCCACTTATCCACCTGGATTAGGAATATCCCCTATGGCCAGTATCTAAGAATAAGAAAGAACTGCACTTTCGATGACAATTTTAAGAAAGAAGCCATGGTATTAAGAAATAGATTTAAAGAAAAAGGATATCCTAAAACGTTGCTTTGGGATGCTTATAAAAAATCCATGAAACATCAACAGAATAAGACAGATCAGACAGATATGAATATAAATAAAAACATAAAGAATGGAAATAAGAAAAATATAAACGGAAAATGGGATTGTAATCTTGTCACCACTTATAACCAATCTTATAGAAGCATATATACATTAATGAGAAAAAACTGGTTTATTTTATTGGGAGACCCCATGATTTCCAAATTGCTCCCAAAAGATCCTAGAATCATATTTAGAAGGTCTAAAAATCTGCAATCTTTGTTAGCACCTAGTAGAATTAAGAACTTAGATCCAAAAAATCAGCGTGCAAAAAATCAGTGTGTAATTAATCAGTATGCAAAATATCAGAGTGCAGATTTTGGGGAAATTGATATAGGATGTTTCAAATGTAACTCATGTAGGTGTAAATGCTGTTCTGCCATTAAACATACTTCTAGATATTTTACTTCTAATATTACAAATGAATCTTTCCCTATAAAACAGAAATTAGACTGCAGATCCAAGTTCGTAGTTTACTTGCTGGAATGCCCGTGCAAACACCAGTACGTTGGTAGAACTATTCAAAATATGCAGAGTAGATTGAACAAACATCGATCTAATATTAAAAATGGTTTCATGAAACACAGTGTGTCTAAACACTATACGGAATTCCATGATAAAGATCCTTCCAGTCTGAAACTGGTCATAATAGATCAGGTTGATGAATCTGCAGAAGGCAGACTGAATAAATTGAATAAAAAGGAAGCGTATTGGATTTTTAAGCTTGGCACATTATTCCCAGAGGGTTTAAATCTCACAATAGAGAATGTTATATAATTGGAGAATTTTTAGCTGAAGCCTTCATTTTACTTTTCACAAAAAAAGTTTTATTGATTTTATTTGTTTTTAGTTGTTTTTATCTTGTGATTTTATGTATAATTTTGTATTATTTATCTTTTATATAATTGTGTTATTCATTTATAATACTCCACTGACGATAATTGATGGGAGGTGTTTTTGATGGGATAATCACACCCTCCAGGACAGAGGAGTAAGATGTTGATATATAAGGAATGGACACTTTGAGCCGAACATCCACTTGAGAAAGACGTTTGTCGAAACGCGTTGTGGCTGAGGGCTCGCTATACCCACTTTTTAATAAACCTAGAGGTAATTCTCTTAATTTTCAGTTCCCTGGTCTTTTCTAGCGCTCACTTCCATACTATTTTTCCTTCTCATCAATACTCCGGTGAGCCTAATACACTAACTGACTTTATCAGCAAGATAAAAGCATACTATGTGATGTACCCCCTCACTGAAGCCCAACGTGTAGGAATGATTATTGGGCAATTAACAGACAATGCACAGCGGGAGGTCGCATCATGGCTGGATACAGATAAGGACACTGTAGAGCATCTTATAGCTGGATTAAAAGCAGCATTTGCATCTACTGCTGATACCCGGGCTAAAATGAAGTTCTTTGCATGTCAACAAAAGCCTGAAGAAAGTGCCAGAGACTTTGCCTTAAATCTGCAGGAAGCACTCAAAGCACTTAAGCTAGCAGAACTTGCCTTAGCCCCAGGAGCTGACAAAATGTTAATTGACCAGTTCATAGAGGGTCTCTTATCCCCGTCCCACAGAGGACAGCTGAGTATGATGCTCATCCAGAATCCTAAAATGACATTTGCTGAGTTAAAAGACAGAGCTATTCGTCTGCAGCAGGTAGAGGAGCCCCGGAATCTGCAATCCATACAGGGCCCTGCAGCAACACCTCAGCAACCAATAGTATCAGCAACATCTGCTATGTCAGCAACTGTTGCTGAGGCTGGGGAATATATCTCTAATGCAGCCCTCAATCAAAAGCTAGATGCCCTGACAGACACCGTCATCTCAATGGCCAAGGTCATCAAGGAGCTGCGAGAGTCAAAGCCTGCACCCAAGATCAAGTTGGCGACCAGCAGAGAGGATGTCCCGTGGATGAGGCCCAGGAGATATCAAGCGACAAGAGGATGACCCAGCGATCGCTATCAGCCGGATGGACAGCCCATTTGCCGCCGTTGCCAGAAACCAGGTCTTTTCTCCCGAAAGTGTGCTTTAAACGGAGTTTCCCTGGGCAGGCGGGCCGCTGCTGAGGTATGAACTCTACAGGTCCCTCAGCCTGGTTTGACAGATTCGTGGGAGGACAGCCGGTGATCCCTATCGTGTTGAATGGCATTCCCTTTAATGCCTTGCTGGATACAGGATCCCAGATAACATCAATCCCACATGTTCTATATAAAAGGTACTGGGCTGATTCAGACATTGATAGTGATCCATCGGACTTTAACATGGAGGTATGGGCTAGTAATGGACAATTAATACTACAGGTTGGGTTCAGAGAAATGATCATTCAGATTGGAAAGGTAGAATTGCAGAACCAGGGTATTATATTTATAGATGTTGACCGGCGAGATCGTGAACCAGTAATGTTACTAGGAATGAATGTAATTGAAAAGTGTTTTTCCGAGGTAATTACTGTTTTGCAGCAGATCGCCGAGACTGCCGGAACCAGACAGCAGAGGCTTTTGCACAAAGAAATAAAAGCTCTGATGTTAAAGCAACAAGTAGAAATATCCGGAGGTGAAATCGGCAGTGTACGAGTAAGTGATCCAATACCCATTGTAATACCTCCCAAAACTGAAATGTTGGTCTGGTGTAGAGCCGCAATGGGCATCAAAGGGCGAGACTATCAAGCCCTGGTAGAACCCGTGTACTCAGATAGTAGACCTACTATACTAACAGCCAGAGGAGTAGTCGAGGTACACCGAGGAAGAGTACCATTACGCCTATTAAACTGTGGAGATGATGAGATCACACTACCAAAGTATGCTAGCATGGCTAAGTTGTACACGGTTGATAATAACAACATCACAGCTGTTGAGCCCTTGGACCCGTCAAGCGAGGCGGATGACAATGGCTCAAGGGAAAAGCTGGAGGATTGGTGCCAAAAGCTACATGTAGGTACCAGTTCTACACCATCCCATCAAAAGCATGGAGTATATCGGGTAGTGAAAGAATATGAGCAGATATTCAGCAAACACCCGTTAGACTTTGGGCAAATCAAAGGGGTAGAGCACACTATACCCACAGGTAACCATCAGCCTATAAAAGAGAGGTATAGACCATTACCTCCCGCTCACTACCAAACCACCAAAGACATGCTCAGAGAAATGAAAACTGCAGGGGCAATAAGAGACAGTTGTAGCCCTGGGCAGCACCTCTAGTGTTAGTTAAAAAGAAGGATGGGACCATGAGAATGTACGTAGATTACCGGCAGATTAACCACATCACACATAAGGACACATACCCATTACCTAGGATTGAGGAGTCATTAGCTGCATTAAAATCTGCTAACTACTTTTCTACCCTTGATCGACCAGTGGGTACTGGCAGGTTCCTGTGGCCGAGGCCGACAAGGAGAAGACAGCGTTTACTACGCCGATGGGCCTCTGTGAGTTCAATTGTATGCCGTTCGGACTCTGCAACGCACCCGGGACCTTCCAACGCCTGATGGAGAGCTGCGTAGGACACAAGAACTTTGAAACTGTCCTCCTGTACCTAGATGATGTCATAGTCTACTCCAAGACGTATGAGCAACATCTACAAGACCTGGCAGAAGTGTTTGAAGCCTTATCCAAATATGGCATGAAAATCAAGCCATCCAAATGTCACCTTCTCAAACCAAAGGTACAGTACCTGGGACATGTCGTGAGTTCAGAGGGAGTAGCACCGGATCCTGATAAAGTCACAGTGATAAGGGATTGGCCAAGACCTACAAGCGTGAAAGAAGTGAGGCAATTCCTGGGCCTGGTAGGCTATTATAGAAGATTTATCAGTGGATTCACGAAGCTAGCAGCTCCTCTACAAGACATCCTGGTAGGACAATCAAGAAAGTCTTCAACCCGTAATCCTCCTTTCCAGTGGAGTGAAGAGAATTCTGGCATACCCTGATTACCATCAACCATTCATTTTATACACGGATGCCAGCAATGTGGGACTGGGAGCAGTGTTGTCGCAGATGCAAGGAGGCAAAGCGAGGGTTATAGCCTTTGCAAGTAGGAAGCTTCGGCCTACAGAAAGAAATCCCGAAAACTACAGCTCCTTCAAGTTAGCTACTGGCAGTAGTTTGGGCTGTAACTGAACATTTTAAGCATTACTTGGCGGGTGCAGAATTCACCATCTACACAGATAACAACCCGTTGACCCACCTGGATACAGCAAAATTAGGTGCATTGGAGCAGCGATGGATAGCCCGGCTGTCTAACTACAATTTTGTCATCAAATATAGGGCAGGCCGCAAGAACGGGAACGCAGATGCCTTATCCCGGATGCCACACCTGAAAGACGTGGAAGAGGAACCGGAAGAGGTGGAAGAAATTGAACTACCGGCCTTTCATCGTTCAAAGGTAGACAAGTATCAACCCGGCATCTACCAAAGAGAACAACAGGCAAGTCTTAACCCATTAGCACACCATGGATGGGCTGATACCCAAGATAGTGATACAACTGTGAAGCTAGTGAAAGAACTGCTTACACAACAAGGCGTGTACCCTAACCAGAATGCCCCGGCAGAGACCCAACAACTCTGGAAAGAGCGAGGCAAGTTGTTCCTGTATCAAGGGAAGCTCTGTAGAAGGCATACCAATCCAAAAACACATGAATTGGTCTGGCAGATAATCGTACCCAAGCGAGATGTCAAAATGGTCTTAGAAGCCTACCACGATGGTGCAGGTCATTTCGGATGGAAGAAGTTGGAAGTGCTCCTAAGAGAGAGATTCTGTTGGGTTGGCATGAGAAAATCAATTGAAGATTGGTGTAGAAAATGTGGCCCATGAAACCTCAGAAGAAAAGATCAACAGAGAGCCCCACTCCAGTCTATAGTAACCAAGCAACCACTAGAGTTAGTCGCAATAGACCATGTCAAGTTGTCACCAAGCCGGCCAGGCTATGTCTATGCCTTAACCATCGTGGACCATTACTCACACTTCTTAGTGGTGGTACCCGTCAAGGACCTGACAGCGAAGACGGCAGCAAGAGCGTTTCAGACCCATTTCTGTAGACCGCATGGTTACCCGAAACAAGTCCTTGAATATCAAGGTCCAGCCTTTGAATCAGAGATTTTCCAAGAATTCTGCAATATGTACGGCTGTAAGAAGATCCGCACGACAGCGTACCATCCCCAAACAAATGGCTTATGCGAGAAGATGAACCATATTGTAATAGACCTATTGAAAACGTTACCAGATTCTGAGAGAAATCAATGGCCAGATAAATTACCTGATTTGGTAGACTTATACAACCATGTTCCAGTGAGTTCTACAAACTGCACCCCAGCTTATCTTATGCGTGCAAGACCCGGCAAGCTACCAATTGACTTAGATATGGGAATCGTGAAACCAGACACAGAATTTGAAGAATCTAATTGGGATACCCTACGTCAGCAACAGTATCGTCTAGTACAAGAGTGCGTAGAGAAAAATCTTCAGCAAGCTAGAGCAAGACAAGAGAGAACCTATAACCAAAGTGCTCAAGCAACTCCATTACAACCCGGTGAGCAAGTTCTCAGGAGAAAGAGACGCACTAACAAATTGGATAATCAGTGGGAAACCATCCCATACACAGTCTTACCATCCAATCTTGACAATGCTAAAATGTGTCTAATAAGCAAAGATGAAGGAGAAACTTCAGTACTTGTGTCCAGAGACCATCTCAAACCGTGTCCTGAAACCCTGAAGACACCAAAAGTAACAATACCTGTACAGGTCCAACCTGTCAAAGAGAAAGAAGATGAAGTATTTCATACGGTGCTAGGAGATTTCCCCAAAACATGGCCAAATTATCACGGAGCCGTTGTAGTCCCAATGATTGCTTTCCCTCCAATGGTGGAACCAACACCAGAACCCGTGTTACCAGAAGAAGTCCCAAGACCTGAACAACTGGAAGTAGAACCCGTAGAGGAAGAATCAATTCCTGGTCCCAGTGAGCTTGCCGGTCCTACAGTCAGATCTCCATCTACCATAGTACCAAACACTACAAGTAGGTACATGCCCACCAGCACCAATAGGCTACATGCAAGCAGTATACCCGTTTTATGCAGATCAGAGCGTAGTACCAGAGGTCAGTTACCAGCTAGGTACAGGGATTAAAAGGTCAAATTAACTGTAAAATGTAAATATGTTTGTGTTAATATAAATTAAACTCGGTAGATAGTGTCCAAGAGGGTGGAGGAACTGGATTAACCCCCATGTACATCAAGTTAGGGAAAGAAGGTGCCTGGGGGTGGTGTAGAGAATCCAGGCCTCCTAAGCAGATACGCCCGTGGACAAATGTCCATAGTTAATGCAACGTTAAAAAGCCCAGTACCTACAGAGACTATCCTGTATGTACTTCTTGCATATTCTTCAAACTTTTTCCTTTTATTTTATTTCTTTTTATGGACCATACTACCACGGACTGGTTGTGGTATAAACTTTCTTGTATATATTTATCAGCCCGGAGGCAAAAGACTAAACCTCCGGAAGGACTGCTTTTTGAATTTTTAAACTTTAGTGATTTTTGTAATTTTTACTTTTAAGTCTTTGTAAATATTAATTGTATTAATTGTTTGTTTCTTTATTGTTCCACAGTCCCGGAGTACTGTCTTTAACTAAGGGGGAATGTGGCACCCCAAGGGTTAAAGTGCCACAGAAACATCAACACAGGTTTACTCCCCACACAACACTACACTATAAAGTGGGAGGAGCTTAGATGGCACCTGCACTAGTGGGAGGAGCTAAAGTTGTTTACCTCAGAGTGACAGTGACAGTTAGTGAGTTTAGTTTAGTTTGCAGTGGAGTTGAGAGCAGGAGCAGAGTCAAGAAGAAGTGGAGGTCCTGAGAGGTCTGAGGAAGGGAGACAGAGTAACAGAGGAACATCCCCGGGATAAGAAGTTACCCTAAACTTAACCCCGGAGAGGCGCTTAGGACGGATACCGGATCCGATGCTGTGCCTGAGACAGTCAGGACAGTAAATACCGGGATAGTGAAGGTCCACCATCTTCACTGTACCATAGCAAAGCAACACGGAGGGGTCAGTGACACAGAGGACTCAAGTTGCCCAGCAGATTGGTACCCGTGGGAAGAGACAGGGCCAGCAGTTCAGCTACAAGCGGCAGCAGGGCCACACACAGCGCATAAGTAGGGAGCCAAGGACCCGGTCAGGGTGGGAGCAACCCGGTACAGACTCCGTGGACAATACTGTGTTATACCATCTGCAAGTAAAGACTTGGAAAACTACAAAAACCGTGAGTGTGTGTGATCCTTACGCTGAAGCCCCATTTTCCCTCATAAACTGCCATTGCCTCCACTCTCATCATCTCTACTGCTACCCCTACTCTCCTGCAGCATCAATAACCACCATCACAGACTTTCACTACTACTATCATCCCTTCCCTGGGGAACCCAGTTCTACCCACTGGAACTATTTCATCCAAGCTGCTATCCCATTATCCCCGGAGGTTCTGCAGCAGCGGCGGCCCCATCACTGGCCGCATATAGTGGGTGGCGTCACGACTGACAAATCCCCTGTAAATAACCCCCATTTTATTGTGCGGGCCCGGGACACAGTCCGGACCAGGACCACCGTGTCATCCCCCAGCAGCACCCCGGTCCGGCACCGAGTACCCCGTCCCAGTGGGCTCCACAATACACAAAGTTTGTGGTTTTTTTATCAAAATCCTGCATTAGTTTCATGTGATTTCCGCTCACTTTGGAAAGAAAGATTAATGGGTAAATTGGCTCCTTGTGATCTAAGCCTCCTGTGAGGGTGTTTGTCACATTTCCGTCTGACTCGGTGACTGTTATCCCTGCCCCAGCCCCAAGGCATCGCCAGATGCCTTCATCTAGTGGTGCCGGTGATAGGCGGGTCATGTCTTCCTTGGGACCTGCTCCTTTGGTACATGCCTCTGTCACTGGGCTTCACCATGCTCCTCCTGTGGGTGATGCTGGTGACAGGAGAGAAGTCCCTGCAGAGGCATCTGGTAAGTTTTGGCTCTATTCTTCTACCAGAAGTGGGGTGATTGATACCAGTCATGCATCACCATCTGGCCTGGTTGTGGGGGCAGTCCGGATGAGGTCATCAGGCTGTGAGCTCCAGCCTATGAGAGTGAACTGCACCCCTCAAATACTTTGGGGACGGTCCTGCAAACTGCCAGATATATTCTTGGCTTTCCCAGTGATCTAGTTTATGGTCTATCTATTATATTGACTCTGACCTTTGCCTGGTTTTTGACCCTTCTACTGCCTGATGATTTTGTACTTTTGCTGCCCTCCAGGTTTTTGACGCTGCCTTCTGACTATGCTTTTAGATCCTGATTGTGTCTATTCCTTGACCTCCTAATCTTGTCCTTTCCTGGCGACTTCCCTGCTCCAGGCTGCTACTCAGCTATCGGCAGCTACCTCCTGGGCTCTGCTGTAATTCCAAATCCCTGTATAGGGGTAAAAGGTCTCGGAGTTTCACAGGGTGCTGCCTTACCAGCAGCTCAGCCTTTGCAGTGGACGGTCGTCACATTATATCTGGCCCAAGCATTTTTATGTATATTTGATAAACAGGATGGGCCATTTATATGGATGCACCTAAATAAAATGGATGCCACAGAAAAACTGTAAAACAAACGTATGGATGTGCACTGCTGTAAGAAAAATAATAAGCAAGTGCAAGTGAAAAAATACTAAAAACAGGGTACTTAGTTTATACGTTTTATAAAAAACGTATGTAAGCCGTTCGCCACTTACAAGGCGGCCCTGTGTCAGAACGGTCCTATCTAAATAATTTAAAACCTGATCTTTGTATAAGTATACCTCTAGATGCAGGGTGAAGACAGGCCCAGGTCTGACATGGACACATTGTCAGCAAAAGGCTTATGAGCCTGACTCAGAAAAGAGAGGGGTGGGGCACTCTCAATCTTGCTAACACAAGAATGTTTACCGGGCGACGGAGGTCGCTGTTGGGATCGCTGTAGCATCGCTACGTGTAACGGGGCCCTTACACTCCATGAGAAGATAAGGGGAGGACACGAGTTGACAGACGGTCGTAAATATTTTACTGAACCTAGGGAACCTGTTAAAAATTTGAATCCCACCCTTGCAGCTGCCACTCACTGGACTTGCAGCTGCCGCTTCTTGGTCCCGCTGCCGCTCACCGGACCTACCACAGACACGCTTCCTGGACCCGCCAACGTCCTCTGTAATCACTGGAGGTACCTGCATTGTAATCACTTATAAATGTCTGTGTAGAGGTGGTATTAATATTATATGGCCAGTATGGTCAGTGGTGATGTAATAGTGGTCCCTGTGTAGAGGTGGTATTAATGTTATATGGTCAGTGTGGTCAGTGGTAATGTAATAGTGGTCTCTGTGTAGAGGTGGTATTAATGTTATATGGTCAGTGTGGTCAGTGGTGATGTAATAGTGGTCTCTGTGTAGAGGTGGTATTAATATTATATAGTCAGTGTGGTCAGTGTGATGTAATAGTGGTCTCTGTGTAGAGGTGGTATTAATGTTATATGGTCAGTGTGGTCAGTGGTGATGTAATAGTGGTCTCTGTGTAGAGGTGGTATTAATGTTATATGGTCAGTGTGGTCAGTGGTAATGCAATAGTGGTCTCTGTGTAGAGTGTATTAATTTATATGGTCATGTGGCATGGTGATGTAATAGTGTCTCTGTGTAGAGGTGGTATTAATGTTATATGGTCAGTATGGTCAGTGGTGATGTAATAGTAGTCTCTGTGTAGAGGTGGTATTAATTTATATGGTCAGTGTGGTCAGTGGTGATGTAATAGTGGTCTCTGTGTAGAGGTGGTATTAATGTTATATGGTCAGTGTGGTCAGTGGTGATGTAATAGTGGTCTCTGTGTAGAGGTGGTATTAATGTTATATGGTCAGTATGGTCAGTGGTGATGTAATAGTGGTCTCTGTGTAGAGGTGGTATTAATGTTATATGGTCAGTGTGGTCAGTGGTGATGTAATAGTGGTCTCTGTGTAGAGGGGGTTTAATGTTATATGGTCAGTGTGGTCAGTGGTGATGTAATAGTGGTTTCTGTGTAGAGGTGGTATTAATGTTATATGGTCAGTCTGGTCAGTGGTGATGTAATAGTGGTCTCTGTGTAGAGGTGGTATTAATGTTATATGGTCAGTGTGGTCAGTGGTGATGTAATAGTGGTCTCTGTGTAGAGGTGGTATTAATGTTATATGGTCAGTGTGGTCAGTGGTGATGTAATAGTGGTCTCTGTGTAGAGGTGGTATTAATGTTATATGGTCAGTGTGGTCAGTGGTGATGTAATAGTGGTCTCTGTGTAGAGGTGGTATTAATTTATATGGCCAGTATGGTCAGTGGTGATGTAATAGTGGTCTCTGTGTAGAGGTGGTATTAATGTTATATGGTCAGTGTGGTCAGTGTTAATGTAATTTTGGTCTCTGTGTAGTGGTTTTTATTCAGTAATGGACAGTAATATTCGCGCACTATGTACCATATATTCTCATGTATAAGCAGAGTTTTTCAGCCCGAGTTTTTGGGCTGAAAATTTACCCCCTCGACTTATACGCGAATCAATAGAAGATAAAATCTTGCACATGGCACCATCTCACCTAAGGCCGACCTTGCTGCAGCCAATAGGCAGGCTCAGGCACCCAGCGTCTGAGAAGCTATTTATTTAAGTACATTTTACTTGGGTTTTATTTAAATTTATTCCGAAAAATGCAGCTCAGTGGGCCCGAGCCCCGATGTTTTTTGACCCTAGCAAAGCCCCTGCTTCTGACAGAACTAGTGTAACTGAGCCATGTTTGTAGGTCATCTTGCTTGCACCTACATTTTCAGCTTTGCCCAAAAATTTTCAATAGGATTGAGATCAGGGTTTTGCGATGACCACTCCAAAACATTGACTTTGTCATCCTGAAGCCACTTTGTAAACAATTTGTCAGTATGCTTTGGGTCATTGTCCAATGGGAAGACCCATTTTTGCCCCAACCTTAACTTCCTGGCTGATGTATTGAGATGTTGCCATAGTATTGCCACAATATCTTCTTTCCTCATGATGCCATCTATTTTGTGAAGTGCATCCCCACAATAGGATGCATCCAACTCCATTTTTTATAGTTAGGATGATGTTCTTAGGCTTCCAAGCTTCTCTTTTTCTCCTCCAAATGTAACAATGGTCATTATGGCCAAAAAGATAAGTTTTAGTTTTGTCAAACCACAGGACAGGTCTCCAAAAATGTATCGGCTTTATCAAGCCATGCCATGCCATGAAGTAATGGCTTCTTTCTGGCCTTTCAGCCCATGTTGATACAGTACTTGTTTCACTTTAGATAATGATATAATCTTACCAGCTTGTGCCATCATCTTCACAAGTTCTTTTGCTTTTGTTCTTGGGTTTTTATGCACATGTTAAACCAAAACCCGCTCATCTCTGAAACACAGAACCAGTCTACTTCCTGAGCGGAGTGATGGCTGGATATTACCATCTTATTTGTTCTTACATTTAAATGTTTCTACAGATGAACCTTCAAGTATCTGAAAATTGCACCCAAGGATGAACCAGATGGGTGCAAGTTCACAATTCTCTTAGCTGATTTCTTTACACTTTCCAATGATGTTACAAAAAGAAGCAGTGTGTTTCAGTTGTCATTAAAATACATCCCCATGTGTGTCTCTAATTTACTCAGATGTTGCCAATAAACTTCCAAACACATGACATCATCATATGGGCTGTCCCAAATTGTTTAAAGGCCCAGTAATCTTAGTGTATGTAAACTTGTGACTTTTCAGAAAGTAATTGGAATGCCTTAAAATATAAACAATTATAGTAATCCTAATTGACCTAAAACGGAAAGGTTTATTCTGTTTTCCTTTCAGAAATTGAGAAAAACATGCATTTGTGTCTTTTTATATAGGATATGCAAACTTCTGGTTTTAACTGTATATTCTGCTGACCTGTTTCCATCATTCATCACAATAGGCTAAGTAACAGATGATCCTACTCCACTTTCTTCAATGAACTTTTAACATACTCATTAGACATAAAAAGGAAAAAAATGTGGTCACACTCATTTTATTGCTTGCAATTTAGAAGTGGAAATCTAGAGTAGCCCTAGTGCCTGTAGTAGAATTCATTTTTTTAATATATTTTTTTAACATTAATACAACTTGTGAGATAAAAAAAAATTGTGAAAAGTCTTCTAAAACTTCATCTAACACAAAACTAATTTAAAGAGTAGGTCATTTTCAGATCACAGCTTCCAATTATTGAGGTTCTTTGGGAAAAAGGTGCTTATTAATCTGGGTCGGATTCTGGAAAAGTAACAAAACTAATCATACTCACCCTCTGGTACCCTCCTGGGTAAAGGCCCTGCTAATTTCACCATTCAATGAGCCACAGGATCAGTTGGGCTACCGGTGGATTTATTAAAATGAAACCTATGAGAACGCTCCAGCAGTCCTTTGGCTGAATATCTGGTGGAGTCATCACTTCTGGTGCCATCACAGACCACAAAACAACCTACACTGAACCTACCCAGTAGGGGGACAGATGAGTATGATTTATTTTCTTACTTTCGCAGAATTACAAACAGGTAGTGGTCACATTTTGCATGGTTTTAAATAATGTTCTAGCAAACAACAATTTAAAGGAGATATCTTTAGTGATGTTATAAATACAGTACTTACTATTTATAAAGTGAGAATGTAATCTTTGACTACCTGTGGGACTACTTTAATATTACATTAATGTAGTTTATAACTCCTAGAGGCAATACAAGGGTTAAAGAGGTTACAGCATCTCTTTATTAAAGAGGGGAATTGAGGCGCTAAAATGTATAGAGGAACAGATGGTTTAATTTAAACCGACAAGTAATAATTACTAACAATTTAACCTGCAATTGGAAGAGATTTTCTTTGGAAATCCCAAAGCCGTCCCATATGCTGGCTAACACTGACTAGACGTGCGTGTTGCTGAAGGAAGTATTTTACAGACCTAAATAATATAGGCGTTTGTTAATTTTGACTAAACAGTTGATCAGCATAATTATGTATAGACATAGCTGAAAACGTTTGGCAACACATTCACAGATGATGGAGAATTCACCGCCAATAAGAATATGCAAAACTCTTGGGCAAAGTTCGGGACCCACTATGGTGTTAACTGCTATGAACTTGAACCGCAATTAACACCTGCTCTCTGACAGCCAGGATGGTATCCCAAAAGTCAGGAGAGGAAATCTATCATTCATTTAGAAGTGTTAATATTTAAATGTCAGCTTATCACAGGTGCATCTGTTGCATTTAACACACAGAAGTAATTAATACCTGTGTATCATATTTTACATTTTCATGCAAAATAAAGGATTAAAAAATCTGTTGTTAGTTATGTCTTGCATTTCTTGCAAGTGTCTTTCTACACTCCTCAAAATTGAAATTGTAATGCCAAGAAAGAAAAGTTGTAGAATGACAGCATCAATTGACATGGTAAGCAAATGACAACAAAATGGAGATAAAACTTTAAAGACCTCTTGATTAATCCAGCGTAACACTCAGAAATTCCTACACTTCCACATCTTGACATGGTATCAATAAGGTTATTAATAGAGATTTATGGAACCGAATTTTAAGGTTCGGAGCTTGTACCAAACGCAGACTTTAAAAAAATAAAAATCAGTGTTTAAGTTCGGAGTAGGGTGCTTTACATATGCAAACCACTCCAGCAAGAATCGCTGTGCTCGATACATTTCGTGATTGGCCCAGTGTGAGCCGATTGCAGTGAAGAATAGCTCACAGGGAGGGTAAAATCTGCAATATCAGATGTAGTTAATGCAAAATAAATGACAAAACTCCTCCCTTCCCCGGAAGTGCTTTGTTTATAGATGGCTGTATATAGAGGGGGAGCCAGTGTCCTCCAATCAGTGACTTCCAGAACAGAACATAATCTAAGTTCTAACAAGTAAAGACTGTGGTAGTCATCCTATTTGTGCTGGTGCACCCTGAAACACTATAAAATGTAGCAAAAAGTCAGCTGCACTCAACGCTAAGTCATGCTATTTATCTAAAGTCTGGCTGAACCGACAGACCCCAAACTTCCATGGGGTCTAGTTAGTAATTTCATCTCTTGTCATCTCTAGTTATTAATGATTTTCTGAGGAATGTTCTGTCATGCTGTGCCCACAACGTGTGATTTACTGGCAACAGTTCCCTCTACAATTGTGGACCAATGACATCCCAGATGTGCTTGATTTGAGACAAGTCTAGGGATGCTGCCGCCCATGGTGGCACCTTTAGGCCATGCTGCCTGCTCAAACTAGCACCAGCAACATGAGGTTGGATACCGTTGTTCGGAAAAAACAGCTCCTTTAACACTTTCTATCAATAGCTATACCACTAGTTGCATCACTAAATCAATGTAACATTGAGCTGTTAGAGTACCACGAACCATGTTGTCTTTCAACCATTTTCTTCACTGAAAATGCCACAGAGAATGCTATGCGACAACAACTTGCTGTCTGTGGATTCAGGCTTTTCAACTTCTTTTAAATGTTTCAGGCTTTTGAGAGAAACCAAATGTTTAAAAAAGTAACAAGTCCATTCTTTTGGTGTTAGCCACTAGAGAGATTCTTAAGGATTTACAATCCTACTTAAATGAAAAGTTAAAAAAAACTGCCAGGAAAACACCAAGGTGTTCTATTTTGCTTTTTTCAGCATTTGCAACAAAAGGGTACTTTCACATCAGCAGTTTTTGCCGATCGCGGCAGATGCGGTGAAAAAATCGCGATTACCGCATAACCGCTGTACTTGCGGCACAGTTGCAGCAAGCCCCATGCAATGTCTATGGGGCTTGCGGTAAGTGTGCGGCAGGTGCGGCAAGTGTGGTTCCGGCACTTGCGGCAGGTGAGGCTGCGAAAAAAAACACGGTCAGCCGCGGGTTTTTTTGCGGCCGCACCTGCCGCAAGTGCCGATACCGCACTTGCCACACCTGCCACAAGCCCCATAGACATTGTATGGGGCTTGCTGCAACTGTGCCGCAAGTGCAGCGGTTATGCGGTAATCGCGGCAGATGCGGTTTTTTCAACGCATCTGCCGCGATCGGCAAAAAACGCTGATGAGAAAGCACCCTAAGGGCCCTTTCACATCAGCGTTTATTTGAAAAAACCGCATCTGCTGCGATTGCCGCATAACCGCTGCACTTGGGCGCGGTTGCGGTAATCCCCATAGAAAGTATAGGGGGACTTGCGGCAGGTGCGGCAAGTGCGGTTTTGCACTGGCGGCAGGTGCGGCCGCGAAAAAAAATGCGGCTGACGGGGTTTTTTTTCGCTGCCGCACCTGCCGCAAGTGCAAAACCGCACTTGCCGCACCTGCCGCAAGTCCCCCTATACTTTCTATGGGGATTACCGCAACCGCGCCGCAAGTGCAGCGGTTATGCGGCAATCGCGGCAGATGCGTTTTTTTCACCGCATCTGCCGCGATTTCAAATAAACGCTGATGTGAAAGGGCCCTAAGGCTAGCATTTTTCTAATTTCTTTTCAGATGTGAAAAAAAGTATTGGAAACACTAAAAAAATCAAAATATTGGATAAACGTGCAAACATAAACCCTAGCAGAAGAAAACGTTGCAGAAAAATACTCAGGAAACAACAAGCAACGCTTTTAAAAGATCCTTATAATTTCATAAAATTTCAGATAAAGGGAGACCTTCTTGTAAAGGTTCCTGCTTGAAAAGCAGACATTTTTAACAACTGGATAAAGATAAAGGCCCTGATTTCCTTTATGCCTGATTTTTTGGCAATTTTTTTGCTCCTCTTGTATTTGCATTCACATCAATATACTATTTGAACCGTTTTTAAAGTGTACTTAATATGTTTTGCTTTTTTTTTGTGTGCAGTTTAGCAATTCCAGATGTATTCACCTGATTCATAAAATTTGTGCAACTTTATCCTGATCTTCCCTGTTTATTTTTGAGTATGATAGACCTTTAGTAATTTTTTGACCTTGTGGCTAAGGGCCCTTTCACATCAGCGTTTTTTGAAATTTGCGGCAGATGCGGTGAAAAAACCGCATCTGCCGCAATTGCCGCATAACCGATGCACTTGCGGCGTGGTTGCGGTAATCCCCATAGAAAGTATAGGGGGACTTGCGGCAGGTGCGGCAAGTGCGGTTTTGCACTTGCGGCAGGTGCGGCAGCGAAAAAAACCGCGGCTGACCGCGGTTTTTTTCGCTGCCGCACCTGCCGCAAGTGCAATACCGCACTTGCCGCATCTGCCGCAAGTCCCCCTATACTTCCTATGGAAAAAAACGCAACCGTGCCGCAAGTGGAACGGTTATGCGGCAAACGCGGCAGATGCGGTTTTTTTCACCGCATCTGCCGCGATTTACGAAAAACGCTGATGTGAAAGCACCCTTATGCGGCAATCGCGGCAGATGCGTTTTTTTCACCGCATCTGCCGCAAATTACGAAAAACGCAGATGTGAAAGCACCCTTAGGGCCCTTTCACATCAGCGTTTTTCGTAATTCGCGGCAGATGCGGTGAAAAAACCGCATCTGCCGCGTTTGCCGCATAACGGTTCCACTTGCGGCATGGTTGCGGTTTTTTCCATAGGAAGTATAGGGGGACTTGCGGCAGATGCGGCAAGTGCGGTATTGCACTTGCGGCAGGTGCGGCAGCGAAAAAAACCGCGGCTTACTGCGGTTTTTTTCTCTGCCGCACCTGCCGCAAGTGCAATACCGCACTTGCCGCATCTGCCGCAAGTCCCCCTATACTTCCTATGGAAAAAACCGCAACCGTGCCGCAAGTGGAACCGTTATGCGGCAAACGCGGCAGATGCGGTTTTTTCACCGCATCTGCCGCGAATTACGAAAAACGCAGATGTGAAAGCACCCTTATGCGGCAAACGCGGCAGATGCGGTTTTTTTTCACCGCATCTGCCGCGAATTACGAAAAACGCTGATGTGAAAGGGCCCTTATGCGGCAATTGCGGCAGATGCGTTTTTTTCACCGCATCTGCCGCAAATTTCAAAAAACGCTGATGTGAAAGGGCCCTAAGACCACTAAACAAAAAAAGAAAAGAACCTTGCAAATGGTGAATCAGGGCCTCATGTTAAACATTGTATTAAGTCACAATGTCTTTAAATTCCTTAATCAATGGTATTTGCAAATAGATGGTACCGCAATGGGGACACCAGTGGCATGCACTTTAGCCAATGTATTCTTGGGGGCATTTGAGAACAGGTACATTTATAATTCTTGCAATTCCTTCTTGAAAAATATTAAATGTTATTACCGCTATGTGGATGATATGTCTATCGTCTGGGATGGCAGAAAAAATGAATTTGAAGCCTTTGTGCAATATCTTAACAGGGAGAACACCATGAATATGAAGTTCACCTCAGTGATGGGGGGTGAAACTTTAGAATTCTTGGATGTGAAGGTGTTTGTATAAGAGGATTCATTATGTACCAAGAATTTTAGGAAACCGACAGTAACAAACTCTCTTCTACATTATGGAAGCTACCACCCTGCTCATGTTAAGAAAGGTCTGCCTTATAGCCAACTGCTGCGCCTGAGGAGACTGAATAGCTCTGAAGAAGGGTTTCAGGAACAGGCCAGGGACTTAAAAGTGCGGCTGAAAGAAAGGGGTTACCCTGAGAAATTGCTAGAGGGGGCACATGCTAGAGTAAATACTACCTATAAAGAAGGTTGGAAAAAGATCATAGGGCAAAAGAAAGAAAAAAGGTTTATGTTTAATTTCAAATTTGGCCCTATGGACTCGGCCATATGTCAGGCAATTAAAAAACGTACTTAGGGCCCTTTCACATCAGCGTTTATAGGCGTACTTGCGGCAGGTGCGGAAAGTGCAGTTTTGCACTTGCGGCAGGTGCGGCAGCGAAAAAAACCGCGGCTGACCGCGGTTTTTTTCGCTGCCGCACCTGCCGCAAGTGCAAAACCGCACTTGCCGCACCTGCCGCAAGTACGCCTATACTTTGCATGGCGTTTACCGCAACCGCGCCGCAAGTGCAGCCGGTATGCGGTAATTGCGGCAGATGCGTTTTTTTCACCGCATCTGCCGCAAATTTAAAAAAATGCTGATGTGAAAGGGCCCTAACAGCTGCACTTGCGGCGCGGTTGCGGTAATCCCCATAGAAAGTATAGGGGGACTTGCGGCAGGTGCGGCAAGTGCGGTTTTGCGGCTGACCGCGTTTTTTTTCGTGGCCGCACCTGCCGCAAGTGCAAAACCACACTTGCCGCACCTGCCGCAAGTCCCCCTATACTTTCTATGGGGATTACCGCAACCGCGCCGCAAGTGCAGCGGTTATGCGGCAATCGCGGCAGATGCGTTTTTTTCACCGCATCTGCCGCGATTTCAAATAAACGCTGATGTGAAAGGGCCCTTACTTGAACTTACTTGATCGAAAGTGAAAGACACTTGATTGAGGTGGCATTGCGAAGACCACTTGTGACACATAGACAATGTAAAAAAAAATATATAGGTGACATGATAGAGAAAAAAAGATTATGATCTGAAAGAACATGGCTGGAAAAACAAAGTCCCAAAGGTAATTTTAAATGTGGCGATTGCAATTTCTGCCACCAGCATATAGTCCAGAACCCGATAAAAACTGGTCATTTAAGCCATACGGTGGAACAATTTATTTCTTGTAAGACCAGGAATGTGGTGTATGCGATTTTTTGTCCTTGTAGGCATTATTATGTGGGAAAAACAATTAGACAGCTTTTTGTGAGACTCAGGGAACACAGGAGGTCCTTAGAAACAGGGATAGGTTCTACCAGGCTAATTGAGCATATGAGGTTAGCTCATAATAGTGACCCTAAAACTATGTCATTTGTTGGCTTAGAAAGAGTGGTGACGCCACATTGTGGCGGTAATCTGCACAAATTACTCTTACAAAAAGAAGCAAAATGGATCATAAGGCAGAGAGCCCAGGGCCCACTAGGTTTTAATGATAAGAATGATTTGTCAGTACTTTTATGAGTAAAATTACCGTATATACTCGTGTATAAGCTGATTTTGTCAGCACAAAAATTGTGCTGAAAAGTGCTCCCCTCGGCTTATACACAAGTCAGTATACAGCAGCCCGCCCCCCTGTTCTATATACAGGCCCCCCTGTGGTATAATACAGCAGCCCCCCCCCCCGTGCTATATACAGGCCCCCCCATTGCTGCCCCCGCACACCTGTAAAAGAAGAACTTTCATACTTACCCTCCTGTGACCGCGCGCGCATCCCCTGCTCTCCTTCCTGCTTCTACCCGGCGTCCATCCACGTGACCGCGCGCCGGTAATGACATCATTACCGGCACGCGGTCACGTGGATGGATGCCGGGTAGAAGCAGGAAGGAGAGCGTGGGAAGCGCGTGCGGTCAGAGGAGGGTAAGTATGAAAGCTCTTCTTTTACAGGTGTGCGGCGGCAGCAACGGGGGGCCTGTATATAGCACGGGGGGGGCTGCTGTATTATACCATAGGGTGGCCTGTATATAGCACGGGGGGGGGCTGCTGTATTATACCATAGGGGGGCCTGTATATACCACAGGGGGGAGGGCTGCTGTATACTACCACAGGGGGCCTGTATATACCACAGGGGGGAGGGCTGCTGTATACTACCACAGGGGGCCTGTATATACCACAGTGGGGAGGGCTGCTGTATACTACCACAGGGGGCCTGTATATACCACAGGGGGGAGGGCTGCTGTATACTACCACAGGGGGCCTGTATATACCACAGGGGGAGGGCTGCTGTATACTACCACAGGGGGCCTGTATATACCACAGGGGGAGGGCTGCTGTATACTACCACAGGGGGGCCTGTATATGCCACAGGGGGGGGACTGCTGTATACTACCACAGGGGGAGACTGCTGTATACTACCACAGGGGGAGACTGCTGTATACTACCACAGGGGGAGACTGCTGTATACTACCACAGGGGGAGACTGCTGTATACTACCACAGGGGGAGACTGCGGTATACTACCACTGGGGAGACTGCTGTATACTACCACTGGGGAGACTGCTGTATACTACCACTGCAGAGGCTGCTGTATACTACCAATGGGGAGGCCTGTATACCTGTGCTGGGGTCCACACTCGGCTTATACACGAGTCAATAGGTTTTCCCAGGTTTTGGGGGCAAAAGTAGGGGGGTCGGCTTATACACGGGTCGGCTTATACACGAGTATATACGGTAAGCTGGTTTTTAGATTTGTTGTTATGTGTAATAAAAAATAACTGTATTTTTAGATTAAGGTTTTGTATATCAATCTAGTGATATAACATGTTTTCTGAGGCAAGGGAAGAGTTAATTGAACACTGCTGGGTGGTGTTATAAGGCAGGAAGTGCTTTCCATGTGTGTGCCATAAACCTGATGAAGCGCCCGTGAGAGGCGTGAAACGATTTGTCGTTTCTCATCCTCCCCCCTGCACCCCCCAACTATACATCTGCTGTGCCTGCTGTAAACACGCTGTTGTATTAATAAAGGATTCTTCTGAAGACTGGTGAGTGCTGCCGCTATTATTATACTAAGCAACGAGTCTGAGTCTGTGACACATGATCGGAAGTGCACCACACGTGATCTGAGGAGGCCAGCGGTGCAGTGCCAGCCAGCGGCAGTGAGAGGCTCCAGCACGGAGCGAAGGTCTCCTGACAGGGTACAGGTTTGCAGCGGTGCCCGACTCCTGAATCAAGTAAGTTAAACATACCCTAACTGTACAATGATGTGTCAATTCATTCCTGATATCTTCCCATACTTTTGCTCTTTAGGCAAAATGTAGGAAGAGATCATGTAGGGTTTGCTTCTAATTTATGACTACGAAGATATTTACAGTTTACATTTTTGCTGAAATATTAGCGAATATTATACCTTATTTATGACTTCATGCAGTTCATAAATATGTTCAATACACACAACTCAACCTTATTATAATTAGTTGGGTTACAAAGTAATAATTCAGCAATAAAACATGAAAATAATTTCAATGTGATTAATTTGTCGAAGAAAATTAACACATTTGTGTCTTCTACTAAAATATATAAAGGCACCAACTTGGAGTAAACGATACAGATTTATTCTGCAAATACGCAAATAAATATACATTATACTGGTAGCATAGGAGAGAGAGCATAGCCAGACTCCATATTAGTGGAGGTGGGGGATGACCACAGATTGATGAGGGTATACACAAGATTGAACAAGCTTCCCAGGACCTTAATGAATAGTACTTGATGTTGGCTCAATAGTTCCTATGCATAAGCTTCCTTGTCTTTAATGGATTTTTATGGGGTTTTGTGCCATATTATTGTTTAACCTTTTTAACAAGTAATTTTGTTTCATTAAGGCAATGTTATCTTCTAAAAAGAGGTCCATAAAATTATCCAAAATCTACTCATACCTATAGCATGCTGTGTTTTAAACATATAAATACTTCAAAATTACAACAAATAATGGCACCAAATTTGCAATGCTTGTACTGAATATCATAGTTCCCTACTGACTTCCTGCAAGATTTAGCCAGGGTTTTCTTTCCACCAAAGAAACTGAGAAAAATTAATCTGATAAAGTGGTGTCTTTCCAAAAGGCACATTTATGGTGTTAACCATATTCTAGGTTGGATATTTTGTGCGCTAACTCAGTTTGTCAATCACTACTGGAAAGAGGTCTGAGACTGAGCCACAAGTGACTCTCCTGACAAACCAGCTCTGCTATGCAGCTGAATTTTGCTCCATTCCCAAAAATGAGCCTCCTGGCTCAACATGGCTGAATTCCATTGTTGATCTCTGCCATGTTACTGAGTCTCCAGCTTCAATGTGGTCCAATACAACTAATGTTCTTACAGGTTGCCATCCAGTCTCTAAAGCCTGAATCCTCATCTGCATTTGTCATACCAATGCTGAATACTATATTCTCATACAAATCAAGCCTTCTGATGATCCACCTCACTAGGTGAGACATAACAGGTCCAGTGTGAAGTATACCCACAGGGCACAGCTGTACATAGATTATGCTAGTAAATAAACCATAAAGATAGATCACATTGGCACCAAGATTGGCATTTTCAGGCACCTTTTTTTTGTTTTGTAGTCCAATTGTAGGACAGGCACCCCCATATTCATAAAAAGTTCATCATAAACACCTTCAACTCTCTTCTCCATATCAAATAATGTCTATATTACATAATGTAGCAGACAATTTTCTAATTTGAAGAATAAATAATGTCAAATACTCTGAAAGTAAACTAGACATGAAAGGGGAACTCTGGGGAGATTAAAAAAAATGTTATACTGTTCCTGCGTAGCTGTCTACTACAGTTCATAGATCTATAGATTGCTTATTAATCAACGAAATCATATCTTCTCCTCAGCACTCACCCCTCCCTTTGGGGACAGATAAATTCAGTCATGCATAATGCTAACATTTTATGGGACATGAAGATACTAAGTTGATATCTGGGAGGGAAAACTATGGCAGTGCTGAATTAATCAATACAGTGCTTTGCCTCAGCTCCTAGCCTGCCAATGAAAGTACACATTATGCACCATCATATCATTGTACAGCAAAAGTGTATTTATATCTGCTTAGTGACATCATTGCTATTTGAAGGTAGAAAATCATTGTTCATACAGTACATAGGATGGTATATGAGTGGCAGGATTGTAGTTTGACCATGGGGGTGTGACCATGGGGCCAATGGCCACACCACCTGTCACACACCCTGCCTATACAGAAGTGTGAGGGGGCGGTAATGTAAGATGATGCTGAAGCCCACAGGGTCCATGTCCCCAACACGCCTCCTGTCACTGCTGCTGCATGAGGCTGAATTTCTCTGTCCCCCAAAGAGAGGGGTGAGAGCTGAGGAGAAGATATGATTTGATTAATTTATATGCGATCTATAGATCCTAGAACAGTAGTGCCCAGCTCTGCTTCATTGTAGGATGGTAGGGACAGTACAAAAAAAAAATTATCTCCCCACAGTTCCCCTTTAAAAATAATAGTCCTTTTTTTTACCGCAATAATTGTGATACGCTTGATTTTTTTCTTTTCGTAGTCACTTTAATGAGTACTCTAAATTGTCAAGAGACTATACCTGTCCATTGTCCTTAAGGCACTGCTCTATTCCTTGAACGGTGCTCCCTTGCACATACAATAGATGCTATACTCCAGTCTCTTTTTAATGCAGAAACAACATAGACCGCAGCATAGAACATGAAAGAAGAGCTGATTTGCAGTGCATCATTGGAATAGTTTGATAAATATTACTTTTTACTTATCATCATTGTGATATATAGTAGTACAAACCAAGGTTGCACAGATAATATTCACACAAATTTTATAAATATTGTATAATACATAACAAGAAAAATATATTACGGTACAGATTTTTCTCCTCAGTAGCTACACAGAACCCAAGAAGTAAATGCTGTATGTAACATTATGACACAATTCAGATTGGCTTATCACTCATCCTCTTAATATTATGAAGCAATAGAGAAGTTCTATAAAGAAAGATTTTTTCCCATCTACTCTGCCCTCAGAGATAGGAGTTTATTCAGAGCATCAATGTTCCCAGCACTCTCGCAGATGATGTTATTCAATAGAATTACATTGCTTCTTCATGCCATCATAATACGGTTATAGATAAATGGAAAGAGTATGATTTGCGGACATGCAAAGGAATAACCTTAGTTTTACCCATGACCAAACTCATGATTTTTATTTCCTTACATTCTGTTAATAATTACAGACTACATTCAATTGAAAAATAACATTAACTTTCCATTGACTTTTATTAGAGATAAGTAATATATTAGAAATTTATTTTGGCCTGGACTTGTAGAATACAAGAGTGCAGGCAAAGTTCTTGGTTTACCGGGCCAAGTAATGAACTCAGCGCTATCATTTCATTCTGGATGAGCAATAATACTTATTCAATGGTCACTGATCTAGAATTTCTCTTATAGAATAATAATAATAATAATATTAATAATAATAAATAATAATAATGATAATAACTACTAAGTAACCAAGAGTCTGAAAAAGGATGTTGTTTTTTGCTGAACAAGTTGCACTTTTCAAACACATCATTCATTTTATCAAATGATGCACTGGAAAGCAGGAAAAACGTAAAAGTACATTGAAATTGTTAAACAATAAGTGCAATTCCACAAAGTTTTTGGGGTTTTTAAATTATCATGTTCATTACATGGTAAAATTGACAAAGCATCATGATTCCCCATGTCAGTATGAGTACACAGATACCAAATGTATAGTTTTTCTTTTTAATTGTTAAAACAAATTGTTAATAATTTTTGCTTTTGTCGCCATTTTTTGTGACCCGAAACGTTTACATTTTTTGAGATATGGGGCTTTGTGTAGGCTTATTTTTTCTCCCTAAGCTGATGTTTTTACTAATACTATTTTTGGATAGATACACTGTTTTGTCCTTTTTGCATTTTATTGCAATGTTGCAACTGCAAAAATAGCATAATTCTCGCGTTTTGGTTTAATTTTCTCATTACATTGTTTGCCCCAATCAGATTAATTTATTTTATATTTTGATAGATCTGAATTTATGAACGTAGTGTCATCAACTCTGTGCATTTTTTTTACATTGTTTTATTGTTAATGGGGCAAAGGGGTTGATATAAACTTTTAAGTTTCTATTTTTTTATATTTTAAAATATTTTTTTCTCACATTTTCTTGTATTCACTAGTCCTCTTGGGGGACCTGATCCTGTGATCCAGGCCCGACTCCAGCACCCGGCATACCCGGGCAGATGCCAGGGCCCTGAAGAAATGATAAGGCCCACTCGCTGTGAGCAGTGAGGAGACCCGATCACAGACAGCTGCCTTCTCTCCCTACTTTTGTCTCCTGCTCTGCACTGATCTAGGTGATCGTTAACAGCAGGAGAATAAGCTTACCGGGAGCTACATGGAGGAACCTTCCAGTTCCAGGCATGTGTCTGATCACATGACTGAAATTAAGGCTCTTGAAGATCCTGCTGCTGCTGGAGTTCTGCAGCCTCCTGCAACTCCGAGTGGCTCCTCTCCTGCTCTGCACTGATGTGGTAATGTACTGTATAGAGTGTGTGTGTCTATGTGTGTGTATCTGTATGTGCATGCACAGTCCTTGTAGAAGAGCTGTGTGTATGTGTGTGTGTTTCTATGTGCATGTATTGTACATGTAGCAGAGCTGTGCGTGTTTGTATGTGCAATTAGAAGATCTTTGTGTGTATCTGTATATGTACATGTAGTGCCCATGTAGCAGAACTATGTGTGTCTGTATGTGCATGTAAGCAGAGCTGTGCATGTGTATTTGTATGTTCATGTAACAGAGCTGTGTGTGTAGTGTGCATGCATTAGGCATGTAGCATAGCTGTGTGTTCAGTGTGAATGTAGAAGAGCTGTGTGTGTGTATGTGCATGTATTGAGAATGAAGCAGAGCTGTGTGTGTAGAGTGGATGTATTGGGCATGTAGCAGAGCTGTGTGTGTAGTGTGCATGTCAGATGCAGTATCTGGAGATATAGGAGCAAATAGGGTCTACCTTTGTGAACAAGAGGAGAACAAAAATAGAATATTGCTCACCTTTTTCAGGTTGTGACAGGCACAACCACACCAAACAGCATGTGCGGATTTTAATACTGATGACGGTCTGCAGCAGCTCCCCCAATTTTTTAAGGCCCACGAAGGACAACAATGGAATGGGGTATCCCTACCATCTGAAGAAATTACTCACATACAAAACTAAAAAATTGCGATGGTGATTTTTTTATTCTTTATGTGTTTCAGAGGTACAAGCCCCCTTCTTCAGGAAAAAAACACTGATGTACATCCATCCCTATTACTGAAGAAATTTATACATTGTGATTCCATAAAAAGAGACATCAATCTCTTTTTTGGAATGAGAATGTATAAATTACTTCAGTACTAGGGGATGGATGTACATCTGTGATTGTTTCCTGAAGAAGGGGATTTATACTCTTGAAACATGTAGAGAATAAAAAAATCACCATCAAAATTTTTTGAGTTTTGTAAGTGAGTAATTTTTTCAGAAGGTAGCACGGTTCAGATTGTTCCATTGTTTTCCTTCGTGCACCTGTAGTGAGCATGTAGCAGAGCTGTGTGTGTCTGTATTGGGCATGTAGCAGACCTGTGTGTGTATCTTGTGCAAGTCACCGAGCTGTGAGTCTGGTGTGCATGTGGCAGAGCTGTATGTGTCTACATAAGCATGTAGCAGAGCCATCTAAGTCTATGGGTATATAGTAGAGCTGCCTAGGTCTAATATTGTTTGCAGAAAGATGCTAACTATTGATTTATTGCCTCCGTATTCTACCTTAGTACATTAAAATTAGCGTTAATGACCCCTCCTTTTTACTCCATCAGGGATGCTTTAATTAATAGGAAGAAATGTTTTCTTATTTTGATCTGCATAAACCTGGGGTGTGGCTTATGGTGTGGATGTGCAGCAGCACGGACAGAGTGTTAAAGGGGCCCATGGAGACTCTTTCGCACAGGGCCCACAAACATCTTGAGTCGGCCCTGCGTGATAATCAGATCACTTGTGCCATACACAGCAATGCATAAAGATTGCTATGCACAGCAGAACTCATGATCTCCTTTGAACATAGGCCATAGTCTGGCATTCAGAGGATGATAGTAAAAACAGTAAAAGGGGTCATCTGTAAACCCCCATCCATCATTGCAACCCATTGGCACCCTGAAATCTCATCATGGTTATGCAGATGGGCAAGAGGAATGATGCACCCCACTTCTGGTGCATTTGAAATGCCAAATTCAACTCCGACCCTCCCATGACTTTTAGAGAAATGTGATAGCTGATTAAATTATGGGAGAGAAAGATGCAGGCTCAGCGCCCAAGCCAGCTTTAATGGTAGGAGCATGACATTTGATCTTCAAGTTACTGCTCCCTTTATATGGGCTGTAGAGGTTTTAATTTAACAGAAATAGCTTGTAATTTAGTTTGTATCATTTTTCTTTGACAGCCCTCTGCCATTCAGAGACAGACAGCTTTACAGGATGAATCATAAAAATCTTAAAAATATTACATTTGGTGCAAATAGTAGGTTCAGTAACTAAGCCCCAAAGTGGTGAAGATTGATTAAGCTTCTCCTTTCACATCAGCGTTTTTCGCTGATGTGCGGCAGATCTGGCAGATTTATCGCATCTACTGGATCTGCCACCTAATGGCCACACTTGCGGCGCTGATCCTGCAAGCCCCATGCATTGTCTATGGAGTTTGTGGTCTGGTGCAGCAAGTGCGGTTATGCCAGATTGGCCAGATCCGGCACTTGCGGCCGCGAAAAAAAAAGCTGCAAGAAGCGTTTGTTTTCGTGGCCGCAAGTGCTGGATCTGCTGCATCTGGCAGAACTGCACTTGCCGCACTGGACCGCAAGCCCCATAGACAATACATGGGGCTTTCCAGTTCCGGGAAGCAAGTCGGCCGTTAGGTGGCAGAACCGGCAAATGCAGTAAATCTGCCAGATCTGCCGTTCATCAGCGATGTGAAAGGGGCCAAGTAACTTTGCAGCACAGAATGATTTTACAAACCAAGTACAGGGGCTCAGTTCACCCTTGTTGTGGCCAAAGATTTACGTACACCTTCCTACCATTTAGTTTTCCCTTTATCACCACTCCTAATTTGATTGACAGCTCTGGCAAAGAAGGGCAGAGAAAGATGGAAAAAAAAGTAGGCTGAAAAGTATTCTTAAATATTTGGCCACGGAATGGGAGCACATGTGCTTGGTATGAATAGCCATTCTATGCTGACAGATTTCCTTTAAGGCACTTTACATTAAAAATCTGTCATCAGCTCAAGTTTTACAAGTAAGATTAAATAACTAGTTCAAATATTTTTGCAATGGATACTACTCTAAATATGTGATAAATCACAATTTAATGTGATTGAATAAACTTACAGTATGGACATCCATAAAGTTCAACTCTTAATCCAATCTGTCCTTCTCCACTCCAGTCCAGAGGAACGATGCGGACATAGCGAGCAACGATCGGGTGCTGTAACTCATGTCGGACAACTGTATCAGAGTTCATGTTTCCAAGAAAAGCCTGCAGAAAAAGATAAATCTATAGCTAAATACAATGCCACAAATGATAATAACAATTAAAAGACATAACATTACAAATAAATCACTTTACAAGACAACTTATCAGCTTCAGAAATGCAATTTACATGCATATATAATGTTATCCTGCAGGTAAATAGCGTTTGAATTGTGACTGACTGCCTTAGTGAAGCAGCTTCAGGGAGAAAATGAAAATTAAGTTATTTTCAGTTGCTCATTTCCAGTCACTGTTTACAGTTACCATTCAGTATACATAGAGTGCTGCTATGATCACTCACCAGCACAATGATTGACAGCCTGCTCATTACACTCATTCTTTAAAGCATGCTGTCAAGCATTATGTCAGAGAGCTGCTATAGCTTGCTTACACTATAATGAGAGGCAACTATAACATTCTCCTGAAGTGTCCTGATGGATTGAAGCTAGCTGCTGCAGCGAGAATAAAATGTTATGTTCTCCCTGTAGCTGCTGATCCACTAGGACAGCCAGGCATGGTTTAAATGCTACTTCCATGCAGATTACTATTTAATTAGGTAAGAATGGGGATCCAATCAAATAGTATCCAGTACGTTTAACATCAGTGATGTGCAAAATGTTTAAGTGTTTTATAAGAGATAACCTGAAAAAATACAGTATATTGCAGAAAATTATACAATGACTATCTTCCAGCATACTGTAGATTAATGAAAGATATATCAGGTCTTACAAACACGTTGGTTTTGTTTGAAGAGCGGAGTGAAAATCTAGATATTGGTTATGCACCCCATGTCACCTACCTGGACTTCCCAAAGGCATTTCATAATGTACCACAAAGCAGCCTTATAATAAAGCTCCAGAAGCAGGAACCAAGGAAAACTATATGCACATGGATAGTAAAAACTGACAGGAAACAAAAAGTCGTTGTAATAGTATAAAGTCAGTAACATAGACCTCAAATAAATCTTTGCTAGGACTGATTCTTTTTATCTCTATATTAAAGAGGACCTGTGACCCCCTTGTTCTTTCCAAACTGAAAGCACCCCTGAATGCAGCATGTCTGCTGCATTAGGGGAAGGGGACCTCATGTCTCTAGCCCCCTGTAAGTTGTACAAAACACTTTATAAAGGTTACAGATAAGGAGTCCGGAGGGACTTACTAAGTAATGAGTCCTCATTGATCCCTGGTGTTGTCCCCGCCTCTAGCCTACCCTGTGCCCCTGCTGTACATACATAATCTGGAGCAGGGGGGTCTCCGGCACTGACATCATCGGCAGGAGACGTTTCAGCTCTGGGACCCACTTCCACCCATTTCTCTCTCTGCGTCTGCGTGACTTCAGATGCAGAGCAGCATGAGCGGTGGAGGAGGAGAGACACATAAAGGAGGTGTTACAGAGTGGGCTGGAGGTGGCACAGAGAGGGCTGGAGACAGCGAGGACTCATTACTGAGTAAGACCCTCCGGACTCCTTATCTATACACTTTATGAAGTGTTTTGTACAACTTACCGGGGGTCTAGAGACATGGAACACACTTTCCCTGAATGCAGCAGACATGCTGCATTCAGGGGTGCTTTCAGTTTGGAAAGCCCCAGGGGGTGACAGATCCTCTTTAATGATCTTGGGGATGGGATTGAGAGTATCTAAAACTATGTAGAATAGAAACTGAACTACACAGTAGAGGAGGACAGTATAGACTTTGAGAATTCTGATTACAAGTAAGATGGACAGCAACACACATGTCAAGCAGCAGCTGCAAATGCAAATAAGATTTTAGAGTATATAAAAACAGGGATAAAATTCTATAATTCCAATAATGCAGTACCACGGCTTTGAATGTATCAGATTTGTTTTCTCACGAATAGACTTGAATAAGTGAGTCTCATCCAATTTAGGAAAGAAAGAAGTGCATGCTGCTAATTTTTTTCATACGCGGATGCTTTCTGCAAAAAAAAATTACTCATCTGAATGACCCAAAAAATAACATTAAATGGAGTGTGGTCACATTATTTTTATAAGCAGTAGTGATGGGCGAATCCTAAATTACTCGGAATCGCTTGACTCTTGCGAGTCCGAGCACAGGACTCGCTACTCGTTGCGAGTCTAGCGAGTCCAATGTTAATGAATGGGGAAGCGAGTAATAGTGAGTAGTGTGAGATTTACAAATCGCAGATGTGTCTCGGAAGCTTTAGCCTGAAGCAATCCTAGTTTTGTCATTTATTTGCATTGGACTCGTTTACTTTGTAAGTAATCGCTGTAAACTCGCACAGATAAGAGTCCTGTCTGCTCAGTGTGCTGGCTGCCAGCTCCAGGGTCCTAGAGCCCGCCTGCTGCCTGATGTAGCAGAGCTGAGATTGTTCTCAGTCTGCTCATTCCCTGTGTACAGACATGAATGTCTGTGCACAGAGATGATGTAGCAGAGCTGAGATTGTTCTCAGTCTGCTCATTCCCTGTGCATAGACATCTATATCTATGCACAGGGGATGTAGCAGAGAGGACATCGCGTTTTGGACTGCGTCGGACGGAAGAGGATTTTTTTAATTAAAGATGAAGTCCCTAATGGCTTTTTTTTTATTTCTAATAAAAATTTTTCTCTGTGTTGTGTTTTTTTAACCCTTTATTGGAGATTCTTAATGGCTGGGTCAATCGTGGCCTAACATTAAGAATCTCGGGCTTAATACCAGCTTGTATAACAAAGCTGGTATTAACCCCTTTATTACCCAGCATGCTACCGCCACCAGGGCCGCTGGAAGAGCGGGGTTCAGCGCCAGAGGATGGCGCTTCAATGAACGCGCCATCTTCTGGGGCGGCTGCGGGCTGCAATTTGCAGCGGGGGGTGCCCAGAAAGCTTGGGCATCCCTGCGCTGCGGATTCCAGCCCCCAGCTGCTTAGCTGTACCTGGCTAGACATAGAAATTGCGCGGAGCCCCACGCATTTTTTTTTAATTATTTCATGAAATTCTGAGATTCTGACTCTGACTCTGAGACTCTGACTATGACTCTGAGACTCTGACTATGAAATTCATGAAATAATTAAAAAAAAATGCGTGGGGCTCCGTGCAATTTCTATGTCTAGCCAGGTACAGCTAAGCAGCTGGGGGCTGGAATCCGCAGCGCAGGGATGCCCAAGCTTTCTGGGCACCCCCCGCTGCAAATTGCAGCCCGCAGCCGCCCCAGAAGATGGCGCGTTCATTGAAGCGCCATCCTCTGGCGCTGAACCCCGCTCTTCCAGCGGCCCTGGTGGCGGTAGCACGCTGGGTAATAAAGGGGTTAATACCAGCTTTGTTATACAAGCTGGTATTAAGCCCGAGATTCTTAATGTTAGGCCACGTTTGACCCAGCCACTAAGAATCTCCAATAAAGGGTTAAAAAAACTCAACACAGAGAAAAATTTTTATTTGAAATAAAAAAAAAAGCCATTAGGGACTCCATCTTTAATTAAAAAAATCCTCTTCCGTCCGACGTAGTCCAAAACGCGATGTCCTCCCTGCTACATCCCCTGTGCATAGATAGATGTCTATGCACAGGGAATGAGCAGACTGAGAACAATCTCAGCACTGCTACATCATGTCTGTGAGCAGGCGGGCTCTAGGACCCTGGAGCTGGCAGCCTGCACACAGAGAAGACAGCTGGACTCGGCTCGCAATGTAACAGCAGTTACTTTGCGAGTTTCCCTGCTATCACTGGCACAGTAGCCGAGTCTAATTCAAACAATGGCAATCCTAGTTTTGTCAGCGTTTCTGACAAAACTAGGATTGATATTGATTTGCATTGGACTCGTGCGAGTAATCACTGGGAAACTCGCAGAGTACCGAGTCCTGCGAGTCCCTTACTACTCGCCGAGTAACGAGTCCTAGCGAGTAGATTCGCCCATCCCTAATAAGCAGCTCTCGGACAAAGCAGACAGCAGCAAGCTAATATCATCAGGTTGGGAAGAGCCATGGATATTGCCACCTTCCCAGCCTGATATCTGCCCCAGTTGATAACTTTACCTTGATGACATAGCAAATGGGGGGGATCCCACATCATTATTTATTATTATTGATTTATTTGTACACTACACACAGTCAATGTGATGAACAGGAAACAGATTGACTGCAGCTAATCTCATTCCTCAGCACAGATGGTGAGAGGCAACCAACCACAGATGCTGTCACAGAGGGTGAATAGGGGAAGCAGTGAATATTTATAAAGTTTAATGAGCAGACCCAGAAAGAGTCTGACAGCGGTGTTATGTGTCAGCAAAACATGTTATGTGTCATTTTCCTGCTTTAAAACCCCTGTTTGTTCCTTCGGCAGGTGCCTGGTCCTTCTACCAGCACTTATGATCATGTCTCCACTGACTTATATAAGGTTCGGAGCTAGATATCAAGTTCAGGTCAAGTTCGGGTCCTGAACTGGATTGAGTTTTAAAGTACGGCTGAACCCGGCGAACACAAACATACATGCCTCCGCTCATCTCAACTTAACAGCACAGGTTACCAGCAGTGCTCTCATGGACAAAAATACTGTTTGTGGAGCTGGAGTAAAACTACAGTGGCCCAGACTCGAAGGGGACCTGCTCTTCAACCTACTTGAGACAGTGATAGATAGTAAAGCATAAAAAGACTAGCATTGTGGCAGGGGTAGTAGAGGCATAGCTTACAATGATTCTGTGATAAGAAAATATCAAGGAACCAGATGAAGATGGAATCTCTAATCTGCCTGCCGCTGTTTGAGGTACAATGAAGGAAAGAAAAAATGTACTTCACAATAGTTTGAATGCAAAAAGGTATGTCTTTTTGTTTATTAAGTAGATGATGATTCCAAAGCATTAGGACATGTGCAGTATTTGATATGACGTTTTGACCAACCTAAGGTCTTAATCATATATTTGCTTGGTCCTGTAGAGGGAAGGAGCATTTGTCAGTGCTTTGCACTCTGAATGGTTTTAGAGGCACATGTTGGCTGCTCAAATTAGCTGAGCAGATTAGATGTGCAGGGAAAGAAGCAGATTCAGTGCGTGAGCCCACATCACAGGCAGGGACATGACTTTGGTAACAGGCAGTACATCCAAGGTCATTAGGCTAAGGTCACACATAGAAATCCGTTTTTGGAAGTGATTTTCATGACCAATCCGTTCTTTTTAGGTGCTTTTTGTGCCTCCTGCACCTCTGAACGTTTTTGGACTTGGACATTTTTTTACCAAAATTCTTGAAAAAATGGATCCGTTTTTTTAAGGCACTCAAAAAAACGGATCCGTTTGTCCATAAGGCCCATGTTAAATGTTTTCTTTTTTTGAAAAACGGACCCCAAAAACGTACCTAGCAATGTTTTTAGGTGCAGAAAAAAACGGATACGGTGTTTATTACATCTTATCCGTTTTTCTATCCAATTTTGGATTTAGAAAAAAAAATCCAAATACTGATGCCAAAAACGGACCAAGGGCTTAAGTGTGACCCTAGCCTTAAGGGTTTAATGAAATATACCTAGCTGCCATTACTTATTGTACCAAAAAACAATTCTTCTAGTTTGGGAATATTAAAGTGGAACAAATTTTAAACAATAAAAATTATATTTTTATACAAAATACAACAAGCTTACCTTTCTTCTAAATTTGGGTGAAAATCTATTTGATTTTGACTGCAACTGAGGGTGAATTTTGCAGGTAGCACTCTAATCGGGATTATGGGAAAGGACCAAATTGTTAAGAATTATCTAACCGAAATTCTTTGAATTATTATACAAATTTTGGGGATCTAAGTTCAAATACAGTAAAATGATTTTGCTTGACCATTAAAGGCTACTAATACTCACCTCAACATGCACATCTCTTACTCCTCCACTGCTCAATCTCCTCAGTACGGTTCTCAGCACCTCTTCTTATTTATCGAACATATGCCCATATGGTGAACGGAACTGAACCTTCAAAAGGTCCGCTCATCTCTGCAATGACATTGTTATATCATAGAAGCCCTGCAGCCAAACAATAGCTGCTTCATTCTCACCATCCTCAGACAAATCATACATCCTGGGGAAGTGAGAATTTCTCTAATTTCTGATGGAAGTTAGAGTGAAGCGGCCACTGATTACCTGCAGGGCTCATATGATATAACAGTGTCATTTGTGCCCTGGGAGACCAGATACTGACATCACTGGAATGGTGCCCATACCAGAGCTGTTATTATTTTACATGGGGGAATTGCAGTAATTTAGAAGGGGTTGTTTGCATAGTGGATAACCGCTTTAAAACCATTTATCTGGTTAAAATGCAAAGGTGCCTTTCTTGAATTTTCCCCATTGAGTAGCTCATATGTAAGACAATCACTAAAAATATATAATACAAAACATTCCTATCTATGAATTGTAAAAATTCTTTAAAGGCTTTCATCTAAGTAAAGCTGACTACAACAGTGTAGTAACCTTATGTTCAATATTAAGTGTTGTGCTCTGAACACAAGACGAGTTAGGCAGAAACAGCATTAATTTGAGACACTGTGGGGGCTATTGCACTGAAAAAAGGAAACCTGTGAAGAGCTGTGTTTCTAATTTCTTATTGTTTTGTCTGACAGAGAGTGTATGAGCCCTAATGCTTTATATCATTTTATTTAGGTAAAAAATAAAAGAACACCATATACAGCAAAGTACATTACACAAACTGCAGATACCAAATGATGTATTAATCACTTGTATACAGAATATGTGTACAAGGAATGTCTATTTGTCAGTGCAAGACAAGAATGTATCCCATGGTGGTGGCATGGGACAGAAGCTTTACTTGTTCAATCACTACAGTAGTGGAGCTTGCAAGCTTGACAGCCACGTGTCCACTGTAACAGTTTTGTACAAATATAAAGGAATACCATGCAGTTACTTATTTGTATTCTGTTAGTCCGAGGGGTGTAATGCATAATAAATATGATGCCAATTAGGTTGTTGCTAACTGTCCTCTTTAACACTCCAGATGTGAAGAAACCTCTGATCAACCCTATTTAGCACTTACATACACCACAATTTAGAGCAAACACACATTTTAGATATTTGACAGAGGAATGGGTTCGCTCTGTCAGCACCTCTTAAAATAAAGGAGCTAAACTGTAATATAAGACACAACCTATGGATAGGTATGGTAATATTTTTGTAACAAATAACTATGTTATTCTAAACCCAAACAACCAACCCCTTTAGGCATCCATTTTGTCTGGTTCTTAAGTGGCTGTAAACTACATACTACTTGTATAAACACACAGGTGGCAGGATTTATCACCATAAAAAGGCTCATATTACATGGGTCTATAAGGTATTGAGTGGAATCAAACAGTATGGTGTTCTTTAGAAACTTTTCCTTGGCTTGTAGGTTTTTTACAATTGCTACAATGGACGGAGAAAGCCTAATTACAACCTAATAATGCCAAAGGCAATATACTGCATTTCAGACATTGCCTAACATCTTGGAACTGAAAATTAAATCAAAACCTCTTTACTCTGAAACACAAATTGCTTCCAAAAAATCAGGAAAGTGTGTCAAGAGTCCACTGTGTATGAAGCACTGGCACTGGACGCACCATTTTACTTTTATTGATGAATGCTGAATTGCTGAGCACAATCTGCTGTCTATATCTAACTGTTTATCCAATATTGGGAGAAAATAATGAAAATTTTCACATTTTAAATGAAGAGGAGGCTTCACTTTCATTTGGTAATTTATGACTATGGATACAATATTTTGTCCTAAATTAATTTTCTTTCTTAATCTGTTGGACTCTGTGTAGTTCAGTATGATTCTTAATTATTGACAGAACATAACACATCCAAAGGAAACTTACGTTTTAGTAAATACATTTCTTCAATTCATTTTATGGAAGATTTTACATGTTAGTTTGGTCAGGTCACCAACCTATTTTTATTAATGACAGTTACTGAGTATTTCATTATAGGCTATTATAATAATGCAAATAGCACAAGTGCAAATGTAGATAAGGGTAAAATGAAGTGAATAAATTTAAGGCAAATTCATTACAATGTTTTCCCAAGATTATTTGAGGAGGAAATGAAATGTACAGTATTAGTAAAGTTGTGGAGTTCTAGATAATATGTTAGTTTTGACAGCTGATTCCCGATATGGGATCGATGTATCTGTGCAGTAATGGTTGTCGCCTTTATGAAAAAAATTCATTTTAAATTAGCAATTTTTTCTCTACTCATTCTCCCCAGTGTTGTTTCTCCGCCACTTCCAAGTCATCATTGTTTAAGTGCGGTGGTAATGTCACATAGTCATCGCTTCAGCCAATCTGTGTCTTTAGCATCTTGTGCAAACTAAATTTTAATCCAGTCATAAAGATAATTTGAATAATTGATAGGAGCTATGAAAAGATTTACTGTTGGACATCTTGACATTAAGGCAACAAAATTGAGAGTTTACAATAAATATTAATAATTTAAATTCAATTTTTCTACCTTGTAAGAGCCAAAAATATTAATGAGAGAAAAGTACATATAGTAAAACAGGGGTTGGGAACCCTTTTTCTGTAGAGGGCCATTTGGAAATTTCTACAGTCCTTCAGGGGCCGTACAAAATTATTAACTTGAAAATTACCCGTTATATTTGGTTAAACAATCATCCCACCCCTACTGTGGTGGCTGGAGCTGCTTCTCTTTGGCATGGGTGATATTGGTCATGTTGCTTCTCAACTGCTTTTCCAGGTTTGCTAGAGCCCTAGACTAGAGATGGGCGAATCCTAAATTACTCGGACTCGCTAGACTGTAACGAGTCTGAGTCCAGGACTCGCTACTCGTTGCGAGTCTAGCGAGTCCAATGTAAATGAATGGGGAGGCGAGTATTGCAGCGATTTCTCTGCTGCCGGACCCTATAAGGGGTCTGGCAGCAGAGGAAAAACCTGCAAATCCCCATGTTATTCTTTTAAAGCCAGCAGCAAAAAGCCGCTGGCTTTTAAAGAATAATAATAAAAAAAAAAAAAGATTGAAGGGGGGAGGGGGGAAGGGGGGTCAGGGGGGGTGAGGGGGGAGAGGGGGGGTGCACCGGCCCGGCCGGCTACTTACCCCTGCCTCCGCCGCCGCTGCCGCCTCAGCCGCAGACTCGCTCCCCGAGTCTCTCTGCTTCTGTTTCCGGAGATTCCCGAATGGTGACAAGAGCAGTGAATAAATTAACTTGCGTCACTGCTCGGGAATCTCCGGAGCAGAGCGAGTCTGGCTGACAGCAGAGTTCAGCTCAGGTCCTAATGCCCTGAGCTGAACCCTGACTGTTTAGTCAGTTCTCAGCTCTGCTACATCCCTGTCTGTCTAAGCACAGACAGGGAAGTAGCAGAGCTGAGATTGCGTTTTGGACTACGTCGGACGGAAGAGGATTTTTAAAATAAAGATGGAGTCCCTAATGGCTTTTTTGTTTTATTTTTAATAAAACATTTTCTCTGTGTTTTTTTTTTTTTATATTGATTACTGGAAATTCATGGCGGTCATGTCTAATATTGGCGTGACCGCCATAAATTTCGGGCTTAGGGCCAGCTGATAATACAAAGCTGGCCCTAACTCCTTAATTACCCAGTGAGCCATTGCCACCAGGGCCACTGGAAGAGCGGGGTTCAGCGCCAGAGGATGGCGCTTCAATGAACGTGCCATCTTCTGGGGCGGCTGCGGGCTGCAATTTGCAGCGGGGGGTGCCCAGAAAGCTTGGGCCTCCCTGCGCTGCGGATTCCAGCCCCCAGCTGCTTAGCTGTACTGGCTAGACATAGAAATTGCGCGGATCCCCACGCATTTTTTTTAAAATTATTTCATGAAATTCATGAAATAATAAAAAAAGGGGGCTCGCCTATATTCTTGTGTCCAGCCAGGTACAAATAGGCACCTGGGGGTTGGGGGCAGCCCGTCGCTGCCTGCTGGATCTGGCTGGTTCCAGAAATACGGCGAAGCCCACGTGAAATTTTTCTGAAAAATCCATAAAACACCATGGTCGAGGGTTAGTAAAGATGCAATCCTTTTTTAGGATTGTTTTTATAGATTTTTCAAAAAAAAAAAATTACGTGGGCTTCGCCGTATTTTTGTAACCAGCCGGATCCAGCAGGCAGCGACGGGCGGCCCCCAATCCCCAGGTGTTTATTTGTACCTGGCCGGACACAAGAATATAGGCCAGCCCTTTTTTTTTTATTATTTCATGAATTTCATGAAATAATAAAAAAAAAAATGCGTGGGGCTCCGCGCAATTTCTATGTCTAGCCAGGTACAGCTAAGCAGCTGGGGGCTGGAATCCGCAGCGCAGGGAGGCCCAAGCTTTCTGGGCACCCCCCGCTGCAAATTGCAGCCCGCATCCGCCCCAGAAGATGGCACATTCATTGAAGCGCCATCTTCTGGCGCTGAACCCCGCTCTTCCAGCGGCCCTGGTGGCATTGGCACACTGGGTAATAAAGAGGTTAGGGCCAGCTTTTTATTATCAGCTGGCCCTAAGCCCGAAATTTATGGCGGTCACGCCAATATTAGACATGACCGCCATGAATTTCCAGTACTCAATATAAAAAAAAAACACAACACAGAGAAAATTTTTTTATTAAAAATAAAACAAAAAAGACATTAGAGACTCCATCTTTACTCCAAAAATCCTCTTCCGTCCGACGTAGTCCAAAAACGACATCTTCACTGCCACAACCCTGTGCATACATATACATATCTATGCACAGGGAGTGAGCAGGCTGAGAACTATCTCAGCTCTGCTACATCTCTGTGTAGGCGGGCTCTAGGACCCTGGAGCTGCCGCAGCCCGCAAGTCCCAGAGCCCAGCACACAGCACATAGCAGAAGCCGGAAGAGAGGTAAGGAGCATTTCTCCCCCCTCTCTTCCTTCGCTCCCTGCGGACTCGTTACTGACTGCGAGTAATCCCTGAGATTACTCGCAGTGTAACGAGTCGGTCGAATCCCTTACTACTCGGCGAGTACCGAGTAGTAACGAGTAGATTCGCCCATCCCTACCCTAGACATCACAAGAGAGGTTGGGAGCATATACCTCACTGGGGAGGATGAGGCTGGGACATAGAGATCTCTGGAGAGCTGGATTTAAAGGGCAGACAGTTGGCAAAACACACCTGCCAGCCTGAGCACTTAGATCCCCAGGAATCTGCTCGGGGGCCACAAAAAAGTAATCGAGGGCCGCATTCGGCCCTGGGGCCTGAGGTTCCCTGCCCCTGTAGTAAAAGATGGATGCAGGGTCAGGAGGAGGGGTAGAAGAATCAGAAGGGACCAGCTTAAATAGTAATAAATAAAATATGCTCTGATTCATTAAAGCAATTTTGACAGAATTCAATGCTTTAAAATGTCTCCAAATTTTAGCACAATTAGTGGTTGAAGCTGCTATTTGCAAAATGCTCAAGGGATGTAGCTGGACCATGCTTACATTGTAACTTGGTATTATTATAATTTGTTTTTTATCATATTGACGTAGGGTTTCTTATTGGTCTAGCCATAATTACTGTGGACTTTGCGGCACTCTATTGGTGCCTTTGGACATTACACTTTGTTTATTAATTTGATTGCAAATTTGCATGCATATACATGTATCTATATATTTATATTTATACTAGTTGAAACCAGAAGTTTACATACAGTGTATACAGAGACACATATGCATGTTTTTTCCCTCTATCTGACATGAAATCAAAATGAACCTTTCCTGTTTTAGGTAAATTAGGATTACCATAATTATTTATATTTGCCAAATGTCAGAATAATGAAATAATGTTATAAGGTATTTATATTACTTTCGGCAAAGTCACAAATTTACATGCATTTCATTAGTATTTGGTACCATTGCCCTTAAACTGTATGACTTGGGTCAAACATTTTGGTTATCCTCCCACAAGCTTCTCACAATAGTTGGTAGGAACTTGGGTCCATCCCTCCTGACAGAACTGGTGAAACTGAGCCATGTTTGTAGGTCGCCTTGCTCACACTTGCCTCTTCAGCTTTGCACATACATTTTCAATAGGATTGAGATCAGAGTTTTTTGATGGTCACTCCATAACATTGATTTTGTTATCCGTAAGCCAATTTGTTACTAGTTTGGCAGTATGCTTTGATTCATTGTCCATTTGGAAGACCCATATTCGACCAAGCTTTAACTTCATGGCTGATGTCTTGGGATATTGTTTCAGTATTGTCACATAATCTTCTCTTGCCATGAAAGCAACTATTTTGTAAAGTGCACTAGACCCTCCTGTAGCAAAACAACCCAACAACATGATGCTGCCACTCCTGTGTTTCAAAGGTGGGATGGTGTTCTAAGGTTTCCAAGCTTCTGTCTTATTCCTCTGATTGTAATGATGGTCATTATGGCCAAAAAGTTCAATTTTAGTTTTGTCAGACCATATGACATGTATCTAAAAATGTAGGTCTTTGTTCCTGTGTGCATTTTCAAACAGCAACCTGGATATTTTGTTTCTTTTGGAGCAATGGATTCTTCCTGGCAGAGTGGTCTTTCAGCCCAGGTTGATATCGTACATGTTTCACTGTGGATACTGACACAATCTTACCAGCTTCTGCCATTATCTGCACAAGTTTTGTTTTTGGGTTGATATGCACATTTTGGACCAAAGCACATTAATTGCTGAGACACATAACCCGTCTCCTTCCAGAGCAGTATGATGGCTGGACATTCCCATCCTGTTTGTACTTGCATATAATTGTTTGCACAGATTAACGAGACACCATGATATTGTCATATGGGCTTTCCCAAATTGTGTAAATGCATAGTAATCTTACTGTAGTGTATGCGAAGTTTTTGTATTTTTTTATTTATAATCATCACAAAAGATAATATAACCGTGATGCTCAATGTCATAATACATGTAACATTAAAGTAAGCGGAATCAAGCAAAATACGTAAATGACAAAGAGCACAAACTAATTAGAACCAGTAAAACCATGTGACAACTGAATTTTCAAATAAAGTCAAAAGGGGGAAATTATACAAAAAGTTAGAAGGAAGTCAAAAATGGGGAAAGAAAGAATGAGCACGAGAAAAAACATGAACAGTAATGGAACATTAAAAGAGATAATGAACTAAAGACTACTAGGACTAGGGAAGAGGGAAGGTGGGGGGGGGGGAGAGTGTCCGGGAAAGCTCTGATACCAGGGCAAGTCCTCCTCTGACTCAGTATGTAAAAGTTTGACTTGGCAAAAAGTAATAAAAATGCTTTGAAACATTTTCTCTTTCTCTCATTATTCTAGAATTTGACAACTACTGATAATTATGGTAATCCTAATTGACTTAAAACAGGAAAGGTTTATTCAGTTTTCATGTCAGATAGTGAGAAAAACTTGCATATGTGTCTTTATATATAGTGTATATAAACTTCTGGTTTCAACTGTACATACCTATATTTATTGATCTGCACTTTTGCACTTATTTAATTATCTAATCTTTTTTATGTATATGATAATATTGATAATTATTTATATTATTATATTTATTTATAATTATTTTTTTCCAATGGCATTTAGGCAGCTAGTGTTATGCACATTTTATTAACTGTGTTTCTTTGCTTGTCATGTGTCCCTCCTTAACTTGTGTGATTTCTAGTTTTATCTTAAATCATTATTATTACTTTAAGTATATTTAATAAAATTATTGTATTTTATGGGCTTGCATGTTCTTCTTTCCTTGGGTTTGATTATCGTCTTTTGATGCAATTTAAGCCACCGTATATAATGATTGTGGTATAGATGTATATTGTGCAAAAATTTGGGTTAGGGTACTTTCACATCAGCGTTTTTTTTAAATTGCGGCAGATGTGGTGAAAGAAACGCATCTGCCGCGATTATCGCATAACCGCTGCACTTGCGGCACAGTTGCGGCACAGTTGCGGCAAGCCCCATACAATGTATATGCGGGCTTGCGGCAGGTGCGGCAAGTGCGGTTTTGGCACTTGCAGCAGGTGCGGCTGCGAAAAAAACACGGCTGACAGCATTTTTTTTCGCGGCCGCACTTGCTGCAAGTGCCAAAACCGCACTTGCTGCACCTGCTGCAAGCCCGCATATACATTGTATGGGGCTTGCCGCAGCTGTGCCGCAAGTGCAGTGGTTATGCGGTAATCGCGGCAGATGCGGTTTTTTCACAGCATCTGCCGTGATTTTAAAAAAATGCTGATGTGAAAGCAGCCTAAATTGGTGTTTTCACACCAGTTTCTCCCAGCCCTGCCAAAAGGTATGAAGCTGAGATGAGAAGTGGTAGTGGCAGATGAGTGAGACCACAAATTCTAATTCATTATGAGCTGTTGAATTCATCAGATATTTTACTATATCCAGTAAGATTTTTCACTTGGAGCACATTACACCACAGATGCTCATGGTTTATTAAGAGCTGTGCACCTCCTTATGAATCAGGATCATCTGACTCCAATGACACCCAAGAAAATCTATCTATCTAAGAACAGGGGAGCACAATTTATAATGGACCTGTGAAAGTTCAGGTTTTGTGGGTTCAGCCGGACTTTGGATAAAGTTTTCTTCTAGACCCAAACTTGATCTGAACCTCATTGGAAGTCGCTGACTGGACAGTTCAGCTTTTCAACAAGATGAAGAATTAAGCTCATGATTTCAGTCTCCTATCCACATGGAGTACAGGAATCAGTTCTGCCACAACTATGGTAATAAAAGAAGAAAAATTGAATCCGGCTCAGGATATGTAGAAGATTGATTTCTTTTAATGGAATTCACAATGGTGCATTACAGAAGAATGGATGCAGGGTGAATGCGACTTTGGATAAAGTTCTGTTCTAGACCCAAACTTTAACTGAACCCCATTGGAAGTCACTGACTGGGCAGTTTGGCTCTTTGCCCACATATATACAGCCTTAAACAAAGCTCTTCTGGTGTAGGGAGGGCGGATTTTTGTCATATTTTTTTTACACAGTAAATCTGATAATTCTGATTTTATCCACAGTGCGAGCCATTCAAACACTGCAAATGTCTTTCAATGGGCTAAGCACCAAGAGACCAATCACAGCAATGCTCACTCAGTGGTTTACAGACATATAAAGCACCCAACTCCAAACACAAACACTATTTTATTTTTGTAAAGTCTGCGTTCGACACAAAAAGCAAATTTTAAAGTTTGGGGCACTCATCTCTAACTAAAACAAATGACTGGCTGCATGGTGAACAGTATGTTATAATCACTTGCTGTGGGAACACAGCAAAAATTTAAATTAATGACTAGGGTATAGTGTATATTATATTTAATTGCTAGGGGATCAGCCTATTTGTAAGTTAAGGTCTGGGTATGGTGTATGTTATACATAATTTCAGAAGGCACATTTTATGTCATATTGAATTGCTTGGGCCACAGTATATAATATTAATGGATAGGGATCATGTACTGTTATACTATTAATGGCTAGAATGCAAACACATTGTATATCATAGTTAATGTCTGGAGTATAATTATTTTTATTGCTGGGGCATATTTTAATTAATTCCTTAGTTGCACATTGTATATTTTAATGTATTGCTGTGAGGGTATTGTGTATATGAAATGAATGGCTGGAAGGAACCATATGTATTATAATTAATGGCTGGGACAACGCGTGTATTATAATTGTTTGGGGCACACTGTATATTATTAACGGTTGCAAAAAGACAGTGTATATTATAATTCATGTTGTAGGAATAGTGGGTATGAGAATTAATTTTATGTTAGGAGTGTATACTATAATTCTTTAACACAGCATTGTAAACTTAACTGTTATTTCATTTTTTTCAGACTTCACTGTCTAGTATTTAATTCTGAAAGCAATTCAAGAATGGCACATAGGGTAATACCTTCTTTTTAAGGCTGAAATATGTGTAAAGAGGGAGCTGCTCACCTGATGCAGTTGTGAGAACCCTCAACTGGTAATGATCGCTCATCTATGAGTGGCTTGCTGCAGGACCGTACTTCCACAGGTCACCGTGGTTCAATCAGCTTGTAGGACAAAGTACCGTGGGTCCGCGCTGCCACTTCAATTAATGGAGATAAAAAACAGCCACACGGGAATGTCTGGATCAAACAGGATTCTTCTTTATTTGTCCAACATGTTTCGGAGTTATCTCTTTGCTCAGGGAATGTCACTGAGATAACTCCGAAGCATGTTGGACAAATAAAGAAGAATCCTGTTTGATCCAGACATTCCCGTGTGGCTGGTTTTTTATCTCCATTAATTGAAGTACCAGCGCGGACCCACGGTACTTTGTCCGATAAGCTAGTATTTAATTCTGGGGTACAGTATATTAATATTTATTGCAGATGGCACAGTGGATGATGCATCAGGCACAGCTTTGGACATTATTGCATTCAGGGGGCACAGAGGATGATGCATCAGGCACAGCTTTGGACATTATTGCATTCAGAGGGCACAGAGGATGATGCATCAGGCACAGCTTTGGACATTATTAATTCAGGGGGCACAGTGGATGATGCTTCAGGCACAGTTTGAGAACATTATTGCATTCAGGGGGCCAGGACGATTACGCATCAGGCACAGCTTTGGACATTATTACATTCACGGCCACATTTGATGATTGCATCAGGCACAGCTTTGGACAGTTATTGCAATTCAGGGGGCACAGTGATGATGCATCAGGCACCAGCTTTGTGACATTTTTATTGCATTATAGGGGGCACATGGATGATGCATCAGCACAGCTATTTGGGTACATTATTGCTATTCAGAGGGCACAGAGGATGATGCATCAGGCACAGCTTTGGACATTATTACATTCAGGGGGCACAGTGGATGATGCATCAGGCACAGCTTTGGACATTATTGCATTCAGGGGGCACAGAGGATGATGCATCAGGCACAGCTTTGGACATTATTACATTCAGGGGGCACAGTGGATGATGCATCAGGCAACAGCTTTGGACATTATTACGTTCAGGGGCACAGTGGATGATGCATCAGGCACAGCTTTGGACATTATTGCATTCAGGGGCACAGTGGGTGGGGCTATTACGTATTTATATGGAGCACAATATGGGAGCTACAAATGTTGTCATTTTGGATAAGTCAAGAGCTAAAAGTAATATTTTCCAGGCAAACTTTTCACAAGTAAAATGTAGCTGAAAGAATCAAAGGTCTGAATAAAATGTTGAAGGAAAGGTGGACAACCACTCCAATTGAAGGCGATATCAGACATTGTGATTCACTGTAGTCCTGTATTCACAAGCGAGATCATTCTATATTATTGTGAGCAGTTTTTCTTGCACCAGTCTGCATGTTGTCAATGCTGATCACTTCCTTGAATAGGAAATAGTTGTATTCTATTATTTAGAATTCCCTGTGCCTCATCTGTTTTCACATGTCTTGTTTTCCGTTCATAATACATATTTAATGCTTAAGCACTAGCCATGTTCTCTGAGTCACGGAAAATCTTGGTTCTAGAATATTAAATTGCTTTACGAATGCATTTTGTATATAAATAAATGTGCAGAAAAACATGACAACTTATGAAAATGTAGGTTCTTACACTATTATACCAAATACAGTATAATATGCAATATACATCATATTGCTATTGCCTATTGCTAAGAAAATCAAAAAATCTCTGCTGCTATTCAAGAAAGCATTAAGGTCAGAGGTGTTTTATGTTAGGGCCATTATTGAATCAAAGTAATAGTTTATATTGATTTCCTTCTATATTTTAATAAAGCAAGGTCTTAAGCATGTACTATAACAGTATTTTGGATTTATAGAATCAAAAGGGACAGTTTTGCAGAAAGTCAAGCAAAGGTTATTCTCACCACATACCCAACGTGGCTCACAGAACAGAGCATTTGTGAAGCAACTTGTTCTCATTGCAATTTTATTCTTGCAGATTATTAAAAATTAAGTTGTATCCTGTGGATTTTTTAAAATATTTTTCTAATAATCTAGAGAGGGGTAAAAGTATTTAAAACACATAATAAAGTTATCACACAGCCTATACAACCATTTTTAAGGCAATCTGAACTAGAATTCTCGGCACATTTTGCTTAGTAAAGTTCCCTCATTATGATTAAGATGCACTAGTACAAAATCCCTACTGATCACAAAGAAAAGAGCAAGACTTATAGGAGATCTGTCAGTGGGATGAACCCTTCTAAGTGATCTATATGGCATGTAGATTATAGGAATTTTAATAAAATGATTCCAATATCTTATTCAAGAACAGTGATAAGCTAGCATTGAAATGCTCAAATGTTTAAGTGCTCAGTACTCGAATCAAACAGGTCAGACACTCAGATGAGCTCGACTCAAGTATAATTAAAGTCAAGGGAAACGAGAGTATTTTTCTTGAAGACACATAACCCCTTCACCACCCGGCGATTTTTTGTTTTTGTTTTTTTGCCTCACGTTCTTTTGTGTATATAGAAAAAGTCTTAGATCTTTCAGTTCGACTCATGAAAAATGAAAGGAAACAAAAGTATTGCGTTTATATTTTTGTAATGTATATCTCCCCCCATATATCTTAATATGTCATTAAAGAGTTTTTAAATAAAGTTAATTATAAAGTTTAATTTCTTCAATAGATCTAGGAATAATAATAATTTCCACACTTGTATGTGTTTAATAAAAATATTCCTGTGCTGAGATAATCTTATATATATGTCCCTGCTATGTACAGTGTAATGGATGTGTCTGACCGTACAGGGACATGGTCTGATCATACCACATCTCCTGTGCTGAGATAATACTTATATATGTGTCCCTGCTATGTACTGTGTAATGGATGTGTCATGGACTGTACAGGGACATTGGTCTGATCATACCACATCTCCCGTGCTGAGATAATCTATATATGTCCTGCTATGTCTGTTAATGGATGTTATGTCCCTGATTCATACGTGTATATTGCTGCTGTAACTGGTCGATAGGCATGGTCTGATCATAACATCGGGGACATTGACTTTGATTTCATGACACATCTCCTGGGCCAGGGGAAAAAGCAAAAGGTCATACAGATATTACAGCATTACTGATTCTGATTTGTGAAGTAAAACATTTCTCTGCCCGGTTTAAACATTTTTTTTACCTTATTTGTGATCCTGTGCTGTAATGTGTGTACTGTATATTGTTTTGCTTCCAATTAGAAAGTATTATTATTATTACAAGATCTATTGATTAAAATGAACTTTAGAATTAACTTTGCTCATGGGAAAACCCCTTTAACCCCTTCCCGACCTTTGACATTGTACAACATCATTAAAGTCGGTGCGTTCCCAACGCATGACATTGTACATCGTCATGGCGGTTACCGCGGCACCGTTGCCACGGTAACCACCATCAGGCCCTAGTGCTCTGTGATTCCTATCACAGAGCACCGGGGTTTGAGGTCAGAGAGCTGGACTCCCCACCCATTTCCAGAATCACTGTGATTGGCTGTTTAAACAGTCAATCACAGTGATCCTGTTGTCATCTAAAGAAGGGGCGGTCAGAGCCCCTTCTATAGGCTGGAGCTCTGGTGGAGGCGGGTATTGCCCCCTCCACGCTGATGGGGAGTGATCTGATCAGCTACAGCATGGCGGCGGTGCAACTTCAGCATGGTGGTGGTGCAGTCACTTGTGCCCGCCGGCGCCGCCTGCTCCTGTCCGCTGCTGCCGCCAACCTCTGCCCGGACGCCAACACAGCTTCTCTGCAGCCCGATCCCCCTGCAAGGGGATTAGGCTGCAGAGAAGCGATCTGACAGCACAGGCATAGTGATATACTGTGTGATCAGTGTGCCCGGGCTGTCAGATTGCTTCTCTGCAGTCTGATTTCCCTGCATGCATTCCAGACATGACAATTCAATTGTTAGTGGACACCATGTCACGTATGGAGAGCCTCTGTGTGCCTAAACATTGGAGCTCCCCCACATGTGACCCCATTTTGGAAACTATAGCCCCCAAGGAACCTATCTAGATGCATAATGAGCACTTTAAACCCCAAGCTGCTTCACAAATTGATCCATAAAAATGAAAAAGCACTTTTTTTTCCACAAAAAGTTTCTTTTTTCATTTTTACAGATCAATTTGTGAAGCACCTGGGGTTCAAAGTGCTCACTATGCATCTAGATACATTCCTCGGGGGGTCTAGTTTTCAAAATGTGGTCACTTGTGTGGTAGCTCCAATGTTTAGGCACACAGTGGCTCTCCACACGCGACATGGTGTCGGCTAACAATTGGAGCTAATTTTCCATTCAAAAAGGTCAAATGACGTTCCTTCCCTTCTGAGCCCTGCCGTCTGCCAAAACAGTGCTTTATGACCACATATGAGGTATCGGTGTCCTCAGGAGAAATTGTCCAACAAATTTTAGGATCCATTTTGTCCTGGTGCCCGTGTGAAAATGAAAAAATTGAGGCTAAAAGAACATTTTTGTTGGAAAAATAAAAATGTCCATTTTTCCTTCCACGTTGCTTTAGTTACTGTGAAGCACCTGAAGGGTTAATAATCTTTTTGAATGTAGTTTTAAGTAGTTTGAGGGGTGTCATTTTGGGTGTTTTCTGTCATATATGCCCATCAAATGTGATGTAGTCACTAAAAAAATGGTTTTGTAAATTATGCTGGAAAAATGAGAAATTGCTGATGAACTTTGAACCCTTATAACTTCCTAACAAAAATTTTTTTTTTTCAAAAATTGTGCTGATGTAAAGTAGACATGTGGGAAATGTTATTTATTAACTATTGTGTCACATAACTCTCTGGTTTAACAGAATAAATATTAAAAATGTGAAAATTGTAAAATAAATGCAAAATTTATCGACCTAAATTTACCACCAACATGAAGCCCAATATGTCACGAAAAAACAATCTCAGAATTGCTAGGATCCGTTGAAGAGTTCCAGAGTTATTGCCTCATAAAGGGACACTGGTCAGAATTGCAAATAATGGCATGGTCAGTAAGGCCAAAATAGGCTGGGTCATGAAGAGGTTAACATATTAAGAAATAAGTAGCTTTCTTGGGATAGAGATCAGATTGCAGATATCATTTTATTTAACTTTCTATAACCTGCATGTCCATATAGATGGCTTATGAAATTTTATCCAACTGACAGATTCCCTTTATTGCTATAAATAAGTGAATCCTTTTGATTTTTGAATTCACAAGCTTAGGCCCCTTTCACTCTGGCCCCTTTCACACCGCATCGGCCGCACTTTTGGTACACTTGCGGCGAGCCCTAGGCATTGTCTATGGGGCTTGTGGCAGATGCGGCAAGTGTGGTATAGCCGCGGTTCCGGTACTTGCGGCAGATGCGGCCACGAAAAAAATGCTGCTGACTGCATTTCTTTTCACGGCCGCCACTGCCACAAGTACAGGAACTGTGGCTATATCACACTTGCCGCACCTGCCGCAAGCCCCATAGACAATCCATGGGGTGTGCCACAAGTGTGCTGCATGTGCGGCCATTAGGCGGTAGATGCGGTAAATCTGCCGGATCTGTCGCAATTTGTAAAAAATGGTAGTGTGAAAGGAGCCTTAGGGCCCTTTCACATCAGCGTTTTTTTCAAATCGCGGCAGATGCGGTTAAAAAAACCGCATCTGCCGTGATTACCGCATACCGGCTGCACTTGCGGCGCGGTTGCGGCGCGGTTGCGGTAAACGCCATACTATGTATAGGCGGACTTGCGGCAGGTGCGGCAAGTGCAGTTTTGGCACTTGCGGCAGGTGCGGCCGCGAAAAAAAATACTGTCAGCCGCGTTTTTTTTTGCGGCCACACCTGCCGCAAGTGCCAAAACCGCACTTGCCGCACCTGCCGCAAGTCCGCCTATACATAGTACGGTGTTTACCGCAACCGCGCCGCAAGTGCAGCCGGTATGCGGTAATCGCGGCAGATGCGGTTTTTTCACCGCATCTGCCGCGAATTTAAAAAAACGCTGATGTGAAAGGGCCCTTAGACCCCATTCACACACTGCTTTTTTTGCTGTGTATTTTTACGCACAAGCTTAAAAAAAGCCAGGAGTGGAACAATCAAAACCAGGAGTGACACACTCAGAGGAAAGGTCGAATAGAAACAAGTGATCCACTTATATGTTTAATCACTCACTCCTGGTTTGTGATGAGCTTGTGCTTAAAAATACGCAGCAAAAAAAGTAGTGTGTGAATGGGGCCTAAAACTGTATTCAACCCTATTCATGATGCAGCCTAGGTATACTCAACATACAATGCTATGGTTAAAGGGATGGCAACCAACAAATTATTCAACGCCATCACCTCCTAGCTTGTTTCACCTTACGGAACAGGCAAAAATTTACAATTCTGACCTGTGTCACTTTGTCAGGTAATATCTCTGAAACTCTACAACATCTCCGAGTAATTCTCTGAATGTTCTTTTCTTGTGATATAGGCCTTGTACACACACAATTTGCGTTTTTTTTTTAGCACTCCTAAAACCACATGTGTTTTTTTAAGAGTGCCAAAAAATGTCCCTTGTGTGTCTGAAAGGATTTGCAACATTTTTGGACTTAGTCATTTTTTCACCAAAAACGCAGGCAAAAACGCTAGCGTTAACGTAGGGTGCCTCAATGAGCCTTTTAAAAATGCTAGCATTAATGCATGCGTTAAAGCAGGTGCTTATATGTGTCCTGCGTTAACGCATGCGTTTCCCATAGGGCCCCATGTTAAAAAAACGCATGCGTTTTTGGGAGCAACCCCTGCGTTTTTTTCCAGCACCCAAAATACGCTGCATGCAGCGTTTTTTGAACTGGGGGAAAAAAACGCAAGTGGAGCTGAAAAACGCAAGTACAGTCAAATGCACCCTGCATTAACGCATCTGCGTTTTTTTTAACAGCTCAAAAAATGCAGAGAAGGTTAAAAAAGCTCATATGTGTGAACAAGGCCATAGATTGCATTTATGAAAATGTAAAAATAATTGTCAAAAATGTGAAAATATTTACATTTTAGAACTTTAGATTGTTATGCCCTTAAATCATTAATAAATCACATCTGTCCAATGTCTAATTTACATCAGCATCATTTCAATAAATCATTTTGTTAGGGAATTTCAAAGGTTAAAAGTTTATTATCAAATTCTTATTTTTCCAACAAAAAAACAAACTTGTTTTAAAGAATCCCATCATATTTGAAATAACTTTGAGGTGCTTAAGTGACAGAAAATACCCAGAATGGACAACGTTTTAAGAACTACGCCCCTTAAAGTGCTCAAAACCACATTAAAGAAGTATGTTAACCCTTTAGGTTCTTCAGAGTATTTAAAGCAAAGAGGATGGAAAAAATGAAAAGTTTATTTAGTGCAAAATTTTGCATTTTCACAAGAGTGAGAGAAGAAAATGGACCATTTGTTGTAAAATTTCAACTGAGTAAACTGATACCCCACATGTGGTGGAAAATTACAATTTGGGTGCATTGCAGAGCCTCCAAGGAGAGGAGCGCAATTTGACTTTTGAAGCACAAAATTGTCTGGAATATATAGTGAACACCAAGTCACTTTGCAGAGACCTTGATGTGCCTAAGCAGTGGAAACCCTCACAAGTGACCCCATTTTGGAAACTATACCCCTAAAGGAATTTATCTAGATGTGTGGTGAGCACTTTGAATCCACAGATGCTTTTCATAATTTTATAACATTAAAGGCCACGTTACACACACAGATATATTGGTCACAGATCTCTGGTTGCAGTGAAATCATGGACACATTGTTCTATTTTGTGGCTGTGTACAATGGAACAATGTGTCCATGATTTCACTGCAACCAGACATCTGTGACCAATATATCTGTGTGTGTAAAGTGGTCTTAAGAGGTGGAAATGAGAAAATACATTTTTCTAACAAAAATTGCCCCAAATGTTTGATTTTCACAAGGGTGAAAGAGAAAATGAACCATTCAAAGTGGGGAGCAATTTTTCTTGGGTACGAAGATACCCAATATGTGATGAGAAAACTAATGTTTGGACATACAGCAGGGCTCAGAATGAAAATAGGAATGGGATTTCACTTTTGGAGAGCAAAATGTGTTGGAAGAGATAGCAGATGCCATGTTGTGTTGCAGAGCCCCAGGTTTTCCTAAACAGTGGAAACTCCCCACAAGTGACCCCATTTTGAAAACTACACTCTTCAAGGAATTTATTTAGAGGTGTTGTGAGCACCTTGAATCTGCATGTGCTTCACAGACTTTGATAATGTTGAGCCATAGAATTTAGAATGAGCTTTATCCCCACAAATTTGATTTTCACAAGGGTAACAGGAGAATATGGACCATATTGTTTCTTGTGCAATTTGTCATGACTACACCAGTACTTCTTATGTGTTTGAAAATGATTGTTTAAGTGCACAACAAGGCTCAGAATATAATGTGAACCTTTTGACTATTTGAGTGCAAAATTGGATGGAAAGGATAGCAGATGCAATGTCACGTTTGCAGAGCCCTTGATGTGCCTAAACTGTTAAAACCCCCAACAAGTGACCATATTTTGAAAACTACATCTCTCAAGGAATCAATCTAGGGGTGTAGTGAGTATTTTTAAAGCACAGATGATTCACAGAATTGTATAACATTGGACTAGTAAATTAAAAATTCCCATATTGCTCAATAAAATGTTTTTTTTGACACCAAGTTTTTAATTTTCAAAATAGGGAGTTTGAGAAAACAAACTGTAAAATAGGTTCTGTAAATTACTCCCGAGCATGCCAATACCCCTCATGTGGTTGAAAACTACTATTGATTAACAGTGCAAAGCTCAAACGGAAATGAGCGTCATGTTGGAGTATAGATAAGGGTGCCAGGTCACACATGCAGAGCCACTGACTTGTCAGAAAAGCAGACCCCCTTGTAAATAAGCCTACCTTACAAACTACACTCCTCAATAAATTCATCTCAGGGTGCAGTAATCATATTTGAACCACATGTGCCTCACAAAATTTTATTGGGCAGTGAAGAACTAATAATTGTATTATTACTAATAAAATGTTGATTAGCTCTGAGTGTTTAATTTTCTAAGGGTGCTTTCACATCTGCGTTTTTCGTAATTCGCGGCAGATGCGGTGAAAAAACCGCATCTGCCGCGATTGCCGCATAACCGTTCCACTTGCGGCGCGGTTGCGGTTTTTTCTATGCAATGTATAGGCGTACTTGCGGCAGGTGCGGCAAGTGCGGTTTTGCACTTGCGGCAGGTGCGGCCGCGAAAAAAAACGCGGCTTACTGCGGTTTTTTTCACGGCCGCACCTGCCGCAAGTGCAAAACCGCACTTGCCGCATCTGCCGCAAGTCCCCCTATACATTGCATAGAAAAAACCGCAACCGCGCCGCAAGTGGAACGGTTATGCGGTAAACGCGGCAGATGCGGTTTTTTCACCGCATCTGCCGCGAATTACGAAAAACGCAGATGTGAAAGCACCCTAAGAGCATAAAGAAAAATCGGGCTTAACAGTTTGCTGTTCAATTTCTCCTGAGTGGTTCAATACCCTATACATAATTAGGAATTACTTTTCAGGTAAAGTGGAAAGCTAAGAAGCGATGGAGCACCATTTTGTTGTGCAGGTTTTTCTTTTTTGAGGTTGCCATGTCACATTGACAGAGCCACTGATGTGCAACCCAAGAAATTTTTAGCCCCAGATTTAAAAAAAAAAAAATATATATATATACCGTATATTTCCATTGAAAGGAGACAGACCTTAGTCAATATGCAAATAGAGTCTGTGGAGCCTCGGTTAGGAGTCTCAAACACAGGACTAGCCATATATCCCCCCAGGGAAGGACCCAGCCAAGGGGTAGCTCTTTGTAGAGAACACCATAACCACCATATTAAGTGGCCCTTTTAGTCAATATCCAGCTCTTTTATGAGTTTAGAGATATGACAAGGGAATACCAAGGCCAGGTATCCATTCACAGACAGCTGTTTCGGGGTGTTGCCCCTCATCAGTGTGGAGTAGGATTCTGGCTAGGTGGGAGCAAGGCCTAGTAGACCAACATCACAAAGCATTCACTGATCTCAGGGAGATCAAGAAAACACTGTGGGCAGCTGGCTACATTGCTCAACACAGTGAATTCCTAGGCGCATTGCCCCCTTGATAATTATGAATATGCAAATAGAGTCTGTGGAGCCTCGGTTAGGAGTCTCAAACACAGGACTACTAGGTCTACTAGACCTTGCTCCCACTAGCCAGAATCCTACTCCACACTGATGAGGGGCAACACCCCGAAACAGCTGTCTGTGAATGGATACCTGGCCTTGGTATTCCCTTGTCATATCTCTAAACTCATAAAAGAGCTGGATATTGACTAAAAGGGCCACTTAATATGGTGGTTATGGTGTTCTCTGCAAAGAGCCACCCCTTGGTTGGGTCCTTCCCTGGAGGGATATCTGGCTAGTCCTGTGTTTGAGACTCCTAACCGAGGCTCCACAGACTCTATTTGTGTGGTGCCGCTGCGACCAGGGTGGCCACAGGTAGGAACTGCAGCCAGGAGATAGTGACAGTTTGTATATCAAACACCTCCAAAACACACATCCACTGGCATAAGATCCAACCCGGAGCCTGGGACTTTAGGCAGGCAAGGGGTAGTAGGTTCAGCTATAAGTGGGTGAGGCATAGTCAAGGTAACAGACCAGTATAAGAAGGAGAAACAGGAAGTAGTCAGCCAGTAGGCAAGTGCCGAGCAGCCAAGACAATTAGGCCAGTGGGTGCTGAGCAGAACAGTAAAGACCAAGAGGAGTAGGCAAGTGCTGACAGAGTGACCAGTAAGACAGGAACAACAGAAATCAGACCGGTGCCACCGGGTCCGAGGAAGACGGTAGCGCTGACAAATTACTGACAGGACAGACTCTCCTGATGTACCTGTCAGGGGCTATCCCGACCCGCGGCGGGCTCATCCACCTGGCTGCAGCATCCATCCATCCCCCTGACAGAAGTACACTGCAGCGGTGGTCCCCTCATTGACCACAACCCGTGGGTGGCGTCACGACAAACTCCCCTGTAAATATCCCCCATTTATTGCGGAACTCGGGACATGGTCCAGACCAAGACCGCCGTGACATCCCCAGCAGTACTCCGGTCCGGTACTAAGTACCCCGTCACAGTGGGCTCCACATTTGCATATTCATAACTCCCAGGGGGCAATGCGCCTAGGAATTCACTGTGTTGAGCGCTTTAGCCAGCTGCTCACAGTGTTTCCTTGGACCGGTCTCCCTGAGATCAGTGAATGCTTTGTGATGTAGACCTTAGTCAAGACTTTTTTTTTTTGTTGACCGAGTTGAAATTTTTTTGGGAACATTTTACATATAATTTTAGATCCTGTTGTTCTGTGCTCTAAGCTTACTTTGTGATTTCCATCTAAATCTCTGAGTTGTGTGATTCAGATGTCACCTCCAAGGGATCCATTCACTAAAATGAGACAACAAAGTTACTATAGACCTCATCTGGCCTCTGTTCAGTGAAGTGTACAACACTTGTTGACCTTGTTTTTATGAAAACTTATAAAGCTTGACATTGCTAAATCAAAGGTGAAACACAATCCAAAATGATTCCCTCTATCTCATAATGGTAAATACTCTTTTGGGAGTTCTGTTTGAATCACATAGTTCAGATATTTACACGTAATCACCAGTGTAAATGCTCAGTGTAGAGTGCAGGATAAACATAAGCACAGCCTTACTTCGATGTTTGGAAGGAGGAATGAATAAATCAACAGTAAATCAAGAAATGCTGTTATTTATTATATACACTTTATTATTCCATACGTGATCATATGGCTTTATTCTTTAGGTCAGTGCTATTATAGTGATGACAGATGTATATAGCTTTTAAAGTTTGGCTACTATTACACACTAAAAAGAAGCTTATATTTATTTTATTTTTTTTAACTTACTTGACAACTTTTGAGAGCTATAATTTCTCTACATTTCTGACAACAGAGTAATGTGAGGGCTTCTTTTTTGCTGAAAAATTTGAAGTTTTATTGGTATCATTTTCAGGCATATTCCACTTTTAATCGTTTTTACTCTGATCTTTGGGAGACAGAATAAACATGAATGACCAATTTACCATGTTTATATTTTTTATGTTTTTCCCCGTTACACAATGAAAGCTACCATATTTTTTGGACTTTAAGGTTAGGATCAGAATTGTGTCTGCACTGAGCCTGCTGGATCTGTTGAAAACTTAGAATCTGGCAGGGTTAGCGCATAGCATCCATCACAAACTTCCATGCAATGTTTGGGCTGTGTTTGCAAAAACAAATGCGTTTTGTGTTTTCTGAAAATGACATGCATTCTTTCATGCGTTTTCATTGCGTTTTCCATTGAAACCAATATGTGCATTAATGCATGTGTTTCTCTGCTATTTTATGTGTTTTTGCTTTGCAAAAACGCATAGAAATGCAAACGCAACCCTCCTTAGATGTGAACTTAGCAAGAGTGAATTTCAAAACAAGGTATTCCTCTAGTCCCGAACAAATTCTTTGCAGAGTGGCAAGTACTGCAGCATATTCTGTAGGGAGGTAAGTGTGAAAACCCTTGACGTTGGGTAATGAGATAACATATTTGTGGTCAAAATATCTGCCAATACCTCACATTATTATTATTTATATTTGATATTTATTTGTTTTGCATATTCTTTCATTCAGCAGTATGCATCCAGACCCATTAGGGTGTCTGTCCTCTGCGGTGCATTTATATAGTGTTGGGCAGCCCACCTGATCTAATAGTAAGGGCATCACTAATAGGCTGTAAGCCAAACACTTTGCCCTAAACATATCAGTGTGACTGGTGCCCTAGGTAAACCTCATTTATGTGAATGTTTAATACCAGCAATCACCCCCTCCATGATATGATAGGTTGAAAGTGGTTGTCTTATCGGTATTTGTTCTCATACAAGTCAATGGGTGTGTGTAAAATATTGCACTGCACCTGGATGACATCCAAGTGCAGTGTGATATACACTGAGACAGACAATGGAGGAGATGGAAAGATTAACCTGGTCTTCTCCATAGCTGTGATCTGATGACAGGATCGAATCACACTGCCTGACACTCGGCTCACGGTCAGAGCAGGGCCTGAGATGAGCGTCATTAGCATATGGCATCCGATTCTCACACATCGGATGCCATACATTGGTTGAACCCTGGCCTTTAGCTTACAATCTTAGCTCCGACTTTGGCTAGGTCACTGGATCCAACCAACTTTAGTGCCACAGGGCTCAATAAATGCTGCAGTAAGATTAGAAAACCCAAAGTTTTGGTCTGCAGCCCTACAATCATGATAAATTATAATACTGATATACTCGCTACAAACAACACATACTAATGAGTTATTTTTTAGTGCACATATTAATCAAATTGTGGGAGCCTATGCAAAGGTTTGGAGAACTGTATCAAATGGTCCTGATAAATATAATCACCAAATGTGATGTTAGTCTAAGGCCTAAGTAATTTATAGGAAGCAACACTTAGGCTAGGGTCACACTTGCGGTGTGACCCTAGCATGATTCAAGCTCTAAATACTTAGAAACCTTCCCTGGAGCACATAGCGTTAACACTATGCGCTGTCAGGCAATAGAGCCCATAGTAACCTGCTGTTTATCTTAGCAGCCGGCCACACACAAAGCCCCAGGAAATGTCCTTTTAAATAGTGCACAGGAAAATGCTTCCGGACACGTTTCCTGTGCGCTGTTGTAAAGCGCACTTCCTGGACCTTTGAGTGTGGCTGGTTGGCAATGTAAACAGCGGGTTCCTATAGGCTCCTTTGTCTGGCAGCGCGTAGCGTTAACGCTATGCGCTGAGGGGGAAATTTCGAAGTATTTAATGCTTGCATCAGGATAGGGTCACAACGCAAGTGTGACCCTAGCCTTAGGCTATTCGGTGAAGTATTTAACTACATGCGTTTAAAAATGCATTTACTTATACAAATGTAATTTAGTCTTGATTAAATTCCCTTTACATTCATTTCACTTTCACATTACTATCAATAATGTTGCAAATCTACCTATGTACTGAAATGAGTACATGCATGTAGGAGAAGGCAAGAAATATGCCATATAAGAGTTCATGGTTTGGGTCTTGTATGTCTACCTACCCAGGAGCAATATTGAACTTCCATATGGTCATTGTTTCATGCAGAAGCCTTTAGAAGTTTTATTTCTGTATAGGACATAACAAATTACTCTTTCTCTCTGTATATGTAAGTATATATTTATATAATCAAGCCTTTGTTACATAAAACATCCTTTACTGATTTGTCTAAAAAGCATTGTTCAAAAAACACATTCAGTACACGTGTTTCAATATACATGGAAGCTGGCAGGTCACATGCACCACAACATGTAACATCATTAAGTATGCTGGACCATATATCTGACAATGACCAAGAAAAAATCTGGACGTTTCCTCCAAGCATTCCTTGTACTAGTACTGCTTTTCAGGAGTTATGACAGTATGCTGACATGTCAAGTTTAGAATTTAAAAGCTCCTTTCTCACCTAGACAATCCCATATGCTTGAAAGCTTAGAAAAAGTAAACCTTCTTAAAATATGCAACACTATTTATTGTTGCAGACAATAACTATCAGGATTTTGCTATACTTATTACACATATGAAATTGAGATTAACACATTTTTACTATGTGAGCAAAGTGGCTATAATTAAGTTGGACTTTAAATTGAATATCTTATTTCTTTAGGGCCTGGGCTTTAAAAATGTGTTCTGGGCCGATGTGAAAGGAGCAACCAAACTAGAAGTAGCCACAATCCCCAAATGTCTATAGCGATAAAAGGATAATCAGCACAACCCAAAAAAGAAAAATATAGGTCCAGACGTTTACGTTGTGCAAAAAAGCACAAAATAGTATTCTCTCATCATCATAAATTGTTATAATAAGTTACTTTTTGGCTAATTAATTGTTATTAATAGTTATTAATAATTTTTTCTGGTCTCAGAAACTGTTCTTGAGAATTTTGTTTAATTCTATTATTTACTGAAGTGGTTGTCTTATGCCTTTATCAGTGGGGCCTTCTGCATTCTGCTAGTTCATTTCTTAGTATGCCTTAGTATGACTTATGAATGTTTTTGGTGAGTTTCTTTTTTAAAATATATCCTTTTCTGTTAATTATTTTGAATATAGCGTAGTGACTTGTAAATGTGAAGACCCTTGACGTTGGGTTACGAGATAACATGTTTGTGGTCATAATATCTACCAATACCTCACATTATTATTATTTATATTTGATATCTTTTTTTTGCATATTCATTCATTCAGCAGTATGCAGCCAGGCCCATTAGGGTGTCTGTTCTCTGCGGTGCATTTATATAGTGTTGGGCAGCCCACCTGATCTAATAGTATGGGCATCACTAATAGGCTGTAAGCCAGACACTTTGCACTACACATGCCTGTGTGACTGGTGCCCTAGGTAAACCTCATTTATGTAAATGATTAATACAAGCAAACACCCCCTCCATGATATGGTAGGTTGAGAGTGATTGTCTTATCGGTATTTTGCACTCATACAAGTCAATGGGTGTGTGTAAAATATTGCACTGCACCTGGATGACATCCAAGTACAGTGTGATATACACTGAGGCAGACAATGGAGGAGATGGAAAGATTAACCTGGCCCTCTCCCTCACAGCTGTAATCTCATGAAAGGATTGAATTACAGTTGCCTGACACTAAAATATTGCACTGCACCTGGATGACATCCAAGTACAGTGTGATATACACTGAGGCAGACAATGGAGGAGATGGAAAGATTAATCTGGCCCTCTCCTTCACAGCTGTAATCTCACGAAAGGATTGAATTACAGTTGCCTGACACTAAAATATTGCACTGCACCTGGATGACATCCAAGTACAGTGTGATATACACTGAGGCAGACAATGGAGGAGATGGAAAGATTAACCTGGCCCTCTCCTTCACAGCTGTAATCTCATGAAAGGATTGAATTACAGTTGCCTGACACTAGGCTCACGCTCTGAGCAGGGCCTGAGCTGAAGATCATTAACATATTGCATCCGATTCTCACATATCGGATGCCATACATTGGTGGAACTCTGGCCTTAAGCTTACAATTTTAGCTCAGATGTTGGCAAGGTCACTGCATACAATAAACTTTAGTGCCACAGGGCTCAATCAATGCTGCAGCAACATTAGACAACCCACATTTTTGGTCTGCAGCCCTACAATCATGATAAATTATAATACCAATATACTTACTACAAGCTACACATACTAATGAGTTATTTTTAGTGCACATATTAATCAAATTGTGGGAGCCTATGCAAATGTTTGGAGAACTCTATCAAATGGTCCTGATGAAGATATTCACCAAATGTGATGTTAGTCTAAGGCCTAAGCAACTTATAGGAAGCAGCACTTAGGCTATTCGGAGAAGTATTTAACTACATGTGTTCAAAAACGTATATACTTATACAAATGTACTTTAGTCTTGATTAAATTCCCTTTAAATTAATTTCACTTTCACTTTACTATCAATAATGTTGCAAATCTACTTATGTACTGAAATGAGTATATGGATGCAGGAAAAGGAAAGAAATATGCCATATAAGAGTTCATAGTTTGGGTCTTGTATGTCTACTTATCCAGGAGCCATATTGGACTTCCATATGGTCATCGTTTCATGCAGAAGCCTTTAGAAGTTTTATTTCCGTATAGGACATAACAAATTTCTCTTTCTCTATATATATATGTAAGTAGTCTCCAGAGAAGCTTTTCTTCCAATGAAGAATGTCTCTATGCACACAGAGTCTAAAGGATGGCGGCCCTACATGGAGGCTCTACAACTTCATACTAAGGAGATGTGTGGCATTTACGAACAGCCCTACCTGCTCTACACACAATCTTGCCCTATGTATAAATCAACTTCTGGTATCAGTTAGAGAAAATCTGCTGGGTATGTATTGAAATCTTTAAAAAGGTCATCCATGATTTTTTTCCACTATGTGCCTAAAAAGTAACAGATAGTTGTTAACATAGGCTAATTACTTGCCTGCTGTTCCCCTATAGCCATCACAGTACAACCCTTCGCAACAATTCTGGGACTCCATTTAAGCAGAGCAACTCTTCTTCTTCTGGCCTGCTCTGTCAACATGGTGTGAGTGCTAGTGTTATGCTGATTGACAGCCAGCTTCCTGCAGTTGTTTTCAAGGAGCCAGCTGTCAATCAGCATAGCATTAGCAATCACACCCCATTGACAAAGCAGCCTGGAAAAGACCTGATGTCAGCAGAGATCATCGCTGGGCACAACAGGCAGATAGTTGGAAACTACCTGCCATGTTGGTGATTAGATACATTGAAAAAAGTGCCTACTCACACCTTTAAGAAATATCCTCACTCATTCAAATTGATTGCTCACTTTAACTACCGTATATACTCGCGTATAAGCCGAGTTTTTCAGCCCAAAAATTGGGCTGAAAAGTCCCCCCCTCGGCTTATACGCGAGTCATATGGCCCCCCTCAAAGTTTGGCGCCCCCACCTCAGTTTCTGGGCCCCCCCGCATGCAGCGCTGCACATATACATTACGTGTCTAGCAGCTGTTACCCTCCGGTGGCAGATCGCGGCTCCCGGCTCCGGGCTCCATCTTCCTCTCTGTCTTCCTGGTTGTCATGTGACCGGCGCGATGACGTCATCGCGCCGGTCACAAAGCAGGAAGACAGCGAGGAAGATGGAGCCCGGAGCCGGGAGCCGCGATCTGCCACCGGAGGGTAACAGCTGCTAGACAGGTAATGTATATGTGCAGCGCTGCATGCGGGGGGGCCCAGAAACTGAGGTGGGGGCGCCAAATTATGAGGGGGGCCCTGCTGGGGCCCTGTATACTACCACTGGGGCTATATACTACCACTGGGGCTATATACTACCACTGGGGCTGTATATATACTACCACTGGGGCTATATACTACCACTGGGGCTGTATACTACTACTGGGGCTATATACTACCACTGGGGCTATATACTACCACTGGGGCTATATACTACCACTGGGGCTGTATATATACTACCACTGGGGCTATATACTACCACTGGGGCTGTATACTACTACTGGGGCTATATACTACCATTGGGGCTATATACTACCACTGGGGCTGTATGTATACTACCACTGGGGCTATATACTACCACTGGGGCTGTATACTACCACTGGGGCTGTATACTACTACTGGGGCTATATACTACCATTGGGGCTATATACTACCACTGGGGCTGTATGTATACTACCACTGGGGCTATATACTTCCACTGGGGCTGTATACTACTACTGGGGCTATATACTACCACTGGGGCTATATACTACCACTGGGGCTGTATGTATACTACCACTGGGGCTATATACTACCACTGGGGCTGTATACTACCACTGGGGCTATATACTACCACTGGGGCTGTATACTACCACTGGGGCTGTATATATACTACCACTGGGGCTATATACTACCACTGGGGCTGTATACTACTACTGGGGCTATATACTACCACTGGGGCTATATACTACCACTGAGGCTATATACTACCACTGGGGCTGTATATATACTACCACTGGGGCTATATACTACCACTGGGGCTGTATATACTACTGGGGCTGCGTGTATACTACCACTGGGGCTGTATATATACTACCACTGGGGCTATATACTACCACTGGGGCTGTATACTACTACTGGGGCTATATACTACCACTGGGGCTATATACTACCACTTTGGCTATATACTACCACTGGGGCTGTATATATACTACCACTGGGGCTATATACTACCACTGGGGCTGTATACTACTACTGGGGCTATATACTACCATTGGGGCTATATACTACCACTGGGGCTGTATGTATACTACCACTGGGGCTATATACTACCACTGGGGCTGTATACTACCACTGGGGCTGTATACTACTACTGGGGCTATATACTACCATTGGGGCTATATAGTACCACTGGGGCTGTATGTATACTACCACTGGGGCTATATACTACCACTGGGGCTGTATACTACTACTGGGGCTATATACTACCACTGGGGCTATATACTACCACTGGGGCTATATACTACCACTGGGGCTGTATATATACTACCACTGGGGCTATATACTACCACTGGGGCTGTATATACTACTGGGGCTGCGTGTATACTACCACTGGGGCTGCTGCTGTATACTACCACTGGGGCTGCTGCTGTATACTACCACTGGGGCTGCTGCTGTATACTACCACTGGGGCTGCTGTATATACCTCTGGGGCTGCTGTATACTACCACTGGGGCTGCTGCTGTATATACCACTGGGGCTGCTGCTGTAACACTGCTGGGGCCTGTATATACCACTGGGGAGGCTGCTGTATACCACACTGCTGGGGGCTGTATACCTGTGCTGGGGTCCACCCTCGGCTTATACACGAGTCAATAAATTTTCCCAGGTTTTGGGGGCAAAAGTAGGGGGGTCGGCTTATACACGGGTCGGCTTATACACGAGTATATACGGTATGTAGCATTATAGTATATTCCACAAGACAATGTCAATTAATAAGTGTGCATGGACGTATTATAGGTGATGTTAGTAGAATTTCCAAGACTTGATATAAATAAAAACAAAATAGGCTTTTTTAATTTGTAGTAGTAGTGAAGTAGAAAATTAGACATTTACAAAGTTGAAAATAAAGTTTAAAACTGCATTAGGAAAACAGGGTGATCTAATAAATGGTGTATTTCTAGAATAATTAAACTACATTTCATTTATGTGATGATGAAATATAGTTTTTATTTTCACAAATGCTGTGCAGAGCACGCTCTTTATGGATAATATGTTTTTCGGGCCTATATCCATCATATTAAATACGAAAATCAATTTGCACTAACCTGTAAATTACAAAGAGCTGAATTTTTTTTATTCTTCACTCTAGGATTAAATAATAAGTTTAAATTGTATAAAATACTTTATGCAAATTTTTCTAACTTGCTTATATTAAAAGTTGAGAACTATGAAAAGGAGCTAAAAGTGAACACACAAAATATTTGACTGAATATGAAAAAATATGATTGTTAGGCTAGGGTCACACTTGCGTTTTTTTTTTTTTGAAAACCTTTTAAAAAGCTCAAAACCGGAGCAGGAAACGCTCCTCATAGGAGCCTATTATAAAAACCATGAACAATCATGCAGGCTGCAGTTTTTGAAGCGGTTCTGTGCCCCGCAATGCGGTAACCACATTGCTCAGGATACGTAATCATGAGCAATGCGGTAACCGCATATACTTTGCTTGTCCCGGCTGCCGCCAAGATAAGCAAAGTGTTATCAGTGTTTAAAAAGAATAAATATTAATAATAATTGTGGCCATAATGTCTCTAGGGGGTGCCCCCCCCCAGAGACATACCACCCACTCATGTGCGCATATAATGAGTTAATTGCTGATGTACAGTAGCCGGCTCCTGTCAGCTCTGTACATTTTTATGAATGAAGCTGCCAGCTCCACTGTGAGCAGCGCGCATACTATACCTAATGTACTTAGAGTATGTGAGCTGTCTGAGGTCCTGAAGGCTCTTACAATACATCTATGGCGCTGCACAGCCCATAGATCTACTGTAAATGCCTGCAGGACCCTGGGCAGCACACATACTATACGTACATTAGGTATAGTATGGGCGCTGCTCACAGTGGAGCTGGCAGCTTCATTCGTAAAAATGTACAGAGCTGACAGGAGCCGGCTACTATACATCAGCAATATCATGCCCACCTGAGTGGGTGGTATGTCTCTAGGGGGGCACCCCCTAGAGACATTATGGCCACAATTATTATTAATATTTTTTTTTTTTTAACAGAGCTAACAGCTTTCTCATCCCTGCAGCAGCAGGGATGAGCTAACTGTACGGTAACCGGATTGCTCAGGATTACTCATCCTGAGCAATCCGGTTACTGCATTGCGGTTCCCTCCACACATTTTTGTTGAAAAATGTGTGGAACTTCAATTGCGTTCACCACATCCGGATCTGAATGCGGAGAACGCAATTCTATTTTAAAGTGTGACCCTAGCCTTCATTGAGAGCCCACATTTCGGGCTCAATGTATATCCTTTTGCATTAATGGGGCTGTTCACACTTGAAGTTAAAGTCTACAGTCACTGAATGTAACTGCAGACTTGTGAATCCATACAGTGTGCAGTGAGCGCGGTAAAAATTCTCTCGCGGAAATGGGCAGGTGTGTGAATACAAGTATGCAATTTGCATACATGCAGTCACGTACTGACTAGATGTGTGCAGCCTCACACAATTCAAGTGAATTTAGAGAGGCAGAACATGTTTAGTGATAGGCATTGTTCACACACAATTTGCGTTTTTTTTAGCACTCCTAAAACCACATGCGTTTTTTTTAAGAGTGCCAAAAAATGTTCCTTGTGTGTCTGAAAGCTTTAAAAATGTTTTTGGACTTAGTCACTTTTTCACCAAATAACCAAAAACGCATGGAAAAAAAAGAAATTTTTTTTGACCAGGTGGAATTTTTTTTTTTGTTTTCTTGTTGACCATTTGGGGGTTGGGGGGTGCTGTCAGTATTTTTTTTTATTTTCTTGCTGACCAAGGGGTGGGGGTGCTGTCGGAATTTTTTTTTTTCAAGCAGTTGATGTCCTGTTTCCAATAACGCTAGCGTTCACACATGTGCCTGTATTTGACCTGCGTTAACGCATGCATTTCCCACAGGGCCCCGTGCAGCGTTTTTTGGACTGGGGGAAAAAAACTCAAATGGAGCTGAAAAACGCATGTACACTCATATGTACCCTGCGTTAACGCACCTGCGTTTTATTTAACACACCAAAAAATGCAGAGATGGTAAAAAAAAAACGCATGTGTGTGAACATGGCCATAATTAGTGATGAGTTAGTAGGAAAATATTTGCACTTGCTATATTCATAACGAGTCGATTTTAATACTCGCATATTTGTCCGAATAGCGAGTCAAATGTTAGTCAATTAGTGATAGGCTCCACCCACACACATCCGGCTATAAACAGGGACAGGGCAGGAGAGTGGGCTTTTTTTAAATTTCAATGTCTAAAACACCCCAGATAGATCCTAATATTAAATTTGCTCCCACTGAGGTGCCAGCTCCCATTGTATACTGAAGGGAGCTGTCAAAATGTGTCAGATCAATAACGATCGACACATCACTCAGGAGCCCTGCGACACTCACCGACTAATGAGTATCGCGAATACCGTACTATTAGTGCGAGTAGTGAATGGTAACGATTACACTCGCTCATGACTAGTTATAATTTGACTTGAAGAATTTAAACCACATACTGTAGACTTATCACATTGCATACTGTGTGTTCTGGGAAGACTCATAAGTCTTCAGTTTCATCGACTAAATGTAGACCTGAGCCCCAAGTCTGGACAATCCCTTTAAATTTAGCATATGCTATAGCCATAATTGTAAACATTTGAAGGTAAAGCTTGTACAGTATCTCACAAATGTTTATACACCCTTCAAATTTTTCAAATTTTTTAAAATACTTTTCCATAAGACAACACTAGACTTTAAATGTAAATGTAAAATAGTAACTTAGTTACCATACATAGTGCCCACTATGCACATTTATAATGGATTTTATCACATTTTTAATTGTTGGTATGGTGCGGATTTGTCACAAATCCATAGCTCAGTAAAGCGTAATCAAGTTTATGTAAAATCAATACCTGTGCACATGCTGCTGATGGTAATAGTGCGGTTTTTATTGTGGGATAATAAGCAGCATGTCAATTATTGCTGCGTATATTACCATAAAAACGTACAATTTTTCCATGCATTCTATAGTTCTGCTAAATATTTTCTGGTTCTCTCTCTCTCTCCCTCTCTCTCTTTTCTTCCAGACATGTATGTATTAGTCTGGAAGAGAAGTCACCACAAAAAAAACACACAAAAACTGCACCATCGGCACATACCTGTTTGTGCTGTGTTCTTTTTAAAGCAGGTGCAGATCTTTAAAGACAAAAATCTGCACCACAAGTTTCTAGTCGGCACATAGCCTTATAGCTTGTATAACTGTAAATTTGGTGTGCACTGTAAATAACACACAGCCATTAATGTCAAAGCCGTTGGTAACAAACGACAATGGTAGCAGGGATGTAATGTGTGACACTACACTGTCCACTTTTATGGGAGCAGTTATGTAATATGTCCATCCACTTCTATGGGAGCAGTAGTGTAAAGTGATAGGCACTAGATACATGTCTCTGGGTTGAATTATAGTTGATGGCCATTAGATACATGGCTCTGGGAGTATGAAACATTATCAACATTAGATTCAGGTCTCTAGAGCTTACCATGCATGAACAGTATTAGATATATGGTTCTGGGCCTATCATGCATCATCCGAATTAGATCCATGGCTCTGAGAGTATCACACATGATCAGTATTAGATACATGACTCTGGGTGGTGTAACAGATGGTAGGCATTAGATCCAGGGCTCTGGGGATTATCACAGATGATCAGCATTAGATACATTGCTGCAATAATACTAGTCACCACACAAACTGAACACAGTGCGTGGTCACAGGGGTGAAGTGAAGCTCGCCGAGTAAGTGCGGTATTCAAAAAAACAGCGCTGACCTTCTACCACAGCTGTCACCTTGATAGCCCAGGAGGCATGCCCAAGGCACAGCTGGTGGCAGCCACAATGCATGAGATGTGGTTGCACACCAACCACAGTCTCCAATGCATAGGAACTGCCTCTTTTGAGGTGTGTGTCCTACTCAGACGCTTACACACCAGCTAATGCAAAAAGCAGTCCCTAGTGGTTGCAAAAAAATAATAAATAAAAATCAATTACATTTGTGCATTTAATCAAGTATTAAGAATAATTGATTATGTAATCAATAATTTTTAATATAAAAGATTGTGGCACCTTCTATTTCTATAGTTACTAAATAAAGCTGTGAGCATTAGAGATATGAGCAGCCGCCAATAAAGTGCCAATCCATGGTATTAGTAACCCCTTTTTTTAACTAAAACATTGGACAATTGCAAAGCAAATATTTTTGACATAGGTAATAACTACTTCTGTATTATCCAATGTCAGAAGAAAGGTCAGGGTGCATTAATGATAGACTTTTTGGTACCCGAGCTTTAGAATCCAATATAATTGCAGCTTCTGCACTTATGAAGGGTAGATTCAATATTTTACTACAGGGAAAAATTGGTGTTGAAAATTGGAGTAAACCTTAGTCTCATTAGAAGACTGGGGTTGACATTCACTGTATTGAATGATAGCAGCTCATATAGCATAAACCCTGAAGTATACCTCTCACAACCTTATCTTAATTTAACCTTACCCTTCCTCAAAACTAAAGAAAATGAAAGCAGACTTTACTTATGATGCTCCTTCTTAAGAAATTAAAGTTCATAATATAAAATTGTATATTAGTAAAATACCAGATCTTTAATATTAGGTCACAACTTGATTATTCTCCTTCATTGAAAAGAAGCTGCATGATTCTTGCCCTGCACTATGAATAAAGCCAATAATTATAATTATATTTTATAGTGAAGGTTTATGACCTGACAATCAACAGTTCAAATAATTGTTATTATCCTGAATCACCAGACTTTCAATGGTGAATTTTCTTATCTATCAATCCAACATTTCACAGAGACCTGCCATGAGCTGACATACTGATAGCAGCTTTAGTTCTCCTTGTTCAGTCTTCTGTCATCAGTCTTGCTACACAGATCATCAGTCCTCAGATCAGCGCAGGAGAGACAAAGGAAGTGCGGGAAAGAAACAGGAACCTCTGTTCTGTGTGACCTGCTAGAATAGTTCTGGTTGTGCATGAAAGCTCCTGTCAGGAAATATTTACTTCTGATATTTTGTGTCTTTGGACATTTCAAAGTGAGACAAAATTTTTTTCAGAAAATATATAAATAGAAAATACTGGATTAAAATGAAAAAAATAATATAACGCCTTTGTATTCAAGTGTTGTTACCAGAAACTCTGTCAACACAGAATGACTGCTCAAACCAACAGGCTCTTTGTGGATAAGGCTGCTTTCACATTGCGATTTTCTGGGATCCGTGGCTGTCCGTTGTTAAACGACAGCCACAGGTCTGATTTGGCCCCCATGTGTCCCTATGGGTAACGGATCTAATCAGATTTGGCCTTACTGCCATCCCATTTGTGTCAGATCCGATTCTGTCTGATTTTTTGCTGTACCCAAAATCGAAGACTGTTCCGATTTTGGGCACAGTGAACCGAATCGGACAGAATCTGATCCGACATGATCTGCGCCAATTAACATGGGGGTCTATGGAGCACGGGTCCGAGAAAACAGCTGAGTGTTTCTCGGACCCGATTTTTGTGTACTGAGCATGTTCAGTACACAAACTGCTCTTTACAATCTAATTTCACTTCAGCAATGTATATGCATACATTGCGGAAGTGAAATTAAGTAAAAGCAAGTGTTTAAAATAAAAAATATATATGCTTACCTCTCCAGCGTGTCTCCCGATGTTGTCATCTATCTTCCACGGTTTGAGGACCTAGCTAGGTGGGGCTAACCGATCAGCGGATCGGTCACATGACCGGTTACTGCGGTAACTGCGATCATGTGACCGATCAGCTGCTCAGGTAGCCCCACCTCCCCAGGTCCTTCAACCCTCAGGAGCTAGATGGAGCGCATCGGGGGCTAGCTGGAGAGCTGTGCATATATATTTTTTTTATTTTTAACACTTGCTTTTACTTAATTTCACTTTTGCAATGTGGAAGTGAAAGTGCCTTGCTTGCCTAATCCCAGCTCTTTCTGTGTCCAGGTCCATGAAAATCACAAACCCGGACACAGAAATAGCACCAGGAGGCACACATGCAATACTGTTCTTTACTGTCTGTGGGGTCCTGCAAAATTTAGGATCCCCATAGACAGGAAAAAATCACAATGTGAAAGCAGCCTAATCATTTTAATACACCTTCCCAACTGCTTGCTTCCCTTTTATCTTCACCCTCTTTAATGACCTTTTAGATTAGTTGTAGTTGCATTATTGGGGTAAGTGTGATTGGCTGGCCACTTCTAGGGCGGGTCACCATAATTCATTTTTTTCGCCATTTTTGGATAATGGCTTGCAATGTAGTTTGTTGGAGTGCCAAAGGTTTAGAAATGGCTTTATAACCTTTCCAAGACAGATATTGATCAATTGCTTTGTTTCTCATTTGTTTCTGAATTTCTTTGGATCCTGGCATGATGTCAAGCTTTTGAGAAACCTTTGGTCTACTTCACTTTGTCAGGCAGGTCCTATTTAATTAATTTCTTGATTGAGAACAGGTGTGACAGTAAGGTCTAGGTGTTGCTAGGAAAACTGAACTCAACTTCCCAAAGATGTGATGAATTACAGTTAATTTATATTTTAACCCCTTCTCAACCCTTGATGCCATGAAGGCGTCATGAAAGTTGGCACGTTCCCGACCTTTGACGCCACATCATCATGATGGATGGATTGCATTCCTGCAGGCCAGGTTACCAGGGTCGATGAAATGTCACCCAACCTGTAGGTACATGAGTACCTCTAGTTTACCCCAGAGGGGTGGCTTTGACCCCCCATTGCTACAATCGCTTTGATTGGCTGTTAAAAGTGAATTAGTCAATCGGAGTAACTGTAATATTTCACCAATGAAACTTGGTGAAATATTGCAATCCAGCCATGGCCGGTGCTACAGTAATCTCTTTGTCACCTCCCACATCTGATTAGAGCTGGCGTCCATGTGATGCTATCCCTCCAATCAGATGTGGAGGGGTGGCGTAATGTGAGCCCTCCCTCCCAAGCCTCATCCCTTGTGTGGACCAAAGGCTGAAGAGGGAGGAGCCCAATGTGTCGCCCCCTGCCCACTGATCCCTCCCCGCTACCCTAGTACCCTGTGATTAGAGTGCCACCGCCGGCTACTGCATGCATCCCCCGTGCTATCCAATCACCCCCTGTCTCCCACTGCATAGGCGGCAGGCAGGGGATGATTGGATGGCAATGGGGATGCTGCAGAAGCTGAAAGCAGCAGAATCGCCGGGTACGGGGGAGCGGGGAATGATTGGCGGAGAGAGATCGGCGGGCAATGCATTTATGCCGGCACTGTACTGAAGTGTCTCAGCCGCAGTTCATATACGACAAGTAGCAGCCAATTAGACACCATCAGCCACTAGTGTCTGATTGGCTGCTGCTTGGTGTACATGTACAGTGGTGTTCAAAAGTCCTGCATAGGCGTGAAGAAAACTATATATTTCATACTTCTGCATCTCTACAGTGAAACTGGTGGAACATATATGTTTTTGTAATCCCTCATTGTATGCCATACTAATTTTTGAATGTCCCAAGTGTATAAATTATTATGGTATGCGCATTTTTGATAATTTTTTTTACAGCATAACCATACCTACACCAGTACAGTGTGTAGAATGGTGAGCAGGTTTCTAAGTTCATTAACTTCCAATGCAAGTTCACACAGACTTAAATTTTACTTTTTAAGATTTATTATTTTTTATTTAATTCAGATTCCTGGAAAGTGCCTTTTGAGTGCAACTTTAGCTCTAATACTTTATTGGCCAGCCTTTGCTCTTGAGCACCAACTTGCATCTCTTTGGCATTGAGTGAACAAGCTTCTGCAGATGTTCACGAGTGATGATGTGGTTCCAGGCCTGTATCAGTGCCTCAATCAACTCTCTCTTGGTCCTTGGCTGTTTTTTAGCTATCACTATTGATACCTTGTGCCACAAATTTTCAATTGGATTGAGGTCCGGGGACTGGGCTGGCCAGTCAATAGTAGCCTCCTTGTTCTTTTTTTTCTATTCCGTTACTGTCTTAGCTCTGTGACAAGGAGAATTATCATCCTGGAAGATATAATCCCCTGAAAACAGGTGTTGAGCAGAAGGCAGCATTTTCTTATTAAGGATGTCTATGTATTTTTTTGCATTATCCATACCCTCCACACTATGAAGCCTTCCAACACCATTGGCTGCCATACAGCCCCAGACCATTACTTTCATTGAATGTTTCAGAGAGAAGTTCAAACACTCTGGCTTGTACTCTTCATGTGGAAACCTTCTCCCATAAGATATTTGCAGAAAGTAGCGGCACACGGATTGGATCCAAAAATTTCCGGCGTTTAGCCCGTGGAAGAGGAGTACCTCGAAACGGTCCGTTGCACCTTCAGCACCCCCCCCTCCCTGCACCACCTGTAACTTGATGCACAAATAAACGCCGGAAATTTTTGGATCCAATCCGTGTGCCGCTACTTTCTGCAAATATCAAGAGTTTTTCTCCAGCAGAGCACCGGATCCCAGACACCGCCGTTATCTGCAAAGAATCTGCAGCAGGTTAGTGCCCGGTTCACTTCTCCCAATAATTGCCGTTCTTCTCCCATAAGACTTGCCATCATTTCCTAAAATGCAAAAAGTGCTTTCATCACTAAATAGCACTTTTTCCCACTCCTCTTTCCTCCATTTTGAATATTTCAATGCCCACAGTTTTCGCCTTTGTTTTTGTATGGCTGTCATCAGTGGCTTCTTCCGGGCCTTGCACCCTCTCAATCCGGCTTCCAAACATCTCTTCCTAACAGTTGATGTTGCTACCTCAATATTGCACTTTTCTTGCCATTCTCGCAGAAGCTGAGGAGAGGTGAGCTTTCGGTTGGCAAGGGATGTTCTTATCAGTACTCTATCCTCCCTTTTAGTTGACTTTCTGGGCCGACCAGATCTGGGCCGGTCCTGGGTAATTCCAAGCTGCATATTTTTCTCCTAAATTCTTATGACTGTACTCTGATTACAGCCGACCTTCCTTGCGATCTGGGAGCCAGTATAACCCTCTTCATGTAGCACCACAACTCGCACACGATCCTCCGCTGACAAAAATCTGAAGGCTCCCATCATAAAGCTCTACAGTATGATTCACTAGATAGACCAACAGATAAAACAAACAAACAAAGCAGCAGATGTGATGCATTGTAATGGAATGTGATTGGCTGCCATATCCCGGTTATGATTGGTCACAAGAACCTCATCTGTGATTGGCTAATTTTGGATCTGAAGCTGTACAATATTTAGATGTGCTTTCAATTCCCATATTGTTGCAATAATTTCAGGCAAAACTGCTTCAAAAGCTAAAAATATTACAGGGAGAGAATGCAAAATTGTATTCTGAACAAAACCATATATAATATGTCATATTAGCATCGAAGATATGCAACAGAAAATGTTTAAAACTTGAAAAATCTATTTACCCTATGCTGGACTTTTGAACACCACTGTACTGTGGCTGAGACACCTCAGTACAGTGCCGGCATAAATGCATTGCCCGCCAATCGCTCCCTACCGATCACTCCCTGCTCCCCCCGCATCCTGTAATTCTGCTGCTGCCAGCTTCTGCAGCATTGCCCGTGCCATCCGATCACCCCTGGGTGACAGGGGATGATTGGTTGGCACGGGGGATGCTACAGAAGCCAGCGGTGGCATCGTAATCGCAGGATATGGGGGAAGCGGGGAATGACCAGCGGGCAATGCATTTTTGCTGGCGCTGTACTGAGGTGTTTCAGCTGCAGTACATGTAGGCCTAGCAGTGGCCAATCAGACATTAGCAGCTTCTGGCATCTGATCGGCAGCTGCTTGTCATATATGTACTGCGGCTGAGATACTTCAATACGGCGCCGACATAAGTGCATTACCCACCACTCACACCCCGCTCACACCCGCAGCAGCTGTATGAGTGTATGTGAGTGTGTGTGTGAGTTTGTGTGTGTGTATGTGTGTGTATGAGAGTGTTTGAGTGTATGTGAGTGTGTGTGTGTGAGTGAGTGAGTGTGTGAATGTAAGTGAGTGTGTAAGTGAGTGAGTGTATATAAGTGTATGTGTGTGAGTGTGCATGTGTGTGTGTGAGTGTGTGTGTGAGTCGTGTGTGAGTGAGTGTGTGTGAGTGTGTGTGAGTGAGTGTGAGTGAGTGTGCGTGAGTAAGTGTGAGTGAGTGTGAGTGAGTGTGTGTGTGAGTGTGTGTGTGTGAGTGTGAGTGCATGTGATTGTGTGTGATTGTGAGTGAGTGTGTGTGAGTGGGTAAGTGTGTGAGTGTGTGTGTGAGTGTGTGAGTGAGTGTGTGAGTGTGTAAGTGTGAGTATGTGAGTGAGTGTTGTGGAGACCCGGGGGTCAGTGGGCGCTCTCGTCCGCAGGCCCAGCCACCTTTACAAAGACAGCGTGGACCAGGGCTCATCCCCAACTGAACGCCCGAGCTCCTTAACCGTGGGCGGAACACTATTCAGACAACACAGGGTGAGGGAATCACAATATCAAGGCTTTATTGGATCCCCAAACAGTTAACAGCATATAACGCATAACCAAGCATAACACATAATGTAACAGGCAACAGAGTCTCACCCTTCCGCTGGCTCACCAGGCTTTAGAATGTAGCACGGCAAAGTCTGTAGCCAGGTGACTGTATCGTCCCAACCTGGGTTGCTTCCTTATCCTTATGTATCTTGTGCAGTCTTTATCACAGTCGTATCCGCTAATCCGATGCTGAAGTCCTTGTGGTTCTTTTAGTCCGTGTTCTGATCCCCTTGGTCGGCACCGAAATGCCTAGGCCTGGGGTTATGGCTCGCTAATCGGATCCGAAGACCCTTGATTAGCTGCCTGTATCCAATCCAGTGACCTCTAGCCGGGACCGAAAATCCCTAGACTGAGGCCACTAGACAGAATCTAACTCCAATCTTCAATCTCCAAACTTCTGGTCAAAGTGAACAGTCCTCCTTATATACCCTCAGCCCTCATTGTAGGATATTGGCGACGTCATGATTGGTGCAATAACACAGTCTTTTCATTGGCTGAACTCCAATCCTCATTTAACATATTTTAGTCCTATTGCAATCCAAATGCTGATCCAATTGCTAGCAGTGATACAATGGTATGTTAGTCTGAGACATTGAGTCTACAATCAATGACACTTAAACAATCGTGGCTGTACATGGAATCAACATTCACAGGGTAATAGACAATGGACGATTAGCATAATTAAGTTCTCTGGCCTGCTATGACAAACAGGTTAGATAATTACATTACCAAACTAAACTTTAACCACAGAAATCTATGACAATACTGTAAGAAATTCTCTTTGACCATTACAAGTTTACAAACCAAAATGCAATATGATATGTCTGGATGAATAAGAAATCCTCCTACATTATATATTAAAGGGTCCATTTCGTCACAAGTGTGTGTGTGAGTGTGTGTGTGTGTGTGTATGTGTGTTTGTGTGTGTGTGAGTGTGTGTGTGTGATGTGGCTGGATGATGAGGGCTGCATGTGGGTATGATAGGGGATACATGTTGTCAGCTAACATTTGTAGCTAATTTTCCATTAAGTCATTCCAAAAAGTCAAATGGTGCTCCTTCCCTTCCAAGCCCTGCCGTGCACACACATAGTGGTTTTCTGCCACACATAAGGTATCGGTGTATGCAGGAGAAATTGCCCAACAACTTTTAGGATCCATTTTATCCCATTGCCCATGTGAAAATCAAAAATTTGAGGCTAAAAAAACATTTTTGTGAAAAAAAAGTTGTTTTTCATTTTAACGGATCAAAGTGTGAAGCACCTGGGGGTTCAAAGTGCTCACTGTGCATCGAGATAAGTTCCTTAAGGGGGGTCTAGTTTCCAAAATTGGGTCACTTGTGTGGGAGCTCCAATATTTAGGCACACAGTGGCTCTCCATACGTTACATGGTGTCCACTAACAATTGCAGCTAATTTTCCATTCAAAAAGTCAAATTGCGCTCCTTCCCATCAGAGCCCTGCCGTGCGCCCAAACAGTGGTTTATGACCACATATGAGGTATTGGTGTATCCGGAGAAATTGCCCAACACATTTTAGGATCCATTTTATCCTGTTGCCCATGTGAAATTAAAAAATTGAGGCTAAAAGAACATTTTTGTTGGAAAAATTAAAATGTCCATTTTTTCTTCCACTTTGCTTTAGTTCCTGTGAAGCACCTGAAGGGTTAATAATCTTCTTGAATGTAGTTTTTAGTATCTTGAGGGGTGCAGTTTTTGGAAGGTTGTCAATTTTGGATGTTTTCTGTCATGTACAGCCCTCAAAGAGACTTCAAATGTGATGTGGTCACTAAAAAAATGGTTTTGTAAATTTTGCTGGAAAAATGAGAAATTGCTGATGAACTTTGAACCCTTATAACTTCCTAATAAAATTTTTTTTTACAAAATTGTGCTGATGTAAAGTAGACTTGTGGGAAATGTTATTTATTAACTATTTGGCGTCACATAACTCTCTTGTTTAACAGAATAAAAATTTAAAATTGCAAAATTGCCAAAATGTTTGCCAAAGTTCTGATTTTTTTCACAAATAAAAGCAAAAATTATCGAACTAAATTTACCACTAGCATGAAGCCCAATATGTTACGAAAAAACAGTCTCAGAATTGCTAGGATCCATTGAAGCGTTCCAGAGTTATTACCTCATAAAGGGACACTGGTCAGAATTGCAAAACATAGCAAGGTCAGTAAGGTCAAAATAGGCTGGGTGGTGAAGGGGTTAACAAGGGGGGGATCACTTTTTCACACAGGGCTCTGTAGGTTTGGATTTTTTCCCTTTCATAATAAAGACCTTAATTTGTAAACTGCATTTTTGTTTACTTGTGTATCTGTTGTGTAATATTTCAATTTGTTTGGTGATCTGAAACATTTAAGTTGTAACAAATATGCAAAAGAATAAGAAATCAGGAAGGGTCAAAGACTTTTGCACACCACTGTATGCTATTGGGTTACTTTATATATGATTCTTTAAATTCATTACTACAGTGAATTTCTCTTCTTTATTGTTTTATCATAGTATAGTGTCATTTTGTGGCATTGTCCATGATGCACTCAACCGTAGCCTGAAACGCATTTTTGCTAACAGAGTACAAAAAAATTATATTCAATATAAAGCTAGTTCTGCGTAAAGACAGAATCTATTATTTTCTTTCCAATAGGTACAGACCTTTCGGTTACAGATAAATTAGGGAGATATTGCACTCTCATGTAAAAATAATCACAATTTAAATTGAACCTGTATCCAGGTCCTATCCACATAACTTCAGAACGTCATAATGTAGAGGCGGAGACTCCGATTCCAGTGTTATGTCACTTACTGGGCTAATTGATTTAGTTATAATACTATCACTGTTTTATCATTCTGAGATTATCACTAGAGACTGAGTAAATCTTCTGCCATGTAATCCTCCTTATTCATAAGCTTTATAAAACCTCACCACTAATTGGGAACTTTCTTCCAAAGCACAGCATATACAGGATGCTGTCATGTGTTATGGGTAGGGTTATACTGAGCTGAGCACTCAGCGAACTGGTAGATCTACAGCAGAAAAGCAACTGTGATTTTGTTAAAACTACAACAAACAGCTCAAAAAGTGAAACTCCACTGGAATCAGGGTTTCTGCCACTTCATCAGGCTGCTCTCAGATGGGGTAGGACAACCTGGTGACTTTTCGCTTTAAGTTGTGCTGAGCTAAAACAAACACAGGGACAAAAACTAAGCTATTTCATGTGATTACTATATAATAAGCAATCATTGTATTCTACGTACAACAAAAATTAAAAAGGAAGAATTTTTTAATACAGCTATCAATGTGCTGCATGAAATATCATATCTGATAGTTTTGTCAGAGCAATACATTAACATAAAGTGGAAGAAACATATCAAGGAAAAAAACAGCCAAAAGCAGTCTTATGGATACAGAGAAAGTCAAACAGTGCTGTCGGGCACAAGGATAAGGAGCCAGGGACAACATTTCTGGAGCAAGTAGCTTCTTTATTTCATCACCTCATCACAATGCCTTTGGGCGGTAAATTCCTGGCTTACTATCATGACACCCAACAGCACCGCTCTACTCTCTCTATATCCGTTATCTATCCCTCTTTGCATACAGAGCTGCAGGGAAATGGTTGCCAAAGTACAGTAATTAAGGACCTGCAACTAAAGGACCTGCTATGACATCACCGTCACATGACTGACTCACCGCTGAACCCGAAATTGATGGTATTGTTTGGTGTGTAATAGCTACCATAAGACTCACACTGTGGTTGTGCAAGGAATGTACAACCCATCTAGGTTATCATCCTAGGAGTTCCCCTCTCTTCCCTTTTGTTTCCTAAAAACAGTCTTTTATCATTTTTAGGGTACCTTTACATGCCGCAATTTTTGGTGGCGATATGAGGTGATTTAACATGCGCGAGCACATTTTTCTTGGTCGCCTCAGATCACCGATGGCGCTTTTACATGCCGCAATTTCGCCCTCAACCTAAGGTGATGTGTCGCCCCAGAAATCACCTACCCCACAGTGGAACCAATTCAGTGGAGTTCCCTCGCTGCCTCACACGCTGCAATCCCCAAAGGAATGTGGGCCCACTTGCTCAGCGCGGCAAGAACATAGGCGTGGCAGTCTGGTGTATACCGCGCCCCAAACACGCTGATTAGACAATGCAATAGTTTTATGATTGGGCAGCCTGCGCTGGAAGGCTGGCTAATACATGACGTAATTGCCATTGTGTGGTGGTGAATGGACAGCTCTTCAAATATGGCGCGGTGTCAAGTCACATCCAATGGGAACACAGTAGTCCACACCAATCAATTCAGACGGAGCACAGACTCCAGCACACTGTGGCATGCCTACAGGAAATCAATAGACTACGCAGATTTAATCACTAACACCCGTTCACATGCCAAAAGCCAGGAATGTTGCCTTCATGATTGCCTCTGATTTTGGAGCAGTGCTTTGAAATCGGAACCAGGCGACAGGTGTTTTATCATCGCCAAATTCCCCAATTACACGCCGCAACTGGGAGGCAATTTGACGGCGATGGTGTCAGGGCGACATATCGCCGTCAATATTACTCGCCGCGGTTGCGGCGTGTAAAGGTACTCTTAGACAATTTTGTTGCCTTGTTCACCAACAGGACATGACTTCACCAAAAAGTGGGGTGAATTACTGGAAAAGGTGCAATTTAATATGCAACATCATATTTGAGACCAAATTTCTTGCACAAAAAAGTCCACTAATAAGTAATGTAAGTCAATTTCAATTTTTTTCCCTATTCCTGTTAGGGTGCTTTCACATCTGCGTTTTTCGTAATTCGCGGCAGATGCGGTGAAAAAACCGCATCTGCCGCGTTTACCGCATAACCGTTCCACTTGCGGCGCGGTTGCGGTTTTTTCTATGCAAAGTATAGGCATACTTGCGGCAGGTGCGGCAAGTGCGGTTTTGCACTTGCGGCAGGTGCGGCCGCGAAAAAAACCGCAGTAAGCCGCGGTTTTTTTTCGCGGCCGCACCTGCCGCAAGTGCAAAACCGCACTTGCCGCACCTGCCGCAAGTATGCCTATACTTTGCATAGAAAAAACCGCAACCGCGCCGCAAGTGGAACGGTTATGCGGCAATCGCGGCAGATGCGGTTTTTTCACCGCATCTGCCGCGAATTACGAAAAACGCAGATGTGAAAGCACCCTTACTTGTGGAAAATGTATTAAAATATTGCATGATATTTGCTAAATTAGGCACATCTTAAAATATGTCTAGAAAAATAACACCACTTTTTATGCCACCCCCTTGCTGGAAATAATTTGCAGCTTTATTTTGTGATTTTGCAATTCATAAAACTGTCTGAGGGTGCTTTCACATCTGCGTTTTTCGTAATTCGCGGCAGATGCGGTGAAAAAAACGCATCTGCCGCGTTTACCGCATAACCGTTCCACTTGCGGCGCGGTTGCGTTTTTTTCTATGCAAAGTATAGGCATACTTGCGGCAGGTGCGGCAAGTGCGGTTTTGCACTTGCGGCAGGTGCGGCCGCGAAAAAAACCGCAGTAAGCCGCACCTGCCGCAAGTACGCCTATACTTTGCATAGAAAAAACCGCAACCGCGCCGCGAGTGGAACGGTTATGCGGTAAACGCGGCAGATGCGTTTTTTTTCACCGCATCTGCCGCGAATTACGAAAAACGCAGATGTGAAAGGGCCCTAAATTGATTATCTAACCACTGATTTTATTATCTAACCACAAACCTCTTGTCAAAAGTAATACCGTAATCGCAGCGTAGCAAAAATAGCACTTTCTTTTTTTTTCAGAAAGTATAAAGTTTCAGAATATTTAAAAATGAGCTTCTAAAGTGCATCCATCCATTATTCCTCAAATCTGGTCACAGCAAGCTTTGGGGGACATAGTTTTGACAAAATAAATGTTTTGTTCTTACAAAGACATTTTTGAAAAATAGATGTGAAATTTAGAAGAACAGGCCTATCTACTAACTGACAGCAACAAAATACAAATAACATGTCCTGCAGCAATCAGACTGAGAAATGAAATGAAAATTGGTAGAAATGGTGATATAGAAAATGTGACAAATCTAAAATATGGAATTGTGAGGAAAACAAGTTTAAAAATACAATGTACTTCTGTAATTATTAATTCAAGGGAACCTGTCACGCTCACATGTGAAAATGTTATTTACCTGCAGATTTGCTGGCTTTCAGTAATAGGGACAGTGTATAGAGTGATTACTGTCACCCTTTTGTAGCACTGCTATTTATTCTGGGAGCAGGAGCTATAGGCACTCCTCAGCACTTTGATTGACAGTTCACTGTACACATATGCATTTTAACTCTATTCTCTATTTAGCAACAGATTTACTCTGTATCTGCAAGTATCTAGCATTTTATAAGGTGACAAGTTTTCTTTAAGTCTTAGGAGCATATACCACCTTGAAAGTAGGCACTTTCATCCCAAAATGTCCAAGGTTTAATTACAAAAGAAGGTTAAATACATCCATCCATAAGGATAAGCAGTTCTTATGCTTTTCTAGCCCGTACAACAGCCATTACTCATAAAAAATGGGATCCAATGAGTAATGGTAGTTGCACCCACTGGAAATGCGTAAATACTGCTTATCCTTATAGTTGTATGTATTTAACCTGCTTTTGTAATTAAACCTTGGATATTTTGGGATGGAAGTGCCTTTTTCTCCTTTTTCCTCATTCGTTATTGATCAGCTGAACTTGGACAGCTGGAGTCAGTACCATGGGCGTACCAAACGAGGGGCAGGGGGGGCAGCTTCTCCCCCAGAAGCAATAAATAATAATAGTACTATATATGCTTGAGTAGAAGCCAAGTTTTTTAGCGCACTTTTTGTGCTGAAAAGTGCTCCCCTCTGCTTATATTCAAGTCAGTGTCTAGTGTCAGTGGGGGGAGGTGAGCGGGTGATGCAGGAGGCTACAGAGGGCCTGCTCATTAGTGTAATGTGATATGCACTGCATCCCCCTGTCCATCACTGATAGGGGGAGCAGTGCATATTACATTACACTATGTATACTCGCCCCCCAACATCACGGTATATGCCCCGATGCTGCTGAACACAATAAAATAATAAACAATTGCTCTCACCCTCCGTCACTGTCTTTCAGGCACCGCGGTGTCCTCCAGTTTTCTGCTTGTCCCTGAGTTCTTTTCATGTGACCGGTGCAGCAGTGACATTATCACTGCTGCGCCAATCACATGAAGAATACCCAGGGACAAGCAGGAAGACTTTAAGTCCATTTTTCAGAAATATTAATTCATATTACTGTCACTCCAATGCTTTTTGTATACAGTTTTTTAATTATATTTGCGGTTCTCTCTAAAGAGGAGATCAACACTCCTTCGCTCCTGTCTTGGGTGACGGCAGTGGCAAGATCAAGTAGGTTGCTTCCTGGGTCCATTGTTGGGATGGTGGTCTCGGCTATAAGTTCCCGGTTACTCAAGGGCCTTGAGGAAGGAGGCAATTATTGTCTCTGAAATATGTGTCAAGATTCTTTTACCAGGTGTATGGACTTTTCTGTCATATCCTGCTGATGAGCAGGGAGTATTGAGGAGGAGAGTGCTAGATTCATTCACCCAGACTCAGCTCCTGCAACACATTGCAGCCTGTGTGGGAATAAAGGGAACATATAGACAAGGCATCCAGTGGGGTTGTCTGTGAACTGGGAGTTTGGAACTAGGACCACCATACCAACAACGGCCTTGGAAGCAACCTACTTCATCTTGCCACTGTCGGCACCTGAGACTCTACTACTGCACGAGCAAGGGAGCGTGGATCTCCTCCCTAGAGAGAATCACAAGTATAATTAAAAATCTGTATACAGAAAGTATTGGAGTGACAGTTAGTAATATGCATGCATATTTCTGAAAAACATACTTAAATTATCAGTAACTTGCCATCCTGACTAAGCTTAACACTAGAGATGATCAAGCACCTAAGTGCTCGAATTCTGCTCCATTCACTGAATGCTGGATGTTCGCCATATTGTTTAATGAACAATTCACTGAACACCATTGAAATAAATAGCAGGCAACATCAAATGCATAGAAAGCACCTTCAAAGGTGTCCAAAAGCTGCCAAACACACACAGACACATAGATCATCTTACCAGTCTCCCGTTGCTTACCTGCTTTCTGGTCCTCTTTCCCATGCTCCCTTTCACTTACTTCCTGACCCGCCCATTAAAATTTCAACATATCCGCTTTACTGACTCCACAATAGCCAATTGCAGATGCTCATGTTCTGTGACAGCATCTGTGATTGGCTGTTGCAATTAGACTGCATTTCTACAATCTAGATAGTGCCTGTGCTTGATTGGCATACACATTAGTATATGGAAACCAACCTGACATCATAGCGTGTAAAATACCGTAAGTGAAAAAAGGAGAAAAGATGTGTTGGGTTCCAATGTATTTTTCCATCTCAGCACAGATAAAGCAGACAGCTGTGAGCTGCCACCCTAAGCTGCCTCTTTTTACTTTGATTGCCTAAAAAAGTCTAGGGCTCTGCCATATTTTTAGTTGCCAGCCAAGGTAAAACTAGCAGCTGAGGGCTGATATTCTTAGCATATTGAAGGCCAATCATTTTAGAGTCCCCTCACGCTAAAGAATAGCAGCAGACAGATGCCCCTGAAACTGGTTCATTAATGATAATAATAATAATGTTTATTTATATAGCATCAACATATTCCGCAGCACTTTACAATTGAGGGTATATGATACAATACAATATAATACAAAACAATACAATATATTCATATAATACAATACAATATTATGATAAAATACAATACGGACATTATGAGACAATAACAAAACAACTAATTCTGAAACAATAAGGTGCTTCCAGGTGCTTTACCAAGCTCATCCAGCAGCCATGATGGTGGTAGCACACTCGGTAATAAGAGATTAATGTCAGATTTTTATTACTAGCTGGAATTAAGCCCAAAATTCTTAATGTCGGGCCGAGCTAGACCCAGCCATTAAGAATTTCAAAGTACGGTAAATAGTAAAGAAGACACAACACAGAGAGAAAACATTTGATTAGAAATAAAAATAAAGACATTTAGGGACTCCATCTTTATTAACCCCTCAACCCTCATACCCTCCATAATCCTCTGTGATTTCTTTTTGAATGAAGGCTGCAGTGAAAAATACAGCATCCTCATCGCATCCTTCAGTAACAATGAACCAGTTGCGAGATCCGGTCCAGATGTGTGGTGACTCACTGAGGTCATCTGAGGTCATTATTAAGGTAAGCATGGTGGCTGCTAATCATAGTAGCCACCATACTTACCTGAATGGTGACCTCAGGTAACCTCAGCGAGTCACCGCACATCCTGAGCTCACTAGAGTGATCTGTGTGGTCAGCTGATCTGGTCACCATAGTAACCAAGTCAGGTGACCAGATCAGCTAACATGATTGCTATGGCAATCGTGTCAGCTGATCTGGCCACCAAAGCAATCGTGTCACGATCAGCTGACACAATCTAGTCACGTGACGTGTGGATAATTCTGGTGAAATCTCTATATTTATTTTTACAATTTTTGGTGTGTTTTATTGCTATGTAATGGTGTGTGTATCGCTATGTTTTAAAGTGAATTTTAAAGTGAATTATAAAAATTTATTCTGACCATAGTTTACTGGTGGAAATTTCATAAGTGTGCTCCAGTCTGCTTTATAAATCTTATGCTTGGTTATAACAGGGCTCTTTTTGGGGTAGGAGCCTGTCTGTAGCGCTGCTGCCGAATCTTAGTTCTGAGCGCTAAAAGAGCTCATTTTAATTATCATCAGTTGAATCAGTTGATAATATTTTTAAAATGTGGCAGTATTGCTTTCTAATTACTAATATATTTAAATGGATGTCATTACTTTTCATGGCTTTTTGCATCTCTTTCTGCATATGTTTAATATTTTTCCGTGTCAGTTCTCATCATTAGACATAACTTAATTTAATTTGACATTTATGGTTAGAATTCTTTGCCTGTATTGATCATATGGGTTGTTACTAACATCCGGTGACAAATGAATGTCAATAGGACTAAGGGCCCTTTCACATCAGCGTTTTTCGTAATTCGCGGCAGATGCGGTGAAAAAACCGCATCTGCCGCGTTTGCCGCATAACGGTTCCACTTGCGGCACGGTTGCGGTTTTTTCCATAGGAAGTATAGGGGGACTTGCGGCAGATGCGGCAAGTGCGGTATTGCACTTGCGGCAGGTGCGGCAGAGAAAAAATCCGCGGCTTACTGCGGTTTTTTTCTCTGCCGCACCTGCCGCAAGTGCAATACCGCACTTGCCGCATCTGCCGCAAGTCCCCCTATACTTCCTATGGAAAAAAACGCAACCGTGCCGCAAGTGGAACCGTTATGCGGCAAACGCGGCAGATGCGGTTTTTTCACCGCATCTGCCGCGAATTACGAAAAACGCAGATGTGAAAGCACCCTTACATTACTATAAATAAATATAATTAATTAGAAGATTGGCAGATTGGTGATGTGTTTAATACATGTTGCACTCATTGTAAATGTGTGTATATATATATACACTACCTTTCAACAGTTTGGGGTCATTTAGAAATTTCCTTATTTTTGACAGAATAGGACATTTTTTTAAATTAAGCTAACATTAAAGGGAACGTGACCCCTCCAAATCACCCCCAACCCTATGAATACCTGTGCCTGCACCATGAGAGATCATTATTAGTGGTCATTTTCTGTAAAACATTTGTGGTGTAACATTGCCAAAATCAACATTAATCACTTACATATCTGCTACTCCTTGTCCCTGAATAAGTCTCACAGGGCATTCCTTGTGAGACTCTAAGCCCTCCTTAGCCGCTCATTATCACGCCCCGATGGGCGTGATAAATAATCCTAGTCCTCCTCACCCACCTGTATGGGCGTAATAGCCGATGTGACGCTATTTGCGTCACATCCGGTCATGGTGATGTCGGTACACCCTTTAGGTGTAGGCCGACCTCACCATGCGCATTGCACATGCGTGGCTTTTGATTTACACCCAAAGGGTGTACCGATGTCACTTTGACCGGATGTGACGCAAATAGCGTCACACCGGCTATTACGCCCATACAGCTGGGCGAGGAGGACTAGAATTATTTATCACGCCCATCGGGGCGTGATAATGAGCGGCTAAGGAGGGCTTAGAGTCTCACAGGGAATGCCCTGTGAGACTTATTCAGGGACAAGAAGTCACAGATATGTAAGTGCATAATATTGATTTTGGCAATGTTATACCACGCATTTTTTACAGAAAAGGACCACTAATAATGATCTCTCATGGTGCAGGGACAGGTATTCATAGGGTTGGGGGTGATTTGCAGGGGTCAAGTTCCCGTTAAACTAATCAGAAATACACTCTATACATTGTTAATATGGTAAATGACTATTCTAGCTGCAAACGTCTGGTTTTTAATGCAATACTGTATCTACATAGGTGTATAGAGGCCCATTTCCAACAACCACCACTCCAATGTTTTAATAGTACATTGTGTTAGCTAAATGTGTAAGAAGGCTAATGGATGTTTAAAAAACCCTAGAAAACCCTTGCACAAGTATGTTAGCCCAGCTGAAAATGGTTTGGCTGATTAGAGAAGCTATAAAATTGACCTTCCTTTGAGAAGGAGGTTGAAAATCTGGAGCATTACATTGTTTGTTCTATGAAACTCTCAAAATGGCCAGAAAAAGAGAATTTTCATGTGAAACTCGACAGTCTATTCTTGTTCCTAGAAATGAAGGTTGTTCCATGCGAGAACTTGCCAAGAAACTGAAGATTTCCTACAACGATGTGTACTACTCCCTATATAGGAGAGCACAAACAGACTCTAACCAGAATAGAAAGAGAAGTGGGAAGCACTAGAGTATCTAGTTTGAGAAATCGACCCTCACAGCTCCTCATCTAGCAGCTTCATTAAATAGTACCGCCAAAGGTCTGCAATCTACCCGCAATCTTAAAAACTATGAAGCTATGAACCTGTGGATTGCTATTTTTGCAAATGGGAGTTAATTTATTTATAAACTATATGAAAGATATTACAGTATTATTATCTATTAGAGATGGGCTGTTTATGCAACGTATTTGAAGCACACTTTTAAACACAGTAATATGAAAATCATGTCATGCAGAAAATTTATAATGTGTAATGTGAAATGTACTGTGTGAGATGGCATTTTAAAAGATAAATAATAAACTTCCCTAATAATAAACGGTGGTAAAAAGTAGAAGATAAGGAGGATGTATTTATGGTTCCAATATATGATGTGTTCTTAAATATTCAGATAAGTATGATTGAAGGATTTATGCCAACATATGTTTGCCAATAATTTATGATGACCTTTGTAAAACTCATCGATGCAAGGCACAATATGCTCATCAACAATGCTGTATTGCAGAGATATCTATAAACAGGAAAAAGCCTCATCTGGAAAGCTAAGTGACTTTTCTAGAATTCTAAAGGTATTAAATTATGGTTTCTATCCATGTTTTATGGACAGTCTTATTATAATTAACTGCTAAATAGAATTTATCATCATGGCAGTAAAGCCCAAGCACTATAACTAACCTTATTGTTCAGTTCATTGTTTTGGCAAGTTGACCTTTCTTGGTCTAGAACTTATTATCAGCCTAGTTATTTATGATTACTATCGAGGTGAACATATTATCTGATCAGAGCTGTTATATACAAAGGAAAAGGTTCAGATTTGTCATATTAAGTTCTGTGTGAACTCAATATACTATATCACTTTTATTATAGTTCAGCAAGGACAAATACAAGAGGTAGTTCTTCATTTGAAAAATAATGAAATGATAAAAAATGTCCTGACGTGAAAGGCTTTATGGAATTAAAACAAAACATTTTTTGAATCATGGAAGCATAGTTCAAATTTCTTTTCTAATATTTAGCATTTTAATGATGCCCCCTACAAATGTTAGCTTTTTGGCTGAATGTAGAGTATCATGTGTCTTTTAGTGCTGGAAAAAACTACTGTTGTATGTGATCAGGTTGGCAGCAGTAGTTGTCCTACTGGTGATTAGTGAATATAATTATTAGAGTAATTATTCCTACTCTACATGACGCCAATTTTAACAATCAATGAGTAGTTCTTTATTAAAAGAAGACACTTCGTTACAAACGTATACATCATTTACCTAAAATATGATAATAGATGTTGCATTGTTCTGAAGGGGAATATTATTCTTTATAATACACACCTTAATTGCAGCAGATCCTGTTTTTTAAATATAAATTAGATATACTAGATTAATACCTACCAAACCCAATAATTGTTTCATGACTAGCTAACTATCTAAATCATATGGTGACTTCATGATTCTCCTCCAATTAGGGGACAGATGCATTAAAGGGATCCTGTCACCCCCAAAATGCCTCCTAAACTATCAAAACATGTCCCTGCAGCATATTATCACTAATCCCACATACCTTTTGGCTCAGAAAAGCATCCTGTGAAAGTGGAGAAAAACGTTTTATAACTTACTCATTAGGGATGATAATGAGCTGGGGCTATATTCTTTAGTCCATAAGGTTGGCCATCTTCGTCATAATATCACGCCCTAATAGGCGGATCTTCTATTCATATTGTAATCAGCACCTCCCTGCTCTCCTCGGCGCTGTAAAGGCTGTAATGGGGCTGTAATGACGCGAATTGCTTCATTTCTGGCATCGGGTGACATCAGTACACCCACGCCGCATGGAGTGCGGGGCTTAAAGCCTACAGAGCGGCGCAGGTGTACTGACGTCACCCGATGCCGGAAATGACGTGATTTGTGTCATTACAGCCCCATTACAGCCTTTACAGCGCCGTGGAGAGCAGGGAGGTGCAGAATACAACATGAATAGAAGATCACGCCTATTAGGGTGTGATATTATGATGAAAATGGCCCGCCTTAGGGCTAAAGAATATAGCCCCAGCTAATTAACATTGCTAATAAGTAAGTTATAAAATGTTTTTCTCCACTTTCACAGGATGCTTTTCTGAGCCAAAAGAAGTGTGGGATTAGTGATGGTATGCTGCAGGGACATGTTTTGATAGCTTAGGAGGTGTTTTGGGGGTGACAGATTCCCTTTAAGCATGGTAAATATCAACACTTGATCATTTTGATCCATGGGGAGTTAAGCCATCACTAGAGATGTATGTCTGTGAGTTTTCTATGTTTAGAATATTCTACTTAGCCAAGCATGAATGTATGAAGGTTTATGATGTGTATGGCCAGAATTACAGAGTTTTTTTTATGTAATAATCAATTATTTTGATTCCACATTTGAAAGAACATATTCAAATTGGAGTTACAGTTAGATTTTACCCTAAATAGGCAAGTCTAGTCATTACGAAAAAGTAGTATGTTGAGATCTAGATGAACAAATCAATGTACAATTAATTAATTGGCAGCTGTGGCATCCTCTTCTCAGAGTAATGACCCTGTAGACAACAGAGATTATGTGCTGATTTTGGTTTAACAACTCAAGACTATAAATCAACAGATTAATTACTTTCAGGCCCTTTATCAAATTCCTTTTAGGACAAAGGTGAAAACGTTGTGCTTAAGCAAAGAGGAGAATTTAAAGTTGATGCTGGAAAGAGATGCACAATAGAGAACAGTTTGGAGGCCGAACACACAAACTTGTGGGCATCAAAATGAATACGCAGAACTGGAAAAAGAACCCATGGCAAATATTTCCTTAGTTAAATTTAATAATTTGCCAATAGAATTAGCTTTTAAGGTTTTGTAACATTGGCTTGTGCCTAATATTAATTGGTTTTAACATGTGTGGTTTAAGACACCTTTTCCAGAAGAATAAAGGGAACCAACCACCCCAAATGACCCCCCGGACTATTAATATGGTTCCCTACACCCAGCACATACATGTGCTGCAAGCTTTTTTGCTAAAAAAACTGTTTTTTATAAGTTAAGATATAGCTTTTGAAAGTTTATAACGAAAGGACGGATGGGCGTTACTTAGCTCCTTCTAAAGCCGAGATTCTGCTGCCAGTCATCATCCTGTCCTGGTCACAGCAGTAACGGCCAGCCCTTTTTTCAGCGTCCCAGGCTGGTGCACGGGATGTCATGCCCATGCACACGTCATCAGCTACAGCCGGGTCGCGAGCACACGCTCTGACTTCCACAGCTGAGCGCAGGAAGTCAGAGCGCGCGCTCGCGACCCGGCTGTAGCTGATGACGTGTGCACGGGCATGACATCCCGTGCACCAGCCTGGGACGCTGAAAAAAGGGCTGGCCGTTACTGCTGTGACCAGGACAGGATGATGACTGGCAGCAGAATCTCGGCTTTAGAAGGAGCTAAGTAACGCCCATCCGTCCTTTCGTTATAAACTTTCAAAAGCTTTATCTTAACTTATAAAAAACAGTTTTTTTTAGCAAAAAAGCTTGCAGCACATGTATGTGCTGGGTGTAGGGAACCATATTAATAGTCCGGGGGGGTCATTTGGGGTGGTTGGTTCCCTTTAAGATTAAGATTAAATAAGATTAGTTTTTTTATGTAGATCAGAATCAATTAGTGAATATGAAACTATTCACTGTAATTGATACTTGGGAACAAGCTTTGAGTGAGTTTGGATTATACATATTAAGTAATTTTCAGCTTCTTTTTACTACAAATACAGTAAGTCCATGCAGATGATGCACATATTAAGCTGATACAGGGTGAAGTTTTATAACCTTAGATGGAAGGATATTTTTATACTCATTGTAATATCTTCCCATTGGAGAGGAAAGCATTTGGTAAACTATTTGCAAATATGCATATTGTTAGGGCCATTGGTAAAGATAGCTATGAGCATGCTGCAGTGTATCATAGCAGTCAATAGTCACCTGAATGATCATGTTGTAAACGAGAAGCTTTTGAGACACCCACACACAACAGTTGTTAAATCCTGAATTTGATTGTTGAGGAGAATAGCATTGTACCTACATATTCTGCCTAACATTCATAAGAATATGGTCAACCCTCTGGGATTCTTAATGATGTCCAAATATGATTCACTTTTTAGCAATGTTGCTTCTTAGGCACAAAATTATTAGATCATTCACCATCATCATTGTCTACCTCTCATATACATATAAGGGCCCTTTCACATCAGCGTTTTTTGAAATTCGCGGCAGATGCGGTGAAAAAAACGCATCTGCCGCGATTACCGCATACCGGCTGCACTTGCGGCACGGTTGCGGTAAACGCCATGCAAAGTATAGGTGTACTTGCGGCAGGTGCGGCAAGTGCGGTTTTGCACTTGCGGCAGGTGCGGCCGCGAAAAAAACTGCGGCTGACTGCGGTTTTTTTCGCGGCCGCACCTGCCGCAAGTGCAAAACCGCACTTGCCGCACCTGCCGCAAGTACGCCTATACTTTGCATGGCGTTTACCGCAACCGCGCCGCAAGTGCAGCCGGTATGCGGTAATCGCGGCAGATGAGGTTTTTTCACCGCATCTGCCGCTAATTTCAAAAAACGCTGATGTGAAAGGGCCCTAAGATGCACTGATTTTTTAAAGCTAATTGCAGTTCTAGTTGGAATAGATAATACCATCACAATACTATTTCATGATTTGCTACTCCATATCTCAGTAGCTTATAAATATTCCATTTGGACTGTTGATTTGAGGAATATGATTACTGGTACAAATGCTCTCATCTATGTAGGTTTGATTACTATGGAGGTGTGAGCAGTTATTAAGAAACATAAACTATAATTTGGACCAGTGTTACTGAGATTCTTGTACCCAAATATTATTATTGATATTGGAGATATCATGTTTGGAAGTAATAATTAATCCCTGTTTTGGATAATACTAATTGTAAAGTCTTCATTGAGTGAATGCACAAGAAATTCATGTGTACATGACCATGGTTCACTAATAGGGAATCATTGGAAATGATGCATATCAGGTGGCATGGTGGCTCAAATGGTTAGCACTGCAGCCTTTGGCTGGCTTCACACTGCGGCAGCGTCCGGTCCGGGGCTGTCAGGGGTGACAGCCTGGACCGGAGTTTTTCTGCATAGGATAGTATCGGGCTGCACGGAGCTGGATCGCGCCGGGTGGCAATTATCTGACTGCAGCTGACTGCGGTTTTTTTCGCGGCCGCACCTGCCGCAAGTGCAAAACCGCACTTGCCGCACCTGCCACAAGTACGCCTATACTTTGCATGGCGTTAACTGCAACCGCGCCGCAAGTGCAGCCGGTATGCGGTAATCGCGGCAGATGAGGTTTTTTCACCGCATCTGCCGCTAATTTCAAAAAACGCTGATGTGAAAGGGCCCTAAGATGCACTGATTTTTTAAAGCTAATTGCAGTTCTAGTTGGAATAGATAATACCATCACAATACTATTTCATGATTTGTTACTCCATATCTCAGTAGCTTATAAATATTCCATTTGGACTGTTGATTTGAGGAATATGATTACTGGTACAAATGCTCTCATCTATGTAGGTTTGATTACTATGGAGGTGTGAGCAGTTATTAAGAAACATAAACTATAATTTGGACCAGTGTTACTGAGATTCTTGTACCCAAATATTATTATTGATATTGGAGATATCATGTTTGGAAGTAATAATTAATCCCTGTTTTGGATAATACTAATTGTAAAGTCTTCATTGAGTGAATGCACAAGAAATTCATGTGTACATGACCATGGTTCACTAATAGGGAATCATTGGAAATGATGCATATCAGGTGGCATGGTGGCTCAAATGGTTAGCACTGCAGCCTTTGGCTGGCTTCACACTGCGGCAGCGTCCGGTCCGGGGCTGTCAGGGGTGACAGCCTGGACCGGAGTTTTTCTGCATAGGATAGTATCGGGCTGCACGGAGCTGGATCGCGCCGGGTGGCAATTATCTGACTGCGGCTGACTGCGGTTTTTTTCGCGGCCGCACCTGCCGCAAGTGCAAAACCGCACTTGCCGCACCTGCCACAAGTACGCCTATACTTTGCATGGTGTTTACCGCAACCGCGCCGCAAGTGCAGCCGGTATGCGGTAATCGCGGCAGATGAGGTTTTTTCACCGCATCTGCCGCTAATTTCAAAAAACGCTGATGTGAAAGGGCCCTTATATGTATATGAGAGGTAGACAATGATGATGGTGAATGATCTAATAAACGTTGCATGCACCGTTTTTGGAATCGGCAGACAATTCCCCACTTCTGCAGGATTCATCCGGCGACACAGCAGCCGGATAGCAGATAATTACCACCCGCCGCGATCCAGCTCCGTGCAGCCCGATACTATCCTATGCAGAAAAACTCCGGTCCAGGCTGTCACCCCTGACAGCCCCGGACCGGATGCTGCCGCAGTGTGAAGGCAGCCTTAGCAGCACTAAGGTCCCAAACTCCTGGGTTCAATTCCCACCAAGGTTAACATCTGCAAGGAGTTTGCATGTTCTCATTGTGTTTTTGTGGGTTTCCTCCAGGCACTCTCATTTCCTCCCACATTGCAAAGACTAATAGGATGTTTAGTTTGTGAGCCTCAATGGGGACAGCATTACTGATGTATGTAAAGTGCTGGAATTAATAGAGCTATATACATGAATAGATATTATTATTGGTTTGTGTCCTTTTGCTGCAATTTACACATGTGTAGTGGCAGATGATAGTAATGCATTGCCCTAATAGAAAATTTTAAAATAGTACATTTTTATTGTTATGTATTGTTCGTTTAATGGCAATTAATACAATACCTTTTCAGTAAAACCCCTACTACCATGTATTTAATTTTGCACCATTTTGGATGGCTGTAGTGGTATTTCATTATTTATTTATTTTACTTTATTATGGACAATAGTACTTTTATTTTATTTATTCTAATAACTGCCAATTGAAAGACACTTTTACTCTGATGGCACAAGAGTAAGCCTAGATAATTTTAGATAATGGGTAAATAATAGAGTTGAGCAAATCAGCCAAAATTCAAATTTGCCTGTGCTTAAAGGGAAACTGTCATCTTATTTTTACCCCCAAACCAACCACAACCTGTCCCTGCAGCTTCTTAGGACATCCTTCCAGGTATGATGCACTTCCGGCAGTACATCATTTCCTGTACTGAGCTATTTGCGGGGTGTATTGTCAATACAGGCCGGCTCTGGAGCATGCGCAGTGTGCATTCTGAAGCCAACACCTGCACCCACAAGTCCCTCACAATGCCTCAGATCGGAAATGACGAGCAGCAGGCAGCGTGTCATACCCAGAAGGAGGAACAAGAATTTTGGATTGGGAGCATGCTCCTGACTGAATTATTGTGCCCATTGGGATGTGATCCCAGCATTGGGGGAGAAAAATACAGCCACCGAGAGCACCCACCATGGCATGATACTGGTAGTGAGGGGGGAGAATGCAGCCGTAGACAAGTCACAGAGTGACTAATTACAATACAGAGATTTAAGTATCAAACTCATTTTTTACAATGTTGTTGGCTTTTGAGGATTGGAGTCGGGGAACACTGCTCTACAGGCAAGATGATGTAGTTTGTTCACAGGCTGGGGATGAGTATTGGGTCTGGTATTCAGATTATATGAGAGTGAGTGCTCAAAGAAGGCTATTGTCAGAACTGCACATAAGTTGAAGTGGTATACTGTGTGGAGATATAAAGACTACACTTTGTTACATTACCTCATCAGATGACGTAAAATGTTTTTTTTTTACGGGATATTCTTGCCCACCAATAGTTAACATTTAATACACCCTTATCATTTTTATAAAGAAAGGATTCACCTAAAATTTATATTATGTTCCTAGCGTTAGGGATATAGGATAGTATAAGGCAATAAAAGCAACTGCTGAGGAACATCATACAGTATAATACTTTTCATCCACACCCACTGCCTCATAAGCATGCAAAATTAGTGCATAATGTAAATATATCGCTTCCAGTTTAGAAAAAGAGCAGGGCTGCACACAGGATAAAAGTGCTCATTCCATTTAATGTATCACAGGGGTGTTACTGGTGGGGATGCAAAGGAAGGAGGACCGGGTAGCCCCGATGGTACAACGAACGTTTTGCGCTCAGCTGGTGCTTCTGCGGGTACAATCCTCAAAGATGGGTGGGTACATTACTCATTATAAACCCACCTCTTGTGACCTCATGGTAATCAGTTGCCTGGTAACCAGGCAACAACAATAAATAGTGCAAAATCAGCTTCAAGATTTTAAAGTGACAGTGCTAGAAAGTGCAAATGAACATTAAAATACTTTAAAAAGACCTCAAAAAGTCCCAATCGTATAGCAATAATGTGGCGCCCCTGCGTCCAGGGTGGCCACAGGTAGTGACTGCAGCCAGGCAGGAGGGTAGACAGTTTGTTTAACAAACACCTCACACACATATCCACTGTCATGGGGACCTAACCCTGAGTCTGGGACTCTAGGTAGACAAGGGGTAGTAGGTTAAATATGAGTGGATAGAGCGTAGTCATGGTAACGGATGGGTTTATAAGGGAGCAACAGGAAGCGGTTAGCCAGTAGGCCAGAGTGAGCTGAACTGAAAAGACCAAGAGTAGGCCGGAGTAGGCTGAGAGGAACAGATGAAGGAGAAGGAGAAGGCAGGTGCCGAGCAGCAAAGACAAGACCAGTACCATCAGGTCCAGGAAAGATGAGCAGGCCAGCAACTAACTGACAGAGGAGCCTCCCTTATTATATTAGGAAGTTACACGGGAAGGAAAGGACCCGGTAATCTCTTGAGAGATAGGGATACCTGTGGTTTGGCTAAAACCAGAGTGTCAGCTCTGAGGGGTGCTGAAGATTAACCCGGTGCCCCAGACAAACTGATGGGGAACACACACTCCAGATCTGTGTTCCCACCAGAGGATTAGGGGCACAGCAGCAGCTGAGAGGACCCGGCTTACCGCCCAGAGAATTAGGGGGAAGCTGTTAATAGGGACCGAGCTGCCGCTCCGTAATTCACTTTAAGGAGAAACACTGAGAATAAGCCTGGAAGGACACGTAGAAGGACTGAGGAGTCTAGGAGAGATAACCTGGCTGCAGTAGGTTCAGTATACCGGATTCAATAAAGCAAAGCTGTAAAGAACTGTATTATACCGTGCCCTGTTTGACAGAAGAATAAGAACAGTAAACCCGGGTGAACCCTGCTACGTTGTCTGTGTCTGATTTAAGGTATGAAGAACTGTCAGTCCTCCATTTGACCCTGTCAGGAGCCAACTCCACATCATCCACTTAGCCTGCATCAGCTACAATTGCCATCACTGACTTCTACCATCACTGCCCTGGGGAACCCAGTTCTACCCACTGGAACTATTCCATCCAGGCTGCTATCCCATCATCCCCGGAGGTTCTGCAGCAGCGGTGGCCCCATCACTGGCCGCATATAGTGGGTGCTGTCACAAGTGACAAATCCCCTGTAAATAACCCCCATTTTATTGTGCGGGCCCGGGACACGGTCCGGACCAGGACCGCCGTGACATCCCCCAGCAGCACCCCGGTCCGGCACCAAGTACCCCGTCCCAGTGGGCTCCACAACTACGCCTAATCCTATATATTCATTTCATATATTCATAAATTCATAACAATCGCATACTAAGTTTAATAATTAAACCAGGGAAGAGAGAGGAGTATATAATTATAAGGAGACTTATTTCTTATAATGCATTGAATCTGCAGTAGGAAAAGCTCAAATAACATACCTTCCATTCCTCTTACTTCTACTGCCGCTCATTAGTAACATTAATCACAAAAACACAGACAGATCATTTTTGTCGTTTAGACCAGCAGGTCCTTGTGCTCTCAGCTTTATAATCCAACCTGCTTCTTTCCGAAGGAGTAACTTATGAACATTCCCTCCTGCTGGGGGCATTTCTACCCTTTCCAGTCCTAGAAAGCTTAAAACAGACGGATCCCCCTTATGTTCTTTCCTCACATGCTCAATTATTCTCGGTGATCCCACTCCTGTCGACTTTACGTGCTCTCTATACCTTACATAGAGACACCTAATGGTCTTTCCTATATAAAACCGACCACATTCACAAAGGATTGCGTAAACTACTGATCTTATCTTACAAGAAATAAACTCTTTAACCTTATACGTGATATGGCCAACTTTTACAGGGTTCATAGTGATGTTTTCGACAAAATTTACAGTTACCGCATTTATAATTCCCTATTGGGCGATTCCTTTCAAGCCAGGTTCTTTCTGATACCATTCGTCTGTTCACTAGAACGTCACCTAGATTTTTACATCTTCTATGTGTTAATAATGGTTTTCTGTTTGCAATTTCCTTCAAATGTCTGTCATTTTCTATTAAATACCAATTTCTACTAATGGCTGATCTTAAAGCTCCATCCATTGGGCCATACTTAAAATTAAAAATAAACCTCCTTTCTTTTTTATTGCCCACCGTTTTTTTCCATCCCTCCTTCCAAATCTCATCCACTTTTTTTACTGCATCATCTACCAGTTTTTCAGGATAGGCCCTATTCCTTAGTCTGTCTCTAAGATCCCCCAGTTGCTCCTGGTATTTGTCCTCATCATTGTTTATCCTTCTCAGTCTCAAGACCTGATTAAAAGGAAGTGCTGTTTTAACATGCAACGGGTGGTTGCTACGGTAATGCAAAACCGAATTGCTGGCTGTTTTTTTACGGAAATTTTCTGTGTAAACTTGTCAGTTTTTTACCGTTACCCTCACATCTAAAAATTCTAAGGAATTACCTCCCAACACAGAGGAGAATGACATATTCTTTTCATTAGTGCTATTCAGATATTGTACAAACTCAGTAAATTCCTGTTCGTTACCATCCCAAACCAGGAATCCATCATCTACATATCGGTAGAAGGATTTAAATATTTTTTAAGAATGGATTCCTAGAAGAGTAAATATATCTATTTTCGAGTATATTTCTTGTAAGACGAGATCAGTAGTTTACGCAATCCTTTGTGAATGTGGTCAGTTTTATATAGGAAAGACCATTAGGTGTCTCTATGTGAGGTATAGAGAGCACGTAAAGTCAATTGAGACAGGAGTGGAATCACCGAGAATAATTGAACAAAAATAATCTGTCTGTGTTTTTGTGATTAATGTTACTAATGAGCGGCAGTAGAAGTAAGAGGAATGGAAGGTATGTTATTTGAGCTTTTCCTACTGCAGATTTAATGCATTATAAGAAATAAGTCTCCTTATAATTATATACTCCTCTCTCTCCCCTGGTTTAATTATTAAACTTAGTATGCGATTGTTATGAATTTATGAATATATGAAATGAATATATAGGATTAGACGTAGTTGTGGAGCCCACTGGGACGGGTACTTGGTGCCGGACCGGGGTGCTGCTGGGGGATGTCACGGCGGTCCTGGTCCGGACCGTGTCCCGGGCCCGCACAATAAAATGGGGGTTATTTACAGGGGATTTGTCACTTGTGACAGCACCCATTATATGCGGCCAGTGATGGGGCCACCACTGCTGCAGAACCTCCGGGGATGATGGGATAGCAGCCTGGATGGAATAGTTCCAGTGGGTAGAACTGGGTTCCCCAGGGAAGTGATGGTAGAAGTCAGTGATGGTAATTGTAGCTGATGCAGGCTAAGGGGATGATGTGGAGTTGGCTCCTGACAGGGTCAAATGGAGGACTGACAGTTCTTCATACCTTAAATCAGACACAGACAACGTATCAGGGTTCACCCGGGTTTACTGTTCTTATTCTTCTGTCAAACAGGGCACGGTATAATACAGTTCTTTACAGCTTTGCTATATTGAATCCGGTATACTGAACCTACTGCAGCCAGGTTATCTCTCCTAGACTCCTCAGTCCTTCTACGTGTCCTTCCAGGCTTATTCTCAGTGTTTCTCCTTAAAGTGAATTACGGAGCGGCAGCTCGGTCCCTATTAACAGCTTCCCCCTAATTCTCTGGGCGGTAAGCCGGGTCCTCTCAGCTGCTGCTGTGCCCCTAATCCTCTGGTGGGAACACAGATCTGGAGTGTGTGTTCCCCATCAGTTTGTCTGGGGCACCGGGTTAATCTTCAGCCCCCCTCAGAGCTGACACTCTGGTTTTAGCCAAACCACAGGTATCCCTATCTCTCAAGCGATTACCGGGTCCTTTCCTTCCCGTGTAACTTCCTAATATAATAAGGGAGGCTCCTCTGTCAGTTAGTTGCTGGCCTGCTCATCTTCCCTGGACCTGATGGTACTGGTCTTGTCTTTGCTGCTCAGCACCTCCTCTCTCCCCTGGTTTAATTATTAAACTTAGTATGCGATTGTTATGAATTTATGAATATATGAAATTAATATATAAGATTAGGCGTTATTGCTATACGATTGGGACTTTTTGAGTTTTTTTTAAAGTATTTTAATGTTCATTTGCACTTTCTAGCACTGTCACTTTAAAATCTTGAAACTGATTTTGCACTATTTATTGTTGTTGCCTGGTTACCAGGCAACTGATTACCATGAGGTCACACGAGGTGGGTTTATAATGAGTAATGTACCCACTCATCTTTGAGGATTGTACCCGCAGAAGTGCCAGCTGAGCGCGAAACGTTCATTGTACCATCGGGGCTACCCGGTCCTCCTTCCTTTGCACCCCCACCTGTAACACCCCTGTGATGCATTAAATGGAATGAGCACGTTTATCCTGTGTGCAGCCCTGCTCTTTTTCTAAACTGGAAGTGACATATCGCTGTGTGGAGGAAGTGTGCACCAGGAATAGAAGCTCAGAGTGTGTGGGACCTGCATGAGAGGTCCCAGGGGATCCTGGAGGGCTGCTGGAACTGACAGAGACGCACGGAGTGAGCGGTGGTGCTGGCCTTAACCTGCAAACTGTAAGTGTATAATGTAAATATATATTCAACTCTATTTAGCGTTCTTTAATTAGAGAATTACATTTAATGTCTTGGTAATAAAATATATGTTTTAAAATTTTTATTTTAAGTAAATAAAAGTGAAACAGAAATATAAATTTTTGACCAGAATATATGAGGCTACCTTTGTTCCACACATTCATTCTCATTTATTATTAAATATATCCAATTGAACATGTTGCTAGTCATTTTTCATTGCTACCTAGAATGTGTCTTCACAACATGTTCTGAAAATCTCTTAAGTAAATGTCAGAGAACAAAAAGTACTCTATAGTTTTCAGAATGTTTTTGTCTTAGATGCAATATATTTTATGTCAAATGTTTTCACTTTTGAGCATTTTTTGTCATTATGTAAGTAAACAGAATATGTATACTTATTTACATATATACATATCTTTCAATATATTGGAAAAAAATTGTATATGTATAAACTTTTTGAAACATTTCAATTTAGTGTTATGTATGTACTTTACATTCAGTACTACATGCATGGACATGTATTAGCATCATATCAATGAGGTTACTAATATTTGTCTAATTAATTTTTGCCGTGCTTAATGCAATTGGGCACTAAAATTATCAAGCTCTGATCCCGGCAGCTCCGTTTGCAGTAACAGGTTTAAATATCCAGCCAGGCATTGTAATTTTTTTTTAACACTTTTAAAGAAATTGCCATACTAACTGTTCCAGAACCAAATCATTGTAACACTAAGCTATTAGTATACTTGCAATAAAGAGTAGAAGTGTCTGGCTACCATAAATTATGCCATGCTCAAAACTATAACCATGGTAGAAAGACTGCTGTGACAATACCAAACATGAAATCCTGATTAAAGCATTGTCTGCAGTTCAATCACCAACTATTATTGCATTCAAGACAAAAGTGAGACTCCTTTCTGAAGATGATAGACCTCTGTTACTCCAATCCAACCTTTAGTATTAATCTGGAGACCACATAGGCAACATGATGAAAAGGCGTTCATAAATGGAATGAAACACTGATCTTATTCCCAGGATTATGGTGTGTGATGGTATAATGTATGGTTGTTGGATTTATGTAGTCTTCATTCCAGCTACACTAACAATTTGGCATTATACTGATTTGGTGGTAAAACAATATGTTATGGCTAATTAGCTATTTCTCCAAAGGCTGTTCCTCAATACAACCCTAGCTGAATGCTGCATGTGCTACAGTGAACCCTCTGCAAGGGTGTAAACATTGGATAATAGCCTGCAGCATCTCAGAACTTGTCTTCCATCAAGCACATCTGAAGTGTCACTGGTTGGCAATTGCAAAGGTTGCAGCTGGCAGCTTATTTTGACGATTTGCACCTAAGTGCATTCAGTGTACAGAACATTTCTCAGACAAACTAACTAATGGCATAATAAGATGTGTAAGGCTGCTTTCACAATGCTAAATTTTTGATCCGTGCCTATCTATTTTAAAACAGATAGCCACAATACAGTTTTGGATTCTTATGTTATCTTAGGGGCATGGATTGGTCCTAAAGTGGCCATTCGTGTGTGTCAGTTTTGTCACAGATCCATTGGTGTCAGCTTTTTTCATACACCCAGAATCGGAGACTGTTCTTACTTTGGGGTGCCTTAAAAATCACTGACAGAAATGAACAGACACGGATTTGTATCTGTCTGCATCAAATAACATGGAGCTCTATGGAGGACAGATCCGTATGGATCTGTGAAAAAAACGTATCCATGAAACAGATCCGTTTTACTGTACTGAAGCATGCTCAAAAGCAAGGTACAGCTCCTCCTACCTCTATCTCTGGCAACTGATGATGGATCCATTAAAAAGATGGTCCATGGGCATCAGTTGGCATCCATTGGCACAGATCCATGCCTGTCTGTGTGGTCATTGAAATTCAAGGATCTAAACGGGATTTTAAAATGTAGTAGTGTGAAAGCAGCCTAAGGCTAAGGTCACACTTCGGCAGATGCAAGCGCTAAAAACTTTGAAAATGCAGCAGCATTGCATAGCGTTAATGCAAGGCGCTGCCAGTGCAATGCTGCCCAATAGAAACCCAAAGTTTACCTTAGCAGCGGCCACACACAAAGCTGCAGGACTCGCTCCTTGTCGCGTTTTCCTATGTCTACATAATAGCATGAGATTTCAAACTCTGGCACTTACATGCCAGTGTTTGCTTACGTTATGAAGCCCATTATCCACAGGACTCTATTGGCAGTGTTAAGGCAGCGTTACATTTCTGAATTAGGGTCTTTGGCAGACCCCCCATAATGGAAGCCACAACGCTGATGTGGCCTAGCCTAACCTCACTGCTCTCTTGCAGCCATAAGCTAGGGTCACAATGTCGTCATGACCCTAGCCTGGCGGATGTGCTGCGAACTTAGAAAATTTCATCCTCAGCACATAGCATACCTTCCGTTAACGCTATGCGCTGAGGCTGAATTTTTCTAAGTTTGCAGTGCATCCATCAGGCTAGGGTCATGACGCAAATGTGACCCTAGCAATACAGTCTTCAGTCCACTCTCATGTCCACATAACCATTCACACACATTCTGTTCGTAATCTTCACGTAAAGCCTGGTCTTCTGACTGAACAAGAACTCAGATGTCACTGTTCCCCATGCAATCACAACAAACAATGCAATATCAGAATGTCATCATGCTTATCTCCTGAAAGACTTCTTGAGGCGTAGTAATGTTAGAGAACTTTTTGAGTTGGAAACCAGGGATTGGAGTAAGGTAGGCTGAAAAGAATATACATAATTAGGAACGCTGAATTAAAAAAGTGCCGAGGACTGGATTTTGGGCTGTGTGGATGGGAGGAGAGGTTAGCAGTGAATACACTATTATTATTTTTTATACATTTTGTCTATATTATGCTCTCAGGTTTGGAGAGACCCTAAGGCAAAATAAGAAACATTCAATTTGCAGTGAATAGCTTTGCTTCAAATCAAATATTCCTATAAAATCCAGCAGGCTTGAGAAAGTAGGCTTATACAAGACTCCAAAGAGAAAGCTGAAATGTAGCTGGTAAGTAAGATGTGTTAGGCATGATGAAAATGAAAAAAGGTTTCAAAAATAGAAGTGTAAATATTTTATTTCTATCAATTAACAAAATGTAAAATGAATGAACAAATTTGAAATATAAATCAAATTATTATTTAGCATGAACACCTTTTGCATTCAAAACATCTTCAAAATATCATTTTTACGGACTATTTGTGCACACAGTTTTTGAAGTATCAGCATGGAGGTTCTTCCAAACATCTTGTGAGTACTAACTAAAGATCTTTTACTGATGTGAATTTGCATAAATCCTTTTGTCTTTTCATGGAATTTCAGACAAAATTAATGATGTTGCAATCTGAGCTCTGTGTGGACCCTATTGCTCTCTGTTTGCTTAAGATTGTAATGACATTGGCTAGGGTCACACATACCAATACGCTTTTTTGAGGGCTTAGAATAACGGATCCATTAAATTTAGGGTGCCAATAGTGTTCCCTGAGGTCCTGGTCGTTTTTTGGACTTAGTCATTTTTTCACCAAAAACGCATATGCGTTAACGCATGCTGCCTATATGTGCCATGCATTATCGCATGTCTTCCCCATAGGGCCCATGTTAAAAAAAACCCATGCATTTTTTTCCTGCACCCAAAAACGCTGCAAAATGATCCCAAAAATGGATTTAAGACCAAAAACGGATGGTATGTGTGACCCTGGCCATTGGCTGTAGGTTTAAGCTTATTGTACTTCAACTCCATATGTTGAAATTCAAACCAAACCTTGCAAGGATCCTCCAATATTATCACTGTTCCCTGTAGACACCCATTCAAGTATAAATGTCATTTCATTGAAAATAAAACACAATACTCCACCGGTTGTTAGTGATGGATCACATATAAGATACGTTAATTTTTTTGTGCCATACAACTTATTTTCTCATATTTTTCTGTGCTCTTCTATAAACTTCACTTTATGGCTTTGTGGGTGTGGCCAGCAGCTGATAGGGAGCAGTGCAATATGATAGCAAGAAGGGATTAACAGAGAACCTGAGTGAGCAGAGAAGGAGCCAGATGACAGATCTTTCCTTGGCACAAGCTTCTGAGGAGTTTATATCTGAGCTAATCTGATACGTTGCTTCCTCACCAGCTGCAGTCAGCAGTGTAAGCCACGTCCACATTCCCTTATATGGTTGCATACCCATCTTCACTGAAGATGGCTCTTACTGATAATGAACATATGTCTACTTCACACACCGGATAGTGGGGACACCTTGTGGAAGGTTTATGGACGGTTTTCAACCAGAAATTTCTAATGAAGTATATTTGAAAGTTTATTAATATCGCTTGCTCTACATTATTATATACAAATTTAAACGGCTTTTATGCTTTAGTTTACTGTTCCCTAGGCCTTTAGTAAACATATTGCCTTGAATTGCATCTATCTAACTGGCTCCAAAATGTATTCTGTAGCAGGACAATGAGCCTGAACCTACAGCCAATAAAAAAAAAACTTGGTATCCTGGAATTGTTGATATGGCTCCCAGATAGCCCTGATTTCAGCAACAGTGTAAGAGTATATGAAGATACAAAAGAATTGGCACAAGTTATAGCCACAGAGGATTGTTGTTAGGTCTCCAAGACGTTTGCAACAATCTCCATGTAAAGTTTCGGTAAAAACTGTGAGCAAGTAATAAATTAAGAATGTTTTGAAAATAAAGAGTGGACATTCAAATTATTGATTTAATTTGGATTTTTTTTATTTTGTTCAATCACTTTTGCATATAATTAATTAATGAAAAATAATTTATTAAAATACACATATACACAAAGGACACAATAATCCACATGCTGCATGCAGGCATGCAGAAACATACCTTCACGTATATGCAACTACATATTTTGAATTTGACCCAAGTAATATACCTTTACACAGTTAGACCTTGTATATGGCAAAGTTCTAAGATTCTGAATTACAATGCTCTACAATCTGTTTATATACATTTACAGACATACCCTATTATCTCTGTTGGTTAGATATGTACCTGACGTATCTCATGTAATTGTGTGAGCTGCTTCTAACACCCAGTACATTCCATCATTTCATAAATACACTTGGTTCCAGGACATAATCCCAATTAATGCCGTCAAGCCTTCTCTCTATTATAAGTATACACGCATAATTTATTTTGGACACATATTCAGCTCTTGAGCGTGGGCTTCTTATTCATGCCTTATCATTTCTGCCATGGTACATAACTTTGGTATTTATTTTGCATAAAACAGTGTTCTCTCTTCATCATGTTAAATTATGGAGCATCCTCAGTGTCAAAAAGAATGAATTACTGATGTGAAAGTGATGAAATACTGGTTTTTGCATGCATCAGTGTTCTCTGTATATTATACAAGTTAGTATTTTTCACTCCCAGTATTGAAAGGATGGGCTGCTCAATAGCTAGGAATGCATTTGTCGACCTTTGTTTGCCAATAGTAAATGTTTTCAATGTTTTTGGTTTTGCAGAACATAAATGTTGGATGGTCAAAGAGACATTTCTATCAATTGAAGTTTATCATAGTAAAAGCTCTTTAAACTAATTTTTATTAGGTACTTTTTTGTATAAATGAAGTTATATTCTAGATACATATATGACGCATTCTGCTTTTGCAACTTCAAGTACATGGAATTTGCAGTAATTTTAGATCTCTAGTGACCACGTTTTGCAGCAGTTTGTACCCTGTATAGTTAATATTATCAAGCTACAATATCTGGCTACCAAAAAGAGCAATTCTGATTAAGACAATTTATTATGGGGAACAAAAGTTAATGTTTCTGCTACATATGGGCCACAAATGTGGACCCTAATACTGTATTGAGCCACAAAGTAGATTTTCATACTGTATAAGGGTAACGTTTCGGGATATGCTTGCTACTGTATGGGGTCATAAACATGGATGCTACTTCTATACATGAGCATAAAAAGGACAATGGTATCACTTTACCACTGGAAAAAAAGAAGAATGTTACTATTGTAGGGATCAATAGATGTGTATATACACATTACTATTGTTTTAATGCCAGAAAGGGGGATGTTTCTACAGTGTTGGGAGCACAAAGGGGACATCACTTCTGAGATGTATTTTATTTTGGAGCTAAACACTACTATGTAAGGAGCAAAAGAGGCATAAATGTTGTTGTCTGAGCCCTAAAGGTACCTTTACACGCCGCTACTGGAGGATGGATGCAACCAGCTACTTCACGTGCACGAGCACGCACAAACGGTTACAAACGGTAAACGCACCATCTTTACACGCCGCCACAAGGTGCGCTACGCTACGTGACATCTATCTCTGGATACACCGCCAGGTGCCTCAAGTCACCTTCTGTAGCTCATCTTACCTCATTTACACACCGCTACAACCAGCTAATATGGGCGGACCTGGTGCAGCAGGGAAAGCACATAGGCGTGCCACAATTGTGGATTACGAGACGTCCGTACGCTGATAGGACAAAGCAATAACATCATGATTGGCCAGGCATCGCAGGAGGCTGTTTAATACATGACACTCGAGCAATTGTGTAGTGTGACTGGTCAGCTCCTTAAATATGCCTCCCTATGCAGCGACTACCAATCGTAACGCAGGAGCTTCCACCAATGATCGCTGAAGGGGGGCGGTATCCCGGAGCCTGTGTCACGCCCCAGCTACATACCAGGTACATTGCCTGGTGTCGACACATCCCTTCTGTTGCTTCTTTACACGCCGATACAGCTCGCTACAATCGCCTGTGTAGCCACCTGTTTCCGGGCAGTGCTCGGAAACAGATGTATCCGCTGCCGGCTGTCTCCTACCGTCTTCAGACGCCGCTACTATGGGCTATATTGCCGATGCAAGCTACATTTGTAGTGTGTAGCGGGTTGTATCCAGCCTGTTGTAGCGGCGTGTAAAGGTACCTTAAGGGTTCTATGGCTCTATGGAATTTGTGTAGACATTTGTTAAAAAGGATAGATTAAAAAAATGTGATCAACTACAGATGTCTGTTACATTCTGAAGAGACATAACATGGCATGCCTTAGGTGAAATAAGAAAATAAATTACTTTATTTGGATATGTCTCTAATGAGTTGCAGAATTTACCTGTACTGCATAAACTTACACAGTTTAATGAGTCCTAAGAATAAATGGTATCTAATACTCTATGTCCAAATTGGTAATATTAATATCATTCAAAAACACATTGTGCTGCTAAGGATAATCAAGTTATTCAGTTAAAACTATACTGTCATGCCGTGACTACGTGGGTTCCTACAGATATCGAGGAATCCCCTGACGTGCACCGCCATAAACAAGGGAATACTGGGAATACAATAAAAATGGTGGACCTTGATACTAGTGATTGGGGAATTGGCCCTCCTGTACTCACCTGAGCCTGTACCCTGAACATTTATGCATCTCTATATATGTTTTTTCACCCTGTTTACGAACAGGATACCTGGTCCCTCACTAGCCCTGATTTTACCCTCACTAGTGAGATAGCCAGGGAGAGCACTAGACCTACTCCTGCATTAATAAACACTTAAGGAACACAAACAGGGGGAATAACAAAAAGGATATGTACCATCTTCATGGCTGCAGTCAGACATCAGGCGTACAGCCTGCAACGTTTCCAACAGAAGAAGTGCAATGCAGCAAAAGCTCTATCTGCAACACATTCTTCCTCCTCCATGATTTGTAACAGAGTGTGGAATCTCTATAACCTGCACTCTCTGGTGGTACATGGGAGCACATGGAGAAAAGGTAATCAATGCTGTTAGCAGCAAAACTGTCATTCACCCTTGCAGTACCAAAGGAAAGGAAATTATGTTAAATATACTGAGTCTCCCAAGGAAAAGGGTCTCAGAGCCAAAACTTGTCACAAGTCTATAAGGCATGGGAGACCAGTGTAACATGTACATGCTGGTAACGTAGATATGGTGTTCTGGCATTATAGATACCATTGGTGTTGGGGCTTTCTTCAGTATTAGGAAGGGGGTAATATTAAGATACTTGTATTGGTCATTTTGGTTTTAGTATAGTGTTTTATTTTCAGTAATAGTATTGTGATGACATTTATGTGGTAACTAGGGATGGGCGAACAGCTTTTTTTTCCCCGTGTTGGGGATCGGGGATGCTGCACCAAAGGAAGGATAGGATTAATCTCATATCCAATTAGTATACCAGTCGGGTGTGCATCATCTCACCCAGGTGTGTCGCTGCACCGCACTTCTGTGGTCAATCGTCATGTGACCGGCTGCAACAGCCAATCACATTCAGCGATAAGCTGAGGGGCGGCCCGGAAGTGACGCAGCAACGTGTCACACCAGGAAGAGAAAATGTGGCCAATGATTGGCTACAGCAGCTACATGCTTGTCACAGTAGAAAAAAAGGTAGAGAATCCGATGGAGCAATCAGTAGAGGAAAGGGCTTAATAAGGTAAATGATTGAATATCATGACTTCTATTATGTTGTGGCTTTTTGCATCATTTTCTTATTCAGGTGTGGAAAGTGCAATTATGTTTTTGAGTCAAAATCAATTATTTTTTGTTTGTTTCTTGTGATTCACTTTGGGATTCATAAACTATGTGTGGGTATGATTAGTATTGGTAAAAATGTAGCTTTATTTATTAAAAAAAGGCCTAAAAGATGGTTGAGTGTGATGGACCTACTTTTTTAGTTTTATTTTATCGCTGTAATAAGTGCTTGGTGCAAAGATAATAAATCCCTGGTCTCTGCCCATACGAATCTGCAGCTTTCATGGAGATTTCAGTATTGAAAATGGTGAATGCAGCCCTACACTATTGCACAGTCTTACAGACAGTACAACCACTAACCCTTTCTCTATAAGTAGAAATACTGTACATGTGGATTTAACTGAACTTGTCACTTGGACCTTTGGTAAATAAACAGCTGGACACATTTTAGTTAACTTGCATGCTGTATTTATGGCCACTCTATAATATTCACCAGAAATATCATTAGTGATTTTCTGTTAGTCTGTTCTGGCTAGTATTTTCTACACTTTGACCTTTGCTGAAGCAGTACAATCTGACAGTCTAAATATGGACAGTTCCACATGACAGTTCTAAGACGAAAATTAAGATTGTCCCAAGGGAACCACTTATTAATATATTTTGGCTGAACACATTAAAGTTTTTGACAGGAGTTATTCTTTCTAGCATTTAGAGCTCAACCCAACTTTAGACATTGAATTAATGTTTTAATCATTTTGCGTTGTTGAGGACATTAATCTGCTGCACTGTCAGCCACTTCCCTCAGGGTTTCTAGAACCATAAAAATTTGGAGCCATTGACCTTGAGTGAACAAATCTAACTTAAAGCCTATTTTTGACAAGTGAATAGAAGAAGAAAAAGTAAAGTGAGATCAGAAAGCATTTATATTAAAAATAATGGAGCTTCGAGCTCAGACTACAGCTGTCATGAGTTTCCCAAATAGTGGGTAGTAGTTTAACCCCGTATACTGACTGCTCCTTTTCAATTTATTTTATAATTCTTACAACAAAATGAAATAATCATATTCAATTGCAAATAGATAATAGGTCATCACAAAAAAGGGTTTTACCATATTATACAGTTGAAACCAGAAGTTTACATACACTAGTTAAAAAGACACTTATACATGTTTTTCTCACTAACAAGAAATCAAAATACCGTATATACTCGTGTATAAGCCGACCCGTGTATAAGCCGACCCCCCTAATTTTGCCCCCAAAACCTGGGAAAACCTATTGACTCGTGTATAAGCCGAGTCCCGAATACAGTATACAGGACTCGGATTCGTAAACTCGCTCAGACTCCCTCAGACTCGCTCAGACTCGCTCAGAATCACTCAGAATCGCTCAGAATTGCTCAGAATCGCTAAGACTCGCTCAGAATTGCTCAGAATCGCTCAGAATTGCTCAGAATTGCTAAGACTCGCTCAGAATCGCTAAGACTCGCTCAGACTCACTCAGACTCGCTACTGACAGCGGGTATCCGAGTCCCTAATACAGTGACTCGCGTATAAGACGGCTTATACGCGAGTAAATACGGTAAACCTTTAGCATTTTAGGTCAATTAGGATTACTATAAAATGCCAGAATAATGAGAGAGAAAGCTTTAAGGCATTTTTATTGTTTTCAGCAAAGTCACAAGTTTACATACACTAAGATTACTATAGCTTTACAATTTGGGTAAACCCATATGATGATGTCATGTATTTAGATGCTTGTGAAAGATTTATTGGCAACATCTGAATTAACTAGAGACACATTTGTGGATGTATTGTAATGTACAGCTGAAACACACTGCTTCTTTGTATAGCATCATGGGAAATAAAGATATCAGGAAGAGAATTGTGAACTTGCAAAATTATGGTTCATCCTTGGGTGCAGTTTCCAGATACGTGAAGGTGCCTCATTCATCTGTACAACAATTGAAACACAGGGGTGACAGCATCATGTTGTGGGGTTGTTTTGCTGCAGGAGGGACTGGTGAACTTAACAAAATAGATGGATTTGTGGGAAAAGAAGATTAAGTGGCAATACTGAAGCAACATCTCAAGATATCAGCCAGGAAGTTAAAGCTTGGGCGGAAATGAGTCTTCCAAATCAACAATAACCCAAAATATACTGTCAAATTGGTTACAAAGTGACAAGTGAAGGATAACAAAGTCAATGTTTTGGAGTGGCCATTACAAAGCCCTGATCTCAAACCTATTGAAAATGTATGGGCAAAGCTGAAATGGCAGGTGTCAGTAAGGTGACCTACAAACATGGTTCAGTTATAGTAACTATTAGATGCACCTAATTTAACATTTTTAAAAAAGATATTCATCAACACAAAGATTGTAGAGAATACCTACTTTATCTGTTTTATAGTTTAAATGGGTTCTCAAGTACAATAATAATAATAATAATAATAATAATAATAATAATAATAATAATAATAATAAATAACAATTTTATTTATATAGTGCTGAACATTTTACACAGCACTTTATAATTCAGAGGGGACATTTACCGACAATATATGACATTATAGAGGAAAAAAATTACAAACAGAAACCATGAGTAGTGAGAGCTCTACTCGTAAGCTATGAGGAAATTGGGGATGTATGAAAGATAAATCATAAAAAGTACTAGTCATATATGGTCCAGCCATCAATATAATAAACAGGGGATGCTGCATAAAGTGCATGGAGGTTGTAAGCAGTTTACACAAGAGGAAAAGGCAGAAAGGGAATAGTTACAGTTAGGGCCAGAAATATTTGGACAGTGACACAATTTTCGCGAGTTGGGCTCTGCATGTCACCACATTGGATTTGAAATGAAACCTCTACAACAGAAATCAAGTGCAGATTGTAACGTTTAATTTGAAGGGTTGAACAAAAATATCTGATAGAAAATGTAGGAATTGTACACATTTCTTTACAAACACTCCACATTTTAGGAGGTCAAATGTAATTGGACAAATAAACATAACCCAAACAAAATATTTTTATTTTCAATATTTTGTTGCGAATCCTTTGGAGGCAATCACTGCCTTAAGTCTGGAACCCATGGACATCACCAAACGCTGGGTTTCCTCCTTCTTAATGCTTTGCCAGACCTTTACAGCCGCAGCCTTCAGGTCTTGCTTGTTTGTGGGTCTTTCCGTCTTAAGTCTGGATTTGAGCAAGTGAAATGCATGCTCAATTGGGTTAACATCTGGTGATTGACTTGGCCATTGCAGAATGTTCCACTTTTTTGCACTCATGAACTCCTGGGTAGCTTTGGCTGTATGCTTGGGGTCATTGTCCATCTGTACTATGAAGCGCCGTTCAATCAACTTTGCAGCATTTGGCTGAATCTTGGCTGAAAGTATATCCCGGTACACTTCAGAATTCATCCGGCTACTCTTGTCTGCTGTTATGTCATCAATAAACACAAGTGACCCAGTGCCATTGAAAGCCATGCATGCCCATGCCATGCCTCCACCATGTTTTACAGAGGATGTGGTGTGCCTTGGATCATGTGCCGTTCCCTTTCTTCTCCAAACTTTTTTCTTCCCATCATTCTGGTACAGGTTGATCTTTGTCTCATCTGTCCATAGAATACTTTTCCAGAACTGAGCTGGCTTCTTGAGGTGTTTTTCAGCAAATTTAACTCTGGCCTGTCTATTTTTGGAATTGATGAATGGTTTGCATCTAGATGTGAACCCTTTGTATTTACTGTCATGGAGTCTTCTCTTTACTGTTGACTTAGAGACAGATACACCTACTTCACTGAGAGTGTTCTGGACTTCAGTTGATGTTGTGAACGGGTTCTTCTTCACCAAATAAAGTATGCGGCGATCATCCACCACTGTTGTCATCCGTGGACGCCCAGGCCTTTTAGAGTTCCCAAGCTCACCAGTCAATTCCTTTTTTCTCAGAATGTACCCAACTGTTGATTTTGCTACTCCAAGCATGTCTGCTATCTCTCTGATGGATTTTTTCTTTTTTTTCAGCCTCAGGATGTTCTGCTTCACCTCAATTGAGAGTTCCTTTGACCGCATGTTGTCTGGTCACAGCAACAGCTTCCAAATGCAAAACCGCAGACCTGGAATCCACCCCTGACCTTTTAACTACTTCATTGATTACAGGTTAACGAGGGAGACGCCTTCAGAGTTAATTGCAGCCCTTAGAGTCCATTGTCCAATTACTTTTGGTCCCTTGAAAAAGAGGAGGCTATGCATTACAGAGCTATAATTCCTAAACCCTTTCTCCGATTTGGATGTGGAAACTCTCATATTGCAGCTGGGAGTGTGCACTTTCAGCCCATATTATATATATAATTGTATTTCTGAACATGTTTTTGTAAACAGCTAACATAACAAAACTTGTGTCACTGTCCAAATATTTCTGGCCCTAACTGTATATAGGTCAAGTGAGGTGATAGGCTAATCTAAAGACATACATTTTTAGGGCTTGCTTAAAACTATGGGTATTGGAAATTATTTTAAGTGTTTTTAGTAGTTAATTCTAGATGATTGGTGCAGCTTGTGAGAAATCTTGGAGATGGGAGTGTGAGGGTCACATTGTATATGATGTCAACCTTAGGTCGTTTGCAGAATGGAGGGCACATGTAGGGCAATAGACAGAGATGAGATGGAGGTGGAGATGTAGAGTGGTGCAGAACTTTGCAGGGCTTTGTAAGTAAGAGTGATCATTTTATATTGAACTCTATAGCAGATGGGCAACCAATGCAATGTCTGCCAGGATAAAGTCATCGATAAAGCAGTTGGAGAGAATATGATCCTGGCTGCTGCATTCAGGATGGATTGGAGAGGGGAGAGTTTAGTAACTGGAAGACCAATTAATAGAGAATTGCAATAATCCAGACGAGAATGCATAAGGGCGACAGTAAGAGTTTTACTTCCAGGACGGAGTGCCTCAAACGTCTGTGCTGCTGCCAACTGCAGCAGTTCGGACGTTTGAGGCACTTCATCCTGGAAGTATATCTATTCCACAGTGTACTGTGACAGCGCGGTCCCTGCGGCAGCTGCATTGCTTTGGAGAGAGTATACCGGCTGTGGGTCACACAACCTGACATGGTGAGCGGCTTTCACACTATCTTTCACCATTGATCTCTTATAACCTTCCTAGCGGTATTCCCGAGTGTAACTCGGGGTTAATTTTCACTAACAGAAGCGGTAACCCCGAGTCACACTCGGGAATACTCGCGGCTGCTGCTGCTGCTCAGTGTGAGGCCGCAGGGGGGGAAGAAAGTGCTGTCAGAGCCCAGCCCTCTGTGGCCAGCACCCGCGGCCCCTGCTCCAGCCGCGGGTGCCATCTGTGCCCTGCACCCGCGGTCACTGCAGCCGCGGGTGCCATCTGTGGCCAGCACCCGCGGCCCCTGCTCCAGCCGCGGGTGCCCTCTGTGGCCAGCACCCGCGGCCCCTGCTCCAGCCGCGGGTGCCCTCTGTGGCCAGCACCCGCGGCCCCTGCTCCAGCCGCGGGTGCCCTCTGTGGCCAGCACCCGCGGCCCCTGCTCCAGCCGCGGGTGCCATCTGTGCCCTGCACCCGCGGTCACTGCAGCCGCAGGTGCCCTCTGTGGCCAGCACCCGCGGCCCCTGCTCCAGCCGCGGGTGCCATCTGTGGCCAGCACCCGCGGCCCCTGCTCCAGCCGCGGGTGCCCTCTGTGGCCAGCACCCGCGGCCCCTGCTCCAGCCGCAGGTGCCATCTGTGCCCTGCACCCGCAGTCACTGTAGCCGCGGGTGCCCTCTGTGGCCAGCACCCGCGGCCCCTGCTCCAGCCGTGGGTGCCATCTGTGCCCTGCACCCGCGGTCACTGCAGCCGCGGGTGCCCTCTGTGGCCAGCACCCGCGGTCACTGCAGCCGCGGGTGCCATCTTTGGCCAGCACCTGCGGCCCCTGCTCCCTGTGCTGTGCCGGCGGGGGAGCACCGCCACCCGCTCCTGCTCCCGGTGCTGCAGAGGCGGGGAGCACCGCCGCCCGCCCCTGCTCCCCGTGCTGTGTCGGCGCTTCCGACATCGCTGGCCAGCTGTCACACAGCATCGCTGCGGCCGGCGACACCGCAGCGATGTGGGCGGTGACATCGGCCGCTGGGCTGGGCTCAGCCCAGCGAGCGATCCGCAGCAACGCTGCGGCATAGGCTGGATCGCCGCCAACATCGCTCTGGCGATGTCACACGGCGCGATCCAGCCTTACCGCAGGTCACCAGTTGACAGGTTTACGGTTCCTCCCGTAAACCTGTCAACCTGCGACCGCTCGTTTACACAGCGCGACGTCGCTAGCGACATCGCTGATACGTCACTTTTTCGGCGATGTCGCTAGCGACGTCGCCAGGTGTGACAGCATCATTAGGGTAAGGGGGCGATATTGCTGCCCATTCATGTGGAGACGTGGGGGCGTGGCCTATTGCCGGCGTCATCGCCCCTACGTCGCCACATGTAAAGGGGCGATGTTGCCGGTCCCGGCCGGTCGCCTGGTTTCATGGGGCGATGTGCACACCGGTAACCGGGCGGCAGTAACCTGTCAGGCGATGGGAGCCATAGGCTCCCATTGTCCTGCATCGTCGCCGGGGTTGTCGCCCTAGAGGTTGCCGACACGGGGCTGGAGGAGTCGCCCCGTCTAAACGGGGGACGGCGCTGGTGGCGGGGGCGGCGAGAGCATGCACGCCCCCGCCATTCACCGCTGACATCTCCAGCCCCGTCGCCCCATGTGACGGGGCCGTTAGGGCTAGGGTGTTAGGGTAGAGCCTGGGCTGCAGACGAGAAGAGGGGTGGGAACACCCAAGGAAAGCTGGATGCTTCCCTCAGTTACCCTCCCCTCCTCTGTCACAGGGACATCCAGCGATGTCCCCGCTGCGATCGCCGGTGAAAGCTCCTTCGGATGCCTCATATGACTTCCTGGTTCCGTCTCTGTGAGCCGCAGCGGCTCATTGGAGGCGGAACTGGGTGGGGAAAAAAAAAAAGTATAACATTTCGGCCAATAAAAGAAATTTGTTATGAAAAAAAATGGTACCGCATTTAGGCTGCTTTCACATCAGCGGTTTTTGTAAATCGCGGCAGATGCGGTGAAAAAATCTGCCGCGATTACCGCAAGCACAGTTGCCGCAAGCCCCATGGAATGTCTATGGGGGCTTGCCGCAGATGCGGCAAGTGCGGTATCGGCACTTGCAGCAGGTGTGGCTGCAAAAAAAACGCGGCTGACCGCGTTTTTTTTTCGCGGCCGCACCTGCCACAAGTGCTGAAACCGCACTTGCCGCACCTGCCCCACCCTTACCGCAAGCCCCATAGACATTGCATGGGGCTTGCCACAACTGTGTCGCGGTTATGCGGTAAGCGCGGCAGATTGGTTATTTTCACCGCATCTGCCGCGATTTACAAAAAAACGCTAGTGTGAAAGTACCCTTAATACAAAAATCCTGACATAATCATACCGCCAGGTATAAGATTATTGATTATTGAATAAAATTTTATTATTTATTTAATTATAATTCATGATTTTATGTTTCGAACTTTATCACATCTGAGAGGTCTACTAGAGTCTTCTTTGATCAGGTAATTACTAAGAATTGCAGCCCTACTGTACATAACACAAAATTTCCATAAAAAAAAAATGTAACGCTTTTAGCATAAAATTCCAGAATTATTCGTAACGCCAGGGAGGTTAAGAGATAATACCCTATTTGCACATTCTCATTTTACAGACAGTAAGAGGTTTAGCAGAGTCAATGGTAAGAAAAGGTTGAATTCTAGACATATTTTTGAGTTGTAGGCGACACAAGCGAACAAGTGATCGGATGTGGGGGATGAAAGAGAGTTCTTAGCCAAATATGACCACAAGACAGTGAGTGTGCCTCTGAGGAGTAATGATAGAACTACATACAGACATGGCAATATTAGGTTTTGGAAGATTAGTATCCTTATAATGGCTCATCAGTGTCTGATTGGTGAGGGTTCGACACTCAGCACCCCAACCAATCTGCTGTTCCTAGTGCTGCCACCCTCCGGAATTAGTCAGTAATGGAGCTACACCGCACATCTCTATTGACAAAACAGTAGCTGCGACTGCGTGCTGCATATCTAACCCTTATTGATTTTGGTAGGGGGCAGAGATGCCATACCTAGCCATAGTCTCAATATAGTTCACAGATCTGTGCTGTGTAGCCACACAACTAGTTATAAACAGCTAGTTGTAACACCAGGAAGAGCTGATCGGTGAAAGTGGAAGGTGTCGTACCCCTACTGATCAGCCATTGATGACCTATCCCAAGGACAGGTCATCAATGCTAAAGTATTGGACAACCCCTTTACCTTTTGCAAATCATATTAAAGATTCCATCTTCTTGCAAGACAAATTCAATACACTATCATTATACACTAGTAAAAACACACAATATATAGTAATTTACATCTGAGCCGCTGGACGAAGAAACATCTAGCATAAATATTGTAAATTGTATTGTTATTTTTTGTCAGTGTTTTTTACCAGACCATTTTGTGCTATTCATTTTTGGGTAAGTTAAGTCGAGAGGATAGCTAAGAAAAAACACATCTGTATGTGCAGAATATTGATGCTACAAACATACTAATATATTTTTCCTATCAATATTAAAAGTTGACTCTAGTGTAGTATGTAACATACCTTATGATTGGAAACAAAGGTGTCACAAAAGAGACTATATTAAATGTAACATCTTTAGTGCAACGGTATTCACACTGTGCGGTAATGAGGCAGTGACCCAAGGAAAGTTCAACTTAAATGGCTTTATTTGCACAACTCACAACTTAAATGCCAAAGATGTCTTCCGGGTCACAGCCGGGTGATCCAAGCAGTCTGTGTAAAACCTGTTGCCTTGAGAGAAGGCCGCGCCGTTTCACTCTGTGGTGTGCTCGATACTTCGTCCTCACAGGCCTGTGTTTTAACTTCACACAGATCTGTCCTGCACAACAGAGCTTCCAGCTCTGCAGCTTGCAAACAAACCACTGACACACCCAAACCTTTGCTGAGGGTTTTTAAATGGAATCTGTGGCCATAAGCCACATGCAAGACCCAGGCTGGAGGGAGTGGACCGTTCCTCTGTCCTGCACTCACAGGCTTGCCTGTGATTGAATGCACTCCAGTGGTTTCAATATTTTTCAATTTGCATTCTGTGGGATACATATCGTTCCTCGCATATGATTCCTCTCACTGCCTCACATATTTCCCTGTTCAAACTTGTGGCGTTGAACACCTGACACCATACAGGGTGCCCGTGATAGGGCATCCACATTTCCCTGTGATTTCCCAGCCCAACGTTCCACCGAAAAACTAAAATTTTGTAGGGACAGGAACCATCCGGTGACCCGAGCATTCATTTCCTTTGCATTCCTCATCCAGACGAGGGATGAATGGTCCGTTACCAAACAAAACTGTAACCTGAGCAAATAGTAGCGTAGGGACTCCAAGGCCCATTCAATAGCCAAGCACTCTTTCTCCACTACAATATAATTTTTCTCTGCCAGGGTAAGTTTCCTGCTCAAGTAGGTGACTGGATATTCATCTCTGTTCTCTTCTTGTGATAGTATGGCACCCAGACCTACCTCTGAGGCATACATTTGCACATTGAAGGTTTTATTGAAGTCTGCACAACACCAACTTCATGGACTAAAACACTTCCTCAGCTTGAGGATTCCAGCATACCATAACTGACTTCATACCCTTCAACAGATCGGTCAGGGGCGCCATTCTCCCAGCATTGTTAGGTATTAATTGTCGGTAGTATCCAACAATGCCAAGGAACTCCCTCACCTGTTTAGTAGATACAGGGCTGTGCCAATTTTTAATGGCCTCGATCTTGTTTATTTGGGGTTTGATAACCCCGCGGCCAATCACGCACCCCAATTACCTCTAGGCCTATAGCAGATTTTTTTGACTAGCTGTCAGTCCTGATGCTGTGAGCAAATCCACTACTGCCTGTACCTGGGACAAGTGGGTCAACCCATTGTCCCAGGGGCCTGTCACTGCACGTGTGTGTTTTGGGCTCAACCATACCATCATGACACCTGGAGAACAGGGTCACTACACTTTCTTACCGCAGAAGTGCAGTACCTCTGGTGGCGGTTTACATGGAGGAGCATCACACCTTGGGTTTACAGTGCCCGCATTCTCCACCATATTGTAGTGCAGCAGTGTTCACACTTTGCAGTAATGAGGCAGTGACCCAAGGAAAGTTCAACTTTATTTGTACAACTCACAACTTAAATGCCAAAGATGTCCTCCGGGTCACAGCGGGGTGATCTACACAGTCCGTGTAAAACCTGTTGCCTTGGGTGACGGCCGCGCCTTTTCACTCTGTGGTGTGTCAGATACTTCGTCCGCACAGGCCTGTGTAGTGACTTCACACAGACTAGTGATGGGCGAGTCCTAAATTACTCGGAATCGCTTGACTCTAGCGAGTCCGAGCCCGGGACTCGCTACTCGTTGCGAGTCTAGCGAGTCCAATGTTAATGAATGGGGAAGCGAGTAATAGCGAGTAATGTGCGATTTACAAATCGCAGATGTGTCTCGGAGCTTCAGGCTCTATCTGCTAGGACTCGTTACTCTGCGAGTTTCCCAGCGTTTACTCACACAGTAACGAGTCCAATGCAAATCAATGGCAATCCTAGTTTTTTTCAGAGACTCTGACAAAACTAGGATTGCCATTGACTTGCATTGGACTCGTTACTGTGCAAGTAATCGCAGGGAAACTCGCACAGTAAGGAGTCCAGCTGTCTGCTCTGTGTCGGGCTGCAGGCTGCTGCAGCTCCAGGGTCCTAGAGCCCGTCTGCTGCCTGATGTAGCAGAGCTGAGATTGTTCTCAGTCTGCTCATTCCCTGTGCATAGACATCTAAATCTATGCACAGGGGATGTAGCAGAGAGGACATCGCGTTTTGGACTACGTCGGACGGAAGAGGATTTTTTAAATTAAAGATGGAGTCCCTAATGGCTTTTTTTTTTTATTTCTAATAAAAAATTTCTCTGTGTTGTGTTTTTTTTAACCCTTTATTGGAGATTCTTAGTGGCCGGGTCAAACCTGGTCTGACATTAAGAATCTCGGGCTTAATACCAGCTTGTATAACAAAGCTGGTATTAACCCCTTTATTACCCAGCGTGCCACCGCCACCAGGGCCACTGGAAGAGCGGGGTTCAGCGCCAGAGGATGGCGCTTCAATGAACGCGCCATCTTCTGGGGCGGCTGCGGGCTGCAATTTGCAGCGGGGGGTGCCCAGAAAGCTTGGGCCTCCCTGTGCTGCGGATTCCAGCCCCCAGCTGCTTAGCTGTACCTGGCTAGACATAGAAATTGCGCGGAGCCCCACGCATTTATTTTTTATTTATTATTTTTTATAAAAATATAGAATATTTTCCTTTTAAGAGTATAAATAACAATTAAGTTATACCTTCTCCTTGCTGCAAACTTACATTGCTTGAAGATTATATATAACCCCCATATATAGTGTTTTTGCTGATTTTCATATTATAACTTACAAAGTACATCAGAGTTGAACTTTGTTTTATTACAAACACTTTTGCTGCTGCAGCTCTCTTGTCATAGTGCATATTAGCTCTTCTGCACTGCTCCTACATCAGCTGCCTGTGAGATGGAAGCTGAAGCAATGACAGTGGTCAACTGCAGTCGTAGATGTGTTTCTAACAAGACAAAGTTCAACTCCTCTGACAGTGTTAGTTATAATCACACTAAGCTCTGCAGTGAGATCATAAAAGCAGACTTTCAGTCATTACATGTCTTTTTGTGGTAACTCTCCCTTTCATGCAAAATAATCTCTGAGGGCAAGTGTAGGATCGATATCCAGTCAATAGATCTTAGCAGCTCATTTACATGTTAAGAAAAATGTATATTTCTATGGAATATGACAATGAACAGTAGATATTAATTTATTTTGTTCAATGTTCTGTGACCTGCATATAGATGGCTTTGAAATTGATCACTTCATGTAATCTAGCTCTATTATTGGAGTTATTTACAAACTGCATGTGTCGCGCCCCAGGGGTCCAGTTGTCACAGAGGGACTGCACCCCAGCCAGAGGTGTAGTACCCCACTCTCGGGTAAGGAGGGGACACTGACCAGTATTCAGACACCCATAGCCAACATTACACCACTCCAGGTTTGGGTTAGGGCGAAATTGCTCCCAAGGGAGAGCACAGTCCCTGATCCTATCTGGAGTGGAGGAACCAAGGTAGAAGGGATGGGTGGAGAACAGAGTTTAGAGGAGCACACAGGAAGTATTGAAGTCAACGAGGATGTATGTTAGCGACTTAGGACATGTGACAGAGAGTATAAAAGGATGAGTAGAAACATCTAGAAGGGAGTTGGTGGGTGGCTAGCAAGAGCTACAAGAGTCTGTGAGATTTAGAGAGTCTGTCAGAAAAGGAAAAGAGCTAGTACGAGACGTCCTGAGGACTGTAGCCAGTAGGAGCTCGTCCCAAGACCAGGCAGAGACAAAACCTGATGGAGCTGAGAAAGAGAGGTGCTCCCGAAGACAGAAGGGGTCCCAGGGGCTCGGGTAGTGAGCAGTTCACCCGTGGGTGCCCGCATCCACATTGACCAAAGCGGTATGGAGGGACCAGGCCGCAGTGAAGTGGGACCGGCCCCAGACTAGTGGAGAACAATCAGGCTCTGCTAACAACCTGGAGGCTGCGGTATCTCCAAGTGCCGCAGCCAAAACAGTAAACATCCACCGAAAAGGTGGCCCCCCCAGGGTCCATGGGGCTGAGAGAGAAGTTACCCGACAAAGGCCTGAGGCCACTGGCTCGGGGCTCTGTGTGTGAGGCACAGGGCAGGAGGGTGAAGCAAGCGCAGATAGAGATGACAGAGAGGACAGTGGAAGGGGGTACCAGTTAAGTGCCACCAAGCTACCCGGGGGTTAGCTGGATCCCCTCGTCCAAGGACTCAGCGCTCAGCGGGCTGTTGCAACAGTGATGACTGTTGTAACCTGGAACAACGGAACTCTGAGTAAACATCTTGAGATTGCACCCTTCTGTGTTTGTGAACTTTATAGCTGTGACATCAGGCCTGCGCTGTAATATTAGTACTAAGTCACCTTAGTAACATCTGCTGCCCAGGGGTTAGCCCTACCCATCGAGAACTTGTCAACTGAGCTGTATTGCCATCAACCCCAGAGGATCTGTATTGCAGTGGTGGCACTCAATAGCCAAAACCAGCGGGTGGCATCGAATGGACTATTATCCCTAATCTCAAATCCAGTAATCCAGTAAAGCAACTAAAACTTCCCCTTAAAGATTGACCACTCATCAGGGTGGCCACACAGCAGGCCACGCCACCGTGACATTCCCCAACAACATCAACAGACTCGGCTCTGAGTACCTCAAGGTCCCCATGGGGTGTGTCAAATGTGGCGTCATGAGCAGGATGCACCGGCTCGGTCTCCTGTGCCTAAGGACCATGTTTGAAAACTTAGACCAGGGCCCGGCTAAAACAACCTTTGCCATGTGCATCAAGGAGGGAGTGGTGCGGCCTCCCCCTGCGAGCCGGGTTGCCAAATGGCGCGAAAAGCTGTACCCACACACCAAAGGAACTTCAGTGCAGCAGGACTTCAACCAGAGAGACCCACTCCTGGTGTAGCCGACAACGTGAGGAGAGGGAACCGCTCAAGAAAGGGAGCAGGAGACAGGGAGTGAGACAGACCAAGGAGCAGAATTGCAGCCTGTAACCTGGATAACAAAATGGAGGGAGGTGACCAGAGGGCCTTGAAGTGTGGGGTGGAGAGCGAGGACTCCCCCAGTGGACCAGAGGCAGTCCTAGAGTAGCTGTCACTCCTAGACCCAGGTTTCCTGCCAGGCGAGATGGACAACCTGGGTCAGTAGTTGAAGAGAGCCCAGGTAGAGGCAGTGGAGATCTGGAAAGATGCGCTGCTGGACAGAATGACCTGGAAGTGGATGCAGTCGAGACCACCATCAACAGCCCCAGAGGAGGAGGACAAGGTCGGCTTCGAGGAAACAGCAACACTCCTCCGGTAGCTGATGAGACCCTGGTGGGGCCCCTGGAAACCCCGAACACCCTTGCACCTGGCTGAGTGTGTAAAATCCTGCCCTTGAACCCCTCTGTAAACATACCTGAACCGATGTCTAAGGGCATCAGTGCAGAACGGGTGGTCCTTAAATGGGTCAACCAGGGTGAGGAGCTAATGAGCTTCCTGGGAGAGGCCCAGTCGGGGGAAGCGGAGGTGGAAACCATCAGCTGGAGTGATTACTGTCACCAGAGAGGGTCCTTATGGGAGGCCAGAGAACAGGAACAGCAGGCCCAGTGGAGGGCTATGGAGGAGTGGAACCTCCAGGAAAAAGGGTGGGTCCGTAAAACCAGGGCCATGGACAGAAGGCTGATTTGTGTGGGCACTGTGGTCCTCTTTAATTTGGAAAAAGGCTGGGGATTTCTGAAGGAGCACCGGAGGGCCAAAGAACTTTTGTAACCCAGCGGGATGTCGAGTCTCACCTGCCGGAGGGCCACCATGGACGCGACTTGTACCCCGGTGATCACGTCACCTTCTCCCGGCACCTGGGCAAGCGGGGGTGTGAACATTATGATTGAGGAGGCTCCACCCTCAAAACCCACAGAGCCCCAGGTGTCGAAGCCAGTGGTCACACACATAGTAACCCAGCGGGTAACCCAGCGGGATGTCGAGTCTCACCTGCCGGAGGGTCACCACGGACGCGACTTGTACCCCGGTGATCACGTCACCTTCTCCCGGCACCTGGGCAAGCGGGGGTGTGAACATTATGATTGAGGAGGCGCCACCCTCAAAACCCACAGAGCCCCAGGTGTTGAAGCCAGCGGTCACACACATAGTAAAGCCCCGGGTGTCCCAGCGAGAGCTCGCACTCATCAGGGAGCAAGCCCCCAAAACTACCACTCAGGCTGCACCTAATACCCGAAATGCAGCCATGCAGACATTTTTAAAAGGATCTGTCAAGGTGGTGGTTCAGATCAGGGAGCAAGAGATGCCGGCTGCAATGAGAGACCCGGTTGGTCTGGCTAGCAAAAGCAGCAGCTATGTACTCCAGAAGACTGTGGCACCGCAAACTCCGGTTGCCATGATGACATCGTCTCCCCTGGGGAACCATGCCATGCCTGAAAGCAATGGAAGGGTCTCCACTCCAGGTAATCCCACCACACACAACTCTGGGCCAGAAGAGGAAGCTCTGAAACCTGAGTCCAAGGGGAGGTCCACTGCTATAAATTCTGGTCTGGGGGCACGGTTAGGCAGTTCAATTCCAAGGAGGACTGTGAAGAGGTCCTGTGGACAGGAGCAGCATAAGGTTCGTCCTGGGACGGAGACTAGCCAGTGTGAGGGACCTGTAGGAGAGGGTCTGAGGAAGTGTAGAAGTAGGCCTGGGGAATGGAGCGAGTAGCCCAGCTCACCCCAGCATAGAGCGCCAGGAGTGGACACTGGAGTCCGAGACTGTGAGGAACTCTAGGCCCAGCAGCCAACACCGAAAGGTGGGAGATTCCAAGTCTCTCGTCCACCAAAAAGCCTAGGATGCATTGCAGCTCTAGAGAGCTCAGGGAGAGCGGCCAGAGGAGTGCAACCCAGAGAGGGCTTGAGCTGCCTGCCATATGGGCAAGAGACTGAGTTCAGTAAGAGAGGGTCGCATCTTATCTACAGCCAGGACCCACCAAGAGTAGCGCAACAGGGAGGCCTCAGAAATCACCGGGTGAGGAGAACCCCATCTTGCTTCCAGGTGCCCTGTCTCACAACATCTCTTGTGGACAGTACCCTGGGCAAACCTGCTACTTCTACCAGTAAAGGTAATGGAGACTTCAACTCTTGTGTCTGTCGGTCATTCCGCGCCGCAGTCCTGCACCCCCCAATGGTCTACTACTGCCATAGACTCCACTGGCTTCCCTGGGGACCATCACTGCTGTACTCCCATCATCCCCAGAGGTCCCGTACAGCAGCTGCAGCCACTAGTAGCTGCATTCGCGGGTGGCGTCATGTCAATCACTGCCAAGCCACAAACCACTGAACTTTGTTAGCTGACCGCCGGGGTCACGGAGCCGGGCCTCCACCACTGTGACTCCCCCAGAAGGGCCCCAAAACTCAGTTTTGAGTAGCCCCATGGCCTGGGCGCACCTCAGGTTTGTGGTGTCATGAACAGGATCTCGTGCCCGAGATTAACGGGTACTGCATGTCAAAGACCTTATTTGAACTGTGAACAGTCACCATTGTTACCCCACGTGGCGCACTGGAAAGTGAGGGGGCATGCCATCTTGGGTGGGGCCTGGGGAACATTGTGAAAGGAGACAAAGGCCTGTGCTCTGACATCAGCCCAGGCAACGCAGGAAGTCCTGCACCAGAAGTCCCCTTGCATGCTAAACTCCCTGCCAGAGAGGCGGGAAAGCACCGGATTGCTGAAGGTCAAGGCCCGGCCGCTGTTCACCAAGGGGGAGAATAATGTCTGCCCCAGACAAGGAGCAGCCCAGGACGGAGCAGGCTGCAGCCTCCTATGATGCCGCTGCTGAGGACGAGCCCGAGGCCGTGGCCCCCGAAACCGCCTCCATCCTCCCTTTCACAAAGTCTCAGTGACTTTAGAGAGCGGAAGAAAAGTGTGTTCGGAGTGTACCCCATGATGGAGGAACAACGCGTGACCATGTTATTGGGACAGGGCGAAGTAAAGTCCTGGCTATCCTCCGACAAACAGACTGTTCACAAAATAATCGCCAGTTTAAGGGAGGCCTTCGACACCTGAATGGCAGCAGAACTAAAGGTCAGATTTTTCGGGTGCAAACAGGGGGTGTGGGACAGTGTAAGAGACTAAGCCTTGAATCTGCAAGAGGCGCTGAGGGCCATGAAGCAAGTAGACCCCAACAAAGCAATTCATTGAGGGCCTCCACTGCCCCGGCCACTGGGCTCAGCTGCATGTCCTGGCCATGCAGCATCCCGAGAGAGACTTTGCCCAATTCAAGACCGGGCCATACGCGTGCTAAAGGGGACCATCGACAGCGGCCCTGAGCCCTCACAGCGGCTGACCCTAACGTAACACCTAGGGGTGGAGCCCTCTCACCTGACTTCCATGGAGGCCAGCGCACAGTCCCTTGCAGCCCTTACCCCCACGGCTATGCAACGACAGTTACAGCAGCTGACCAAAGGGATGGCTGATCTGGCTAAGGCCGTGCAGTCCATCCAAGGATCCAGACCACCAGAGGGAATCTAATTCGCCTCCAGCCCTGATGATGTCCCATGGATCTGCCAGAGGAGATACCACGCCAGCCGAGTGTGACCCAATTCCCACTATAACGCTGTAGGACAGCCCATCTGTCGCTGCTGCAACAAGACAAGCCATCTGGCAAGGCCTGCACTTCAAATGGGAAACCCCTTGGGCCGAGGGCCAACCCCCAGGAGTGAGCCCATCTGGCCCTCAGCACTGGTGTGACAGGTATGTGGGAGGACGACTGGACCTACCAGTTGTGCTGGATGGCATCCCCATGAATGCTTTACTGGACACTGGTTCACAGATGACAACAATACCCTATATCCTTTATAAGTGCTATTGGGCTGATTCTGTAATAGGAACAAATGCCGGAATGCCCGCGCTGCCAAACAGGAATCACCAGGAAACTAAGAGTTAACTGGGCAGATTTTTTTCTTTATTTCATCCTACGCGTTTCGGAGCCTCTATCCGAGCTCCTTCCTCAGGGAACAAGGTTGTTCCCTGAGGAAGGAGCTCGGATAGAGGCTCCGAAACGCGTAGGATGAAATAAAGAAAAAAATCTGCCCAGTTAACTCTTCGTATCCTGGTGATTCCTGTTTGGCAGTGCGGGCATTCCGGCATTTGTTCCTATTACAGCATTCCTGTTTCCACGTTTATCGTGAAGGTGCGGCCCTGCAGCAGCCATCTTATAAGCCATCTTACAGGCGATTATACTGGTTGTGGGTGACACAACTGAATCAGGTGAGCAGTTCTTAATTTACACCGATATAACTTTTAAAAAAGGATAAGACCCTATGCGCATTTATCTCACGTTTGCAGGTTATTGGGCTGATTCTGACATTATCCGCCGACCAGATCACAGATCACACTTTTACCATATTTCTTAGTAAAGGGCATCTCTTACCATAAGTGGTGTTCAAAGAAGTGACTATTAAGGTTGAGAGGGTAGAACTGGGTGCCCAGGGTATGGTGGTTGTTGATGTGGACTGCCGTGCAAGTAACTCAATGCTAACCATAGGTAAAAATGTTATTGAAAATTGTCTGGGCGAGATTATTGTTCTCTTGCAACAGGAAGCTGAGACTGCCAACTTTGGGCAGCAGAAGGTCCTACACAAAGAGATAAGGACCCTGATGCAGAGACAGCAAGTGGAGCTGTCTGGTGGAGAAGTCGGCAGTCTAAGAGTAAGTGAATCAACCCCCATTGTCATACCCCCACGGAGTGAAATGTTGATCTGGTGCAGAGCGGAAATAGGCCTCAGAGGGCAGGATTTCCAGGTGCTGGTAGAGCCCGTGTATTCAGATATTAGGCCCACCGTCCTGACAGCCAGAGAAGTAGTGGATGTCCGTAAGGGAAGGGTACCGGTACATATCCTGAATTGTGGGGAGGAGGAGGCCAGACTGCCACAGTATGCTACCATTGCTAAGCTGTACAAAGTCAGCAACACTGCCATAACAGCTGCGGGGCCCTTGGCTCCACCAGAACAGGCGGAAGATAATAGCCCTACGAGAGGCCTGGAGGGCTGGTGCCAAGAGCTGCATGTAGGCACCAGCTCCACCCCTTCCCACCAGAATCATGGGTAGTCCAAGAGTATGAACAGGTCTTCAGCAAGCACCCCTTAGACCTTGGACAGGCAAAGGGGGTACAAAATCCCATACCAACAGGTGACCATGCACCCATCAAGGAAAGCTGCAGGCCTATACCACTAGCTCACTATCAATGTGCCAAAGAGATGTTACGGGCAATGAAGGAGGCTAGGGTGATTAGAGATAGTTGTAGCTCCACTAGTCCTGGTAAAGAAGAAAGGTGGTACAATGAGAATGTGTGTTGACTATAGGTAGGTTCATCGCATTACACATAAAGATGCCTATCCATTACCCGGAATTGAGGAGTCATTAGCTACCTTAAGAACTGCTAACTATTTTTCCACACCTAGACCTCACCAGTGGGTATTGGCAGGTTCCCGTAGCAGAGGCTGACAAAGAGAAGACCACCTTCATGATACGAATGGGCCTCTGTAATTTTAACTCTATGCCTTTTGGACTCTGCAATGCAGCGGGAACATTCCAGAGGCTGATGGAGTGCTGCCTAGGGCACAAGAACTTTGAAACCATGCTGCTGTACCTAGATGACATCACAATCTACTCAAGGATGTATGAAGACCACTTGAAACACCTGGCAGAAGTATTTAAGGCACTGTCCAAGTTTGGCATGAAAGTGAAGACGTCCAAGTGCCACCTACTGAAGTCCAAGGTACAGTACCTATGACATGTAGTTAGAGCTGAAGATGTGGCCCCAGACCCTGACAAGGTCACCACAATTAAAGACTGGTCAAGGTCCAACACCATCAAAGGGGTGCGGCATTTCCTGGGACTGGTAGGCTGCTACCGGAGGTTTATCAAAGGTTTCACCAAGATGGCTGCACCGCTGCAAAACCTCCTGGTAGGCCAGTCCAAGAAGGCAAAAGGTCCTAGTCCCCTGCTGAAATAGGATGACAAAGATGAAGACTCATTCAAACAACTGAAGTGGGCCTGTACAGGGAAGGATATCCTGGCCTACCCTACTATACCCAGCCATTTGTCCTGTACACCAATGCAAGCAATGTAGGAGTGGGAGTCATGTTGTCCCAGGTGCAGAGAGGCAAGGAAAGAGTGATTGCCTATTCCAGCAGGAAACTCTGCCATGCAGAGAGGAGCCCTGACAACTACAACTTGTTCAAGCTGTAGTTCCTGGTCGTAGTATGGGCTGTGACCGAATGCTTCAAGCAATACCTGGCTGCAGCAAAATTCACCATCTACACAGATAACAACCCACTGACACATCTGGAGACTGTGAAGCTAGGAGCCCTGGAAGAGCGCTGGATGGCCCAGCTTTCCAACTATAACTTCACAATCAAATACCGGGCCTGGCATAAGAACGCCAATGCTAAAGCTCTATCCAGAATGCCCCACTTGCCAGATGCAGGAGAAGACCCACAGGAGCGGGAAGAGATAGAGCTACCAGCCTTCCACCACAGAAAAGTGACTAAGTGTTCCCACGAGTTGAGACAGGAGGCCTGGTATACAGGAAGCCACCTTTTACCCATTGCCCCACCATAGTTGGGTGGAGACACAAGACAGTGACCCCACCATCATCTTGGTCAAAGGGCTGCTTCAAGGAGCGGATGCATGCCCTGGCCAAGGTGCCCCGCTAGAAGCACAGCAGCTGTGGAAAGAGAAAGGCAGGCTATTCATCTACGCGGGCAAGCTGTGGAGGCGGTACATCATTTCCAGGACCCATGAGTTGGTGTGGCAGATGATAGTCCTAAAGAGAGACTCCCAGATGGTCATAGAAGCCTACAACGATGGAGCAGGTCATTTTGGTTGGAAGAAGCTGGAGGTCCTGCTACGGGAGAGATTCTACTGGGTGTGCATGAGGAAGACCATTGAGACCTGGTGCAGAAACTGTGGCCCATGCAACTTGCGAATAAAGGATCATGATAGCAATCGAGCCCCTCTCCAGCCTTATGTCGCCAAGCAGCCCCTGGAACTGGTGACCCTTGACCACGAGAAGCTGACCCCAAGCAGGTCCGATTACGTCTACGCCCTCACCATCATGGATCACTACTCATACTTCTTGGTTGTGGTGCCAATGAAAGACCTAACCCCCAGAACAGCCACAAGAACCTTCCAAACACACTTCTGTAGACCCCATAGCTCAAGATCAGAACAACCCTGTATCACCCCCAAACAAATGGTATGTACAAAAAGATGAACCAGGTGGTGATACACCTACTGAAGACGCTCCCACTAGAAAAAAGAACTATGTGGGCTGAGTAGTTGCTAGACCTGGTGGACCAGTATAACCACATTCCTGTGAACTCCATCAACTTCACCCCTGCCTACTTGATGAGAGGATGACCCGGCAAACTACTGATTGACGTGGAAATGGGAGTTCTGGCACCTTAAGGCAGCTTCCTAGACACAGACTACGACGCAGAATGTCAGCAAAAGTACCACCAAGTGCTGTAATGCATGGAGAGGAACCTGTCACAGGCTAGAGAGAAGCAAGAGAAGGCCTACAACCAAAAGGCACCTGCAATCCCCTTAGAACCAGGTGAACAAGTCCTGAAGAGAAAGCAGCGAGTCCACAAGTTGATCACCATGGTAAGCTGAGCCATAGGCCGTGCTGACAACACTAAAGTCTGCCTAATCAGCAGGGACAGAGGAGAAACCTCTGCAGCCATGTACCGAGACCACCTAAAGAGATGCCAAGAGCCACTGAGAAGCCAAGGAAAGCCCCTGGCAATACCTGAACCCCAACTAGCAAAGGAAGAGATGATCCACACCATACTGGGCGACTTCCAAAAGACATGGACTCAGATCATTGGAGCCATCGTAGTCCCAGTACTGACCTTTCCTCAAGTGGTAATGCCAGAAACAACCCAGACTAGAGACCAAGCTGAATAACCACCACCAGCAATAGAGCCGGGAACTCAGCCACCTGCTACTAGTGAATCTCTCAGTCCTATGTTTAGTCAAGGATGACCCCCTGCCATACCTGTTCCACCTAGGTCTACACCTAGACCACAGGGTAGCACACACCCTCAGCCAGTGGTAGACACTACAGAACAGAATAGACAATCAGACACCCCTGTACTGTGTAGGTCCACACGTAGTAATTTAGGACAGGCCCCAAATTTTTACAGAGACTGTTAAAAAGGAAAATGGACCAGGGTACCCAGTTTACCATGTAAATATGTTTTGTTTTCTTGTTATATAATTGTGTTTATACGTATGTTCCCAAGTAACTAAGTAACAATGCAACTACCAAGCGTACCTGACCTACAGGACTTTCAGTATGAACTTTAACAAATTCTTGAACTTTTAATTAAGGACCAGTAAACTACAGGACTGGTGATAGAGACACTTTATTAAATAACTTTTTTTCAGCCATTGGTGGAAGAACTAAGCGCCGTAGTGACTGTTTTTCTACCCTTTTTCTAGGTTTTTGTAATTTTTCATTTATAAGACTCTGTCATTCTTGGTTTTTCTACTTTTTCCTTTTGAGACTTTGCTCATCATTTACTGTCATTTTCATTCTATGTTTTTGAGTGTACAAAAGTGTTTCCTCAGTTCAGGAGTACTGAACTTAACCAAGGGAGAATGTGGCACCCCAGAGTCCGGTTGCCACGATGGCATTGTCTCCCCTGGGGGACCATGCCGTGCCTGAAAGCAAGGGAAGGGTCTCCACAGCAGGTAAGCCCACCACACACAACACTATCCCAACTCTGGGCCAGAAAGGGAAGCTCTGAAAGCCGAGTACAAGGGGATGTCCCCTGATATAAATTCTGGTCTGGGGCGGGATTTACAGTTCAGTTACTAGGAGGACTGTGAAGAGGTCCCGATGACTGGAGCATTGTTAGGCTCGTCCCGGGCCAGAGACTAGCCAGTGTGAGGGACCCATAGGAGAGGGTCTGAGGAAGTGGAGAAGTAGACCTGGGGAGTTTAGCAAGTAGCCCGGCTCACCCCAGTGCAGAGCACCAGGAGTGGACACTGGAGTCCGAGGCTGTGAGGGACTCTAGGCCCAGCTGCAAACACCAGAAGGCGAGAGATTCCAAGTCTCTCGACCACCACGAAGCCAAGGAGGCACAGCAGCTTTAGAGAGCTCAGGGAGAGCGGCCAGAGGAGTGCAGCCCAGAGAAGGCTCGAGCTGCCTGCCATATGGGCAAGAGACTGAATGCAGGAAGAGAGGGTCCCAGCTTAGCTACCAGCAGCCAGGACCCGCCAAGAGTAGTGTAACAGGGAGACCTCAGAACTCACCGGGTGAGGAGAACCCCATCTTGCTTTCAGGCACCTGGACTCCCAACATCTCTTGTGGATGGTACCCTGGATGACCCTGCTATTTCTACCAGTAAAGGTAACGGAGACTTCAACCCTTGTGTCTGTTGGTCATTCCGCACCCTCAGTCCTCAGACCCCCAATAGCCCACCACCTCCATAGACTCTATTGACAGCCCTGGGGACCCGCTCCACCCGTGGGGAGCGAAACCATTACTGCTACATTTCCATTGTCCTCAGAGGTCCCGTATATCAGCTGTGGCCACTAATAGCCGCATTCCATGGGTGGCGTCACATCAATCATTCCCAAGCCACAAACCACTGAACTTTGTTAGCTTACCGCCAGGGTCACAGAGCCGTGTCTCGACCACTGTGACTCACCCAGAAGGGCCCCAAAGCTCAGTTTTAAGTAGCCCCATGGCAAGGGTAGAGATAGCTCAAGCAGAGAGATGCTGCCTTGGTAAAGGAAGAAACCACAGGCTAAGCAGTAGTAGCCACAAGAAACCAAGTAGTGGTGGAGAATGTAAAAAGTTAAACTGTTGTTGACTCGCTAAGGTCATGAGTTAAAATGTAAGAAATTTAAGTTGTGCCTTAGTAAGATGAGTGTCTTTAAAATAAATGTATGCCTTAAATTAGTGTAAGCTTTAGTTAGTGCATAGAATTAGTTGATAAAAGACTGCAAGGTTGCGGACTATAAGCAACCCAAACTTTATTGTAAATAGTTAGCACCTCGGTGTGCTCCTTGTTGGTTTTACAGCCGACATGAGAACTTGGCCACAGAACAAAAACCTGCTTGGCGTGGCCGAAACAGTGGTCCAGCGGAAAGACCATCGATGTCCTGTAGGCCACCCAGGACCTATGTTGGGGATTATGTTAAGCAGGTCCCCCGCCTTCTTTGCACTTGTAACAGTGTGACGGACACCCGGATAGGGATCGCAGTGGACCTTTTGTGTTATGAACCGATGACTCATGAGTAACAATCAAATTCCATAGAAGTTCTTGGTAACTGTACTGACCGCAATCCCTGACTACACACCGCAACTAGATGTAGCTGTGGGATGTAACTAACCAGACCTAGACACCTCTGCATAGCCGTAGAACTATCCGCTCCTAAAGATGGATGTAGGAAAAGCTATCTTGCCTCAGAGCAGAACCCCAAAAGAATAGCAAGCCCCCACAGATATTAACTGGAAAACAAGAGAAAGAAAAACAAACACAGGTAGAGTAAAAAGGTTTAGCAAAAGAGGCCAAACTAGGTATATAGGAAAGACTGGATAGAATACTATTGCGGTCAGTATAAAACACTATCAAAAAACCACTAACAGCAGATAGTACAAAAATTACCCTGAGTCACTAAGACTCGGTGCCCTCTATATCTGCAGACATCTATAAATCAAATGCCAGCAGAACTGGAAATAACAGATAATAGTGAATGTTAAAATTCCTAGGAAGAAATCTTCCTAACTGAGAGCAGATAAACAAATATACAGACTAAATTGCAAACCCACAACTCAGAATAAGACAAAACGTAAGCAGAACTTTAAGCACACAAAAGTGTGCCAAAAAATATCAAAAAACCATCCACTTAGCTTGCAAAGAATTCCACAGAGCAGAAGAAACCAGAGAGATATGAACTCCTCCAGGAATCAAAGACAATTGGCAAGGATTTATCCACTTCAAACCATTATATGCTCTAAGAACCAGATTGCCAATCATCACCATCACCTGTGAAGACCACACAGTCAGCTGCATCACCAGCAACAACCACCGGAGGGAGCTCCAATGAATTAACAACAGTATTGTTGCATATTGTAGAAAGTTTATTTATGCTATTTATATTTTTGTTATATTTGTATCAGTTTTTACTGCAATGTTTAAGAATGAGTGCCTCCCATAAAGGGTTGAAAAGTTTTGTCAATACCTGTTGAAATGTATTTCTAAACATTTGGCATGTCTTAATACCAGTTATTTTTGTTTTGATCCAGCCCGAGGACATGCTGAGTTTAAGGAGGGGGGAGTGTGGGGCCCCAGAGGGTCCAGTCGCCATGGAGTTACTGCACCCCAGCCAGAGGTGTACCACTCTTGGGTATAGAGGGGACACTGACTGGTATTCAGACACCCATAGCCAACATTACACCACTCCAAGTCAGGGTTACAGCGAGGTTGCTCCTTAGGGAGAGCACAGTCCCTGATCCTGTCTGGAGGGGAAGAACTAATGTAGAAGGGATGGGTGGAGTACAGAGTTTAGGGAAGCACCCAGGAAGAATTGAAGTCAGGGAGAACAGACGCTAGAGACGTAGGACACGTGACATACAGTATAAAAGGACAAGTAGAAACATCTAGAAGGGAGTTGGTGAGTGGCTGGCAAGAGCTACAGGAGTCTGTGAAGTTCAGAGAGTCTTTCAGAGAAGGACAAGAGCTAGTACGAGATGTCCTGGGGACTGGAGGCTGTGGGAGCTCATCTCAAGACCAGGGAGAGACAAGACCTGATGGTGGAGCCGAGAAAGAGAGGGTGCTCCCGAAGACAGAAGGGGTCCCAAGGGCCCGGGTAGTGAGCAGCTCACCTGTGGGCACCCACATACACATTGACCGAAGCAATGACGAGGGACCAGGCCGCAGTGAATGGGGACCGGCCCCAGACTAGTGGAAAACGATCAGGCTCAGCTAGCAACCTGGAGACTGCAGTATCTCCAACTGCCGCAGCCGAAACAGCACACACCCACCAAAAAAGTGGCCACCTAGGGTGAAGCCAGAAAGAGACGACCGAGAGAGGACAGTGGAAGGGAGTACCGGTTAAGTGCCACCAAGAAACCCGGGGTTACCTGTATCCCCTTCCCCAAGAACTCAGCGTTGTAACCTGGAACAATGGAACTGTGAGTAAACATCTTGAGACTGCATGCCGCTGTATTTGTGAACTTTATTTCTGCGCCATCAGCCCTGCGCTGTAGCATCAGTGCCAACTCACATTAGTAATAACTGCTGTCCCGGGGATGGCTCTACCCGTGGAGAGCTTGCCAACTGAGCTGCATTGCCATCAACCCCAGAGGAACTGTATTGCAGCAGCAGCCCTCAATAGCCGCAATCCGCAGGTGGTGTCACGAGGACTATTATCCCTGAATCCCAAATCCAGTAATCCCCTAAAGCAACAAAAACGTCCCCTTTTTGATTGATTGCTCATCAGGGTGGCCATGGACTGGGTCATGCCACCGTGACATTCCCCAAGAACATCGACAGAACAAGCTCCGCATACCCCATGGCCCCCACAGAGCATGTCACATGCAGATATGTTGCATATTCACCATGCTGGGAAATTAATTGTTGTTTCAAAGTCAAAAAAGAGTTTTAAAAAAATATACATATGTGTCAGTTCAGAGTTTTACACTGGGCTTTGTCATATCCCAAGATGCATAGTATTGACATGAGATGCCTCTGCCAAATGATTTAATGCATGGTCATTCTGTGATTGTTATTTGAATTACCAGCTGGTTTGGGTAGCATGAATTTTTCTAGCATGTCCTCCTGCTTCTTTAAACTGGTTTTGTGTAAAATCGGAATCCTAAACCAAACGCAAGCATGTGTAAGAGTGGACTGCATATATCAAGTCATGGCCAAACGTTTTGGCATCCTTAAAGGGATCTTGTCACCTCCAAAACTCCACCTAAGCTAGCAAAACATGTCCCTGCAGCATCCCATCACTAATATCACACTTCTCTTGTCTCCTAAAAGCATCATGTGAAAGTGCATAAAAACATTTTAATACTCACTCATTGGTCATTATAATTAGCAGTGACTATATTCTTTAGTCACCAAGGCGGGCTGTTGTGCAGCTCCAGGATCCACTCTGTCTCTGCGTGTTCTGCTGTGATGTGCAGGCATTGCCCTCCCCTCTCTCTATCACTCACAGAATGCAAATCATTTGTCCTGCCTTCAGTTTCAGTTTCACAGCAGCACAGACAGAGAGAGGCTGGATCATGGAGCTGCTAAACAACACCCCCTGGTGACTAAAGAATATGGCCCCTGCTAATTATAATCACTAATGAGTAAGTATTAAAATGTTTTTCTCCACTTTCTCAGGATGCTTTTAGGAGACAAAAGGAGTGTGACATTAGTGATAGGATGCTGCAGGGACATGTTTTGATAGCTTAGGAGGCGTTTTGGAGGTGACAGGATCCCTTTAAAATTGTTCTTTCAAATGTATTTCTCCCAGAAAATTATTGCAACATACATGTTTTGTCACACATGTTCATTTTACTTCTGTGTGCATTGGAACAACTAAAATCAAACAAAAAGGCAAATTGGACTTAATTTGAAACAAAATTCCAAGAAATAGGCTGGACTTTGTTGTCACCTTTGTAAAATTGAGCTTAAACAACTTTGATTCAAGCATGTGATGCTCATTCAAGCTCACCGGTGGAAAGTGACAGGTGTGGGCAATATGAAAATCGCACCTTAAACCAGGTAAAAAAGGGAGAGGTTAACTCAATCTTTGCATTGTTTTTCAGTATGTGCCACGCTAACCATGGAAGAAAGAACAATCTGAGGGCTTGAAAACAAAAATTGTTGAAAAATATCAACCATCTCAAGATTACAAGACCATATAGGCGGCCGTCAGACGCTACAATATCGTGAGCGATATCGTTAGCGATCACGTGCACGTGCGATCGCTAACGATATCGCTCACATCGCTGGTGAGATGTCACACATACAGACTCACCAGCGATGTGGGCCAGCGAAATCGCTGGTAACTATGGTACACATCGGGTTACTAGGCGCCGCGCGGCGCTTAGTAACCCGATGTTTACCATAGATACCATCTCCCAGCATAGGCTCTGCCGCTGGGAGATCGTTCATCGTGGTGTCATACACCACGATGAAGCAGATTGTTAAATCGTTCATAGCTAGATATGAGCTCCTGCTCTCATATCTGCGATGTCACGATCAAGCGATTTTCCATTGTAAAATCGCTTGATTACAATTAGCGATGCACAAACGCAGATCGCTTAAACAATATCGTTTAAGATATTGCAGCGTGTGACGGCCGCCATACTGAGATATTGATGCTCCATTGTCCACTGTGCACAACATAATCAAGAAGTGTACAACCCTTGCCACTGTAGCTTATCTCACTGGATGTGGATAGTAGAGAAAAATTGCTGAAAGGTTGCAATGAGGGAGAGTCATGATGGTGGATAAGCAGCTCCAATCAAGTACCAATGAAATGCAAGCTGTCTTGCAGACTCAGGGTGCATCAGTGTCAGTGCAAACTTTCCATCTTCATTTGAATGAAATTAAATGCCATGGCAGGAGATGCAGGAGAACCCCACTACTAACACAAAAACACAATATAGCTAGACTGTACATCAGTAAGACAAAATTCTTCTGGGAAAGCATGGACATATGAGGCATGTAACCAAACAGCCCTCTGGTGCCCCCTTATCATGATTACAGAATTGATAGTCAATAAGTAAATAAGGCTGCCTCTTTTCTGCTATTATGCAGTTTATTGAGGCGCTCACAGTGAGGGTATTGTATATATACTGGCAATCAAAATTAGAGAACAACACACAATTTCCTCAATGTTAAGGTCATTGTGTTGTTTTATGTGGAAATAACCTAACATGAGTCTAATAGCAGTACTATAAGCTTATTTCATAAATTGAAAATATTCTAAAACATTGAATATAAATGTAAATGGGATAAATGAAAAAAAAAACACTGATTAAAATTAGAGAACACTTTCAGATACCTGTAAATTATTGGTGTTAAACTGGCACCTCGTTTTAATTTCCTTAACACTAGAACTACTGAGGTAGTCATTTTGACTACTTCGCACTATGTATTTCTCCTCTGTGACTACATTTTTTGAAATTCCGGCTTGAGACTCGGTGTCTTTTCCTCAAATAGGATGTTATAAAAGATTTTGTGGCAATAAATAATTTAGGTGCAAAAATTGCGCATTTATTTCAACATTCACCTATAACTACTAGAGGTAGTCATTTTGACTACCTGCTATATTTTGCTGTCCTTTTGTCACTAAATGTTACTGTAAAGTTTTGTGCATAATTTTTTCACTGTATTTTATTTACCCTGATGTTCATATAGATGTAGTTCAATTCAGATGTCAACTTTTCACATTTTCATTGTGTTAGGCTGCTTTCACATCAGTGGTTTTTGCCGATCGCGGCAGATGCAGTGAAAAAAAAACGCATCTGCCGCGATTGCAGCATAACCGCTGCACTTGCGGCACAGTTGCGGCAAGCCCCATGCAATGTCTATGGGGCTTGCGGTAATTGTGCAGCAGGTGCGGCAAGTGCGGTTTCGGAAACATGTTGTGGCTTGTAAGAGGTTAATAAAACCTTTTTACAAATATTTCCATCTCCCTGACTCTTCCTGATCTTAGCGCTCCACAGACCGTTAAATTGCTGTCTCCATTATCCATACCTTCGGGTAAACCGGCAGGAGCAGCTCTGGGCAGGAGGACAATCTTCAAACATCGTTCCTAAACCACAGGACCTGCTGGAAGAAGCTTGCATTCACCACTGAAGGACCTGTGATGATGTATTTCTGGTTTTGTCACATGACCGCAGCATAGATCTCCAGGCTCTGTGGATACTGCCAGCTGTCCCTGCAAACACCTCCAAGGAGGAGGCATAACACTGAGGCGATACACAACCACCTATGGTAAGTGGCCACACGGCCCCTTCCAACAAATTCCCTTATTTAAACCTCCTTCACATGCGCTCCCACCCACCTTTCTTGTCTTAGGATCTTTTCCCTGACATCCGTAGAAAGTTCTTTGTTCTTTCTCATGTTGTAATGTTGTAGAGGTCAGAGTTTGACTAATTAATTGAGTATGTGGACAGGAGTCTTTGACACAGGTGACAATTTATGACAGCTATCTTTAATGCAGGTAACAAGTTGATTAGGAGCATCTAACTTGTCTGTATTTCTCTCTGCAAAATGCAAATACATTTATATAATTTAGACAATGTGATTTTCCGAGTTTTATTTTTGATATTCTATCTCTCACTGTTAAAATGAACCTACCCTTAAAATTGTAGACTGTTCATGTCTTTGACAGTGGGGAAGCTTGCAAAATCAGCAAGGGATCAAATATTTTTTTCCCCCACTGTATAGCAATGAATAATGGAATACATTATGTTCTGATTATTTCTTATCGGTAATGTGGCCATGTGTAACAGTGGAACAACTCTAATGGTGGGTTTACACGTCGCGATATCGGCGTCCAACTCCGACCCAACTCCGACCAAAAGTCACGTGGTTCGGGAGTTGGACCCGATATCGTTCGCGCGTTGTACGGTTTGAACGTACAATGCGATGCTGGAACGATGCCAAAACGATATCGGGGTTGAATGAGCGTGCTATTCAACCGCTCGATATCGTATGGCCGTTGTAGCCACATCGTCCCGTGTGACAGCCCAACTACGATGTGTACGCCCACGTCACCCATTCACTCCCATGTTAACTGGTCGTTCCTGGTTGGGGGGCGTACACATCGTCGGGACGTTGTATCCCGATATCGGGCTGTCTAAACCGGCGATGCGATAGCGGGAAAAGCGCGCTCAAAAAGCGCGCTCCCACGTCGTTGGCTCCGATATCGCGACGATATCGGGACGTGTAAACCCACCATAAGCCAACTGGCTGAATCGTTCCTACAAGGGGTAGACCCATCACTTAGTACATTCATTTATATCCCTACAAATCGCCAAATTTTTTAAATGGGCCTGTAACAGCCTATTTGCCCAGTTCAACCTCACAGACAAAATTCAATGAGATCAAACACAGATCACCCAATTTTACAGAAAGCCATTATTGCTGCTACATTCAATACTTTCATGGGATTGGAAGGAGATAGTTGGTCACATAGATGGTGGCAGTGCTGCTGGCAAATTATGTGGTTATGGGAAGGGAGGAGGCCATATGCAATTATGAAAACCAGCCTGTGGCCTGCATGCATCAGAGGAAAGTGATGCCTTTTCAGGTGACACAGGCACAGGGTAAATATAGCTGACAATAACTGTTGTACACTTCTGGAATAAAGATACTTGTTAGAGTACCACATTATTGTGCTTGGTACACAGTGACTAATGCTTAATTTTAGGGGGTAGCTGAAGCCCAGACCTGGCAGCACAGTGGCAAGAGGCAGAATTATGAAAAACCAAGGCCACAGACATTGGCTGCTGCACAGTGCACAATGTCGAGAGGTACCCCTTTTAGGCAAAAGAGGAGGAGGAGTAAGCCAACCATTTATTTAGTGTTTATTCAATGTTGTTTTTTTGGGGGAGAGATTTTTTTTCTGCATGCATCAAAACATTTAATAAAGTATACAACGTCTGTTACGGTGAGATGGTGTCTACTCTGCCGAAAGTCAGTGAAATCCTGATTTATTCATTTTAATAAATGTCAGCATCAGGGCGGAACTACACTGGTGCAGCTGTGCAGCTGCACCAGGGCCCCGACCGCTGGGGCCCTTCAAGCCTGAGGGGCCCCAGCGACCCCCGCCAGCCGCCGCCAGAGGAGAGGAGGTCAGGCAAGGAGCAGAGAGCTTCCTGCTTCCCTGCCTGATCCCGCCCTCCTCTCCTCTGCCCCTCGCTCAGAATACTTCTGCGTGGCTCCAGGTAGGAGAGCATCGCGCCTGCGCTCCGCGCTCATTGCAGCTCCCAGCGCACCCTCCCCCCCCTTTCCAGGCCGCGCCAACGGCAAGCGAACCCCTCCCCCCGGCCGCGCCGACGGCCAGTCTCCGCCCCCGGCCGCACGACGGCCATAGCCCCGCCCTTGTCTCTCCTGCACCAGGCCCGGGTGACGGTCCGCCCTGTCAGCATGTCCACGTTAGGTGAGGATAGGTAATGAGCCTGTCTGTAATGACCCCCTTGCCATGCTTAACACATGTTCAGACAGTAAATTAGCAGCAGGAAAGACCCAACCCATCCAAAGCATATTGTGCTAGCTCAAGCCATGTATACAGTTTCCCACCCAGAAATGAAATGTTGCTGTACCATCAGCAAGCACTTCGAAATGTGTGGATATGTACTCCTCCACCATGTTTGAAGAACGCCGCCTCCTAGTAATACACACTGTAGCAGATGATGTTCCTGTATTGGGCTGTATTGGGCTGCACATGAATTATTACAAACTTGTGGCCATGATAACTTTCTATTCCGAGGTGTGTCCAGTGCAACAGTTGTGTTTTTCTTTTCCTACTCCTCTGCTTTTTTGTTCCACTGAGCCCCATCTATCTGATGAGAATGCCATAAGTAAAGCATTACAAAGCTTGGACTGATATTCATCAATTTTTCATTCACACTCCAGTAGCGAGAGTTGGGATGTTGCGTTTTCTTTGTTGCCAGCAGGATCGCTATCCAGTAATCATCTCTGGTCAAAATCCTTGCAACTCGAGGGTCATTGCACAGGCACAACAGAATGAATTGTGGCCAGGCTGCCCAGAGTGAAGGACTATCTGTGTATGTACTGGCTTCTCTGTAACCCACAGCAATGCTGCAGTGATGACCCTGAGGAAATTTCCTGACCACCCTGCTAAGCAGACAGTCTCTCCTCCTCCTCCGAAACTATCCCCTGGGTAGAAAGATGGGGACATGGACACTTGAACAATTAGAGGAAAAGAATAATAAAAACAAGTGCACCACTTCTGCATTTTTTAGCCACTCCTGTTTTTGACTTTTGATGTAAAATACTGACCAAATGCTAAATGTGTGAATGTGATCTTACATATTACTAAATAGCACACAAAAAATGCGGAAAAAAAATCTCTCATACAAGCCTCTTACACAAATGAATTAGTAAAAAATAAACTATAATCAGTGTATTGATAAAATATTGAAACTTAATTTTATATGTGATTCATACAATGTAATATATTTAAAAATATATAATGGTATCTCTGGTAGGTAACTGGGTTTAAGGCTATTGTTTAATAAAGTAATAAATAAAATAAAAGGTAAATTTAGAACACTCATATACTTTATTAAATTATAACTCATTTTATCTAAGATTCAGCAAGGGAAAGAATAGTGAATTTAGCTGGAAGACAGAAAAGAAAACCTGACATTCCTACTAAAATAACATAAGGCTACAGAGTGGAAGAACACTCATTTTATACAGAGCTATCTCATTACTTCTAGTAAAAATGAAAACGAGCATTCTTAGCCATTAAGGCAGTGTGTTATGGTAATCTGGGCAGTTTAAGGATATAAACAGTTTCCCTTAAGGCATATTAAAGTTTTGTCAATGAGTTTGACATATACACAAACAAAATCTGAATTGTACGCTGTCATCTGTGATATTAGAGATGAATTGCAACATCTGATCACATTCAAAACCATGAAGCATGAAGTTGAGCGGAAGAAACACACATATCCATGGTCCACTGCCCAAAGTAATGGAGGTGGAGCTGATAAAGCGGGTCAAACAAGGTTTTCTACACAGAAAAGGACATTTTAAATGAATTGAAAAATGCCTCTTTCTTAAATTAATTTGCTTTATTATACCACACTTTTTTGTTGTTGTGAAATATGCGTTTTTCACACTTTTACAATAGGACTAAGGTGCTTTCACATCAGCGTTTTTGCCGTTCGCGCAGATTCGGTTAAAAAAAACGCATCTGCCGCGATTAACGCATAACCGCTGCACTTGCGGCACAGTTGCAGCAAGCCCCATGCAATGTCTATGGAGTTTGCGGTAAGTGTGTGGCAGGTGCGGCAAGTGCGGTTTCGGCACTTGCGGCAGGTGCGGCCGCGAAAAAAAACGAGGTCAGCCGCGGTTTTTTTTGCGGCTTTACCTGCCGCAAGTGCCGATACCGCACTTGCCGCACCTGCCGCAAGCCCGCATAGACATTCTACTGTGCCGCAAGTTCCAGCAGGTGCGGCAAGTGCTGTCAGCCGCGGTTTTTTTCGCTGCCGTACCTGCTGCAAGTGCCAAACCCGCACTTGCCGCACCTGTCGCAAGTCCGCCTATACATTGTATGGCGTTTACCGCAATCGCGCCGCAACCGTGCCGCAAGTGCAGCCGGTATGCGGTAATCGCGGCAGATGCGTTTTTTTTTCACCGCATCTGCTGCGATTTGAAAAAAACGCTGAAGTGAAAGGGCCCTAATGCGGTAATCGCGGCAGATGCGTTTTTTTCACCGCATCTGCCAAGATCGGCAAAAAACCGCTGATGTGAAAGTACCCTAAGTTTGATCATTTTGATAATTTACTTTTTTTATTTATTCTTTCATTCTTTCAGCACGTTTTTGATTTGCATTGGCATAATTATTAATATAGTTACCGTATATACTCGAGTATAAGCCGACCCGAGTATAAGCCGAGGTCCCTAATTTTACCCTCCAAAACTAGGGAAACTTATTGACTCAAGTATAAGCCTAGGGGGGAAAATGAAGCAGACTCTCATCACGGTATTCAGCCCCTCTCATCATGATAAATGGCCCCTCATTACTGGTATATAATCCCCCATCACTGGTATATAGGACCTCTATCACTGGTATACAGTTCCCCCCCATCAGAGGTTACAACCCCCATCAGTGGAATACAGGCCCCCATCAGTGGTATATACAGGCCCCCCATTAGAGGTTACAGCCCCTATCAAGGGTATATACAGGGTATATACAGTCCTCCCATCAGTGGTATATACAGGCCCTCCCTCAGTGGTATATGCAGGCCACCCATCAGTGTTATATACAGGCCCCCCCAGTGGTATAAACAGACCCCCTTCAGTGGTATATACAGGCCCCCCCAGTGGTATATACGGGCTCCCCCAGTGGTATATACAGGCCCCCCAGTGGTATATACAGGCCCCCCAGTGGTATATACAGGCCCCCCAGTGGTATATACAGGCCCCCCCAGTGGTATATACAGGCCCCCCAGTGGTATATACAGGCCCCCGTTAGTGGTATATACAGGCCTCCACAGTGGTATATACAGGCCCCCAGTGGAATATACAGGCTCCCCCCAGTTGTATATACAGGCCCCCCCAGTTGTATATACAGGTCCCCCCCAGTGGTATATGCAGGCGCTCCCCCAGTGGTATACAGGCCCCCCGTTGCTGCCGCACATCGGTAAAAGAATAGCTTTCATACTTATCCTCCTCACTGTCACCGCGCGTCCTCCGGTCTCCTTCCTGCTTGTACCTGGCGTCATGTGACCGCGCAGAAGCAATGACGTCATTGAGGTTGCGCCAGCTGGGTAGAAGCAGGAAGGAGACCGGAGGACCGCAATGACAGCAGGAGGATAAGTATGAAAGCTATTCTTTTACAGGTGTGCGGCAGCAACGGGGGCCTGTGTATACCACCGGGGGGGGCGTCTGTAAATACCACTGGGGGGGAGCGCTGATAATGCTAAGTAATATGCACTACTCCCCCTGCCGCTGATGGACAGGGGGATGCAGTGCATATTGCATTGCACTAATGAGCGGCCCCACGTGACCAGCCGTTCACTGTACAGCCTCCCCTGCCTCCTCCAGTCCCCGGACACCAACCCCTCACTCTGAGCCGGCACTGTGACTCGAGTGTAAGCCGAGGGGGGCACTTTTCAGCACAATTTTTGTGCTGAAAAACTCGGCTTATACTCGAGTATATACGGTAATATTTTTTGGGAGGTGTTGAGCATTTTTAGTAAATGATTGTAAATGTTCAAAATGTTATAAATAAATCTAGTCATATACTGCAGATATAGAAGCTTGATTCCAGCTCACCCAGTTGCTCTATGCTTATTCACCTAGGGCTCAGACACAAGGATAATAGAAAAAATTGGAGTCCGGCTCAACAGGACTGGATTTTGCTTTTATTTTTCAAAAGAAAGTATAGTGCAAAAGAAAAATTTACATGGTTGACATGACCCAGTCGACGCGTTTTGACTGCACTAAGCAGTCTTACTCATGAGTAAGTAAGGAAAAAGAAAATTTTGTTTACTTACCGTAAATTATTTTTCTTTAGTCCTTAAATCTGGGAGACCCTGACCTTGGGTGTTATATGCTGCCCTCTGGAGGTCACACCAAATATAGGAGAGATTTTCTCCTCCTTCTCCCCTGCAGCATATACGCCCCCCTGCAGGAATACTGTCAGTTTGGTATATAAGTAGTAGGAGGAAAACATTGCACTTTAAACCAAATTCCCGGCCAACAGGGCCGAACAGGAAAATTATAAGGCCAGAACCGTGGCCAACAGTAAGACTATGTGCTGATAAGAGCCGCAGGTACGCCCGTAGGGCACAAAGGGGAGGGTGCTGGGTCTCCCAGATTTAAGGACTAAAGGAAAAAGAATTTACGGTAAGTAAACAAAATTCCTTGGGACTCCAAAAGCAGTCCCTGGGTGGGAAAAAAACACTGCACCCTGAAAGGCAACTCAGACATTTACAGGTGAGCAACAGCCGCCTGGAGAACGCGTCTGCCCAGACCTGCATCCGCTGAGGCATGAACATGTACCTGGTAATGCTTAGAGAACGTGTGTAGGCTTGACCAAGTGGCAGCCTGACACACCTGTTGGGCCGAGGCTTGGTGCCGCAAAGCCCAAGAAGCGCCCACAGCCCTGGTGGAATGCGCCTTGAGACCCGCTGGGGCGACGTGTGCGAGGCCGAATAGACCTCCAATATAGCCGACCTGATCTAACGGGCAATAGTGGCCTTGGAGGCGGAAGAGCCCTTGCCGCGTCCAGCCGTGAGAATGAAGAGAGAGTCCGTCCGACGGAGAGAGGGCTGTGCGAGACAAGTACACCCTCAGGGCCCTGACCAAGTGCAGAGTGTGGAGGGCCTTTTCAAACCTGTGAACTGGGTTTTGGCAAAAGGACGGAAGAGAGATATCCTGATTGAGGTGGAAAGGAGAAGACCACCTTCGGAGAAAGGAAGGACGGGACGCAGGACAACCTTGTCCTGATGTACCACTAAGAATGGAGGCTTGCAAGACAATGCCACCAAATCAGACACCCGCCGAAGCGAGGTGATAGCCACCAAAAATGCCACCTTTTGCGAAAGGGTGGACAAAGGGATATCTGAGATAGGTTCAAATGGAGGCTTCTGAAGGGCCGAGAAACCAAATTAAGATCCCAAGGTTCCAGAGGACACTTGTAAGGTGGGACAATGTGGGCCACCCCTTGCATAAATGTGCGAACCTGTGGGAGCTAGCTAACCTTTTGGAATAAAGGATGGAGAGAGCTGAAACCTGTCCTTTTAAGAGAACTCAGGGCAAGACCAGTGTCCAGCCCCGACTGAAGAAACAAAAGTAATGTTGGCAAGGAGAAGGGCAACAGAGAATGGCCCTTAGAAAAACACCAGGAGAGAAAAATTCTCCACGTCTGGTGATAAATCTTTTGCGAAGCAGGCTTACGAGCTTGTTTCATGGTGTCCTGAACTTCCCGGGGAAGACCCGATTGCGTCAGGACCCAGGATTCAAGGGCCAAGCAGTCAACCTGAGCGCCGCAGAATTGTGGCGGAGGAATGGACCTTGAGAAAGAAGGTCTGGATGATCTGGCAGACTCCAAGGTTCTGCCGTGGCGAGGCGGAGCAGTTCCGGGAACCAGGCTCTCCGGGGCCAAATGGGTGCGATTAAAATCACACGGCGACATTCCGCCCGTATCTTGCGGAGCACCGTGGTAACAGGGCCAGAGGTGGGAACACGTATGGCAGGCGGAACTGAGACCAATCCTGGACCAGTGCGTCCGCCGTCAACGCCCTGTGGTCGTGAGCCCTGGCTATGAAAACCAGAACTTTGTTGTTGAGGAAAGATGCCATCAAGTCGACATCCGGAGTCCCCCACCGCCTGCAAATGGCTTGGAATACTTCCGGGTTGAGAGACCATTCTCCTGGGTCCATACCCTGACGGCTGAGATAGTCCGCTTCCCAGTTGTCCACCCCGGGATGTGGACCGCTGAGATGGCGGAGCCTGTGGCCTCCGCCCAGGACAGGATTTTTTGAACTTCCAGCATCGCAGGGTGCTGCGAGTGCCTCCCTGATGATTGATATAAGCGACGGCCGTCGCGTTGTCTGATTGGATCCTCACCTGGCGGCCGCTTAAGAGCGGCTGAAATGCCAGAAGCACCAGATACGCCGCCCTGATTTCCAGAATATTGATGGGAAGGGAGGACTCCAGCGGAGACCATGTACCCTGGGCCCTGTGGTGAAGAAACACCGCTCCCCATCCGGAGAGACTGGCGTCCGTAGTGACCACCGACCAAGATGGCGGGAGGAGGGAGCGACCCTGAGACAGGGACGGAGATGTCAGCCACCACTGGAGAGAGTCCCTCGTTTCGGGGGACAGGGAGATCTTGTGGTCCAAGGTCCTCGGATTCTTGTCCCAGACACGAAGGATCTCCAGCTGAAGGGGACGCAGATGGAGTTGTGCAAATGGAACCAGCTTCGATTGAAGCTACCATCTTTCCAGGATCTGCATCAGATGCCTGATGGGGAATGAGCGAGGCGGGAGGATGGAGCTAACACCCGCTTGGAGAGAGACGACCTTCTCGTGAGGCAGACGCACCAGCGCTGTCCGAGTGTCGAAAAGCATACCCAGACACACAGACCCTGGGTGGGCACTAGAACCGACTTCGGGGGGTTGACTATCCAGCCAAACCTCTTGAGCGTGACAGAGTCGCGGACACCGCTTGTTGGCATTCCTGATGTGAGGGAGCTTGACAAGGAGGTCGTCCAAGTAGGGGATGACCAACAGATCCTGCGAGTGCAGTATGGCGATTACGGAGGCCATAACCTTGGTGAATACTCGTGGTGCGGTGGCCAAGCCGAAGGGGAGAGCCATGAACTGGAAATGGTCGTCCCCAATCGCAAAGCGCAGGAACCGTTGGTGAGCTGTAGCGATTGGGATGTGTAGGTATGCATCCTTGATGTCTATGGATGCCAAGAACTCCCCTTGAGACATCAAGGCTATCACAGAACGTAGAGATTCCATGCGAAAATGCCTCACTTTGACATGCTTGTTGAGAAGGTTTAGGTCCAGCACAGGGCGGACAGACCCGTCCTTTTTGGGTACGATGAAGAGATTTGAGTAAAATCCCTGAAACTGTTCCCTGTCGGGAACATGGACGATGACTCCTTCCCGCTTCAGAACCTCCAGCGCTTGGTGGAAGGCATGGACCTTGGAGGGAGGGGGAGATGTCATGAAGAATCGGCTTGGGGGAACTGAGTTCAGTTCTATGAAGTAGCCATGAGAGATAATATCTCGCACCCATTGGTCTAGGATGTCGGAAAGCCAAACGTCCCGAAAGTGGGACAATCTGCCACCGACTCTGGGAGCGGAGCTGGATCCGTGTGAGTCATGCAGAGGCCGTCTTGGACGGCTTCTGACTAGAGGACTTCTGCTGGCGAGAGCGCCAGGAAGAACCCTGGCCTCGGGCGGGCTGGGACTTGTCGGAACGAAACGTCCTGTTGTTAGAGGAGGACTGTCTGGAGGACCACTCAGGAGAACGAAAGGAACAAAAGGAATGGAACCTGGCAGACTTTTGCTGTGCAGGTTTCCCACCCTTTTGTTGGGACATAAGAGTACTTTTGCCTCCTGTCGTGTCTTTGATAAGTTCGTCCAGACGTTCCCCGAAGAGACGATCCCCGGTACAGGGGATCCCTGTAAGATGCTTCTTGGAAGAAGCGTCACCTTTCCAATCGCGGAGCCAGAGAATTCTCCGAATGGCAAGGGAATTGGCGGCCGCCACTGCTGAACGACCGGCTGAGTCAAGCACGGCGTTTAGAGCATATTTCGATACCAAAGCCATTTGATCTAGAAGGGGAGACACCTCAGGAACCCTCTCGTAGGTCCTGGAATGAACCGCATCTGTAAACGCAGAAAGGGCCTTAAGAGACCAGGCCGCTGCAAAGGCGGGAGGGAACGCAGCGCCTACTGCGTCATAGATCGACTTGGTTAAAAGTTCAACCTGACGGTCTGCCGAGTCTTTTAAAGACGAGCTGTCGGCAATGGAAGTTGTGGTTCTGGTAGCCAATCTGGCTACGGCCAGGTCCACCTTAGGAGGTTGGGACCAGCTAGATAGTACTGCCGGGGCAAAGGGATACTTGGGATCCGTGGATCTTGGTAAGAAACGTTTAGTCGGACAAGCCCTAGGCTTTTGTACCGTGTCCGTAAAGTCAGGGTGATCCGTGAAGATGTTGGCAGGTCTCTTAGGATCCCTGAGCGAGACCTTGGCTCGCTGCTCAGACTGAGTGTCAGGAGCAGGGAGGTGTAGAATGGCATTAATAATGGAGACAATATTGTCAGCCAGAGCGTCCCCTTCAAGGACCGATTCAGAGGCCGCCTCTGAGCTAGAGGACGACGAGTCCTCTTCCTCACCCTCCTCCAGAGGCTCCCTAGATTGAGATCTGGTCGGGGAGGGGGGAGGGTCTTGGCATTGTCTTTTGGAGCTGGGCTCCCCAAGAGACGATGTGGGCCTGTTATGCCTAGTAGAAAGAGACGGACTCGGGCCCGAGGAGGAACCCTCCAAATCCTGGTCAGGGTTCTGGTTAATGGCCTGAATTATGGACCTAGTCACGGAGGCTACAGATTGCGACATAGCTCTCGACACTGCCAGGGCCACTGAATCAGACAATGACTGAGATAAGACGTCAGTCCATTGAGGAGCCAGTGTTAGAACCGGGGGAGCGGACGCCTGATCCCCAGAGGGGGCAGGGGCATCCACCTGGGGCCGGGTTCCGAGGAGATCCAGGGACCCATTCTGCTCACAAGTCATGCAGAGGGGATTAATAGTAATGGTGATTGGCGTGCACACCTATTGCAGGTAGTAGAGGTGCTAGTGTAAGAGGCCCTTGGGTCTCAATGTCATATAGTTCGAAGAACACTGCACACTCAAAAGTTTTTCAAGGTGAAGATATGTATTTATTTTCCTTAGTGCATAAAGACAATTTGCGATCTGGCTGACGTTTCGATCACAACCCCGTGATCTTTATCAAAGTATTGCTGTCTTTTCTAGAGTTTGCACCTAGGGGATCATCAGGTCCTGTGATGGCTAGAGGAGGGATTTACCCTTTTGTAGTGGTTTCTTAATAATGGCGCTGCCAGCGCTTCCTGCAGCGCCCGAAAGAGAGTGATAAAGTCCACTCACAGGGCTAGACCCAATATTGAAAGGGGACAATCCTGGAGGCACCTACCTGAACAAGACCTCTCTTCTGATGCATATTCAGTATATGCATTATTAAGAAACCACTACAAAAGGGTAAATCCCTCCTCTAGCCATCACAGGACCTGATGATCCCCTAGGTGCAAACTCTAGAAAAGACAGCGATACTTTGATAAAGATCATGGGGTTGTGATCGAAACGTCAGCCAGATCGCAAATTGTCTTTTTGCACTCAGGAAAATAAATACATATCTTCACCTTGAAAAACTTTTGAGTGTGCAGTGCTCTTCGAACTATATGCAAATGGGATTGACACTCTGCCCAGGCAACGTGACTTTGCACACTGTACAAGTTGCATACAATTTTGGAGCCTTATGGGACTTACCCTTGCTCTTAGAAGAAGACATAGTCTGACCCAATCCTGTGTACAAACTACCAAAAGGACAGTATAACAGAAGGGGAATGCCACAGAGGAGAATCCACACCAATGGTGTGGCTTACCGCTCATCCAATGGTCTGAGTCCGGATCCCAAGTCTGAGTCTCCCAGCAGCAGCTGTATGCTGAATAATCTGCAGAGAATGAGGCCAAAATGGCCCCCGCAGAGAGTGACGGGGGAGTCAGAGAAGGGAGGGCCCGCAAAAACGCGGGAACTGTGGCCCCATACAGTATACACAGGAGGGGGAGAGGCCAGAGGCCAAGCCCTGTGATGCTAGGGCTATTGTGAGCAAAGCCCGCCCCCTGCTGCTGATAGACAAGCAGGGGGCGGAATAGCAGCCTAGGCCTCCGGCGAAGCCGGGGACTAAATTTGAAGCCGCGGCCGGCCTGCATGAGGGGTCCAGCGCGGAAGTCCCGCAAAAACACCGCAAATGCGGGAAAAAGGAGCCCCATGCCCTGAGCCCTATGCCCCCTCCCCCTGCTGTGCAAAGACAGGCAGGAATGGGGATCGCTGCTGGGCTTCTAGCAAGGTCAGGGGCCGATGCAGGGACAATACTGCAGGTCCATCCCCGGATCCTGCAGTGGATGCGAGGGCCCCTTTGTGCGCAGCACATACCTGAATCCCCAGAGTGGGAGAAGATTGGGGGCCAGCTCAGTACCTGAGGTGGAGCCTGCATCCATCGCCTGTGACTGCCAGGAGTTGAACTCCGTCACAGGGGGCCACACAGTGGCTGTGTAACGGCCAGGGGTAAAGGGAACTGTAGACCCCTCAGTCGGCTTCCACCTCACCAGAGGCCCTTTGAAAGGGTATGGTGAGGGAGCATGGCATATGGGGCCGAAGGCCCATGCTAGGGGACCCCGATGGTCCCCTAAACTACATCTGTAGTAGGAGCTTCAGTGTGGAGATGTGCCTCCAACGACACCAAAATACAAACTGACAGTATTCCTGCAAGGGGGCGTATATGCTGCAGGGGAGAAGGAGGAGAAAATCTCTCCTATATTTGGTGTGACCTCCAGGGGGCAGCATATAACACCCAAGGTCAGGGTCTCCCAGATTTGGACGACAAGGAAAAATCAGTTCTGTTGAGCCGGACTCCAATTTTTTCTAATATACTACAGATGTCTTCAAATAGTTATTACTTCCTTCTCTTATACATACACATGTATGTTTAATTTGATGTGAAAGATGAAGGCCCCTTTTACATCTCTGTGCTGGTGCATTTACCTGCGTTTGCTGCTCTTCGCTAGCGCAAATGCAAGGGAAGGTGCATTTTCATGCAAACGCAGGCAAGCACATCAGCGCATAGATGCAGTGCTCCTGCACTCATCTGCGCTCGGTGCCCCCATTACCTTCTATGGCACAGCACAGCCGAGCGCAGGAGCCGACATCCCCGAAGCGTGAATGTGACTGTGCTGATGTCACCGCGCATGCGCTTAGTCAGACTCACCCGGAAATGTGGAAAGCGATGTTTCCAGATGCGTCTGACAAAGCGCATGCGCGGTGGCATCAGTACAGTCACACTCGCGAGCGCAGGAGCAGGGCATCTATGCGCTTATGTGCTTGCCTGCATTTGCCTGAAAAGGCACCTGCATTTGCATTTGCGCTAGCGCAGGGCAGTCAAGCGCAGTACAATGCACTAACGCATCGATGTGAACTAGGCCTAAGGGGTATTTTCCCCTTGAGTTTCTACAAAGTTGATTGTTTAAAAAAATGCAGCATTTTACTGTCCGGGCAAAATGAATGAAATGTCTGAAATCCCATGCACTCTTCGCTTTATTTTAACCTTTCAGATTTAAAGCAATTTCACATCTCCACAATGTAAATTCTTTCACTATTTTGCAGCATTTTTCATCAACTGTAATAAATTGCAAAAAAAAAAACATAAAAAATGTATAATCCACACACACACATAGAGAGCAGCAAAAACCTCAAATATTTCTACAACATTTTTCCTTTCACATAAGCGTTTTACGCTGATCGCGGCAGTTGCGGTGAAAAACAAATACAATGTCTATGGGGCTTGCGGCAGGTGCGGCAAGTGCGGTTTCGGCACTTGCGGCAGGTGCGGCCGCGAAAAAACAACGGTACGCCGCGTTTTTTTCGCGGCCGCACGTGCCGCAAGTGCCGAAACCGCATTTGCCGCACCTGCCGCACACTTACCGCAAGCCCCATAGACATTGTATGGGGCTTGCCGCAAGTGTGCCGCGACCGTTATGCGGTAATCGCGGCAGTTGCGTTTTTTTCACCACAACTGCCGCGATCAGCAAAAAACGTTGATGTGAAAGGACCCTAAGAGACACGTTTTTGATGCAGAAATGTCTGCAGCAAATACTTAATGTGTGCAAATTCCCTAAAGGCTACTTCAGGCTGCTGAATTTCAAACTTAATAGATTAGCACAAAAATGGCAAAGAAATTTAATTTACATCAAATGTATTTATTGAGAATTTAATGAGCTTGGAATGTCCTTAAATTAAAGCTAGGAAAGATGAGAGCAGGAATTTTTTTGCGGCGCTACCATTTAAGATCCGCTGAATGAAACTAATAAATAAATATTAAATAAATTAAACTTGTATTGTGATCTTTATTGCTACACATTTCAGAGTCTTAGTTGCCCCTTCTTCAGGAAAATCAAAAGAAGTACATCTGTCTTCTCTTTGTGCATTTGAGGACCTGTGATGATATCATGGACCAGAACCATTTAGTGGACTGCTGCAAGCAATTGGTTATTGGATATCTAAGGATATCACATGCAATGATAGTGTTTGTGACGATCGGTCTCACAACCCACTCAGGTGAGCGATATCACGCTTAATTTAAAAGCTTCATATCTACAGATAAACCCTGATTCAAGCATAGAATGACCTGTTAACAGCGTTACTTGTATACTCCTGTAGCGGTGGTGTGCTGTGGAATATCCTGTTGCTCAGCCAGAGTTCAAGACATTAAATCCAAAAAGAAAGATGGCGGCACTCAGCATTCCAATTTTGCAGCTGGTTAATTTAATGCAAAAAATACAGCAGCAGGTGCATGATACAGGGAGGGAGGTGCTAGGACCGAAGGTGACCACTTCGCAGGATGTCCCGCTTCTACGGGTCCAGTGTACCATCTTTCTTTTTGGATAGATAAACCCTAATGTGCGGTCTTCTCTCTTTCAAGCTTTTTACTTAAAGGGAACCTGTCAGGTGGTTTATGCCCGTCCAGCTATCACTGTCTGCACCTGCAGCTTCATAATACCAGTCTAATCATCCCTGTCTGAGCTCATAGTGTGATGTGAAAGGTGAAAGAAAAACATTTATCCACTTACATTTCAGTCCCCACCCTGGAGGAGGGGGACTGTCTGGCAGGATAATAGTTAACTCACTGTTAACTTGCATGGCTAAAGGACCTGTGTGATGTAACCATCATGTGACCATAGTGGGCGGAGCTAAGCCAGCAAACATATTATGTTCTTTGAGAACGTAGCTCCGCCTATTATAGTCACATGGTTGTGACATCACATCAGGTCTCCTAACATGTTCTAACTTAAGGCTGAAATGTTAACTATTAACCTGCCAAACAGTCCCCGTCCTCCAAGCTGGAGACTGACTGCCTCATTTCATAAGGAAATGTAAGTGTATAAATGCTTTTTTTCACCTTTCACATTACACTATGAGCTCAGACAGGGATGATTAGACTGGTATTATAAAGCTGCAGGTACAGACAGTGATAGCTGGGGAGGCATAAGCCACATGACAGGTTCCCTTTAAATAAAAGCTGTTTGTTATGCTCCAAGGTCTCTTGACTTAAAGTATAATAAACCGATGGGCTGTTTTGCTGGATATGCACATCTAAATTTCCCCAAAATTCAAGTTCTCTAAAATCATTGAATATTTGAAAATTATTAACAAATGAGATTTGTTTAGAATCAATTCTGTCATCCTTAGGCTACGTGCCCACGTTGAGTATTTAGTACATTTTTTACCTCATCTATTATATAATCACGAATGGGTTTTTTGCCCCTTTTGAGACCGCTCTCGCTGCGAGTCAGCGTGGTCATGTGGATACGAACGAAGCATTGGCCGCGCAGCGGCCATTGCGAGCAGCTCTAAGGCGACTCGCTATGCCCGCGCAGCGGGCATGGCGAGTCGCCTTAGCAGCGCGAAGCATTGGCCGCGAAGCGGCCATTGCGAGTCGGAGACTCGCTCTGCTAGTATCCCGATGCATTGTGCATCGGGCACCCATCTAGTTATTTATAAACCAAAATCATTAGTGTAACATTCAGATGAAAAGTGAAATAGAAACACATGCACCACTTGTTTATTCTTTCCCAACTCCTGGTTGCCTGTAAGCCCTTCCCACACTCTTGAATCATTAGATAGTGTGAATACATCATTTTGCATTCCAAGTAATAGAGAAGCCGGGCACCACTAATTGTTTAGCCACAGACACCTGAGCGCAGGTAATCACGTACTCACTGGGGCATAGATCAGGAAAGGCTCTCATCCATGAAGCAAACAGATCTCAACAGCACTGTGAGTAAGGAAAAAAGGCGAGGCACTCACCCTTGAGATGATCTTCAGTCTTTATTACCACCGTGTCACGGAGACATCGAGAGACACTGTCAGTGGGGAGGAGGTTTAAGAGGAATAGTCCATTTTTTGCCATAGTTATGCTAAAATTAAACTAAAAAAATGTGCTAGAATCTACTCATTGCTTGCACAGTTATCACCATATTTATATTAGATCAAATAATAGTGATAAACTATAATTCTCATTAAAGTACCGTTACACGACGCAATATATCCTGCAATATCGCCTCAAAGTCACGTGGTCAATTGCAATTGATATCGTGAGTGCGTCGTGTCTTGGAACAGGGCGATGCGACTATAATTTATCGCTGGAGCGACATCGTCTGATTTATATGCAGACAATTAAATCAGGCGATGTTGCATAAGCGATGTGGTAGTGACACCGCAATTGCGATGTTGAAAGCAACTTCCCCTATTCATTACATTGATAAATATCGCTCGCTGGGTTGCTTATACCCAGTGAATGAAAGTTGCTTTCATCATCCTAGTTGCTTTGCCTACGATATCTCCACGTGTGAGAACTACAAGGCAATCTTGGAAAAGTGACAAAAACGTGCGCACTCCCGTGAAATTGCGGGCGATATCAGATCGATATTGCGTCGTGTAACGGTACCTTTAGAAAAATGACTACATTGAAAAATGTAAAGGTTGGTTGCAAACTACATTTGATTTTGACGCATGGTTTTTGAGCCTACAACCTGCTACTACGGTGTCTGAGCTTAGGTTTAAGGGTGCTTTCACATCTGCGTTTTTCGTAATTCGCGGCAGATGCGGTGAAAAAACCGCATCTGCCGCGTTTACCGCATAACCGTTCCACTTGCGGCGCGGTTGCGTTTTTTTCTATGCAATGTATAGGGGGACTTGCGGCAGATGCGGCAAGTGCGGTTTTGCACTTGCGGCAGGTGTGGCCGCGAAAAAAACCGCAGTAAGCCGCGGTTTTTTTCGCGGCCGCACCTGCCGCAAGTGCAAAACCGCACTTGCCGCATCTGCCGCAAGTCCCCCTATACATTGCATAGAAAAAACTCCAACCGCGCCGCAAGTGGAACGGTTATGCGGTAAACGCGGCAGATGCGGTTTTTTCACCGCATCTGCCGCGAATTACGAAAAACGCAGATGTGAAAGCACCCTAACATGTTTTTCAGAAAATAGATGTGTAATGTTTTGGTTATGCCATTATTTGTGTATAATCAAATAAGAACCTCACTTTATTGTCATACTTTTAGGAAAATGGGGCAAAAGCATACATTTAAGACCTGATTAAAAATGCTATTTTATTCCACTGAATATAAAGTGACCCATGTACCATTACACCAGGAGACCTTTTTATTCAATGCACATTTTTGTTTTGCCATTATGTCTAACTAATGTCCACATGGTAAAACAACACATGAGCTGTGCATATGAGAAGTGCCCATCAACCTTTTATCATAAATAACTGAGCAGAAAGAATTTCATGAAGATGGACATTGGAGCTCATTTCCATGCCAAACTGAACTGCTTTCAGATACCTTACAGGTACCTCTTATTACCTTGGACACTGATGGACTTTTATATTCTTTTATGTGACCATCTAAGATACTCCTATGCTCAGGACTTAAGGTCGGGTTACACATATCGATGTCCCAGTGACCCCACCAGTGATGGGGGTCACTGGGACATCGTTATCTGATCACTGGTGAGCTGTCAAACAGGCAGACTTACCAGAGATCAGAGACCAGTGAAAACGCTGGCATCCAGGGTAAACATCGGGTAACTAAGCAAAGCGCTGCACTTAGTTACCCGATGTTTACCCTGGTTACCTGCTAATAGCGTGTGCTGTGCGGTGCTGGGAGCTCGTTGACCGTTGGTCTCCCACTGTCACCCACACCGATGCTGGCCACCCAGCAGGAGACCAACCATCGACAAAATGGCCCTGGCCATTATACCAATGATCAGCGATCAGCTAGTACGTGTCACACGCAGCAACTTCGCTACAAGGTCGCTGCAGCATCACAAGTTACAGCGACATCGTTAACAATGTTGCTACATGTAAACCAGCCTTTAGACACAGTATTATCTTGAACTTTCCTCCCACCAATCATTCAACAGACTCATCAACTAATTCCAATTTGGCTTTCACCTTTCCTATAAATCACATGTCGGGTGTGCTGCTTTCTTTCAACCTCTAAAATTTAATGGAGCTTTAAAAGAAAGTTTCCTTGAGTTTGTAGATAGTGGGACACCTGCAAGCCGTGCATTTTTGGGACAGTGCCAGTTGTGACAGCAGCTGTGAAATTCAGGAACCTTGAAATCTCCTTTAAACATCCTTTAAGAGAGATTTTAATAATTGTTTTTATTTGTTATTATTTATTTATTTATTTATCTATCATTTTAAATATTTAATTTTCCTTTAGAAAGCAAACCTTTATTATTTCGGATGCAACAAATAGTCATCCAGTGAGTGACGGAACCTGGCACTCCGAGTTCTTCATAAAATCTCAATTTATTAGAAATAGGTTATGACCAATTTTTCAGCACATAAAATTCAAAAGTTCATGGTCTTAAGGCGACGCGTTTCAGCTACTTAGTAGCCTTACTCATGATCATGAGTCACTAGTAGAGGCAGAAGCCTCTGTTTCCCTGCCATCTGTAGCACCCCTGCCAGAAGCCTTCAACTGGAAGAATGCCATTTGGCGCTCACTACCCCCTCCCAACAAGTATCCTTATTAGCATGAACCACCCAGCCTTTGTCATTTCTGGAAGAAATTAGGCTCTCCAATGTCCTCACCCAAAAGTGGTTGCAGGGGCCTAAGTGTAATGCCTTGAGGAGCAATGTACCCAGGGACAGGTGGAAGTCTTCTTACAAAAGAGGGGGTTTGGGTTCCTAGCCAAGCACAGGACTGATGACTTGTGCTACATAAACCGATCCACCCTGCTGTATGACCATCTGCCTTCATGACTCCGCAACCTCTAAGTTAGGGAGGTCATCACGTTCATGAAGGTGAATGGCAGCAAGAGTTGGTATGTGTCAAGTATAAGTCAGGTCACCACCGTAGAGGAATTCCAAGACTGGCAGCAGGAGTCTGACATAGAGAGGATTGAGTGTCAGCTGCTGGCCAAACCTGATTTTGTTAGCCAGCCAGTTGCAGTGAAACCCCTAGTGACCAAAGATCGTGAAGGGCATGTAGTAGTTGCCTGAATTCCTCCCCTTTCTCCTAGAGGAGGTCCCCTAATTCCGTCATCCTCCTCTCAAGTGGTGGCCACGATGGGGTGTGCTGGGAGAAGGTGGTGCTGGAGAATGCCCCTGGAGGAGTAGCGCCTGCAACCCACCCTTAGACCATCTGGCAGCATGCTTCATCATGGAACAGCTACACCAATCCCGGCAGCATTCTAAAAGCTAGTAAAGTCATTATACTCCAATTAAAGAGTACTGCCCTAAAAAAGCTTGTTGTTGGGTCATGAATCTGTCCTGTAGTTCCCCTGTGTGCCTAATAAAGACTCATATCCAGGACCCATGAAGTTTGGTGCAATAGTCTAACTTTATTCCAATGCATTTCAGAGCAGCCTCTGCTCCTTCGTCAGGGATTATCTGAGGAATCCCTGAGGAAGGAGCAGAGACTGCTCTGAAACACGTCGGAATAATGTTACACCATTGCATCAGACTTCTTGGGTCCTGGTTTTTCCATCCAGCAGCACAAATCACCGGCACTTTGTCCTGTTTTCAGTTGTTTGCCATGTTGCACGTGGAGGTGTAGATCCAGTGGCAGCTGTACGAGCGCTAATACTGGTTGTGTGTTCACACAACCGGACCAGGTGAGCAAATTTCATCAATCTATTGCCCCCACTCTGCCTAGAGATAAGACCCTATGCGCATTTTTGTCTCACATTTTTAGATTTTAATAAGGATTATTAGGAATTCTCAGAAGAGCAAGCCCTGTTTTTTTATTAATTTTATTTTTCCCTTTACCAAGTTTAGTGCTGGTTGTGCTTCTCCCTGCTGGATCAGCGAGAATGCAGTTTTCGGGCTACCTCAAAGCTTCTAATGGTCCATGTCCTTAATGGACTGTGGCCTTAATGGACTTTGCCCTGTTACCTTTATGGCCTGTACCTCATTTTAATAGAGTCTGCTGATCCTTGGGCAACTTATTTATATTCTGTATATATTTATATAAGTGTGCCTTTTAGACTTATTGTATTTTCTGCTAAGTGCCTATTTTAAAATGATCAGTGTTTTTGTTACATAAATGTGAAAAAATTCATCATGTACAAACATGTTTTTTTTTTTTAAAGTTGCTACTTCACTCCTTGTGTGCTGAACTGTTTCTGCAAAGTAAGAGGTGCTTTGATACTCTCCTACAGATGTTGGTGAACAAGCTGCAGGCCTCTGACCTGAAGATGTGAGGTATGGAAATGCAAGACACTACACACCCTTCTGTAGAACAGGGCTGGGCAATTCCAGTTCTCAAGGGCCACAAACAGTGCATATTTTCTGGATTTCCTTAGCATTGAACAAGGTCTTGGAATCATCACTCGTGCAGGTGATTAAATTAAGGAAATCCTGAAAACTTGCACTGTTTGCAGCCCTTGAGGACTGTAGTTGCCCAATGAATCCCTGCTGTGTGATACCCGCTACATAACTTGAGACAAAGTCTGTGAAGTCATGGCTTGTCACACTGCTGGGAGCCATACAGTGCTTGCTGTCCCACCATATTACCTATGCAGTCACTGCCCCCCATATGTTGGCACTACCGCAGTATTTATTTGAGTTTATTTGTTTGTTTTTTTCTAATTATTTTTCACCTACTTATTTGGGTTGGGTGGAACGAGGACATTAAAAAAAAAAATTTAAATTTAAAAAAAATTGTGGTTAATATTTCAAATAAAATATTTATTTGGTGTTATTACTTATGTCCTTACTGACTTGGTTATTAATATCAGGTATGTGATTGACAACTTGGCATTACTAACTTGTCATTAACCATCTAGGATCAACTCCAATTAACGTTACTCTGTTTGCCAATGCACCAGGGCAGCGAGAGAACTAGGGCAAAGCAACAGGAATGTTGCATGTAATGGAGATGCCGCTCCTGGGGTGGTTATGGTCTGCTAATTTTATTTAAATTTTAAGGATTAATCAAGTTTTCAGCTGTTCAACTGGATGGATAGATACATAGAAAGAAAAGATGATGGATGGATAGATAGATGATAGATAGATAGATAGATAGATGTAATGCGTCAAACAGCTATATAATGTCCCACCCCTATATTATGTAAGCTTGCACTCTTTAGTGCCTTATGTGTTGCACTAAAGGCAGTTTTAGCCTTTTATTAAACTACAAATAAATAATAAAAAAACAACATGGGGTACCCCCTTTTCTCATCGCCAGCTTCGGTAAAGCAGACAGCTGCAGCCTTCAGCTTAACCATGGCTAATAATCCAAAACAGGGGTTACCTAAAGTAATTTTTTTAATTATTTATTTAAAAATATTAAAAAAATTTAAAAAAAAAAAAGTGTATGACCCAAAGATTTTGTTATCAAACAAAGTAAAGTCAACCGCTGGGGTCTAGTATTCTAAAGACAGTGCCATCTCTAATGGGCCCTCACCACACTAAAAGTAGCAGGCCACAGCCACCCAAGAACCAGCGCCTACATAAAATGCGCCAATCCTGGCACTTTGCCCTAGCTCTTCCAGCTGCTATGATGAGGTGACGGTTATGTTGAAGCATATATGATACCCCCACACTACCAATTCAGTGACTAAACTGTTGAAAAACACAGACGCAGAGAAAAATGTTATTTCAAATGAAAACACATGGAGAAAATTACTTTATTGTAAATAAAGCTCACAGACATCCAAACAAGCCCAAACATACTCTCTGTCAATAATCTACAGAGATGTTCAGGCAATAAGTGGAGCCCATTACAGTGTCTGCACATTGCAGCAGCTCACACTCACTAACAGCCAGCTGTGAGCAGTGACGTCAGAGAGTTCATCTGTGGTCACAGCTTAGTAATCTGGTAACCACGACTGTTGTTACTATGGTCCTTTAAGATGAACTGTCTGACATCACCACTGACTACAGAGGTTTGGTGTGAGGCTGCATCAAAATCAGAAAAGGACAGCGCCACAGACCTTTGATGTGGTCTTTATGAAGCTTGATAAAGACCACAGGAGGGGTCAAAATGTCGCTTCTTTATGACCATGGAATAAAGACACAGAAATATTTTTGCACCATCAAAGGTCTGCGGCGCTGTCCTTTTCTGATTTTGATATACCTTTGTGTTCTGGATTGGACTCTCCGTTGGACGTGCGTCCAGGTGTGGCTGGAGGAACGGAAAGCCTAGCATGTAACCCCAGGTGTTGTGACCAATTGCCCTATAAATATATGGTGTGAGGCTGCAGTCATACTGGGTGACAAAGAGTGAGACTAGCTTGAGCTCACATGCATCACCCTGCATGGCTACCCGCTCTCTAAACAGAAGTTGCAGATCCATAGAAATACATGCAGCTGCACATTCCTGTCAAAGCAATGTAGCAGTGCCAAGTGTGCCTCGCTGGAAATCATACTGTGTGGATTACTGTCGGAACTTGGTATGTTTGGTCTTAATAAATGGATGAAAGCTGGTTGTCTGTTTGTTTTATTTTTAATATAGGATGTTTTATGTGTCTCTGTTTTTTAACTATTTAGTCAGTGGATTGGCAATGTGGGGTATGATAAATTACTCAACATTAACAATCCAGAGGTTGATGACAGCTGAAAATACTCATCTGTCATTATCCCCTTCTATTACCCCATTTGCCACCACTCCAGGGCAGTGGTATGAACTAGCATAAAGTGCCAGTATATGGTGCTTCTAAAGAATGGAGCTGCGGACTCATATTCATACCCTGTGGTGGGGCAATAACTTTGTGCCTCTCCAGGGTAAAAATACCAACCCCCATGCGCTTCATCTTGGTTGGTAACAAAATCGAGGGGGGACCCTAAGCCAATTTTATTTTTTTTTACAGTAATCTGACATCAGTTTGGTTGCCATACTGACAACCAATCCCAGATGCCGATAGAAAGTATGTGTGGGGCTAAGTCTGATATTAACCAATCAAGTGGGAAGGAAGCAGTGAGAATCACAAGCAGGCTTGGAAGTAGGGTGAAATCAGTTCTGAAGCTTGGCAAGTGATACTCTAGGAAGCCAATGGCTGTGGCAAAATAGCCGGTTCCACTGTAAAATGGTTTGAGCTGTATTTGGCAGCTTTTTGGACCCTTTGAAGGTGTTTTCTAAGCCCTTGATTTTGCCTCTCATTGATCTGAATAGGGTTTAGAAGTGTGGCAAACTGTTCAACGATCTATTCGAAAAACATATGTCCATTCAGGGAACCGAACCACATCTGAACTCCAAAAGTTTCACTCATTGCTAGTCTACTTTTGAAGAGATAATATTGCAAGACCAGTTTTATAAAAATGATCAAAATTGCTATTGCCATAAAATTTGCTATTATCATATAAATCCAGTCAGAGGGTGAATTGGTGGTTGGAAATGAACCACTAATGATTTCCTATTATCATTTAACATGCATGATGCACTGGAAAGATGTACTGCTTGTATGGGCCAAACACAAAAGAGCTACATATATTTTATATCAAACTGTAAATAAACCTATTCAGTAGATGAAGTCATCGTCATCAAATTCTAAACTACTTTGCCCCATATATAATTCTTTTATTTAGAGTTGCAATCACATTTTTCATCATCTGAAATTAGCTGAAATCATTTTGTACTTAGTGCACTCATGTTTAAAAGGCTTTTTGTGAAACTTTTTTTTGTTGCCTTCTAGATGGAAGTAGGTAAATGATTGCAATTAATTTAATTCAACTGTGTGCCTATCAAAGCTGCTCTGTAAATCTATGAAAACACTTGTGAGAAATCAAAATGGAGATTAAGAGACATCTGTACATTGCATGATAATTTGAAACTAAGAGGAAGGCTGGGTATTATGGATGAGCAAACACGAACTGTAAAGTTTGGGGTTTGAACTGAACATCTTGTGTCTGGTACTGAACACCAAAAACTGAGTTTTCATTGCATGTCCACTTCCTGTTCCGTTTTGTCATCTGAATAAAGTTATTTGATGTACAGTGGTTACCATTGTATATGGTGGCTCAGTGGTTAGCAATGTATGGTGGCTCTATGCTTAGCACTGTACGGTACTTCAGTGGTTTGAATTGTGTGCGGTGGCTCAGTGGTTAGCATTGTGCGGTGGCTCAGTGGTTAGCACTGTGCGGTGGCTCAGCGGTTAGCACTGTATGGTGGCTCAGTGGTTAGCACTGTATATGTGTACTCAGACTGCAAACTTCCCCACCAGACAACTCTACTTGTTGCCTTTGCATTCAGCATTGATTCAGCGAAGCGCAATTTAAATCACGTGCCAAGGGCGCTAATTGGTCGCCGATGCGGTGACCAATCAGTGCAGTGGCGCACGGCTTGGCAGGAGATTTGAATCACACACCGCTGATCGGCTGAGCGGCACTGGATTCAAATCTCCTGCTAAGCCGCGCACCATTTTGCTGATTGGTTGCCACGGATCGCGGCGACCAATCAGCGAAGGGTGATTTAAATCAAGCGCCAAGAGCGCTGATTGGTCATTGTGGTCAGCGGTGACCAATCAGCGAAGTGGCACACAGCTTGGTAGGAGATTTGAATCACACATCGCTGATTGGCTGATCGGCGTGGGATTCAAATCTCTCCCTTCGCTGATTGGTCGCCGGGGATAGCGGTGACCAACCGGCAAAGCACATTTTAAATCACGCGCCAAGGGGGCTGATTGGTTGCCGTGGTCGGTGGCAACCAATCAGTGAAGCCGCGCATGGCTTGGCAGAAGAATTGAATCACGTGCCACTGATTGGCTGAGCGGCGCGGGATTTAAATCTCCCACTAAGCCGCGCGCTGCTTCGCTGTTTGGTCGCTGCTATCCGTGGCGACCAATCAGCAAAGCGTGATTTAAATCATGTGCCAAGAGCACTGATTGTTTGCCGTGATCAGCGGCGACCAATCAGAAAAGCGGCACATGGCTTGGCAGGAGATTTGAATCACACGCCGCTGATTGGGTGAGCGGCGCGAGATTCAAATATCTCACTAAGCTGCGTGCCGCTTTGCTGATTGGTTGCGGATCGCGGCGACCAATCAACGAAGCAAATTATGCTCCAAGAGCACTGATTGGTCGCTGGCAACCAATCAACCAAGCAGTGCACGGCTTAGCGGGAGATTTGAATCCCGTGCCGCTCAGCCAATCAGTGGCGCGGAATTCAAATCTCCCACTAAGCCGCACGCTGCTTTGCTGATTGGTCGCTATGGATCGCGGCGACCAATCAGTGCAGTTGGCGCGTGATGACGGCTTTGGCGAGGATTTGAATCCCGGCCACCATATCGGAATACCCATAACTTGGGTGTTCCAATATGGTGGTCAGGGCACTTACGCTGTGAGCATCTACATACACTGCTAAAGTGAAATGAAAGAACGGAATGGTTAAATATAAAAAAATAAATGCTCACCTCTCAGGTGAGTGTCCCGCGATGCGCGGCATCCACCTCCGATTACTGCAAGGTCCTTAATCAGCTAACCAAGCGGGTCAACCCGATGAGTTGGTTGGTGACATGACCGCATCAGCTGAGCGATTTAAATCATCCGGGCAGGCATTTTAAACCGTTCAGCTGATACGGTCATGTGACCTATTTGGTCACCCCGCCCCACCCGGTCAGCTGATTAAGGTCCTTGCAGTCATCGAAGGTGGACACTTTGCATCGCGGGACACTCACCGGAGAGATGAGCATTTTTTTTATTTTTAACCATTGCTTTCTTTTATTTCACTGACGCAATGTATGTATATACATTACGAAAGTGAAAGTCAGCCCAGCTTGCCTGTGCTTTGCAAGCTCGGGCTCCTCCCAGCTCTTTCTGTGTTTGGATCTCTCAAAATCATGGATATGGACACAGAAATGGCATCCGGAGGTACACATCCGGACCTGTCTGTTCCTGTCCGTGGGGGTCCTGCAAAAAACTGGATCCCCAAGGAAAGGAAAAAATCTTGATGTGAAGGGGACCTTACACTTTTTTGACTTGTCTATTTATGTAATTTTAGTAAAGCAACAGTTTAATTGACCAAAGATTATCAGTCAGTATGGATTTTAACTCCATTTCTGCCTCCCTGTTTATCTGTGTACTTTAAATCCATTATTGTGTAAGCACTCTTAATTTGTCTGCTATAATTCTAATGAAATGCCATTTTGAGCCCGTCATAAACTCTGCTGACGAAAGAGATCCTAAATGTGGTATTGATCTACATGATGCTCACATACTTTTTCCAGAATCTACTTGCCTTCATTTGTCATTCTCCTCGCAGCCCATGGAGATACCAGCCTATTCAGCTCCTACATTCTTATATCCTCGTCTCTCTTTGATCAGCATTACATTCAAAGGATACTTTTAAAATCTACTTTATACAACAAGCACACTTCACCTCCAGACTTACAAATGCTAATATGTAAGATTCACAACAGCTAAAAAATAATAACATAGGGTAGGAGCATAAATCAGTCACTGCTACAGCTGTAGTAGTTGAGAACAACCAGCTTTTTCTATTTTCCAGAAAAGTAAAACAGCTGAATTATGACATTGCTGGATCAATTTATAACAATAGCACAGTGTGGATGAATATATTATATACCCCAGCACAAGAACTTTCAGTTGTTTTCTTCATCATATGCTAAGAATTATTGGACCTATCTCAGAGTAAATCATGTCAATAAAATAATCTCTAAATAATGCAGCACAAGATACACAGAGACTTAAGTAACTTCCTTTACACGTTTAGTAACCCTTTATAAGATAATTATTAGAATGCATCAAGTTACCTCTGTGTATCTGGTGGCTGGGAGAATGTTCCTATTTACAAAACATTAAAATAAAACATGTACTGTGCATTCTTAGGCAAGGGTCGGGAGCAACCTCTGGCTCGCAGGCCCATGATTTGTGGCGTGTGCGGCTGTCCAGCATTGTGCCAGAAGGAAATTAGTAGACTTTCTGCATTGCTGAAGAAGAATGCAAAGAATTCCCAGGAGACAGGGGCATAACTACAATAGGTGCAGGGGTTGCGATCACACCCAGGCCCTGCAGCCTAGGGGGTCCCAAAAGTCCCATTGGCCTATAGAAAAAGACTAAAGCTATTAAAGATTTGCAATAATTGCGAGCCCCGTTGGAGCTTTCGCATCGGGGCCTCTGGGCCTGAAGTTACGCCATTGCCAGGAGACAAAATTAATTATTGCCAGTCTAGCATGTTGTTTGTCCTAACAAAGTAGTCAGATTACTTCAAAAGATGTTGGCAATAATCCATCCTGTATCCAGGGAATTCTTTGGGATCTCTTTCAGTAGCGTAGGAAGCCCATCTTTTTCCTTCTAGCATGTTGCCATTTTTTTAACCTGTGGACTTCAGCACCTGATAATTCCTCTTCATTCTTTTGTTGTATGGCACAGAACTTTACCAGGTGAGCATCTCCCTTCACCTCTGTGTCCCTCTCCACCAGAAAAGACCTTATTGCACCTTTTGTTCTCCAACATGGTGCAGTAGTACCAGATCTACAAAAAAAACGGCTATGAAGAGCAGGTCTTTGATGGTGACGCTTTTATGTAGCTCCGTATAGAAATCCAAATATGAATGCACATCCAAAGTCATGAGGGTAGCTAAATAAATATAGTAGGTTAGAGACAAGTACACCTAAGTACAGCAGATATTTAAAGCTTGATGATTTTTTGTAGTTTTAGTACTTGATGGGAAAATTTGAAATGGGAGTACGGTGGAAACATCTGGATGAAAGTATGTTGCCTATAAAGCAAGATAGAAAGGAAATTAATGACAGTCACCGGAGCGCTTGGCATGGACTTTGTCACGTTTGAGGAAGACTTAATGCCATAAAACTCTTGTATCAATGCACAAGACTGGCTCTTGGTTTTATGCTAATCTAAACCTGCATTTTTGATACTCAGCAAATCACAAAGGTTTTGCTAAGAATCAAAAATGCAGGTTTAGATTAGCATAAAACCAAAAGCCAATCTTGTGCATTGATATCAGAGGATTGTGGCATTCAGACTTCCTCGGAAGTAGCAAACTCCATGCCAAGCACTCCGGGGACTGTTATTAATTTCCTTTGTATATATACATCTCCCCCCTGCGGGAGAGCGGTAGGAGCTGCTCTGAACAGTAACCACTGTATCAAGCAAAAGGATCTGCGGTGACATGATCATCACCACGTCTCCCACCGATCACGTGACCAGACCTATTGACTGCAACCAGGAAACGTCGGAAAGTGGCCGCAGCCTGGGAACTACTCCACGCTAACTTCTCCTCACCATCATGTTGTCACTGGAGTTGTGCAGGGGTGCGCAACCCTAGAGGTGAGTGAGCACTCAATTTACCTAGTTTGTCACCCACTTGACCACCAGGTTCGATTCATGGGCGCTTCTTGTAGTCATTCTCTTTTCACATATAAAGCAAGATGGCAGAAAGTCTCAGTCTAAATTCTGGGTGGAAACTTTGGCTATTGGTGTCCTGTTAATGTGGGGACAGTGGGTGTAGCTACTGGGTGGAGTATGGTAGAGCTGGATGTCACAACCCAAAGGGCTCTGGGTGTTGCTCATGACCACCTGTCAGAACAGAATGTGGCTTCTAGGGTAAAAAAAAAGTTTGGGGCCATTGTTCTAAGCTGTGATCAGAGTTGCAGCTTTAACTGCATGATAGATTTTTGGCAGATACATCCATGGAGACATAACCTTAATGAGTTAAAACAAAGAAAATGTTCATCATTCTAAAACTTTGTTGAAATGGCCGCAGTCCAATAGAAATAGATAACTATTCTTTGCCATTAAAATAAAACTAAGGCAGAAAAAAGTTGTGATATTGAATCACACAAACAGAAAATTGAGTGAGTGTTCTGCCTAACCCTGAAAATTTAAAGAAATATATGAGTTATCTCTTTCACTGTATGTTGAATGCCCAAGTGCATTCATGTTCCATGCAATGTGGACTCAGGATAGACACACGTTTTCTATATTGTTGTACATTTACACTATGAAGGCTTATGGAGACACATGAGCAACGTCATCTAAGCATGGACTACAATGAACAGACTGATCACTATTCTCCTGACATGAATGTGACAGCTGTTAATATGTCTATGAGGATGTCATGGTCAGGTGGAGAGACTCGAAGTCAGTCCTATATTGCAGTCCATGCTCCTACCATGGTATACGGACATCCACTGAACCTTAACTGAGACATATAAACTACTCATTGGATCGTGATTGTCTCCTTTTGGATGTTAGGGGCTGAGATCCCAAGCTTTGGAGACATAGTATAATGGATAATGGTTGTTGTACTTTAATGTAACATTACTAAGTTATAAAAACATATGCAATTTTTAATTATTTTAAAGTGTAAATGTAATTTCATTAAAATAAAACAAAACAAAACAATAAATGCACTAATTGTTAATGATGGATCACATAGCAGCTAAGGGTGCTTTCACATCAGCGTTTTTCGTAATTCGCGGCAGATGCGGTGAAAAAACCGCATCTGCCGCGTTTGCCGCGTAACCGTTCCACTTGCGGCACGGTTGCGGTTTTTCCCATAGGAAGTATAGGGGGACTTGCGGCAGATGCGGCAAGTGCGGTTTTGCACTTGCGGCAGGTGCGGCAGCGAAAAAAACCGCGGTCAGAAAAACGCTGATGTGAAAGGGCCCTAAGACAATGATTTTTTGTACCATATAACTGATTTTATCACATTTTTGTGCTCTTTAAAAAGCTGAATTTTCTGTTTGTTTGGGACTGCCCAGATGTGTGTGAGAGCAGGCTGGTAGTGAGCTGTATGGGGAGCCATCAGACAAGGGGTTAACAGAGATTGCTGTGTGGAGACAGATGACAGAAGAGTGAAACTTTAAAAGAGTTAACATCCTGACATTGCTCAGCTCTGTGCTGTAATGTGATATATTGTCTCCTTGTGAGCTGCAGGCACATAGTGAAGGCCACATCCCCTCTCTTATCTCCTTACATGTCCGTATTCACTGTGAAGATGGCTCTGACACAGAATCAGCTTCACACACAGTGCACTGAAGACATCTTGTGGAAGGATTATGAATGGTAACCAGGCAGAATTTTCTAATGAACCATATTACAAAATTTAGTAAAATCACTTGCTCTACATTATTATTAAACAAAAATTTAAATGGTTACACTTTAAGTAACCAGAAGCTATTCAAAAGGTCAAGATGCTATAAAGGGACTATGGATGTACATGGTTCAAGCAATTTTTTTTTACTGTACTGAATTGTAAGGGTGATTATATATTAGTAGGCATAACAACATGTACAATATTTATAATAATTTCTCATTCAGGTAAAGATGTTCATAGAGCACCATAAAATGACAACATAAGCAATAAAAAACAAACTGAGTGCTAAGTCACAGTTCCAGAACAAGAAAGGAGAATAATTGAATTCTGTGTAGCAGAATAATTGTGTCTGGATTAAAATTCATCAGTTATGACAGGGACCTGATCAGTATGAAAAAGATTATTCACAATGCAAAAGGATAAAAGCTCATTAAGTTTTGAGTGGCCTTGAATAATTTTAGTTTATTTTTACGAATCCCTACAAATTGTGGAAATACAGTAGTGGCTGTTAATCTTTAAACCTCTATTGAAACTATAACACAGCATTATTTTAAATGAGGAAGAAAATAATACAAAATATGATTCTCTTTTATCAAATCTATATTTGGTGTGACCACCCTTTACATCTTTTATCTACAAAATGACATCACTTCTTCTTAGTGCACTTGCACAGTTTTTGTAGGAACTTAAAGTGCCTTCACATTTGAGTATTGAACGCAACGCACCGAACGCAGCAATATGCTTGCGCACATGAGTTCCAATGTTTGAATTGGGAACGTATGTGCCTGCGTATGGTTGCGTTTGGCAGCATTTGCGTTCGGATGCGCATAATTTATGCGCCCTCCGACCGCACTCCAAACACAGCATGTAGCATTTTTTGTGTGTTCGCGGGCGCTTGTTTTATCCGCAAATGCCCCCAAGCGCACAAAAAATGCATGGGTCTCAATGGATCCGCAGTGTACTCCGCATGACAGTGCAGGAGAACACTGCGGATCTCATTGAAATCTCTACCGGTGGCCGCCGGGAGATCAGCTACAGCTGCTGCTGCTCTCCCGCCGGTGTCTGTGGGTAGAGCAGGGAAAAACAGCTGATCTGACAGCTGTTTAAATCTCCCGCGCTGAAACCGAATAGGTGATGTCGACATGGGAGATTTGAAGCAGCAATCAGCTGTTTCTTATCTCCTGCACCGACATCACCCTATTCAGTGTCGGCGCGGGAGATTTAAACAGCTGTCAGATCAGCTGTATCTTCAAATCTCCCGGCCGTCCCCGAGACAGCTGATTTTCTGCATCCTACTTCTGAGCACGTTGAACTGCTGGACATCTTATTTTGAAGGGAAGTAAGCATGGTATGTTTTTCATCTACTCAAATAAGTTTCCTTTGCAAACCACTGTGTATACAGATCATTGCTCATTTCCTGATGCTGCTTCAAAAGAGTTTGAACAGCACATCTTGAATCCCCAATGTGCTTTGAAGTCTTCGCCTAGGGAGAATTACCTTGTGCTTTGTTTCTGTGGTGAATTTTGCCATGATATTTATATGACCTGTTACCTCAATCTCACTAATGTAGACTGTTCTTCAGGCAAATTTAAAGGGGTTCCCTACTACCTCGACAACCCCTCATTAATCAGTGTTTGCCCTGTTCAAATAAAAACACTTATACTTACCTCCGGTTTCAGTCCTGCAGTGTTTGCACTTACTCCCACAGGGCTTTCGTGACATTGTTAAATCATGCAATCTCGGCACCTAATCAGTGCTGGCTTTATTTTCTCTGCCTTCAGATTTATCAACTGTCAGGGAAATATGAATTAATTTCATGGGTGTAGGAACACAGCCAAAACTGACTTTTCCCCACCACAGGTTTCTGTAGACCAGATTCTATTGACAGCCCCTCGCTCTATCCGTCCCCCCTCTCTTATCAGGAATCTTTCCGACCACCCTGCCATAAACTTATGGCTAAGCAGAACTCAGTTAGCCTGATCTGGTTTTGTCCTTACTGAATCCCTATGTCTTAAGTTACAGATTTTTAACGTCAAATTTCATAAGACACATTCATACCACAAATACATAAATCACGTTTTTGGAATATGTATGCATCACCCACCAGGGCGGTGGGTTACTTGGAACTGGTCCCTGCTGTCTGGTCACAGGGGAACATCACAGTAGTGGCCGCGGACCGATTCCGTGACCCTGGAGGGTTCTCAACAAATTTAAAAATGGGGTAAAAATATAAAAAGGGTCAAAAGAAAAAAAAATAATAATTTGTCACTGTGACACCACCCATGGTATGCAGACAGATGTGACTGCCGCTGTTTGTCTCAGCTCTGAGGAATGATGATGTCATGCAGCAAGGTGATGAGCCCTCCACAGGCATGGCTGGTTTATCCCCTAGGCCAGAGATAAAAGTTTATAGTGAGGTTACTGTGAGGTGACCATGGGGGTGAAACTTACTATTGACAGCTGTGTTTCTGATCTCTCAGCCTCGCAACTTCTCAGAAGCCAAAGGCTGTAGCCAAGAATGCTCAATAAAACTCTTACACAAGTCTCAAGTTCAACCAGGTACTTTACTCACTGCTGTTTCTCTTATTTTTACACAGTCTCGGTTCTGCAGTGAGTGGTTCCGGTAGCCAGTCAGCAGCTGACATGGATCACCAAAATCACCCCCTTTCTCAATGCCTTTCGGGTCTCTTCAGGACCGCTCACAACCTCCGACTTTCCTGGGTATCCTCTCATTGGATCCCTAGTCCTATCTGAGGCATTTCCTTTGATGTGACGGTCTGTAGGTTCTGGACATAGAGACCCTTCACCTCACCGGTTAATCTGTGGCTAGGGCATATAGCACCCAACCACTATTACAGGGCCAGTTCCCCATCAGTCGACCTAGTCCCTGAGTGTCTCCGTAAATCCCGTCTTCCACCTTGGACTCCTTCTCCTCTACACCTGGTGTACAGCCTCGGACCCGGTCAACCATAAGATGACACCGGCTGCCGGGTCCCTGTTCTTTCTGGTTGTTACAGTTTTTTAGCTATATTGGGGGTTTCAGCTCAGAGTCCGGTTCCTCCTTCTCCCTACTCGCCATGAACTCTCCTCACCCCCTGACTAACTGTCACTCTCCCTGAGGTAACTACTGTTGCTCCTCCCCCTTTCACAGGTGTCTCTCCTAAGCTCCGCCCACCATTCAGCCTTCCCCCACCTCTCCCCTGCCAGGCATAAAGTCGTAGGTCTAAAGATTCGGGGAGTGTTGGGTGTTTAGTTTGGGGTGGATGGCTCACCATCCCAGCTGCTGTACTACTCTGTGGCCACCGGTCCGCAGGAGCGCCACATGTACAGTTTTTGGCATCTAATGGCATCTCTTTTATATCTGGTAAACAATCAGAAACCTGGGAAATGAGTTCTGACCTTCCACACATCGCAGATATATGAAACAACATGTAAATTCACAAGGATAAACATGATGTACATGGGTGTATCCAATCCAACGATATGGAAAAATGAAGGTTTTGATAACTTTGCTGATGGGTGTTTCCCTAAGGAGGCAGCCCCTCTGTGAGGTCAGAAAAGTTGGAGTGCTGATGTTAATGGCTGATATCATAAAACTCAAGCAGCCATCTTTGGCCTCATTCCAGCTTAATCAAGGACATAGCAACACTCTATGCTGTGAGGCCGGAATTCTAACCCATTTTCTGTGTGTCTTCCCCCTGAAATCTGCTGACGGCTGTCGCGTGGCACAGGTTTTAGTTTTTCTTATTTTAATTCCTTTTATTTTAATAACTGTTCTATGTATATATGTAAATTGTGTTTTTTGTAATATCTTGTATATCTTTTTGGAAACACTGCCAACTTTTTGGAGTAAAACTTTATAAATTTCCTTAGTTTCATTCTTCCTGTGCTATGACGAGATGATATGCATCCCGGCTATTTCACGTTACCAAACAGGTTACTGATCCACCTGAAAGAGATCGATGGTGGCAGCATAATATTTTGTATTTATGTGATATTGTGGGCCTAAGGGTGACTGGATCGAGGTATATTCCAGGCAGGAACTGGTGATATACATACATTCTGTCACAGCACATGCCACAGTAGATGACATAATTTAGGGCAGCTGGGCCAGCAGGATAAGAGGGCGCCAGAGAGCTGCAGTTCCTAAGTTTTCATGACATCAATAATCAACAGAAAGTGAGCGGTCAACCACAGGTCTGGTTTCTCCTTGATGTTTGATTCATCCAAAGGTGAGGAAAATTAAGCCAGGGCTTATTGGGCACAGGGCTCGAATGACACAACAACATCACTTGAGCTCTAGGAGAGCGAGTGCAAACACTTCAGGAGTGATACCGGATGTAAGTGTTTCTATTTGAACAGGGGCAAACAATCTGATTTAGAATGGGTTGTCCGGGTAGTGGACATTTTTTTTTTTAAACCTATTGTGCAATTGTTTTTTTCAGTTAATTATTGTTTTTTAATGCATATATGAAAGAGATGATCATTATCACATAGTTTAGTTACTTACACAACTGACTATAAATCTACAAAATCCTTGACATTGTCCCTCTGTACCTAGAAGAGTTGGCGTAGTTTTGAATGCAAAGACTGGTCACACATAACATTGATTTGATTTAGATTTCTCTTTTGTTCATTTACTTGGCATTTTGTTAATTGACAAAAAATAAACCAAAAAACTTGTTTCTGAAAGAATTCATACCTTGCACCATTTTTTGATAACTATCTGAAATTTGTGCACAGTTCTGAATAACTACTGTACTAGTACTATACAGTATATCTCTTATATTCTCAGAAGTCAAATTCAATAGCAATATTTTAGGATTCCTCTGGTAGAAACATTTTTTTACATCTTTCAAAATATCATGATTAAAAATTTCAATATAATCATGCAAACCTGCTGTTCAAATTTAAAAAAAGATTTTAGCCACATATTGAAATCAAAGCGTAGCATAAAATATAAAAACTGTATGCAAATTTCATTACTGAAAAGTTTGTAATTTATCTGAAAATATTCATGGAAGGGAGGAGAGAGAAATCCTTGCTTACTATATGAGCTTACACGCTACATGAGGGAGAGAGAACTGGGCTGTCTATAAGACTTTACATACCACTCGATAGAATAGAGAAATAGAACACAATAATAATGTAACATGATTCCAGCTCTGAACATGAAGAGTTTTTTCTCTTTTTTTATTTCATTTAAAGTGCATACAAGGAATAGTGTTCAAGGTCAGCTTGACCCCAGTCAGTGCATTTCGGATGTTGCATGCATCCTTACAATCAAGAGAAAGGATGCATGCGACATCTGAAATGCGTTGATTGTGGTCGTGCTGACTGTGAACTCTATTCTTTGTATGCACTTTAAATGAAATAGAAAATGAGATAAAAATCATGATTTTAAGAACTGGATTCATTTTATTTTTATTATTGGATTCTCAGGTCGCGGCAAGACCAGTCTCCAGTTTCCATGAAGAGAGAATTAAGGCATCAATGGTGAGCTGGAGCCCATATACATTAGATAAATAAAACCCTAATGACCAAAAGAGCTTACACTCTGCAGTAAAGAGGGGGAGAAGTGAATCCTGACCACTGAGCTTGCCACAAGAGCTTACAATGTACCAGAAAGAAACCTTGCTGACCATAACAGCCTACATTCCACAGGAAAGAGAGAGATCAAGAAGACCTTGCTAACCATAAAAGCTTACACTGTATAGGAAAAATAGGTAACCTTGTTGACTGCAAGGGTACCTTCTCACGCCTCAACCGCGGGAGACATTTTTGGAGGTGATATTTTTTCCTCGATATATCGCTGCCCAATTGCCTCCTTATTGCGGCGTGTATTTCGGGAATTTGGCGGCGATAAGACAAATGTCGCTTGGTTTTGATTTTACAGCACTGCTCTAAAATCGAAAGCAGGCGACATTTGTCTTATCGCCGCCAAATTCCCGAAATACACGCCGCAATAAGGAGGCAATTTGGCAGCGATATTTCCAGGAAGAAATAGTGCCTCCAAAAATGTCTCCCGCGGTTGTGGCGTGAGAAGGTACCCTAACTTACACTCTACAGGCGAGAAATACTGAACACCACTGTACATGTTAATCTGTGCAATATCATAACTGCAGGGCATTATGTGGTGGCCTATACGGCAATGCAAAATTATGTTTGCCTGCTCTGTGATGCTTCAGCAGTGGGCAAAATGATGCCAGGCAATTTCATTTTTCAAAACAGAAATCAAATTTACTCTTCGCAGATAAATCTGATCATCTCTAATAAAAACATTCAAATGAATAATACAATTTTTTACTTTTTTTCATATATATATATATATATATATATATATATATATATATATATGATAAGGTTTAATTGAAATATACAATGCCATTAACAAAAAACAAGCCTCCATATTTAGAATTTATGCTGAGGAAAAAAAAAATTACAGTATTTGGTAAATTGGAATTATAAATTTAAGGCAAAAATGAAAAAGAGTTAAACAGGAAAGGATAAGAGTCCTGCATTTGAGTGTCCATCAAAAGGATGTTAGTTTTTTTAACCGGTAAGATTAAATAATGATTATTTTTCTACATTAACTGAAATGACATTGGAATATGTATAACTTTTCATTATCCAAAGAATAACAATTATTTACTGAAATACCACCATTTCTTGAGAATATTTGGAGAATTAAAATTAACAGAAATATGTTGTTTCTTAACTATAAATGGTGCAAATCAACAATTTCAAATTTTCTCTTTGTCCAGAAATAAAATTAAGATAAACTCCTCCAATAATTAAAACTTTTTCTTAAATACATCAAATGAATAAACTTTTTTAAGTATTTCTTGTAGAATTCAAAAATAAGAATGTAATTCATTTGAAATAAAATAAAATGAAGTATAACATATAAGAAAACTACTACATATACTAATCAAAATATATGCCTATGCACATAACTCTATTAGTCATGGGATTATACATTTACACATGATTGAAATATCAGTCCTATAAATCAACCTTGATTTGCCAGTAAGTTTCTGAGTGGAAAAGCTTTCAATTGTACTTACAGTTGTCTCTTATGGTTAACTCTTTGTAAAATAACAATCTCAAAGTAATACAATACCCAGTAAAGCATGTCACAACTGTAAATGGCTGTTCCATCGGGTTTTATTGCTTGACTGCAATACTCTAAGTGCAATAGAAATTATGGGTTTTCTAGAGTCATGTTTGAAAGGGATAAGCTGTATAGAAGAAAAGCTGAAGTTGTCAAATGTAATACCTGTGATAACTTCTGAACAGTGCACATTCAAAGAAAAAGTTTAATACATTATTCTGCAATCCCTTGACTGTAATACATGTATAACAGCTAAGGGCCCTTTCACATCAGCGGTAATTTGAAATCGCGGCAGATGCGGTGAAAAAGCTGCATCTGCAGCGATTGCCGCATAGCAGCCGCATAACCGCTGCACTTGCGGCGCGGTTGCGGTAATCTCCATAGTAAGTATAGGGGGACTTGCGGCAGGTGCGGCAAGTGCGGTTTTGCACTTGCGGCAGGTGCGGCCCGCGGAAAAAAAAAAGGCGGCTGACAGCGGTTTTTTTTCGCGGCCGCACCTGCCGCAAGTGCAAAACCGCACTTGCCGCACCTGCCGCAAGTCCCCCTATACTTACTATGGCGATTACCGCAACTGCGCCGCAAGTGCAGCGGTTATGCGGCGGCTATGCGGCAATCGCGGCAGATGCGTTTTTTCACCGCATCTGCCGCGATTTCAAATTACCGCTGATGTGAAAGGGCCCTTTGAGTCCTTGATCAAACTGCATTATGTAGTCTGGTCTCATATGGTGACATCACATTGAGCTAAAAACCAATCTTTATAATTTGATTACTGTACCTAAGTACTGTTGGTAAAATCAGCATTATTGAATGTAGTGTGTGCAAAAAAATAACAAAACTCCATGTTCCCTTTTGCTTATGGCTTGATGAATGTCGGCGGAGAGCAGAACAGCTCAATCTGTGACTTATAATGAGGTTCAGGTCAAGTTTGGGTCCAGAACAGAAATTTATCTGAAGTCCGGCTGAACCCTCACTACTGTCAGGGGGCCACTGATAAATACACCTGACACCACCAGAAAACTATGCTGGAATCCCATTGCAAACCATGCCAAAGACCCCACCCAAGACACCTTCCCAAAGGTCCCCCCGACATCACCGCAGAACACAACGCTGATTTAGTAACTGCACCTGCACAAACCTGCCATGCAGGCAGAGTAACTGATGCCACTGCCATCTTTAAGGTATGCGATGGAGTAATGTTATGTCACTGATCACAGGAACATGACAATACTGCAGGTCCTGTAACAGTTTCACAGGGCTGGGAAACTTTTACAGGACCTGCAGTGATGCCATAATCATGTGATCAGTCACATGACTGTGATGTCAACCTAGACAGTGAGGTGGGGTGCTGTCACGGTCATGTTCACATCACGGACTGATCACATGACCATGACATCACCACAGGTCCTGTGAGTTTCCCAGCACACAGTAACTCACACACTGAGGGGGCCACAGAGCACATCAGGGGGCTGAGTGGGGGCCAGAGCACACACAGCAGGGGGCAAGTGGGGGCCAGAGAGTGCACTGCTGGGGAAAAGTGGTAACCAGAGAGCGCACAGCAGGGTAGGAATGGGGGCTAGAAAGCGCACAGCAGGTGGGAGTGGGGAACAAAGAGTGCACAGAAAGGGAGGGAGTGGGGGCCGAGAGCTCACAGCAGGGGGGGAGATTGGGGCCAGAGAGCTCACAGCAATGGGGAAGTGGGGGGCAGAGAGCACACAGCAGTGGCGGAGTGGGGCAAAGAGCACCCATCAGTGGGGAGAGTGGAGGGCAGAGAACACACAGTGGTGGGGCAGAGCATGCACAGCATGGGGAATAGTGGGGAGAGAGCAAGCTGAGGGGAGTGGAGGGTAGAAAGTGCACTGGGAGGGGGCTGAGATCTCACATCTGGGGTAGAGTGTGGCAGGGTGTTGTCAGCAGCAGGGAGTGGGGGGCAGAGAGAGCATGGTAAAAATGCAGCAAAAACACACTAAAAAAGCATCAAATACTCATTGTGTGAACAACAATGTATTGTTGATGCTTTTTTATTTGATGAAAATGGGGCCTTCATCACCACCCTCCAGATGCGATAGCATTGGGCCTCTAATGAAAAGTCAAATTTGAATTGTGTCTAACTGAGAAATTAATGTTTTCTTTGTATTTGAGTTATTTCTGGTTTTAACTGACAAATTCTACTGAAAAACATTGACTAAAATGCAGATAAGACAAAATATATGAATTGTTTTGCACTGAATAGTAAGTATAGCATAGATGTTTCTTGGATATAATTAAGGACACTGTTTTACTTGATCCACTATTTACTTATCTAACATATAATTGCCCTACAAGGTCTGCATATCCAATTTGTCGGAATGTCTAGGAATCCAACAATTCCAAGGCCGAAAGTACACCGACCACCATATTTGAACATCCAAGTGATGAATTTTCCAATATTGCATCCACAGGCATTACAGCGTTACTGTGGTAGCACCAGTAGGACACCTCTGGACCCTCTCACAGTTCTCGCCTGACATCCCCACATGTCCTGCCACGTCCCTGCTGCACACTGCACTCACCAATGGACAGATCCGCTAGGACACTCCGAGGCTGTGTCTATGAGTGCGAGGAGATCAGGTGTGGGTGCCCTTCTGTGGCTATAGAAGCACCACACCAAATCTGCTTCTGCACTCACAGACACAGCCTCGAAATGTCTTATATCAGGGGTCCCCAACCACAGATGCAGACTGGCTGCGTTTCTGTGCCACTCACAGTACACCACCAAGTGTGCTGCAAGCTCCGTATGCGCCTGTTTGGCCAGTGCGCCTGCTTAGACGCTCAGTTGATATGGGGCGGACTCGACATCACTGTCGCACTGAGCCTGATGCCAGTGCCGCTGTATTGCCCACGGCTGCTGCAGACACACACACGGTCGCCATCATTGGATATTTGAGTATACAAAGATGTCAGCGGCGTGAACCATCACACCACGCCACTGCAAGATTACAGTAAATACAGGATTATGTCAGTGGGGAACTTGGTGGGAGCTAATAAAGTGGATAACGAGGTGTCTCTGTCTATTTTGTATGCAATAAAAGATTCCTCTCTGTGTTTTTTTTTCTCTTTACTGAAAGTATTGCTAAAGGCTGGATGTCATACTGATGGCTAATGTTAGCAATACGGCTTGATGTCAGCTGCCAAAAAAAAGCTGAGATTAACCCCTTTATTACTGCGTCTGCCACTGCTACATGGCACCTGGAATAGCGGGGTAAACGCCAGTTTTGGCATCTCTCATAAAGGTGCCAATTCTGGCGGCTGCTTCCTGTGATTCTCAGTGTGGGGCCCAGAACACTTGAGTCTTCCCGCTCTGAGAATTCCAGCCTCCAGCTGCCTTGGGTACCTTGGCTGGCAATAGAAAATACAGTGGAGCCCACACAAATTTAAGTTTTAGTTATTTATTTGAATAACTAAAAAAAAGTACGGTAGGTTTCAGCTGTATTTTTCATTGCCAGTGTGGGTAACACCAGGCAGCGGGGGTTGGCAGCCACTAGCTGCTTTGTTTACCTGCACTGGCAATACAAAATACTGCAAAGCCGTACACGTTTTTTTCCCAGGAAATTAAATACTTTAGTACTAAAAAATCTCCACAGAAACAAGTTTTTAACTAAAAATACATTTAGTTACATATAGTAGGGGAGAGAGACAGGGGAGAGACTGCACAGTGGGAAGACATTGGCCACTACCCCCAGTGCCCACGGCCGCCTCCATCATCATGTCACCACCCTCCCGATGTGATATCATCGGGCCTTCATCTAGTTTTTAAACATAAAAAGAATGACCATGTTTTGAAATAGGTTATGCATGGTATATTTTAATGCATTTTAAATAAACTATGAATTATTTTAGAGATATCTGCTTCCTTCTTTGTAGATTGTAATACCTTGTGGGCCTGATCCCCTATCTCATGCAGAAGTCAATCTGCCATTTAGTTACATTTATTATATTCTTTACGTACATTTTCTTACATACAGCTTCTTGTAAATTGGGGTGCTTTAAAATAAATTCCAATAACAATTATGTTTTCTTTTTCTGTACTTTATAAGGTTTGATAATAACTAGAGCCTTCAGTGCTTCCAGTAACATTTCCTTGTGAGTAGATCTAATATAGTTAAATGAAATCATTAATAAAACAATACTGTTCATGGCTTAATGATGCAGCAATATCCCCTGATACATCTAAATAAAACTTTCGCTTCAAATGATGTACTTTCTCAAAACTTATTACTCTTTGCTGAATTATTAAAATGAAAAGATAAACAGTTTGGCTTTAATCCATCACACGGCTGTATTTATTTTTATACCAGGGTTTTAAAGTTTTGGGTACAATGCAATTTATCAAGAGCCCTGTCTCCAGACAACCTAATCCTATTCTCCGAAAGACTATTTAATAGATTGAGATATGCACATGCAATTCATCATGAACTGTACTTGAAAAAGAACACTTCTAATCAAGTGCAAATTTTCAGAAGTACCTAAAATGCTTTATGGTTCCTTCAGACGAGAAAAGTAGCTGAATTGACTTTTTGCTGTATTTGAATTCCTAAGCTTCAGTTCTACACACAATAACTTTTCCATCTATTATTGCTAAAACTAGATGCAATGATTATGTTCAAAACTAATCATAATAGTAGAGTGTGTCATGTTCGTCAAGTATCCATCTAGCTGGCTTATTCATTGTATGAAATCAATAGGTAATGGGTCTATTCATTAGGGATCAATAAAACACTATTTGGTACTTATTCAATACTGGGTCTTAAATGCATTTCTGTTCTTCACAGCAAGATTAACCTTAAGAAAGTTCTTAGTAAAGAAAAAGAAACTTTTATGGATTTCTGACTTTTTTACTTCAAATATCTCAACAATGTAGAACAACCCTTATGCACCAAATGAATCATTTTCACATTCTATTCTATCATACATTTCTGATGCTTAAGAAGTATGGTAGTACCGCTGCAAGATCTTTAGTATCTTGACATGACCACATGAAAAAGGGTTTTTGATGCTTTTTTCAAAGTGTTATTGTCGCCTTGCTTTGAACTTGGTTTGCTTAGGAGAAACACAAATGTAACTATAGAATTTTTATGCGTACTTGACTTAACAATCTCTAATTGTAGTCAAAAACATATACTCGTATATATGTATGTATTTACACTGCTATTGTTGAACCCAATAATTAATCTAAATAAGCAAAGTTCTTAAGCTCTTCCTATCTTAATTTGCAGGCAAGTAGGCTAAGTTCACATCTAAGGGGGGTTGCTTTTGCGTTTATAGGCGTTTTGCACTGCATTAACGCTTAGAAACGCAAGTAAAAACGCTTGAGTTTTTGCTGCGTTTGCAAAAATGCATGCATTCTGCATTTGCAGAAAATGACGTGAGTTTTTACTTGCGTTTTCAATGCGTTTCCCATTAAAATCAATGGGTGCGTTAATGTATGCATTTGCAATGCATTTTTGGCACACATGCTGTGAAAAACGGATTGCAACCTATACGGAACAGAAATGCAGATGTGAAAAGGCCCATAGATAGTTTTCTTTAAAACTATGGTAAATAAAATTAAATAATTTTATTTATATAGCGCCAACGTATTCCACAGCATTTTCAACTCCTTACTTCGCCCGCCTGCTCCTCCCCCTTCTCCCCTCATCTCTGCTGAAGACTTTGCGACTTTCTTCAAGAAGAAGATCGACAAGATCAGAAACAGCTTCGGCCCACTATCCCCACAACTCCCCCTCCCACCTACACTGCCCTCCTCCTCCATCAGCCACTTCCCCCCCATAACTGAAGACCAACTCTCCTCCCTCCTGTCAAAATCACACCTCACCGCCAGCGCCCACGATCTGCTACCATCCCACCTCATTCCCAACCACACCTCTATTTTCATCCCAGCCCTCACCCACCTCTTCAACCTATCACTTACCACTGGCGCCTTCCCCTTGGCCTTCAAACATGTCCTAATCATGCCCATCCTTAAAAAACCCTCACTCGACCCCACCTCTATCTCTAACTATCGCCCCATATCTCTTCTCCCATTAGCCTCTAAGCTACTTGAACAGCACTTCCACTCCAAACTGCCCTCTCACCTCTCCTCCTGCTCCCACTTCGACCGCCTACAGTCTGGCTTCCGACCCCTCCATTTCGCCAAAACAGCCCTGACCAAAGTCACCAACGACCTACTGACCGCCAAGAACAAACGCCACTACTCCATTCTCCTCCTCGACCTGTCTGCCGCCTTCGACACTGTTGACCACTCCCTTCTTCTCCGGATCCTGGAAGCCCTCGGCATCACCCACCTTGCCCTCTCTTGGATCTCCTCATACCTAGCGGACCGAACCTTCAGTGTCTCCCACTCACACACCTCCTCCTCACCCTACCCCCTTTCTGTCGGAGTCCCCCAAGGTTTGGTCCTGGGACCCCTACTTTTCTCCATATACACTCTTGGACTAGGGCAACTCATTGAATCCCACGGCCTCCAGTACCACCTCTACGCCGATGACACACAAATCTACCTGTCCGGCCCCGACATCACCTTTCTACTCACCAAAATCCCACAATGTCTTTCCGCCATCTCATCCTTTTTCTCTTCTCGCTTCCTTAAGCTCAACATGGACAAAACTGAATTCATAGTCTTCCCCCCATGAAATTCCCCCCCACTTCCCAACCTATGCATCTGCATCAATGACTGCGCCCTCTCCCCAGTCCCCTAAGCCAAGTGCCTCAGGGTAATCCTTGACTCCTCCCTATCCTTTAAGCCCAACATCGAGGCTCTCACCACATCTCTCCGGCTCCAGCTTAAGAACATCTCACAGATCCGCTCCTTCCTTACCCACGACACCGCTAAAACACTCATTCATGCTCTTAACATCTCCCGCCTTGACTACTGCAATCTCCTTCTCACTGGCCTCCTGGCTAACTCCCTCACACCTCTCCAATCTATCCTCAATTCCGCTGCTCGACTAATCCACCTATCCTCCCGCTACTCCCCTGTCTCCCCCCTCTGCCAAGCCCTTCACTGACTCCCCGTCTCCAAGAGATCCCAATTCAAAACACTAACCATGGCGTACAACGCCATACACAACCTATCCCCACCATACATCTCCGACCTGGTCTCCCGATACCTACACTCACGCCACCTCTGTTCCTCCCAAGAACTCATCCTCTGCTCCCCCCTCATCTCCTCTTCGCACAAGCGCGTCCAGGACTTCTCCCGGGCATCTGCCATACTCTGGAACTCCCTGCCCCAACATGTCAGACACTCTCCGACCCTGAGAAGCTTCAAGTGTCATCTGAAGACTCACCTATTCCGTCAAGCCTACAACCTGCCATGAGATCCAGGCGACCGCCCCATACCTGACATTCCCCCATCCTACTGTATCCCGACCCACCCCTCGTAGACTGTGAGCCCTCATGGACAGTGTCCCCTCTACTCCTGTACCTGTACGTCCCGATCATCTAGATTTAGTGTACTTGTGCTTGTCTCCCTTATCCTCATGTAAAGCGCCATGGAACCTAATGGCGCTATATAAATAAATAAATAATAATAATAATCATTTTACAATTAAGCGGGGGGCGATGTACAGACAATTACGACAATACAAAGTAGTACATAGTTCACCAGTTACAGAAGGGCGGCGGGCCCTGCTTAAAAACTTACAATCTATTAGGACATAGAGGAACATAGTTGGTAGGACATTCTTGCAGAGTCTGGTTCAGCCATCACTACGACAAACAAGAATTGTTGTGTTTTTTATAGATGTAAATTTTATGAGGTTACTTTCTAGTGTTGCAATTTTCCAGTAACACAAATACAAATAAATTCTCAATGAGATAGATTATTTAGTACAAATGTACTTTTTACAAGCATAAGGGTAGATGACATAAACAGATTACTTTAAACACGTATCTATATGACACTATTTTGTCACGTATTTATATAATATTTTTTTATCTTTTTTATTTAAAAATAAAATCACACTTAAACCACGTACAAGTATCAACATTTGTTTTATGTGAAATGCAACATAGGTAGTAAACATATTTATATGTAATTAGGTGTGTTTTATGTATATGAGAAGCAATCATAATTATATTATATTATATTACTATGTAATGTTTCATAAACCAATGGCATTAGATAAATTAAGGATATATGGAAATATCATTTCCCAAGCATGATTTTATCACTGCAGTTTTCCTTCATGGATTAACCCTTGGGGTAGAGTAACCCTATATTTTGGGTGGAACAAGAATCAATATGGACTTATCCTGGAGGGTCCAATCAGTACTATTCCATTTTGGTTTCTGAAAGGACTATTTACACAGTCTGTTTTCTGCCATGAACTACGATCATGAGTGAGGATACTCAATAGCCGAAATGTGTCACCTAAAGACACTGACCTTTTGAAATTGTATGTGCTGTTATTAACCAATTTCTAATAAATGGAGATTTTATGAAGAACTCAGAGTGCGAAGTCCATACACTCGCTGGATAATTATTTAATGTGTTTGCAGGCAGCCTGAAGCCCGCTGAGATCCATGCTAAGAGGGAGGAACACAGGAGAAGGAAGACAGGTAAGCGGACACAATCTTTGTACTTGATGTACAGCTATGATAAATAAGGGTTTTTCATATGAAGTCACTTGCTCTGGTCTTCAGCTAGTACTGTTTATATGCACTTAAGTGCTATTAGTTTTATAGAGAATGTAAAGACAGATGAATAGAAAGGAACAGGTTGTGTTTAACATTTAGAAGGATGGATAAGGGGAAAAGGGAAAGTTGGGTTAGGAAGTTGAGGTGATAGGCCTGTCTAAAGAGATGTTTTAAAGGCATGCATAAAAACAATGGGGCTAGAAATTGTTTGCAATATATGGGGTAGTGCATTCCAGAGCACAGGCGCAGCATGAGAGAAATCTTGGAGACGGAGGTGTGAGCTTCAAATTATGGTTGATATTAATCTGAAATCAGGTGCAGAACGGTGGGCACGCGCAGGGTGATAGACAGAGATGAGGGATGAAGGCGGAGTGCAGAACTGTGGAAAGCTTTGCAGGTGAGAGAGATAAGTTTGTATTGTATCCTGCATTAAGGATGGGCTGGGGAGGAGAATGTTTGGTCAGAGAGAGATCAATCAATAAAGATGTAAGAAAAAAGGGAAAACAGGCGCATGTGTAGGATCCCTATAGCTGAGTTAATATGGCGTTATTACAGGTGGCCACTCATCTGTTTGGGTTGTGCGCAATCTGCACAACCCGGTGTAATAGCCTCTGATATACGGGGGACCCCCGGCAATGTACCCGCTCCGCTCCTTCGTCCTCGCTGGTCCCCAGCTGTCCGTATAGGACCTTTCCGGTCACGTGGCACCAGTCCCAGATGTGCATCACTCCTTGTTATCTAGGGAACGCCAGGTCCTTTACCGCTGTGCCCTCACTGTGCTGCTCCAGCTGCTGATCCTCAAGGGGAATGGAGGCTTGCAGGATAATGATATGGTGGTCTTGAAGAAGCGCTACTAAGGCTCAGGCACCAGGATGATGATGTTTATTAATCGCAATCTTTATTTTCCCCTCACAGTGCCACAACATGTTTCAACTGCTCAAGGCAGTCTTCCTCCTGACCTTAGAATGATAAGGTATTGTGCTCATACAGTCCTGCTCAAGGAATGCACTACGCAGCAAGGAGACCCAATAAAGAGTCCCCACTTTTCCAAAAAGTTGTGCCAAACCACAGTAAAGTGGTATACTCTTATAGATTTTGTATTGGGCCACAATAGTAGGAAGGCAGGAGGCCTGGACCTAGCATTTCAAGGTTGAATATTTAGGAAGTGGTGCACAAGTGTGATAAGCAGGTATTCTACTCAGAGAGTCCTGCTCATGGAATTCACCACAAAGCAGAGAGACCCTAACAAGAGTCCTTATTTTTCCAAAAATTAGGGTCACACCACAGCAAAGTGGTATGTATGTATTAAAACATTATGTATTGGGCCACATGACAGGAGGCCTGGATCCAACATTTCAAGAACGAGTATTTAGGACGTGGTGCACAAGTGTCATGAGCAGGAATTGTGCTCAGAGAACCCTGGTCAACAAATGCACCACAAAGAAGAGAGACCCAAAGAAGAATCCCCACGTTTCCAAAAATTAGGCACAGCCGGCACTAAAGTGGCAACAATTGCAGAATGGAAATATTGTAATGTGGAGCTTAATGCAGCACACCAAAAAGTACACCAGCGCCTAGTCTCCTCACTGTGACACTGGCGTGGAAAGGTCCTTGGAGAATCATGACTTGTTCATCTTGATAAAGAGTAGGCGATATACACTGTCAGTGGACAGCCGTATGTGCTTATCCATCAGGACACCACCAGCAGTGCTGAAGACACGTTCTAAGAGAACGTTGGCTGCTGGGCACGGAAAAATCTCCAAAGCATGAGTGGTGAGCTCAGGCCACATTTTCAGTTTTGAAGCCCAAAATGCACAATAGTTCAGTTCCACAGTCATGGCATCAATATTGAGATGTAGATACTTCTACCCCATCCAATCTAGGCATTGACTATGTGTTAGACTTGTCCTTTATTCTGGCTTTGCAAAGGATGGTCTTAATAAATGGTCAAAGGACTCACAGAAATTGCTGGTAACAGACACACTGCTGCTGGTAACATTTCTGTGAAGACGACTCAATGTTCCCTTGAGTTGGAAGCATAGAGCTGTGATGTGCACTATGCCCACCACTGGTGTCTTATGGAAAAGCAGTCCTCAGATTGTCTAAAAGCTTCTATTGATACTCCTGCATGGGTGCATTTCTTTCCAGTGAAGGAAGCATTTGGGCAAATTTGCTTTTGTACTGGGGATCTAACAGTGTGGTAACCCAGTAGCCGGCATTACTTCAAATCCTAACAATCTGTCTATCATGTTGCAGATAGTGCAGCAAGAAGAAACTCATGTGTCTTGTTCATCCATGAGGCCCAAGTCCTTGTGTTGGTGGTAGCCTGGTAACATTACCGCTTGCTTTCTACACTCTTTTCCGCCCAGTTCGCCTAATAGAAATGTGACTAAAATCTCCCTCATCTGCTGAGTCTTCCATGAACATCGCCTCTTCCTCCTCCATTTCTTCCTCACCTCTAAACCTTCAACAACTGTTTGGCTGCTACCATGAGTCTTGCCGATACCGCTCCTCCACCCTCCCATGCCACTGCCCTCTGTGCTGTTTATTGCAATTAAAATATTTTTTCTCTGTGTTGTTATTCTTAATATTTATTACATAGTCATAGTGGGCTGGTCTAACATTGGCCTGGCATTAGGCATCTCGGGCTTATACCAGCTATGAATATAAAGTTGGCATTAATCCCTTTATTATCCAGCATGCCAATGCCACATGGGCTCCTGGAAGAGCCAGGTAAAGGACCTGAAAATAGCACTACAAAAGAATGTGACATTTTTTGGGGTGGCTGCAGGCTGCGATTTTTAGCGCAGGGACCCAGAACGCTTGGGCCTTACCACGCTGAAAATCCCAGCCCCAAGCTGCCTGGGTTTTACTTTGGCTGGCAATCAATATAGGGAAAAGCCCACACATTTTTTTGGTAAATTATTTATTTAAATAGTTAAAAAAATAAACGGCTTCCATGTATTTTGATTGCCAGCCAAGATAAAAGCCAGGCAGCTGGGGGTAGAAGTCCATAGTTGTCCACTTTATCTGCACTGAGCAAACAAAAATACAGCAAAGCTCTACATAATTTTTTTTACAATTGTTTATTTATTTCTACCGTACAGGTAATTTGACAGTTTTATCATCTCTATTGTGAACACAGCTTAGGCTACGTCTCCAGAAGACGGAGGTTAGGAGAATGAGCTTCACACACAGCCTGCTGGTGACATCTTGTGGAAGATTGTTTTAGTGGTTTCCCTCCTGATTTCATTATTAAAGTATATGTGAAAGTTGATAATATTCACTTGCTCTACATTACTATTAAATAAAAATTTAAATGACGTTTAGACTTCAAGAATAACTAAACCTTTATAACATTTCTTTCATATTTCAGTGCATTTATGGTTAAACCCTCATCCTCACCTTCTTCTAAGAAGTGTAGAACTCTGCAAACAGGAACTCATAGCTCCTTGCTGAGCGCATACACAAAGCAAGGTATAGATTCAATGTAAAGCCTAGTCTATAAAGTCCACACTCCTGTCTATGTGCACGCTTAGCTAAGAGCAATGCAATTCTCTCTATTGAACCTTCTTAGGCTGGGGTTTACACATAGAAGTCCGTTTTTGGAAGTGATTTTCATCACCAATCCGTTTTTTATAGGGTGCTTTTTGAGCCTCCTACACCCCTGAACGTTTTTGGACTTAGTAATTTTTTCATTATTTTTCCTTAAAAACGCATATGCGTTAACGCATGCCTCAATGCAAGTGGCTATATATGCCATGCGTTAACGCATGCGTTTCCCATAGGGCCCCATGTTAAAAAAACGCATGCGTTTTTTAACTGATGCCAAAAACGTTGCTAGCAGCGTTTTTGGCTCAAAAACGGACAGAGCAAGGTTTTGAGGTCCAGAAAAAAACGGACAGGGTATTTATTACATCCAATCCGTTTTCTGTCAGTTTTTGGACTTAGAAAAAAAAAATTAACAAAAAAGAAGCCAAAAACGGACTGAGGGCTTATGTGTGACCCAAGCCTTAGAAGGCTTAGGGGGTATCAGGGCCCAGACCTGCATCATTTTGCTTGTAACTGCAAAGGCACGGAAATATGAAAAAACTTAAAGGTTTATGTACTCTTTCAATTTTAAATTTACCTTCACTGATGTAACATGCTCTTTCTAGCAAACATCTGTAGGGACAATACATGACATGGTGGTTAAAAAACATAAATTAAAAAATAAATTAAAAAAAAACCATTTGCACAGCCCCCTAAGGCACTGCACTGAATGGTATAGTAATTTAAGAATAATGTACAGTCATTGTGATCAGTATAGCTGAAATATCCAAGACATTTATATTCTTAATATGGTTTTGCTCTGATTAGGGTCTGTGAATATTCAGCAGCACTTTTAGCATTGTTTTATAGTTGATGTTTTTCTATTTCCTTAAATATTCAGATACAATATCTTAAATTAATAAATATTTTAAGAGAAGCAACTTAGATTTGCACTTGTAGCTAAAATGCTTTTGGATCTATTGTGGAACCATTCACTCTTAATAACTTGATTGAGAAAAGACAAGGTGAAGTTTTTCCTCTCTTAAAGTACTTTCTTCCTTTTCTTTCAATCAGCTTAAAGACAAGATGCCCACTGTGGAACCTGCTTGTTCCTGGCAGGCAAATGGGCATCCTGCTGCTTACACAGCTCTGCTCCATGGATGATCAAGTTTAATATCGCTAGCTCAGAGTGAACACATTGTTCTGTCTATATACTGTACAAGTGGAAAGACACATGGCTAAAGAATGCTTCATGTATTTCACAGAAAGGCAGAAAAAGAAAGATCTTCAAATGATTACTTTGCAAGCTGTAAGTGTACAGTCAGAAAGTACACTTCAAATGGCCATTTGGCTTACAATGCTAACCACAGACCTGATTCATCATTTGTGAGATTATTACTATTATTTTTTGCCTAAATCATGAAGTGGAGCATGCAATTTCGTGAGTTTTGCACAAAAGTCTAAAATGCTTTTTTTCTTTCCTTTACCTTGTCCACTATTTTTTGCTGATGTTCTGAAATGATGCAAAACCCAAGCCAAAATTACAGGTGTACAGAAAATCACTCCAGGGGGAAGAATCGAGTAAACATGTGACAAATTTTTACGACATTTTGAAAAGTCATAAATAATGAATAAGGTGATAATGTTTGGATGCCATTAACTCCGTTCATACCAGTTTAATAAATTAAGAAAAAACGTTCTAGACTAATAACTCCACAAACATAAATACAATTGCAATAATAAGTTGAGCCGTAGCTTGAAAATCTGGCACAAAACATGCCAAAATATCTCCTGTTGGAAAGGCTGATTATTCATTTCTGAATGCTAGACCAGATAGTACATATTTTTAAGTCAATGTTTGATTTTTAGAAAAGATTTTCAAAAGCTTCGTCAATCTGTTGACTTTAGGGTTTGTTCATTACTTGGACAACCATTTCTCTGGTTCTTCCACACTGCTATTTTTTTTAATCTGGGGGAATGCAGGCAAAACCTATATTGCCAGATTTCACTGGGATCCCCCGCAATTAACAAGCTGTCTGCTTCCGCACTGGTATTCTTATTGTTCTGGTTTCACTAGTCAGTGATAATACCGATGCGGAAACAGACAATTGCTTCTTGTTGCATACCTGTTCTTCCTGGATACGGGAGTAAATGACATGCCCTCTAGTAGGCATGTACCGTATATACTCGTGTATAAGCCGAGTTTTTCAGCCCAAAAATTGGGCTGAAAAGTCACCCCCTCGGCTTATACACGGGTCAATACGGTAATATATGTGTGGGGGCTGTGTCCGGGTGCTGGGGAGGCTGGAGGAGGCGGGGGGAGGCTGATGACTGAGCGGCCCGTCACGTGGGGCCGCTCATTAGATATGCACGGCTCCCCCCGCCCATCACAGCGGCAGGGGGAGCCGTGCATACAGCCCCCCCAGTGTATACAGGCAGCCCCCCAGTGGCACTAGCCCCCCCCATCATGGAAAGAGCCCCCACACTTGGCAGAGCCCCCCCCCGATGCTTTACCATCCAGTGTCTTCGCCGCGGGTCCTGCGCGCTGTCATCCCGGTCTCACGTGACCCGGCGCGCTGACGTCATTCCACAGCGACCGCCGGGTCACATGAGACCGGGAAGACAGCGCGGGAGGAAGGACGCGACAGCCCGCGGTGATGAAGACGCTGGATGGTAAGTTAATGCAGCGGGGGGGGGGGGGCTCTGCACAGTGTGGGGGGGCTCTTTCCATGATGGGGGGGCTAGTGCCACTGCGGGGCTGCCTGTATACACCTTGGGGCCAGCTGTATACCCCTGGGGCCAGCTGTATACCCCTGGGGCCAGCTGTATACCCCTGGGGCCAGCTGTATACCTCTGGGGCCAGCTGTATACCCCTGGGGCCAGCTGTATACCCCTGGGGCCAGCTGTATACCTCTGGGGCCAGCTGTATACCCCTGGGGCCAGCTGTATACCCCTGGGGCCAGCTGTATACCCCTGGGGCCAGCTGTATACCTCTGGGGCCGGCTGTATACCTCTGGGGCCTGCTGTATACCCCTGGGGCCAGCTGTATACCCCTGGGGCCAGCTGTATACCCCTGGGGCCAGCTGTATACCCCTGGGGCCAGCTGTATACCCCTGGGGCCAGCTGTATACCCCTGGGGCTAGCTGTATATACCCTGGGGCCAGCTGTATACCCCTGGGGCCAGCTGTATATACCCCTGGGGCCTGCTGTATACCTCTGGGGCCTGCTGTATACCTCTGGGGCCTGCTGTATACCTCTGGGGCCTGCTGTATACCTCTGGGGCCTGCTGTATACCTCTGGGGCCTGCTGTATATACCCTGTGGCCTGCTGTATATACCCTGGGGCCTGCTGTATACCTCTGGGGCCTGCTGTATACCTCTGGGGCCTGCTGTATACCTCTGGGGCCTGCTGTATACCTCTGGGGCCTGCTGTATACCTCTGGGGTCTGCTGTATACCTCTGGGGCCTGCTGTATACCTCTGGGGCCTGCTGTATATACCCTGGGGCCTGCTGTATATACCCTGGGGCCTGCTGTATATACCCTGGGGCCTGCTGTATACCTCTGGGGCCTGCTGTATACCTCTGGGGCCTGCTGTATACCTCTGGGGCCTGCTGTATATACCCTGGGGCCTGCTGTATACCTCTGGGGCCTGCTGTATTTACCCTGGGGCCTGCTGTATACCTCTGGGGCCTGCTGTATACCTCTGGGGCCTGCTGTATATACTCTGGGGCTTGCTGTATATACTCTGGGGCCTGCTGTATACCTCTGGGGTCTGCTGTATACCTCTGGGGCCTGCTGTATACCTCTGGGGCCTGCTGTATATACCCTGGGGCTGCTGTATATACCCTGGGGCCTGCTGTATACCTCTGGGGCCTGCTGTATACCTCTGGGGCCTGCTGTATATACTCTGGGGCCTGCTGTATATACTCTGGGGCCTGCTGTATACCTCTGGGGCCTGCTGTATATACCCTGGGGTCTGCTGTATATACCCTGGGGCCTGCTGTATATACCCTGGGGCCTGCTGTATATGCCTCTGGGGCCTGCTGTATATGCCTCTGGGGCCTGCTGTATATGCCTCTGGGGCCTGCTGTATATGCCTCTGGGGCCTGCTGTTTATACCTTTAGGGATGCTGTATATACCACTGGTGGGGATTCTGTATACTACCACTGGGGAGGCTGCTGTATACTTCCACTGGGGGGGATGCTGTATACTACCACTGGGGAGGCCTGTATACCACACTGCTGGGGGCTGTATACCTGTGCTGGGGTCCACCCTCGGCTTATACACGAGTCAATAGGTTTTCCCAGGTTTTGGGGTCAAAAGTAGGGGGGTCGGCTTATACACGGGTCGGCTTATACACGAGTATATACGGTAATTTTAAACTTGGTTTTGGGCATGCTCAAACGAAAAAACCAAGAACCTGGATCAAGCGGGATCTGGATTCCCCTGGATTTTATAAAGACACATTCTAATTTAACCCATTGTGCTTCAGATCCGCATGTTCACTGTTTTTGTCATGGGCACCAAACCTGCAAAATTTTACAATTTTGGTCTCAGGGCAAAAACCGTGATCACCCGGATCAAGTGGAAAAGTAAAGAACTGGATGCACCCGCAAGTGCCTGCGGTCCCATTTAAAGTCAATGAAGCTGACAACGAATACAGGTGCATCCAGTTTAAGCTGGATTCACATGAATGTTAAAAAACGGCAGTGTGAACCCAGCCTTAGTATTTTTTCCCCCTCAATGAATTAGAATATCTTAAAAAAGTTAATTTATTTCAGTGATTCAATACATAAAGTGAAACGTATATATTATATAGAGTCATTACAGACAGTGATCTATTTCAAGTGTTTTTTTTACTGTTAATGTTGAGGATTATGGCTTGCAGCCAATGAAAACCCAAAGGTCATTATTTAAAAAAATTTAAAGTAGGGAGGATGAAAGGTTAAAAATTGTGCTACTGTTTTCTACAAGACATCAAAGAATGAATATAATATTGATTTGTTAGTCAACATGTTTCAGGACTCCCAGAAACGTCCTGAAACATGGCAATATTACATTGATCTTTGATGATATTCTAATTAATTGAGATGCACTAGTATATTCTATTCCAGTGCCATTGTTGTTACAGTGGTGTTGGCACTAGTTCTCCTGGGGATTGTGTAAAATGGAATTAATGTTATTGTGTTCGGCCTAATGCATACCCTATGGGCCTTACGTACATGTGTGGCACCAGTGGTTTTGTTGTGATCCGGAAAATCCGGTGCTTGCCGCAACAGAAAAAAACTTTTTTTGACTTAGTGCGAGTGCCGCAAGAGCAAAAACCAGAAGTGCCGCACATGTCCGCAAGTCCCATAGGGAATGAATTAGGCAGAACACAGTCTTACCACAAGTGATTCGTTAGGTGGCAGATGCAGCAATACTGCCAGATCTGCCACTAATGCTGAGAAACACTGATGTGAAAGTAGCCTTTCAGACAGTGCAGCAAAAAAACACCCGCACAGGGCAGAGTGGAGAGGGAAAGAACACCAGCTTGGGTGGTTGTGGATATTTAAATAACAATTATACAGCAGCCGGAGTATTCGGCTGTGAATATAATGGAGAAGACTAATGTAGGAGCTGCCTGCAGGGTGTGAAAATGCTTATTGCATGGAAATTAGAAAGTGTACAATAATGATTTTATAGGTTTTTAAAAGGTCTGCCAGGCTCCATTCAAGGGTAATATTAGTACCATCCTGAAAAATGACCTGACAGAGTTCCTTTAAAAGGCATATAGCTGAAAGCAGAAGTTTACATACATTATATAAACAGACACATATGTATGTTTTTCTCACTATCTGACATGAAATCAGAATGAACCTTTCCCATTTTGGGTCAATTAGGATTATCATCACTATTTATATAGTCAAAATTCCAGAATAATGAGAGAGAGAATGTTTAAGGCATTTTTCATATTTTCTGCAAAGTCATGTTTACATATACTAAGATAACTATGCCTTTAAATAATTTAGGACAGCCCAGATGTTAATGTCACGTGTTTGGAAGCTTCTTATAGGTTTATTGGCAACATCTGAGTTAATTAGAGACATATTTGTGGATGTATTTTAATGCATATCTGAAACACACTGCTTCTTTATGTAGATTCATGGGAAAGTCTAAAAAAATCAGCTAAGATATCAGGAATAGAATTGTGTACTTGCACAAGTCTGGATCATCCTTGTGTGCAATTTCCAGATACCTGAATATGCCGCATTCACTTCTACAAACAATTATACGCAATTAGAATACACTTCTGATCACAATTACAAACAAGAAGGGAATGTTAAGCCATCATACCGCTCAGGAAGTAGATGGGTTCTGTGTCCCAAAGATGACCGTGCTTTGGTCAGACATGTGCATATCAACTTATGAACAAAAGCAAAAGACCTTGTTAAGATGATGGTGGAAACTGGGTAAGGTTGTGTCATTATGCACAGTGAAACAAGTACAGTTTCAACATGGGCTGAAAGGCCACTCTGCCAGGAAGAAGCCATTAGTCCAAAAGAAACATAGAAAGCCAGATCAATTTTTGAAAATGTACACAGGAACAAAGACATAGATTTTTGGAGACATGTCCTGTAGTCTGACAAAACTAAAATTGAACTGTTTGGCCATAATGACCATCGTTACATTTGGAGGAAAAAGGGAGAAGCTTGAAAGCCTAAAAACACCATTGCAACTGTGAAACATGGGGGTGGCAGCATTATGTTTTGTGGTTGTTTTGCTGCAAGAAGAACTGGTACATTTCACAAAATAGATGACATCATGAGGAAAAAATATTATGTGACAATACTGAAGCAACATCTCAAGACATCAGCCAGAGAGTTAAAGCTTTAGAGGAAATGAGTCTTTCAAATGGACAATGGCCAGAAGCAAACTGCCAAATAGGTTACAGAGTGGTTTAAGGATAACCAAGTCAGAGTATTGGAGTGGCCATGTAAAAGTCCTGATCTTAATCCTAATGAAAATTTATGGGAAAGCTGAAAAGGCAGGTGCGAGCAAGGTGACCTACAAACATGGTTCAGTGACACCAGTTTTGTCAGGAGGAATGGGCCCAAATTTCTACCAACTATTGTGAGAGACTTGTAGTAGGATATCCAAAATGTTTGACCCAAGTCATACAGTTTAGAAGCAATGGCACCAAATACAAATTAATTGTAAGTAAATTTGTGACTTTGCAGAAAATAAAAAAATGCCTAAAATATTCTCTCTCTTATTATTATGGCATTTGGCATATATAAATAATTATAGTAACCCTAAGGCTAGGGTCACATTAACGTTATTGGGGGGTTGCGTTTAATAACATAGGTTTTGACAGCCTTAACACCATGTTACCGCCCTGGTAATGCGGCGTTAATGGTGCCAATGTTACCCTATTGTGACGCGGCCCCTAGTGCAGCTAAAACGCCGGCATCTGAGTGCCGGTGTTTGAAATCTCGTGCTTTTTCCTAATGCATCAAATCACGCTGCAGAAAGCGTCTTTTGACGTGTTAGGAAAAATCGTGACATTTCAAACACCTCCACTCAGATTCCGATGCTTGAGCTGCGCGTCACAATAAGGTAACATCACCATGGCGGTAACACTGGTTAAGGCTGCCAAAACCTATGTTTTTAACGGAACCCCCCAATAACGTTAATCTGACCCTAGTCTAATTGACCATAAATGGAAAATGTTTATTCTGTTTTATGTCAGATAGTGAGAACAACATGCATATGTGTCTTTTTGCATCCTGCCACCCATGTCCACCAACTCGCACACCCTCGCAGAAACCTCACACACGTTGACACTCACATGGTCTCTGACACTATTCTACCACTATCCTCCATGTCCTCATTCCATGACACAGATAATGCCACAGCTTTCTACAACCCTGCACTCACAGCAGCGATTGATGCAGTTGCCCCTCTCGTTCATGGCAGAACACAACGAATCAACAGACAACCCTGGTACACAGAAACCACTAAAATGCTGCAGCGAGAGTCTAAGATTGCTGAGCGGCGCTGGAAGAAAACATATTCTCAAGAAGACTACACAGCATTCAAACAAGCACTTCTCACATTTATGTCAGCACTCACCACCGCTAAACAGAACTACTTCATTACCCTCATATCCTCTTTATCCCACAACCCCAGGCAGTTATTCAACACATTTAACTCTCTTATTTGCCCCCCCACTGCCCCTCGCTATTTTTCTTATCTCTGCAAAGACTTCGCAACACACTTCACCAACAAGATCGATCAGATCAAACAATTCTTTCATACCAACCATCACAACCCCTATGTATATCAGACCACTCCCCTCCCCCACTATTCCTCCTCCCCTCACTGAAGGAGAACTTGCACACCTCCTCTCCAAATCGCACCTCACCACTTGTGATTTGGACCCCATCACATCCCACTTCCTCCCCAACCTCACCACAATGCTTATCCCAGCCCTAACCCACATGTTCAATCTATCACTAACCTCCGGTACCTTTTGTTCCGCTTTTAAACATGCAACAATTACACCTGTCTTGAAGAAGTCACCTCTCGACCCGATCACCACATCCAGCTACCTCCCCATATCGCTACTCCCGTTCACCTCCAAACTTCTTAAAAAGCATGTCCACATTTTACTCTCATCCCACCTCTCATCCAACTCTCTCTTCGACAACCTTTAATCTGGCTTCACCCCATCACTTCACTGAAACCGCTTTAACCAAAATTACTAAAGACCTACTTACCGCCAAAGCTAACAAACACTTCTCCATCCTCCTCCTTCTGACCTGTCCTCTGCATTCGACACAGTCGACCACTGCCTCCTATTAGAGATCCTCTCTTCCATTGGTATCACTGACCTTGCCACCTCCTGGATCTCTTCCTACCTTTCAAACTGCACATTTAATGTCTCCCACTCCAACACTACCTTCCTCACCCCATCCCCTCTCTGTTGGGGTCCCTCAAGGCTCTGTCCTGGGACCTCTTCTTCTTTTTCCCATCTATACCCTTGGCTTAGGACAATTCATAAAGTCCCATGGATTCCAGTACCACCTGTACGCTGATGACACTCAGATCTACCTCTCTGGCCCAGACATCACCTCTCTGCTATCCAGAATCCCAGAGTGTCTATCAGCCATATCCTCCTTCTTCTCCTCTCACTTCCTTAAACCAAATGTAGACAAAACTGAACTCATCATCTTTCACCCATCTTGCACACCTCCCTTACCTGATCTATCTATCACAATAAATGCTATCACACTTTGGCCTGTACCTGAAGCCTTCTGCCTCAGAGTGATTCTTGACTCTGCCTTATCCTTCAGACCACACATTCAAGCACTTGTCACCTCCTGCTGCCTCCAACTCAAAAATATTTCCAGAATCCGTCCCTTCCTCAATTTTCAATCTACTAAACTACTAGTGCATGCCCTCTTTCATCTCCCGCCTTGACTACTGAAACTCATCTCTGTGGCCTCCCTGTCAACAGTTTTGCATCTCTCCAATCTGTCCTTAAGTCTGCTGCCCGACTAATCCACCTCTCTCCTCACTGCTCCTCCACTTCTACCCTCTGAAAATCCCCCCAATGGCTCCCAATTCCCCAACGAATTCAATTTAAACTAACATTGACTTACAAAGCCGTCCGCAATCTGTCCCCCTCATATATCTCTGAACCAATCTCCCGATATCATCCAACTCGTTATCTTCAGTCCTCCCAAGACCTCCTCCTTTCCTCCACACTTGTACGTTCCTCATCTAAGGGCCTGCAAGACTTTGCTCGAGCATTCCCCATCCTCTGGAATTTTGCACAGCAAAACGTCCGAGTGTCCCCTACACTCGGAACCTTCAAGGGAACCTGAAAACCCATCTATTCAGAACAGCCTACAGCCTACAATGACCATGGTGCCACCTCGCCACCACTGGACCAGGTGCTCCACCACCACTGGACCCTTTGCTCCACCACCACCGGAGCAGACCCAACCTACTGGTCCCCTTCCCCATGTAGAATGTAAGAGCGCAAGGGCAGGGTCTGCTCTACCCTCTGTACCAGTCTGTCATGGTTAGTTTGTTCATTGCCTTTTTTTAACTTGCTTGTATGTAACAACTTCTCATGTACAGCACCATGAATTCAATGGTGCTCTATAAATAAATTATTAATAATAATAATAATATAAGTAAACTTCTGGTTTCAACTTTATATACAAATCAAAAATTTGGTTTTACCATTTACCCTGTCAACAGAGTGTGTCCCTGACAACAATAATTATACTTTTGCTTCATAAATGTTCTGTATATTTCTAATATATGAACAGTATTAGTAAAGTAAATTGTTCAAATAATATAATTTTATTTATTTCACACAGCCATAGAGTGATATGATGAAGTAATATCTCCTTTTGGCCTCCACAAGTGGGAGTTCACTGTATAGGGATTTACATGGGATTTTTGACTGCAATTAAAACATATACTATGCAGTGAGCTTAACCGAGTGATAGATGTTTCATTTTAAATTACAAATGAGTTTTCAGGACTGAGAAAAAGATGTAGCAAGGGCTAAATGTAGCGTATATAAAGTGTGGTAATGTAATAGTTTACTGAAGCGTTTAACAAGGCACTTGCTACATCTATACCCTGGCGTTCTTTTATCCAATTCTTAACATGCAGTGAATTTTTCGCAAATCGCCAACTAATTTTGATGCAAAATGGCGGCAACGTGAAGTTCACATTTAATGTACTTTTGAAAATCTTAAAGCAGCTCACTAAATCTAGTCAGTGGTCCTCAATATGTTTTATATTATTAGCATAAATCAGAACTCAATTAAGAAGAAACATATATTGGTAATTTGCAGTGGTTATTACTCTAATAATATGTTTTTTTACAGAATAATCTTTTCATATATGACTTTGTACCAGCGCTGTGTGATATTTTTCTACTATTTTAATTATCAAACATTGGTCCCAATAGGATATTATAGTAGACATGTGTTGTCCTTTATAAATAAAGCCAGATGCTCATAAATTGCCAAACTGTTCACTACTATTTAACTGCTAATACCACATTGGCAGACGGCCTACTTATATCTGTTAAATCATATCTGAACACATACAGATAATTCATGTGACTAATTAACTGTATAGAAAGAAAAATAACTATACATAAATCCATAAAAATCATATGTGTGTACATATATGCATATGTATTGACATATATATATATATATATATTTATATATACACATACACACCTATATATACACATGTATATATACACACATGTATGAATGTGAAACATACCGTATTTTTCCTTTTATAAGACGCACTTTTTTTCCTCCAAGTTTTGGAGGAAAGTGGGGGTGCGTCTTATAAAAGGAATATAACATTCTAGCATCCTCAGTTGCTGGGGAGGGGGAGACAGCAGTGAAGTGGGGACAGAAGTGGCAGGGAATGGTCCCTGCTGAAGAATCCGGGGCGGAAGGAGCACCACGTGTCCCCGGCTCATTATCTACTTAGATATTCACTTCACTTGCTCCCAGTCTCCACCCACCTCTCTGCACTGAAGACAGCGAGGAGAGGTGAGAGCACAGGGAGCAGGAGAAGCTGCTTAGCCGTCACACATGGCCTCTCCCCAGCTTCTTGCAGTGGCTGGGGATATTGTGTGCTGGAGATAGTGAGAATGCAGGTGTCGGGGGGATGGGGGGGGTGCAGCTGCAGCAAGTGAAGGAGCACTGAGCTTTGTGCTTTGTGCTGCGATGGAGACAGGGGTAGAGCAGATCGGCACCTTATCACAGGTACCTTATCACAGGTACCTTGTCACAGTGTCCTGCCTCACTCCCTCTGCTCTCTGTAATGTGTCCTCCTGCTGAGCCCTGCCCTGTGCAGAAATCCAGGAAGGTCGGTCAGGTCTGCAGTTCAGGAGCTTCAGTCTATTAGAGCAGGGCTGGAGCCTGCATAACACCAGTGTACAGCTCCTGTATCTACATCCTGCATCTATAGGTCAAGCTCTGTAGTCGTGACTTGTAATTAGGAGACAGGGCTGGAGCATCATATTTCAGCACAGTGTTCAGACCCCCTCCCTGGCTCTCCCTCTTACAGTATATCACATCAGAACTTTATATGCAGACTGGCCACAAAGCAGGACACATTAAAGTGAGTGCACATGGATGTGTAACATAACCACTAATAAAGTAAAGTTAACACAACAATACTGTGCTTAACTAGAACTCCAAGCATGCTATAGGATCTACAGTACATGCTGGGAGTTATAGTTCTTAAAGGGATTGCTACTACATGAACAAATCCCTTCTCATTCACCTTGTTGGCCCTTGTAAAAGTAATAAGGACCATACTAAGGCTGTGTGCTCATGGTCGGGAGGAGCTGCATGTTGGACGCGGCTCCACCGGACCTGAGTGAAGCCACGGGTGGCCGCAGGGAGACCGCAGCCGTCCTGTACTCACCATGTGCAGCGGGTGCAGGGCGGCTTCTCCCTGCAGTCACCCGATGGAAGCCGCTTCTGACTCCGCAGCATGAAATAAACATGCAGAGGGGGAACCGGCAATCCCGCACCGCAGCTGTCAGATCACTGCGGGCGGGTTAAGCATAGTGAGGATGGGATTTCTACATATCCCATCCACTATGCTTGTACTGTACTACGCAGCATTTTGGACACAGCAGCAAGACGCTGCGTCCAAAACGCTGCGTATACTGATCGTGTGCACGCACCCTTCCCCCCATGCTGAAGCAGTTCCAACATTGTCAGAAGTTGCATATTCATGTCCCATTAATATGAGACTCAGCCCTCCCACAAATCAGTGCTGGCGTCTGTCTCCCGCCATCAGACACTGGAGCAGAAGTCATTGGTGTTGCTCACATGCTGCACCTGCATCCGAAGGAAACAGACACCAGCGCTGACTGGTCGCAGGGCCTGAGTGTCATATCAAAGTCATTTTTTGCCACAAATATTTTTTTCCCTATTGTCCACCTCTAAAATCTGAGTGCGTCTTATAATCCGGAGCGTCTTATAAAGCGAAAAATACGGTATATTTGTACATAGCAACATGTTTATTTTCTTTTGATGGTTTAAAGGTGGTTCAGGATCCATGGGGTGAGCTATTATCTGTAAGGTGAATTGTACTACACCTTTCAGATAACGAAGGGCTCACAAGGTTCCTGAGTCACATCTAAAACATTCCACCGACCAGCTAAATTCATTACCTGAAACAGAACAGAGTGGCAGAACTTATCGCAGAGAGTGACAGCACCAAAAAAAATAGAGGTGGTTGTCTCTCCTATAAGTACTACCACACCAAAAGATACAGTTTAGTCCCTCCAGTGACAATTTCATCTCTTTAACTATAAAGGGAATCTGTGACACTAGTCAGTAATGATAAATCATGAGGCATGGTGGTCAAATTCTGCTGGTCAGGTACCTGGAGATTACGTCAAGGATTGAGATGATAAACAAGTGTAGTCAGATCACGGTCCAGAGTCAGAATAACTGGATAACTGGAGGCTAAAATATAAGAGGAAAGGGTCTAAACAAGGACATTGGCAGAACGAGATCCAAAGTCAGGCAGCAATGGATCAATCAAACAGACCTGAGGAATACAGGCTAGCAAGTTCCACTACAGGCCAACAGAATTCTTTGACTAGCACAGTTCTGAGATGAACTTCTTAGCTAAGTAGCTGGGCAATCACTGGGTTTAAAGAACACCTGAATACCCAGCACCCACCAGAATCAGATTGGACAAATGAGCTGCCCCTCAACACATCGACAGCTCTGCATGCTCTGAGGCTACATTCACACATTGCATATTTTTGTGCTCTTTTTTACGCGCGCTTTTCAAAATACGCAATGTGTTTTGTGTCTGCCACCAAAGTGAATGGTAAATTCATTTTGCCGTGCAGACACTGCATAAAAATACGCAGTGCTTTTTATGGCAGAAGGCGCAGTTGCGTAAAGAATTGAGATGTCAATTCTTTACGCAGCTGCTCCTGCGTTTTCTCCCTCTGATGTCATAGAGGGGAGGAAGAATCCTGGTTCCTCCTCCCCTCTGTGACATTTGTGACCGCCCATTAGATTTCGCAGTGTATTATTATACACTGCAAAATCTAAATTAAACAAAGCCAAATGTATGTAAAATAAAAAAAATTCAAATACTTACCTCTCCGACGCCTTTTCCCGGTGTCTGGTGCCAAGGCCACGTGATGTGTAGTGCTGCCAGGACCTGCCGTGATGTCTGAGGGCATTCCTGGTGCTGATTGGCCGCTCGCGGTCATGTGATACATATCACGTGTCCGCGAGCAGCCAATCAGTGCCGGGAATGCCCCCTCTGACATCACGGCAGGCTCTTGCAGGACACATATCGCCTGTCTTCGGCACCACACACCGGGAAAAGGCGTCGGAGAGGTAAGTATGTGATTTTTTTTATTTTACATACATTTGGCTTTGTTTAATTTAGATTTCGCAGTGTATATTAATACACTGCGAAATCTAATGGGCGGTCACAGCTGTCACAGAGGGGAGGAGGAACCAGGATTCTTCCTCCCCTCTGTGACATCATCACCTGCGCTTTCTGGGTAAAGAAAGCGCAGTGTGTGAAAGCCCCAGCGGTCAAAAAAACGGGGCAAAAAGTGCGCGCAAAAAAAGTGCAACAAAATACGCAATGTGTGAACGTAGCCTTACACTAGATTGTATAACTGACCTGTCACCAAACTGACTGCTCAGCACAACCTGATTCCATAGTGACAGCAAACAGTAACTCATTGTGTCCTAGACTCACTTAACAGAGGTATCATGATTGGCTCTGGCACAAGGTTTTTGCTATGTAATCTGAGTCCCTGATTCCAAAGATGTATCACTTGCAGACCTGCTTGCTTCTGTTTCCATAAAACCACTGTTTTGTCTGTGGCAGATTTACAAATTTTCTTAACGCTGAGCCCTGTGTAACTCCATCCACAGCAGTGATTGGTAAATTTCTGCATAAATTGTACATTGGCAGAAATCTGTTAGTGATGGGAGAAGATAGACAGAGAAAAAAGACTACATGGCACAGGACAACAAGTCCTCTTGTGATTATCTCCTGGTGATAACACTGATTTTATTAAAACTACAACAAACAGCTCAGTAAGTGATACCTCAATGGAATCAGATAATAATAATAATACTACTACTACTACTACTACGACTACTACTACTACTACTACTACTACTACTACTAATAATAATAATAATAATAATAATAATAATAATAATAAGTATCTGCCTCTTTATTATGCTGCAGTCAGGTTAACTAGCAAAAACTACTGGCAGATTACGGTACATTTAATAGACACACAATTTCCTATCATAAAAGAAAAGAATAAAAGAATGATTGCGCTGATTTTCTTAAAATTAAAATAATTTGTATCAAAATTACATGCAGAAGCAGAATATGAATACAATGATGTCAAAGTTACAACATCAATTTACTCTGCTAAAAAGGAGTCTTTGGTTCTGAAGACTGCAAATGTCAAACCAAAATAATACAAAGAAAAAAAGCACAGAAAAAAGCCCTAACATTAACTAGTTAAAAGAGCTGCTGGATGCTGCTAAAACATTTTAAATGTAGAGGGTAGCCATTTATAGGGTGGGCCATTTATATGGATACACCTAAATAAAATGGGAACGTTTGGGGATATCAACGTCCTGCTTGTGGCATAATAGTATATGGGAGGGACAAAGCTAATGTGCCACAAACAGGAAGTTGATATCACCAACTGGTCCCATTTTATGTAGGTGTATCCATATAAATGACCCATCCTATAAATCGCCCACCCCGTATAGCTAAAGAGTTTGTTCATATATACATGTATACTGTACAAGGCTATAGCAAATTAAATATATAAGGAATGGGTCACATTAACATTATTGGCTGCACTAGAGGGGTTCCATTATAAACATAGATTTAGGCAGATAAATACAGTGCTACCGCCATGGTAGTGCCACGTTTTCTCGCTCTAGTAAAAAGTGCAATATTTCACTCAGATGCTGGTGTTTGAGCTGCACTAGGGGCCACATCACCATAGGTAAGCATTGGCAGGGTTAACGTGGCACTACCATGGTGGTAGCACTGTGTTTAATCTGCCAAAACCTATGTTTATAATGGAACCCCCCTAGCGCAGCCAATAACGTTAATGTGACCCTAGCCTAACTTGATGGGTCACTGAAACATAATTTCTAAATTCCAAATGAACATACTTCAAGCTACTACTCGCACCCCACCCAAGAAGAGACATTTTTCCTTTTGAGCTTACATTATGTTTTATATATACAGTGTATTCCATCCACATCAAACAGGAATGATTTTTTTGTAAACCTTCCTTTACACTTTGTATGTGCAGTGTATGAATATATTCTATATATGAAACATAATGGAGGTTTTAAACATAACTTCTCTCCTCAGAGTTAGTACAGGAATGCTTGGAATACTAGTGCATCTCAATGAATTAGAATATCATCAAAAAGTTAATTTATTTCAGTAATTCAATACAAAAAATAAAATGCATATCTATTATATAATTGCCGTAGCTGACTTCCGTCGCGACCGGCGCTACTTCCTGTGGCTTGGTTCGCTTAGCTGTGAACTTTCTCCAGGACTCTGTCCGGACACGCGAAGCAATGCCCGCAAAGCGGGCATTGCGAGCAGTAAACGTGCAAACCACCACCACCACCACCACCACCACCGTCCTCACACATGGCATGTTTACATAAGACATCACATAGTAACAGGAATACAGTCAGTCCCAAAGTCAGCTGTGACCACCTGGCCCTTGGACACTGGGTGGCATGCACACATCAGGTGCACTAGCATCGAGCTGGCAGGCTCCCATCACTTACCCACTGGGGACGGATCAGTTCCAGCACCTCCTCACATCGCACTGCTCTAGACTTCTGAATCCCATTGTCCTCTCCTCACTCAGACACCTAGCAGGTTCCTATCCAGCCTGCTCACTTACAGCTGCAACCCAGTGAGTCAATCAGCACATCTTTAATCACACACAGACCTGAGATGTGATTAACCCCCTGTGCACCATTCAGGTTTAGCCCAGCAAAGCACTCATCCCCACAGGTTCAGCCGCTCACTAGGCTCATGAATGTATCGGATCTTCAGCACTCACACTCAGCTGTTTTACTCAGCTCATGAAAACCCTTCAGCTGTTAACCCCCTGTACATCGGACAGGTTTCACACACCACACACAATCAGGAAAACCGGCCCATGTGAACACAGACCTGCATTGATAACCCGTGTGATGCACCCGGCCAGGGGCCACATCACCACACCTCACTTTCTCCGCACAGCAAAGCACTCATCCCCACAGGTTCAGCCGCTCATTAGGCTCATGAATGTATCGGATCTTCAGCACTCACACTCAGCTGTTTTACTCAGCTCATGAAAACCCTTCAGCTGTTAACCCCCTGTACATCGGACAGGTTTCACACACCACACACAATCAGGAAAACCGGCCCATGTGAACACAGACCTGCATTGATAACCCGTGTGATGCACGTGGCCAGGGGCCACATCACCACACCTCACTTTCTCCGCACTTCACTCACTTTCTCCGCACACATACACACACACACACACATACTCCGCTATACTTACCACCGGCCCTGCATCACCGACATGTCGCCGCCCCCGAACTACTCGATCAAATATCGCGTCCAATAAGTCTCGCCAAACTTCCCGGACCCCATATTGGATCCAGTCGTCCGCGGGCGCCGACATGTCAACTCAGGATCCAGCCGGCAGGGAAGACGTAGGGTCAGTGCTAACTATAGCGAAGTGTCTGTGTGTGTGTATGTATGTATGTGTGTGTGTGCTGACCACTCTGCCCACTGCGCTGCACTCAGCACTCTGCCCACGCCACTGTGCTCACCAATCTCACCGCACTCACTGCTAACCACTGAGCCACCGCACTCACTGCTAACCACTGAGCCACCGCACTCGCTGCTAACCACTGAGCCACCCCACTCACTGCTAACCACTGAGCGACCTGTATACACACAATTCATTTCACCCCACTCCCCTAACTATTAGTAAATATACTATATATGGATTCTAGACTACCCGATTCTTTCGAATCGGCCCGCCATCTATATATATATATGTGATTACCGTATATACTCGTGTATAAGCCGACCCGTGCATAAGCCGACCCCCCTACTTTTGCCCCAAAAATCTGGAAAAACCTATTGACTCGTGTATAAGCCGAGGGTGGACCCCAGCACAGGTATACAGCCCCCAGCAGTGTGGTATACAGGCCCCCCAGTGGTAGTATACAGCAGCCCCAGTGGTAGTATACAGATTCCCCAGCAGCCCCAGTGGTAGTATACAGATTCCCCAGCAGCCCCAGTGGTAGTATACAGGAGCCCCAGCAGCCCCAGTGGTAGTATACAGGAGCCCCAGCAGCCCCAGTGGTAGTATACAGCAGCCCCAGTGGTAGTATACAGGAGCCCCAGCAGCCCCAGTGGTAGTATACAGCAGCCCCAGTGGTATACAGCAGGCCCCCAGGGGTACATATAGCAGCCCCCAGGGGGTACCCAGCAGCCCCCTGGGGGTACCCAGCAGCCCCCTGGGGGTACCAACAGCCCCCTGGGGGTACCAACAGCCCCCTGGGTTACCAACAGCCCCCGGGGGTACCAACAGCCCCAGGGGGTACCAACAGCCCCCAGGGGGTACCAACAGCCCCAGGGGGTACCCAGCAGCCCCCTGGGGGTACCAACAGCCCCCAGGGGGGACCAACAGCCCCCAGGGGGTACCCAGCAGCCCCCTGGGGGTACCAACAGCCCCCAGGGGGTACCAACAGCCCCAGGGGGTACCCAGCAGCCCCCTGGGGGTACCAACAGCCCCCAGGGGGGACCAACAGCCCCCAGGGGGTACCCAGCAGCCCCCTGGGGGTACCAGCAGCCCCCTGGGGGTACCAACAGCCCCCAGTGGGTACCAACAGCCCCCAGGGGGTACCCAGCAGCCCCCTGGGGGTACCAACAGCCCCCTGGGGGTACCAACAGCCTCCAGGGGGTACCAACAGCCCCCAGGGGGTACCCAGCAGCCCCCAGGGGGTACCCAGCAGCCCCCTGGGGGTACCAACAGCCCCCAAAAGCTGGCACTGTCCCCCCTTGTAAGGCCTCCCCCCCGCTGCTTATACATTATTATCCCGGTGTTCTGATCGGCGCCGCTCCTCGGTGCTTCTTCTTCATCCTCCCGTCCTCGCTCGCTGCATCCAGGATCTCCGGCGGTCGCGCGATGACGTCATATCGCTGCGACAGCCGGAGAACCCGGATGGATGCAGCGAGCGCGGACGGGAGGATGAAGAAGAAACACCGAGGAGCGGCGCCGATCAGAACACCGGGATGGTAATGTATAAGCAGCGGGGGGGGGGCCTTACAAGGGGGGACAGTGCCAGCTTTTGGGGGGGCCATATGCACTGCTTCGCCCTGCCGCTGATTGACAGGGGGAAGCAGTGCATATATAATGAGCGGCCCCACGTGACGGGGCCGCTCATACAGCAGCCCCCCCCCCGCCTCCTCCAGCCTCCACAGCCCCCGGGACACAGCCCCCCCGTATATGACTCGTGTATAAGCCGAGGGGGGGACTTTCAGCCCAAATTTTGGGCTGAAAAACTCGGCTTATACACGAGTATATACGGTATATAGGAATTATCAGTATTATGTATGTGATTATGTATAAATTAGTGAGTCACGCCTATTCTGCAAGGACTCGCAACGGCCACTTGGCGGCCATTGCGAGTGAGGCTTTGCGAATCAGTGGCGCCGGCAATGCTTCACAGGTCGCGTGGGTGCTGCGCCCACGCCCACAACGACGGACACAGCGCCGAAACTTACGGAAGTGCGTTAGGGAAATTATATATTCCATACTGATAATCTATTATATAATTGCTGTAGCGACTTCCCTCGCACACGCCGCTACCTCCGTGGCTTTGTTCGTGGACGCGCATCGCCCACGCGACTCACTCGCATTGCCCGCGAAGGGGGCGTTGCGAGTCGTTGCAGCAGCCCGAGCAATGCCCTATACACAGATTCTAGAATCCCGATGCAATACTGATAATCTATTATATAATTGCCGTTGCGACTTCCCTCGCACACGCCGCTACCTCCGTGGCTTTGTTCGTGGCCGCGCATCGCCCACGCGACTCACTAGCAATGCCCGCCAAGGGGGCGCTGGGAGTCGTTGCAGCAGCCCGAGCAATGCCCTATACACAGATTCTAGAATCCCGATGCAATCGCATCGGGCTCACAGCTAGTATTATATAGAGTCGTTACAGAGTGATCTATTTCAAGTGTTTATTTCTGTAAATGTTGATGATTATGGCTTACAGCTAACAAAAACCCAAAGGTCATTATCTCAGAAAATTAAAGTAGGGAGGATGAAGAGTTAAAAAGCACAATGCCATATTCCATGAGACATCAAAGGGTGAATATAATATTGATTTATTAGTCAACGTGTTCCAGGGCTTCCTGAAACATGGTAATATTCCATTGATTTTTAATGATATTCTGATTGATTGAGATGCACTAGTACATCAGATTGGAATTATGCTTAAAATGCAGTTGTCCATCAAGTTGTATTTTCAATTGGCTCTAGCCTTTTAATTTATATACATCTTTTAACCTATACATTTAAAATGTTTTGCCAATGCCCAGAATCTCTTTTAAACTAGTTAATAATATAGGATTTAATTTGTTTTAATGAAATACAATTCTATTTGTCTTTATTCTGTTTCTTTTCTTATTTTGGTTTGATATTTGTAGACCTCAGAACCAATGACTACATCTCAATAAAGCAAATTGATGTAACTATGAAATTACTGAATGTATATTCTGCTTGGGAATGCAATTGTGATACAAATGATTTAAATTTTAAGGAGATCAACATGCTTAGATAGTTTATTCTGTCATAGGAAATGAGACATTTTTTTTGGTCCTTGCATCCTTGAAGTTGCCTAGAGGAGTGATAGCAATCCTGCAGCCTATAAAGCCATCCATCAGAGACCCAGACCATGTCTACTCTCTCTTTGTGGACTGTTATGATTGTTTGCTGTCAGCATAAGTTTGATGGAGTACTGAAAACAGCTGGAAGGCTGGTGGCTATCATTCATCTCTTAAGAACAATACATTTCTGTGTAGGCTTTGGAACATATGGGCTAAATCAACCATGAAAATGATAATAGTCATTGATGAAAATGTTTTATCTACAAAAGTGTCATTGAGGATAATTGTTTTTGAGTACAGTGTAAAAACCGCCCAACAATACACAATCAGGCATGATACTGAATTATTACCAGGACGTTTACAGTCAAATCACTGAACAAATCTCTGCATGCTTATATATTGTTTCTGGTTTTATGTAAATGATTCTTAATCACTGTACACAGTGGAAGAACAGTTACTAAACTTTATCACTATACTTTGTATCAATTCAAGTGTATCAATCAATTACCTTGATTAATTGTAAATCTACTTGGCTTTAGTTCTTATTTTAATAACTTACTATCATTTGTCAACTGTATTAGTAACATATACATTGGTGTCTATGACAAATATACAGTGAGAGTCGCCAAGATGAAATGTTGCAGGTAGCCATGTTTCCTCGCTCGACATGTCTCCCCTTTATTTTTACTACAAAGTTTTATATGTGAAGTTTAAAATTGTTGCAACTTAAAAAGTCTGAAAATTAACTATTATTTAAGGGAATCCATTAGTTTGTAAAGGTTATGAAATCTACAGTCAGAATATTATAGAATAAGAGGTGATCAGAAATGTGGTTTGTGGTAAACGCTTTAGAATCATTTTGTTATATACATAGAAAGCTGTCAATCACTTACAAAACAGCTTCTTTTTTTTTACCTATGTGAGGTTTCCATGAAAGAAGTTAGAAGTCGTCAGAAACTTGTCAGCAAACTCTAGATAAAGCCAAGCACTTCTACGGGAACTTCAGTTATGAATGACTACATAAGAGGGGCTTCATTTCATGTTTAGGAATAAGTATTCATTACATTGCCCATTGGGGGAAGTGGGGAATATGAGCATCGAATAGCGGGAGGACAATTTCCCGCCCTAGACTGACAGGCAACCCAGGAGAACCCACAGTCCCTGCAGCCCGGCACTGGCCTCAGTTAGTGAGAACACCACACAGACTCCATCAAGCCACGCATCAACCCTTCTCGAGCAGATTAGCAGCATCTTTCGCCTCCCATATGTGATACATCACATTGTCATTTGAATTAAATATTTATTTTTAATTAACTCCTTGGTATTTATTGATCAATACACTTACCTGTGGATTGTATAGGCAAGATGCCCTTTGATTTTTTTAACTTTTATAGATATTAATCCTCTTTAGTACTGCCTTTGTTATCTTTAGGGATTTTTAAGCCACCTCAACAGTTATCCTCTTAGAAACATACATTATTGAGCTCACTTGTAGCATCTATATGTGGGATCTAGTTCCTTTTATTCAACCTATTCATATATTCATCATTGTTTATACACAAAACAGAAAAAAACTGCACAGCATTCACAGACATAATGTGAACTGGTACCAGTTCACATTATGTCTGTGAGCACTGTGCAGTTATTTTCTGTTTTGTGTATAACGAATGGAGAATCTGGCTCCATGACTGCAACTTGTACCCTCATCACCCACAGGTGGTCTTAGGTTGAGATTGTGATGGTGTCCACCCACTTGAGAGTGGGATAGGGAGAAAAAGGAGGGCAGGGATGTCAGCGTTAGGACTCATCAGACCTGGGGTCGCCTTGTCGCGGCTGATGAGCAAACGGACATTGGCCAATGTGCGTACCAAGAACCCCAAGAAAATAAAAAAATGAGGTTTTTGAGTTTTTTTTAAAAAAACATAAGTTTTTTTATTTTTTCCTCAAATATATACCACTTGTTAGCATGTTTGCACATCGGTAGTAGCTGAGTGCTGCAGAGAATGTTTTTCTAGTTCTTCATCATTGTTTAGCTATATAATCTATATGTAATTTTTAGTTTTTATCTTGTTGAATCTTCACTCTGCACTTTATATTTCTTTTGTATCTTTCATTCTCATACTCTGTGTATTTCAAAGATTCTATAGTAAATTATCATTGGACTATCTAAACAGTATCCAATATACTTTTTTTCTTCTATTTATTTGGGAAGAGCAGTATTCTCTGCATGCTTACATATTTTTTTGTATTATGTATATGACTAGCTGTGAGCCCGATTCTAAAGAATCGGGAGTCTAGAATCTGTATATAATTTTTTTAAGAGTTTTAAATAATAGACTTAAACACCAGATATATGACTAAGTAGCCGATGTAGGCAGAACTGTGAGGGTAGCAATATAGTGTTGAGGGGGAAGTGATGGCATAATTAATTATTAATATGACACATAAATATATATTTATCTTTGTGGGTATGTATGTGTATATATCTATATTTATGCCCACATTGGTGTAATAGGCCATAATAAATGTCCCTTATAACATTGGCCAATTCAGCTGTATCTGATGGAAATTGTTCATCTTCTGACAATGGTTAATTACCATATCAGAAGATGTCCATTCTTGCATTTCAGTGTGGGAAGCTATCAGATAAGACTCTTAATTTAAATATCAAAGATCTGCAGGCTGCTGGCACAAAGGGTTATTCTCACCCCTTCTTCTAACAGACTACAGCAGCCAAGATGTCCAAGGTGATTGGTGTAGACATAATACTTCTTAGAGATACCTTTATGTCCATTGTTTGCCAATCTATAGTGTAAGCTTTAGGCCATTCCAATAGAGTGCACGGTGAGCGTGCACCCTTAAAACCCCCTTTCAGAAGTGCACGGATGAGGAGGTATGTCTGTCACGTGCACAGCTGAGGGTCAGGTTAAAATGCCCTCTGAGACAGGAAGTCGCTCTCTTTCTACTTGGAACCACCATGGAAGGACATCGACATCTGGCATAAGTATCATACAATATCTCTGTCTATATCTCTCTCTATATCTCCCTGTATATCTCCCTGTATATCTCTCTGTATATCTCTCTGTATATCTCTCTGTATATCTCTCTCTATATCTCTCTCTATATCTCTCTCTATAGGGATAGATAGA